>OY986065.1:651700-1251700 GCA_963920205.1 Stenodema calcarata
AAACGGATATCGTTGGTCAGTAGTTCCCTGAACTTCACACGGTAAACAACTCTGTTTATAAAATGAATAATTGCGTAAAGTGCGAAAAATCCTTCAGTGTCAAACATATTCGGAGGCATGAACATAGTTGTGGAATTGTTTTTACCTGTAAATATTGTGATAAATTATTTACAAATATCTACAATGGAAGGAGGCATGAAGACTCATGTTTAAATACACCACTGGAAAAGAAAATCAAACTTTGGGAGCCGAAGAAACAAGCTATACTCGAACGAATTGGACACGGTATGACTACTGGCTATGAAACAGCTTTTAAGAACCGATTGCAATCTTGGTTCATGCGAAATGATTCACCTTCAGATTTACCAACTTTCCTCTCTAAAGTGAAAGATGATGTAAAAATTAAAATAAGAGACGCATTAAATGAATTTACATCTATCAAGGTCAATGTACTTGTGGAGTGTACGTTCAAAAATACGGTTGGTGAGTTACAAGATAAAGCGTTCAAAACACGAAACAAAGCGATACAAGTTGATACAAATCTTGATGACGTTGTTAAGAAATTTAATGAAAAATTGCAAAATGAGATGGAGGAGGCTCAGTTGAAAAAAAGTGGATGGTCTTTGCATCATATAGAAGGGTTGCGTTTAAGGATTAATAAAAATATTCCTTTGAAGGGAAGTACTTACATCCAACTCCCACCAAAAATCGAAAATAAACGTGCTTGTATTAATGTAAAGAATGACGATAATTTATGCTTTAAATATTCAATTCTAGCGAAATTCATTACTAAGAATGGACAACGTGTGAGTAAATATGCCAATCTCAACCATCCCTATGATTTTTCTTGCATAGATTTTCCTACTCCTCTAAAGCAGATCAAAAAATTCGAGAATATCAATAACATTTCTATTAATGTGTACGGATTGGATGATGCTTGCAAAATATACCCTCTCAAAGTGACAAAAGAGGAATTACTCGATCACCGCGATCTCCTTCTCATAAACGACGATTCGGGTACATACCATTATGTTTACATAAAAAATTTCGAAAAATTGGTTGTAAGACAGTTGACAAAACGCAACGGACAAATAATCGTCTGTAAAAGGTGTTTTACCAAATTCGACGATCAATATGACAAATCAAAAGAGGAAAAATTAGCTGAGCACCGAGAATACTGTATGGAAAATAAAGCAATTCGTGTAGACATGCCCACAAAAAAACCGTACATTGAGTTCGAACATTGTGAAAGAATGTTGAAGGTTCCTTACGTTGTATATGCTGATTTTGAAGCATTACTAGAGCCTATAGCAGAAAGTTCAACAGAATCCTGTACCAAAACCATTCAAAAGCATGTACCTATGAGTTATTGTCTCTATGTAAAGAAATCTGATGAAGTTGAGGGTGTTCAGTTAGACATACCATCAGAACCGATTGCCTACAGGGGAAAGGATGCAGTCTCTCACTTTGTTCAACAAATAAAAACAATAGCAGAGACGATTTCGACAGCTTATTCGATGAATACTCCAATGACTCCACTATCTGACAGAGAGCAAATGATCTTTAGATCTGCAAAGAAATGTTACTTGTGCAACTCACAGTTCACTGAAAGTGATGGGAAAGTACATGATCATTGCCATATTACTAGTAAATACAGGGGACCCGCCCACAATAGCTGTAATCTGAGATGTAGGAACCCAAAATTTATTCCAGTCCTAATACATAACCTCTCTGGGTACGACTCACATTTCATTGTAAAGGAGCTTGGATACGACGATAAAGAAATTGAGGTTATTCCGAATTCCGAAGAAAAGTATATATCGTTCACTAAAAAAGTAGCAGGAGGATTCAAAATCCGATACATTGACACCTTCAGGTTTATGTCAGCAAGTCTGGACGCATTGGCCAAAAATGTTCCTGAATTTAAAGAGACGACAAAGTTTCATTCTTTGGACGATCTAGCTCTAATGAAGAGAAAAGGAGTGTTCCCGTATGAATACATCTCGTCCTGGGAAAAATTGGAAGAAACCGCTCTGCCTCCTAAAGAAGCATTCTACAGCAGATTACAAAAACGTGGTATAACGAATGAGGATTATCAACATGCGAAAACAGTATGGCAACACTTCAATTGTGCTACACTTGGAGAGTATAGTGATCACTACCTCAAGACGGATGTTCTCCTACTAGCAGATGTGTTCGAAAACTTCAGAGATACAATTCATATAAGCCATAAACTTGACCCAGCTCACTACTTTACATTACCTGGGTTATCATGGGATGCAATGCTTAAATATACAGAAATGAGACTGGACCTTTTAACTGATTACGATCAGATTTTGATGATTGAAAAGGGGATACGAGGTGGAATTTGTCAAGCTTCTCACAGATATGTTAAAGCCAATAACAAACATATAAAGGATTACAACCCCAACGAAGAACCTACTTTCATCAGTTATCAGGACTGTAACAATCTTTATGGGTTTGCTATGTCAAAACCTCTACCCTACGGTGGATTCAACTGGTGCAAAGAAGATATTGATGTATTGAGTTTGAATGAAGATGATCAATATGGGTACATCATGGAGGTTGATGTTGATTACCCACAACACCTGCACAAATCACACAACTATCTTCCCTTCCTCGCAGAAAATATCATACCTCCCGGAGATACAACCACAAAATTGACGCCTCATCTAGGAAAACGTGAACGTTATGTGGTGCATTACATGGCACTGAAGCAAGCCATAGCTCACGGCTTAAAAGTCGAGAAGATCCATCGTGTATTGAAATTCAAACAATCGCAGTGGTTACAACCTTACATTGTCTTGAACACAGAATTTAGAAAGAACGCTAAAAACAATTTTGAAAAAGACCTATTCAAGTTGATGAATAATGCAATTTTTGGTAAAACAATGGAAAATATTAGGAATAGACTAACCATACACCTTGTGTCAGATGCTAAAAAGTTGGAAAAACTCATTGCAAAACCAGAATTTTTAGATAGAACTATTTACAGTGAAAATCTAGTTGCGGTACATATGGCTAAAAAATCAATAACATTCAATAAGCCAATATACATTGGTATGAGTATACTTGATATTTCAAAAACAACAATGTATGAGTACCATTATGATATAATGCTGCCAAGATTCGGACCTGAAAGATTAACACTTTGTTATATGGACACAGACAGTTTTATATACGCAATAAAGACAGACGATCTACATCTCGATATATTGAATAATATTATATTGAACATATTATGTTAGACTACATGGATACATCCGATTATCCTCAAGATCATCCCTGCTTCTCTATAAAAAATAAAAAAGTACTCGGTAAATTCAAAGATGAAATGAATGGGAAAATAATAGCTAAGTTTATAGCTCTCAGAGCGAAAATGTATGAGATTCTAACAGAAGACGATAGGGAGATAAAGAAAATCAAGGGTATTAGTAAGAATGTAGTTGAAAAAGAAATAAAATTCGAAGATTATTACAAATCCTTATTTTTGGCTAATATAGTTAGAAAGCAGATGGTCGTTATCCAATCGAAACAACACAACGTTGTGACCGCGCAAGTTAACAAAATTGCTTTATCCCCATTTGATACTAAAAGGAAAATATTGGAGGACGGTGTATCAACAGTTGCCCATGGGTACTTGGAACAACAATCCACTGACAAATGAAAACAAAAAACAAGAAAAAAAAAGTAGCAAAATGTTGATTACAAATAATATTTGCAGAAAAAAAAAAAATGTATATAGAAAATTAATTTACTTCTGAGTTTTAGCAATAAGTGTGAAGGTATTAGACTAGGTATCTACTTTTGTTATTCAACTTGTTATTTTTTTTTTTTTTTTTTTTCTAAGATATTGTATTTATGTTATCCGCATCGAATATAGCACCATTAAGACTTCAATATAAATAATGCTAAACATGTACTAACAACAAACAAAAAACTGATCGAACTAATCTGTTGCGTTGCAATCAAAGGTAACGAAATTTACCGATGATCGCCTCATTTTAAAAAGTGTGTATGAATGGGACTCTAGCGTGGTCGTAAAGACCCCCAAGCTGTATGAACTGAACTCAGGATAGGTAATTGTAAATATTCATCCTCTAACATCCTACAGATCTGCATCTATGCACATAATATTATGAAGACCCCCGCAATGCCCTTTTGACTGTCCAAAATGATTTGGTTATAACGATTCGCAGTATCCTCCAGTCAAAAAACGGTCCTATTAGTGCTGAAAAACCTCTATTTAATTGGACTAAAAAGAGTCTGTGAGGACGTCCATTCGAAAACATGTAACCGATCGGAAGCACGGCAGAAATCTAAACGCCCGAAATGGTAGGTATGGCTACATCTATGGAAATGTTCATACCGGAAACACGGCGTCCCCATTAGCCCCCGATTTCGCCCAAAATGGTATAACTATTCCTTAGAGACACACCTACCGGAAACACGGCATTTTCCCCACTAACACTAGAAAACTTAATAATTATTTTTAGCAATAGAATTGTATGAAAGGGCCTCTAGCGTGGTCGTAAAGACCCCCAAGCTGTATGAATGGAACTCAGGAACGTTGTAATCAAAGGTAACGAAATTTACCGATGATCGCCTCGTTTTAAAAAGTGAGTGTGAATGGGCCTCTAGCGTGGTCGTAAAGACCCCCAAGCAGTATGAATGTTTAGTATGTAAGTAGGACTCCATCGAAGTGCCTTCACCTTGACGTGGTGATGGAGCTTTTAACTAAGAAAGGCACAATGTCAGATATACCTACAGATGTCAGATAAACAGGCATAATGTCAGATTTACAATATACAGATGTCATCTGTATATCAGAAATAGTCTCACCATGAACCTTTTGAAAACTAAATGCATTTACCTTCTCAATAAATTAAAAAAATAGGACTTCTTAATGGCTCTAAATCCCAAGTGTACAAGGCAAACTGTAATGCAGTAAGAAACTTGTGTAGCTGCATGGAGATAAAAAGGCCGAATTCGATAATACGAGTATATATGGGTGTTCACTTAGATCAAAATCTCAAGTGGAAGGATCATGAAGCACCCACCATTAGTCAATTAAATCGGGAAATCCTTGCATTACTTTCAAATGCTTCGAAGTAGGCACAAAGAAAATCTTGAAATGTAGTATTATGCTCATATACGTCCACCACCACCAAGGCACCTGAGGCGACTTAAGCGGAAACGACCGCCAGATTTCCTCAACTCTTAAATCTATAATAATAACTTTTAAACCAAAAAATTACCTATACTAAACTTAAAACTTAACTTATACTAAAACTTGCACTAAACTTATAACATAAACTTCTAACATCTATTGTTATCCTATTACACTTAATTGTTTTATTATAAACGTGTCTCTGTGTTCCTATTGCAACTGTACGTATTTATTTTTCAAAAGTTAAATCTTGATCTCAATCTTTGTGTTCCTATTGCTACTGTACTTAGTCATGTTTCAAAAGTAAGATCTTGACCTCAATCTATATGTTGAATATGTGTGAATTGATCTCAATCTATATGTTTTTCGACTATACTTATATACCTACATCATATATTTAAGTAATACTGTCAAATAGTAATAACGTACACTGTCAGATAGCTACATACACTGACGGGGACTATTAATGGATAGTACCCCCGTAACAAGTGACACTAGGGGGTAACCCCTTAATTGTACGTTTCAGCGAAACTGTAATGGGAAAATTACAATAAAGTTATCATTCTATTAAAATAAAAGAAAAAAAAGCTCATATACGTAGCATCTTAACTTATAGCATCATTTTATGGGGAGGTTCTTCTGCGTGTACCTTTGATAATATAAACATAGCAATGAATTCAGTTTTTAAGAAAAGAAACTAATGTCCATAAGCACAAACCTTCGATGTTCTCACTCCTAGAATGGCTTACATTCATAAACAACTGAATGTATTTACCAAATCATCGGTGATTAAACCGCCGCGGGTAAAATTTACATTTAATGTCGTCTATTTCATCCAGATACCTCAATCTCAGAATGATTTCTCCCATCCCTATTTGAACACTCAACAGTAACATTTAAAAAAATTGGTTTTTTGAATATTTTTGAAGTTGGAAATAATGAAAGTAAAACAGGTTTAATTTAGGATAATGAATATATTATAATTATATTGTAGGTAATTTTATAACTAGGATTATTCGAGTTATTTACGGCAGATGTCTTACCTACATTTTTGCATTGAACCAGTAGCGTAAATAGGATTTTGATTTGGAGGGTCATTAACCTGGAAGGAGATACTACCGACGGATCCCCAGGGGGGTCTTACCCCGGAGAAGTTTGAGAATTTATACTCGTAAAAGTGCATTTTAACACTTTCTAGATTTTATTTTTAAACAAATTGTATTTTTTTTTTCTCTAATTATTATTATTATTATTAGTCTTTGGGGTGTGATTGATCACCTGATCACCCTCCTCATTTACGCGATTGCATCGAACACCTTAATACCAAATAAATGAGCGTTCCTGATGCATAATAATTATTTGTATTCGTATTACTAAAAAGCAGGGAAAAGACGAGCCTGGAATACATACATTCTCCTCGTTCCCATATACCAATGTGTAGGAACGTGATTGAATAACGAACATAAAACCATTCGTTCAAGTTAACAATATGCGAACATAAACACATACCTACTACCTTGGGATTTTTTTTTTTTTTTTTTTTTTTTTTTTTTTTTTTTTTTTTTTTTTAAATAAAATTACGGATCTCCCATGAACGAGTAGGTTCTTGAGTCTCCACTATACACCACATTTGTGGAAGATTTCTAAATAGTATTCTCATCACACGTTTAGGCTGCGAATTTATAATATAAATACGGCTTATACGGCTTACAAAAATGTAATTACTTCACTCCTAATTAGCGGGTCTACTCGGATGACCCACATATCTCACCATTAAAAAACATCGCATTGTTGGTACAGTGGTTATGATAACTGATTAGAGTCGCGGAGTTCGCGAGATCGATTCCCATTACCGCGAATGATACTTTTTGACCTTGAAACAATAGCGCTGTACGATGAGGTGAGGCTAGAGGAAGGTTACCACTGCTGTTATCGTCCGCCTTCCAGGTCTGTCAGGTTATCCCCACTAGCCCCTGTGCCAGATCTCTCTTATTTCCCCTACTAGCCTTCTCCCACCAGCTCCCACAATATTCGACGTTACATCGTTGTTGCCTTGTTCGCCAACGCCTAAAAAAAAAAATGAAAAAAAATCAGTCGGGTAACAACCATGAGCGTGAGAATGAATTACTGAACTGTCTTGAGCTCTCCCTAAGTGCGTGCTGAAGTGCCTGATTTCCAACTCACCATCCATCACCGGCAGTTGTTCCATATCATGATCTTCATTGTCTTGAGATACAGTATCACTTGTTGGGATCGGTGGTACAACAGCATCGTCATCAATTGGCATTTCACTTTCGCTGTCTCCTTCGCCGTTCACTGAAAAATTCGAAGTAGACGGAATGTTAAGAAAGACGACGAAGCATTAGGTATTTCATTAAGTTGAAGCATCAGCCACTCACCCCACTTCACTTGTAGCTTAGCATCATTTTCGATTAGTTCTTCATCCTTCATCCAACTACAGCCCACCAAATCTATTATGGGCCTTGGAGCACCCACATTACTCTCCGTCTCGGGTTCTGCAACGGTATCGTAAGCACCTATTTATGGTAGATTGTACAAGGAGAGACCATGAGGAGGACCAACAGGAATAAAAATTACCAAAAAGGGGCTGGTACCTACCGTTCTGACTCGAAAACTGGCTTGAGCTTGGCTCGAAAACTGGCTTTTGTTGCGCCTCAGAATCAACTGTATCAAGGGCAGAATGCAGGACGTCAAAATAAGGAGAGGAAATAAGCTAGGTACTACAAAAATTTCATAGGTCAAAATAACGTGGAAATGCATCATAACATTGCTCTTGGTAGGGACCTACTCACCATTTTGGACCAACAGCTGCATTGGTGGCGTCGTTTGATTAGGTTCAGATTTTTCAATGTCATTTTCAACTGAAATTGAATAATAATTTGTGGGATCTTAGGGGAAAATCACAGTCTGTTTCAGTGAGCCAAATAACAAGTACATAGGTAGGTAAAAAAATAAAAATAATGATCAAAATGCCACCAGAAATGAACCAGTCTGGTCCAGAAGCCGATGCCATCTGACCTAATTGCAAATCTTTGAAGCCATCAGTTTGAGACTGTGAGTCGCCTAAATCTAGAGCGATAACTAGGACGTTTAGGTTGCTCCAATATTAATACATAATGCGGTAGAGAAGTGGAAACATCACGACTTACCTGATTCCTTCCGCAGCTGTTGAAGGGCTCGATCAACCATGAGCTGGGATCTGCTTGTAAAAATAACATTTCGGGGTTTCCCCCCACGGGTTCTAGCCATCTTTGGCAACCGACACAACACGAAATTCGAAAAGAAAACGAGACGGGGAGGAGGAAAAATGCAAATTACCAAGTAAAATCAGTAAAAGCACAAATTAACAAATGCGGAGTGTGAAGCACCGGAGAGGTCAATGTTCACGATTGTTGTTAGTTGTGGTTGTTCTATGTTTATTCATTGTCCCTTAGAAGAATCGACATTAGAGTAGTTTACGAACGCTTTTCGGCGATAACGTTTGCAGTTTGGCCCCTCGGTCTTTTAAGGTGGATGCAGTTTGGCCCTAGTAACAAGTTTTGAAATTTTCAGTTTGGCCCTTTGAACTTGTGACCTTGAGACCGTTTTCAGTTTGGCCCCTTGCACCAAAAATTGCAGTTTGGCCCTTTGTGCGCTCAGGTGTCGATATTATACTGCTTTATAACTGTTCAGGATAATTTATTTTGAAACGAGGAGTGGAATTTCAACAGAATTCCTTCAATTACTTCTGTATGATACAATACGACACAATACCTTCTGAATGTTTCAATCCGGTAGGAATTTTCACCTTGACAACACAGAGAAGGAATACGTAACTGAATTAATTATATTGATATCCGCATAGTTCAAATCTGCCTTAATAACTTTAAATTTATAGTATTATCTTCAAAATACTTTCAATACAACAGTAACATACAGAAGGGATTGTATTGTATTTTGCACACAGAAGTAATTGGTAGAATTCTGTTGAAATTCTACTCCTCGTTTCATGATGATTTATTCTGAAATTTGCCCTCTGGTTGTTAATGTAAAACACAGAAACCGCCGGATTCAGACATTCAGAAGGTATTGACAACACAGAGAAGGAAGACGTAACTGTAGTAACTGTACTGATATCAGCATAGTTCAAATATAGGTACCGTTTCATAACTGTAAATTTATAGTAATAATTCACTTTGAAATCAGAATTCCTCCAATTACTTCTGTGTGTACAATACTAAACAATACCTTTTGTATGGCGACTGTGGCCTCCCGTACGCTCATTTCGTTCCTCCTCGCCCGCCACAAAACACGCGCATACCTTCAACTCCGCTACGCATCACTTCAACGTGTTAACTAATATCGCATACTAACGACCCCGACGCGTATTTCTACTCGATGTACCGCGGCCCCATCATTCCGCTCTGGTTCCTCCCGCTTGAGGGGCCCATAACATGTTGCGAAGATGAAGAATTTCCGCATGTTCGTTATGGTCATCTCGGAGCTTTATTTATTATTTTTTAAAGTCACATTTTTCGTCTTCATAACATCGTAATGTAGTCTTAACACAGAAAAGGAACAAGCCGAATAGGTAATTGCATTTTTTATTTCTTATTCGTGCGATATTGAACTAGGCTACTGAATAATACGGTTCCGCGCCACGTCGTTTCATGCAACGGGCTCGAAAATACCGCTGCATCTACACGTAGAAGTGATACGAAACTCTCGCCATTTCCGTGTAAGTTGGGCGTGAGCTGTAAAAAACGTTATCTAATTTATTTCGTTCGATGACGTTATTACGGCTATATTACGATATGAAAAACCGTGTTAACATATAGAAGGGATTGTTCAGGAATTCACCGGCGTCATATAAAACGCAGGAAACCTCCGGATACATTGAGAAGGTATTGACAACATAGAGAAGGAATACTTAACTGTATTGATATCAGTATATAAGCAGTATATTATACTGCTTCACCACTGTAAATTTACAGCAATAATAATTCACTTTCCATTCTGGTACCATTCAGAAGGCATTGTATTGTAATATATTGCACACACAGTAGTAATTGAAGGAGTTTTGTTAAAATTCCACTCCTCGTATCAAGAACAAAACAAAACAAAAAATCTCCAGTTAACCCGTAGTTAATTTTAAATTACAGAAAACCGCCAGATTCTGACATTTAGAAGGTATTAACAACACCATGAAGGAATACGTAACTGTAAGTTTCCAGTAACAGTTCAGGTTAAATACAATATAATTCCTTTTGGTGACATTCAGAAGGTATTGTATTGTAAACACAGAAGTAACTGAAGGAATTTTGTGGAAATCGCACTTTCCTATTCGAAATGATTCAGAGAGAAACAACTTTATTTCCTATTACTTAATTATGTTATGAAATGGTATATTTGAACCACGCTGATATCAATACATTTATATTTCTTCTCTGTGTTTTCAATACCTTCCGTATGTCAGAATTCGGCGGTTTTTCGTGTTTTATATGAACAATTAGAGCCTCTAATTTAGAGGGTAAATTCCGGAATAATTTATCTTTCGAAACGACGAGTGGAATTTCAATAGAACCCTTTCAATATAATACCTTCTGAATATCTGAACACTGAGAAGGAATACGCAACTGTATTGACATCAGTGCAATTCAATCACGACCACTGTATTCGACGTAAGTCGATTCAACTCTTCAGTAAAAAATAACTCGTCTTTGACTCAACTTAACTTCACAGAGAGAAGGAAGGCAGTACAGCAATACAGTACCTTCTGAATGTCAGGATTTTTGTGTTTTCTGTGTTTAATATTAACCACCAGAGGCTGAATGAATATTAACAACAAGAATAAATCATCATGAAACGAGTAGTGGAATTTCAACAGAATTCACCCAATCACTTCTGTATGTACAATACAATACAATACCTTCTCAATGTTACCAGACGATATTGTATTGAAAGTGTAAAATAAAAATACTACAGTTACAGGTAAGTAACTGTAGTAACAAATTTTGTATTGATATCTGCACAGAGAAGGAATAGGTCTATTCCTTCTCTGTGTTGCCAGGGTGACAATTCCCACTGAATTGAGACATTCAGAAGGTATTGTACTACAAATAAGTCATTGGAGGAATTCTGTTGAAATTGAACTCCTTGTTTCAACATAAATGATCTTGGAATTTATCCTCTGGTTGTTCATATAAAATTATGAAAAACACCGAAATTTGACATTCAGAAGGTATTTATCGTATTTTATTGCATGTCACCAGAAGGTATTGTATTGTATCAAAAGGAAATTATTACTGGTATTTTACAGTGGTGAAGCAGTATATTTGAACTAAGGTGATATCAGTACAGTTACTTCAGTTAGGTACGTATTTCTTCTCTGTGTAGTCACTTTCTGGATGTCAGAATCCGGGGATTTTATGTGTTTAACATGAACAACCAGAGAGTAAACTAGAGAATAATTTACCTAGAAAAGGAGGAGTGGAGTTTCAACACAATCCATTCAATTACTTTTGTGTTTCCTGAATGTCACCAGAAGGTATTGTATTGTACACACAGAAGTAATTGGGGGAATTCTGTTGAAATTCCACTCCCCGTTTCAAATTAAATTATTCTCTAGTTTACCTTCTCGTTGTTCGTAGAAAACACCCAAATAACCTCCGGATTACGAATTTTTGTTTTTGCGACACTGAAGGAACCTCCCGATTGTACACACAGAAGTAATTGCCTCCGAGAATAGCATCCGTAATTCAAACCGCCGCTTCCTCTCGACTATCCGCGGAATAAGAGAAACAAAAACGAAACCTCCTCCGGTTATTAGCTTTTTTTTTGCGACATTTGTAGGAAGTTATTTGCGGGACTTTCATCACAGAGGAGTGATTAGATTGCGGTTGAGGCGCCCGCCTTTTGTTATTTCGGTTCGCTCCGTTCCCATTTCGAAGTCCTCCCGCCGGACCTTGACCTCGTTACATAACGACATTCGGAAGGTTTCTTCGTTTTATTCCTTCTCCGTGTTTGACGGCGGCCCCTCCCAAGTTCAAATGTGTTAATCCGACGGTGAAGCCCTGTTATCTGAAGATAACCAATGTGGGGAATGATACGATCACCATAGCCGAGGAGTTACACAGTACATGATCTGCAGATACTAGAAATTCTGTAGAAATTTCCATTTTGTTGCACCCTGAAGCCATTTTTTCGAGAATTCGGGATGTTTAGAATCTTGTGTGATATTTGGCTTGTGCAATCCGCGTTGAGATGAAAAAAATGCACATCTACAGCTTGCAATGCAGATGGAGTAACTAAGACCAGACAGAAATCAGGTGAGGAGTTTCTGGACTGATGATGTTTTCCGCTGCAAGATATGCACAGTTACTGAGTAGGTAAAATTGTACGAATGAAAGAAGAAATGGACTGTTCTGAATAGAAATACGCTTTTGCGTGGATATTGATGGTCCAAATAGCTCTGCTGCTGAAGCAGCACAAAATACGTGCAGTACGTCAAATTGTACAAGTAGAAGAAGAAATAATCTATTTCTGCAGTAGAAATACGTTGGTACTTGGTGGTCACTGGTCCAAATAGCTCATAGCTACTGAAGCATCACAAAATATGTTAAATGCTTCTAATTGTACAAACAAAATATGAAATCTGGGGTTTTGGCAGTGGAAATACGCTGTTAAATGGACATTTAAGGTCCAAACAACTGTTCGATGCTGAAGCTGCACAAAATGCATTTAGTATGTTAAATTGTACAAATGGGGGAAGGAATTAGCTGTTTCTGCTGAAGTTTACATGCATTTAACCCGGGAATACTAACCTTTCTGTATACCCCTTCGTTACTAACCACGCGTCATTTTGACGCATATTCAGGAATTTATGAAATAAATAGACTGTTTCCATTTTTTTTAACTTCATTTTATTGTTACATCATTAATAGGCAATAACGAAATACAGGAACTGTAAGTACAAACTAAATTACGTAGGTATTGGTCTGAATTGACCTGATCACAATTGAGGTAGGTACTATCTATGTCTAGCAGTATGATACATGCTACTACCTAGTCAGACTTTCTATTCATTTCAGTCATTTCTATTCATTTCATAAAAGGCATTCTCGCTTTGCGACGCTATTCTAACTTCATCTAATACATTCAGAATGCTCATCTTCGGAGACGTCATCAATTGTACTCTTATTTGTTTTGTATTTTGACCTCATCTCTGATATTTGAGTATTGGTGTGCTGAATTATCATTTGGCTCATTTCTTCACTGATAAAGAGTCTGAAGCAGTCTATAGGTTCTTCTACGCATCGGGCATTATTCATTGGACCTGGTGTGAAATGGATAACATTTTTGGCTCTGGTTTGTGAGGTACTCGGTCCCAAAGGTCGAGTCTTCCAAATGAATCCATTTTTCCTGCACACTTCCTCGACGCCTCATTCCAGTCTTGATTGTGAGGTTCCCTGTATACTTACCTCATTTGCTGTTTCTCTCGATGACTTTTTTCCTTTGAAGGCTCATTTTGTTGAGCATTTCTTGTAATTTTCCTTTTGCGTCAAAAACACGCAGGACTAATACCCAGTTGTTGCTAACATGCGTTATATTGGCGTAGACAAATATACATGACATTACTAACAGTGAGCATTTTGACGCAGCAACTTCCAAGACAAAAGCTCTTACCTTCGATCTCGTCCAGCTGGGAAACCACTCACTCGCGCGTTCGAAGGCCAATCAACTTCTCGAAGATGTCACCGGCGCCCGTTGATGTACCCCCAAGCGCGCCCAAGCGCAGGAAAACACGTAAACATACTGGCATGTGCGTGCTTTCCACGCATGTTAGTATTCCCGGGTTAAATTAAGTAGTTTGCTGGTTGACCCTGATGACTTCTGCGTACCAAATAACTTCCAAATGCTGAACAAAGTTGAGGTCGAACCAACTATTAGAGGCTGAAACTGCATAAAATGCGTTGACTAGTCAAATCGTACAAATAAAATTCACCCAAAATCCTCTCTTTACAGAGACAAAAATCCCAAAAACGACGAACCGCACATTTTGCGCACCGTCCAAGCGGATTCTCTTCGACAACAAATATCAACGACACAACGTAACATGAGGACACTTCGGGGCTCGTTACGGGCTCTCGGTCCCGTCCCTGACCGCCCTCAATTCACTTGAGAAACGTCCCGTCGGTATCAAAACGCCGTTGAAGATCTCGAGAGACCGGCGGCGGCGCCATTTTGAGAGTTTTTGCGACATTCGGAAGTTATTGAGTCTGTTCCTTCTCGCCGAGCGTATGACGTGTCGGACAATTAACAGACGACAAAACAGTCGGCGGAATCTGATCGTTTCATGGCCGGGGGGGGGGGGGGGGGGTGAGACGTCAAATTACGAGTGGGCTAACATTTGCAAGTTATTCGTCAATGAGAAGTGATCGTCGTGTTCCGTTTGGTGTCTTCACGATGAAATCACTACGATCACAGCTCAACTACTATCAGATAGCGTGTCTGGTTGCAAAACCGGCCAACTCATCAATTTTCGGAAAATCGTCTATTAGACGATTTCACTGATACTGCGCATGTGCGTCCTTATCAGCTGGGAGTTTATAGTGGAAAACCACGAAACCCATCATGGCTGCTTTGAAGTAGGTAGGTAGATTCAGTATTTTGTGGCTTTGTCGTAGTGATCTAGATTATTATTATTTTTTTTTTAGATTTCTAAGCTGACGACAAGCACAATTATGACTACCAAGCATTGCGTTTTTGGGCTGTGTAACAGCGACTCGCTCCTTGTAAATGGGATTTTAAGCATTGTTTAGCCATCTGAGAGCAACATGAATAAATACATGAGATAGAGAAACTACGAGTACAACCCAATTAAACGTCGAAAAATCGAAAAACTCTGCAAATTCTTGACACAACGGTTCGTTATCTTCTTTGTACAGATCACCCTTCTGTCTAGATCACTAGGTCTAAATGTCTAGATCCTAAATGTTAGATTAATTATTATTATCAATTATAAAAAACATAAATTATGTACCTATAACTTTTTACATAATAAATAGATAAATAAATAAATTATAATACTCTTCTAGATAGTGTACAAATATTAACGAAATATGATAATAAATGTTCTTTTCACTGGTAAATATACAAACAATTCCTCCTAACATATAAACTAATATTTTTCTAATAATTTCCTTTTAAAATGATTCCTAAATGTCTCTGTTTTTAAATTCAAATTGAAAAATTCTACATGTTCGTTGAACAGCTTAATCCCTTGAACCACGAAGGACCTGCTGTATAGGGTCGTTCTGTGGATTGGCACCTGGAGCAGCCGACCTCGGTTTCTTGTGTTGGCAGTTGAGAGGAACTCAAATTCTTTAAACAAGTAGTCAGGCCTCTGGAATTTGAGGACTTTGAATACCATGACCGCAATACTCAATTTCTTCCTCTCGGCGATCTTCAGCCAGCCCAGGCGCTTATAATGCGGCGTTACGTGCTCATCGAGGCGCAGTCTTAGGGCGAATCGCAATGCGGCATTCTCCGCTTTTTGCAGCCGGCCCAAATCCTCACACCTCAAATCACATAGGGCCGCTGGTGCGTAATCAAACGTTGGAAGAACTAGGCTCTGGACTAGTTGTAGTCGTACATTTGTTGGGAAGTCGGCCGCCAATCTCCGCAGCTGGTAGATACTCCGGAAAGCCGATTTACACATGGAGGTGACCTGCTGTTCCCATGACATATTGTCTTGCAGCGTGATTCCAAGATTGTTGGTTGTTTTCACATAATCAATCGGGACGCCCTCACATGTGACTCTCGGCGCACACAAAGGGTCCAATCTGGATAAGAGCCTGGGGTACCCTATAATCATGGCTTTGGTCTTCTTCATGTTCAGCTTCATTCCGTGGCTCGAGCACCAATCGGCGACTCCCGCCAGGTCCGCACTCAGTGCGCTGACTGCATCCGTGAGGTGTTCGATATGACAGGATCGATAGAATTGTAGATCGTCAGCGTAAGACATATGTGTTGTTCCCCCTTGGAAGACCTTGGCCAGTGAGGTCAGATAGAGGATGAAGCATAGTGCTGAGAGTACAGAGCCCTGCGGCGTCCCAACATCTAGTGATCTCCATGTTGATAGCTCGCAGCCACTCCCTTTGACTGCCAATTGACGTTCGGACAAGTAAGACTTGAACCAATCCAACAAGTTCCCAGAGACACCAATGGATTCCAGCACAGCAATGAGAAATTCCCTCCTGACCAAGTCGAAAGCAGCCGAGAAATCCACCAGGACCAACACGATCACTTTCTTCTGGTCTGTCGCTGCTCTAAAACCGTCCAACATCCCAATAAGTGCTGTCTCTGTGCTGAACCCTTGTCGATAGGCGGATTGCTTGGGATCCAGAAAGATCCAGAGAGAGAGAGAGAGTGAGAGGGAATTTTTTATTTGCCATCCACACAAACAGTGCATAAACAAACGTCAACAATAGAAATAAGTAGGTAGCTGGCGTCCATTTTACAATATTAATGTCAGGCTGATAAAGAAAATATTACCTAAAAAAACTAACATATTAGATTTACCTACATCATATTTACACTTTACACAGAACGGTAGTAGGAAACAGCCTCAGTCGAACAAATAAATACAAATAAATACAATTAAAATTCAACAACACAATAAAAAACAGTTAAACAAGAATAACAAAGTAAAATAGATGCTAGCTCGAAGTACCTACTGGTACAAAATTTCCTCGGCTTGCAAAAGAGACTACCTACTTAATAATAATAACTCTCACAACAATAGACTCCTATCCAATTCGCACTATAATTAGAAAAAACGAACTAAAATTTATTAATGTTATTAAAAAAATCGTCATTTGAAAAAGGTGCAATAACCCCTAGCCCTTTGGTAATGTGCCACTTGAATTTTTTAAACGGCAAACTTTGTGTTGAACTAGGAAGGGCGTTGAAAAATTTGATACACCACCAGTGTGTGGCGTTTTTAGCCGCATTCAATCTGCACGGTGGAAGGGAGAGTAGCTTCCCATTCCTGGTGGGGTATTTGTGCGAAGGGGTTTCAAAAAGGCTCAATTTCTTATGCGCGTAACAGAGGCAGTCCAGTATGTATAAAGCAGGAAGAGTCAGCACGTCAAGCTCAGTAAATGCTGCCTTACAATCGGCCCTGTATGGTAATCCTTGTATTACTCTGACTGCTCTTCTCTGACTTGCAAAAACACTACGCGCAGCAGACGCATGACCCCAACATAGGATAGCGTACCTTATCCGCCCTTGGAAAAATGCATGGAACGCCGCCAAAATGGCATCTTTTGAAAGCTTCTCCGATAGTCTGCGGAAAAGAAAGGTGTATGAATTCAAGAACTTGGAAAGCTTTTCGCAATGGATACGCCACTCGGTTGTGTGATAGAACTCGGGTTGTGTCCATCTACCTCTGTTACCTGTCCCGGACGGGCAGAACTCGGGATTGATCCATCTGCCACTCTTACCTTACGCTTAAGGATTATACCTTTTACACCTATTCAAACCCTTATAATCTTAAATACCAAAAATAATTATCATCTGTCTCACGGGAATGAAGAATTTAATATTTTTGTAATTCAGCTTCTCTATAAACCCCGACCCCTATGCATCGGATCCGGTTATAAGCAAAACAGCATATCGGCACTGGTCTTAGCTGCAGTATGTACACTCGGCATTTGTCATGATTACTGCAAATATCGGCATTGGTCTATTAACAGTATGTATAAATACTGTATCGGCATTAGCCTATCAACAGCACCTATGTGTAAATACTGTATCAGCATTGGTTTATAAACAGTATGTATTAATACTATATCGGCATTGGTCTATAAACAGTATGTATCAATACTATATCGGGACAGGGCTCATCTGAAGTGTATTGGCCCTGGTCACTATTCTACTGAAGTAAATCGGCGACTGTCATAACAACTCTTGTTGTATCGGCATCTGTCTCAATTACAGAATAACTTAAATAAATTGTGCGAGGCTCGGGGACGGCTAAAGGGGAGGTTGGAGGCTGTCTGGGGCAGGGGCGGCTCGTGGGCTCAGAAACTGGTGGGGCACCAGGGCAATATTTAGGTGCATACCTACCTATTAGGTACTCACTATAGGAACTAAACTCAAACTACCCTTACAGCTAAACTGCTTCATAATTAATGGTATGCAGCTCTTAGCAAGTCAGGAAACATCGTTCTCCAAAGAGTTCTCTTGAGGAGAGGGAAGATTACTGACCAGTATCCAGGATTACCGACGAGGAGGTGGCTGCAAGGCAATCCCACCTACCCACCCAAATAATTATCTTCAAAATGATAGGAAGAATAAAAGAGAAATTGTGACTGTACGAGTACTATTCAAAGAGTACATTATAAAGGTAGTCAAAAAATTATATTATTGGAGTTTCTATTACTGGGGTTTTTAAAAATTAGCAATCGCGACCATCTGCTTCCTAGCCGAGTGGTACCTTGAAAACCCCCTCTAAAAATGTCCTCTTATGCCCAGATTGCACATACGTTTTCTTATCCAATCGTATCAAAACATTTTGAGCGCACAGAACAGCAAGATTGATTTCAACTAGCTTTTAGAGTTCGTTGGTTAGCTCAAACAAAGCTCGAGTCAACGAAGTCACCATCAGTTTCAGGGATAACAAATAAAACAGTATTCTCAACGGTTGGCTGAGCTACATAATAATATTATGTATATTACTGTTATTAACTTACAGAATGTAGAAATCAACAAATGAGATTCCCTTGGGCGAATAGTGATCCACGTAGTGTAGTAGGGTTTTCTGTGGATCCACTTCAGTCTTGACGACTAGCAAAGCGTTCACACGTTGCACGTGAGATATTAAATTTCAATGTTTAGTTGATTAATATTATGGAGACAATAATTCACTTTTACTATGATGAGTAAATACGAAGCTAAAAACCACCAGTCAATGCATTCAAAATAATATTATAACGTCAGGCAACATTTTGATATCATTCTTATCAAACATGGAAGAAAGCATGGAAGAATGAAACTCCGTTCTTCCTTGACAAGGAACGATTCAACGATCGATTGTTTTCGGCGTTCAACTTGATACGATATTTTGGCCACCGCCCGGAACGCCTCCTATCTCGGAACACAGAGTGCCTTCCCCCACCCCAGGAAGCGCCTATACCTTCAACATCGAGACTGGGGCACTTCTGGTCGATCCGATAATCGACTTTTTTAATCGATAAATCGAAACAAAATGCGACTCAGTGGAAGTGGGTAGTCATGGAGGAAGGGAGATCTCCCTTCTTCCATGGTGGGTAGTAGTAGGTAAGATTTTTTTCTCCTTGTTCTATGTTTTTTCTGTTTTCCTTTGCAAATTTTTGGGTGGGGCGAGGGCCAAGGTGGCCTTATGGACGAGCCGCCACTGGTCTGGGGGTACACCCCCTTTAATATGAAAGAACTGAGATTACCAGGATGTTATACCCATTATCTGATTACTATATCAAACTTGAACATATCCACACATCCATTAGAACTGGATATCGATGTTCACATCTACTCAATATTATGTATTGGAAACACTTAACTACTCGGAAATACATAAGAATTTACGACAATAGCCATGCTGTTTTGACCATCAACCACCAAGTAACAACTTACAACAAGGAACCCCGTTGAGTCTTGTGACAAAATCACAGAGCCCGTACTCATAACTTGTCACAAGTAGTTCTTAAGAGTCTGCTGTACGGCGGTAGCGAATTCACGTTACTCAACAACGCGTTTATCGTTAGATCACGACCGCCCTGTGAAAGGAGTATTGTTGCCCCGAGATCCAATTCAATTAAACAACCCGATTGTCTCTCTCCGAAAAGCCTGTCTGTGATGGCGGTGAAGGAGGGGAGTCCTGGCCGATATAGAGTGGGAGTTGCCTCTGGAGCCTCTTACGGCCTGTTAGCTAATACCGAGGCCCCCTCCCCAAACAGGCCGCGGAAAACCCGTCGGACCGGCAATGCCCCGAACCGTCTGGAAGGTGGGGAAAAACAGTCTTGTGACCGCTAAAAACGAGACTTGAAACGAGAGGAGGGGGATGACGTAACAGCGGAGGAAAAGGCCTCGTCCGGATAACATAACAGGCGGCCCTCAACTCGGAGGAACGACTGAGAGAAACGAAAGGGGGCGAATATGGGACGTAGGTGCATCTGCGAGGGTTTCAAATACGAACGAGCGATCGGAGAGTACGATCATGCAATAGGTCACAGCAGCGGCGCACTGTGGGGAACAAAAACAGTTGATCTAGAAGTGTCGACAAAAAGAATTTCCACTAAAACGATTCACAATCTATAAATTTATTCTAAAATAAAATCCACAGTCATGCAGCATGGTTATAAAAGCGAATTTTCAGAATTGCTACATCTCATTCAGTTATAAGATTAGAGCAGACTTCACGATCGTATTCAGCGTGTAAAAACCTTTAAAATGAGATGTCACTTGTCAAACTTTCATTTTTTGGGTGAACACCCCCCCCCCCCCAGCTTTTGGACATTTCAACTCTAAACATGAAGGTGAAGTCAGAATAGCGATATTTCATTCCGTTATCAGATTAGAGCAGACTAACCAGATATCGCAATTCTCACTTCACCATCGTGTTCAGCGTAAATGAACCTTTAAAATTAAGTGCCACTCGACATTTTGGTAATCCCCCTCCCCACCCTACAACTCTCCAAGACCCCCTTCAGCGTGTTTTTCAACGCTGAACACGATGGTGATGTTCGACTCCAGAGTAACTGACGCGACGCTAAACCCCCCTTGTATGCTTCACCTGATCAAAATCCTAGATACCTATGCAAAAATCAGCAAATTGATCCTTTCCCATAAATACGTTCCTCCCATGAACCCACTATCTCCATAAGGTAGATGAAGTTGGCATATTTTTCATGATTATGGCGGTCATATGATTTTAATTAACACAAACGACATTGATGGAACTGGAAGAACCTTTTCTTTCGAAGATGACAAGCAACTATTAAGAAGACTATTGTAAGTATCTACCGATCTTTACTCAGAGAGCACCACACCTGATGCATACCGATTAACCCAATAGCTTCATACTTAAATGCCTATAATTACCCAATAAGTTTAAAATTGCCGTGGATAAATTAGCACTTTTTTCCCCTTTTCTTCTCCTGCCTGCAAGTTCATTTTGTCTTATGTTACTTCCCGTTATCAAAAAGTGTTTTCCAATAATGGCTTTTGTCATAGTTCAAAAATCACTAAAAATCATTATCGATAACCATTAAACCGCCAAATCATTAACACGGTTCTTTGAAAATTAAAAAAAAAAAACGGAACTTTTCTTTCTCCTCTAGTACCTCTGGGTTGATTGTTAAGTTACTGATCTTAGCTGAACTGATTTGTTTTTCTTTCCCCCCTACAGAAAATGGACAAGAACACTAACCGCTTTCCAAAAGGGGTATCTGATATAACAAAAAAATATTGGAACTCGCCGTTGTTCTGCCGACGAGTCTGATGAAGAGATCGACTCAGAGGACTCATACGTTCCTGTTGAGGTGGATCTCATAATTCCATCGGAAGAGTATGATAAAGATTAGGGATGGGATATCGACATCCGATATTATCGAAATATCGATATTAAGCGTCCGATATCAGATGTCTATACCGATACATATATCGATATACCAACAGGCGATATCGGGTTGATCAGCTCCACCTACGAGTATGTCAGGCATGGTACGGCGTACTGACAGATTTTTTTTATTCGATTTTCTGCATCTACTTATCTTGAAACGTAAACCAACAAATTTTGAGGGGGGGGGGGGGGTTTAAAAAATTTCTTTCTTTGGTCGATTCCAATGGTTCATTATCGAAGATAATAAACCAAAATCTGTCCGTCCGCCGTACGCGGCACTTTGCCCAGTTAGCTTTGTGCTAAAATTACGAAATTTGGTTTACGGGCTCGGACCTACCCCACAATGATCCTCGAAGCTTTTCATAATCCTAAGTCAAGGGGAAGGGGTTCAAAACGAACTTTGAAATTTCGACAATACCATATCATACTCGTATCTCGAACGAGGTGTAGTTTTGACCTGAAAAATTACGAATTTTTTAAGACCAATTGGATATTTGTACGACCAGCCGTTCGTTCACAGTGAGCGCGCAAAGGTTTAGGAGAAACACTAAACTTCGCGTCTAAAACGGCCGTTAGGTGGGTCCACATCAAATACGACTCCCCAGCCGTCCAAGATAAAACTACATTTTTTTCATCTTCCCGGTGATCTAGAGACTGGAAATTGCAACCGTGAGTCGGGGATTGACCAGATTGGAATATTCACTCGGTTTATCGTATGTAAAATTGTTTAAATAACACCTATTTGGTATAATACAAATTAAATTTTGATGATGAGCTAGAGACTTGAAATTTTAAATAGGTCAAAACTGTATCACAATGCGTCTAACGTCTGAGTTGACTCTCAATTCGGAAATCTGCTTGCAACGCAAAAAAAAAAAAAAAAAAAAAAAGCACCTGCCTAAAAGGGAGGTGTCTTCAAGAGTATGTAGGGAAGTACACGGGTATCTACCTTTATTTAGTCAGAGAGCACCACACCTGATGCACACCGATTAATCCAATAGCTTCATACTTAAATATCTTCAGGAATTACCCAATAAGTTTGTATTGAGATGGGAGAATTATTGCAAGTTCTTGCGAAGGCCAAAGACGAAAAAGCTCCTGGGTACGATCGCATACCATATGAGCACTATCTAGGGACGCGGGAGCGTCCCGCCCGCCAAGAAACCCGAAGCCCTGAAAACCGAAGCGACTGAGACACTGATTACGCGACGGAACTAGTTGGGGTTTTCACCCTACCATAGCTCGGTCCCCTGAGTGTCTCGAGAGTTGATTTTTTGTACACCAACTCTCCAGGGGCACGTGAGGACGTAAAACAAATTTCAGCTCTTGGGAACATCAGGTGTCGGGGGTATAACAATTTTAAAACCACTATTTTTCACGTTTTTCGT
Source organism: Stenodema calcarata (assembly GCA_963920205.1). Classification (NCBI taxonomy): domain Eukaryota; kingdom Metazoa; phylum Arthropoda; class Insecta; order Hemiptera; family Miridae; genus Stenodema; species Stenodema calcarata. The sequence continues at coordinate 674,943 of OY986065.1, forward strand.
GTTCTTCTTGTTCTTCTTCTTCTCGTTGTTCATTGACGGGGCTACAGCCCAGCAGACAAATCGGATCGAGCTGAAATTTTGCACACACGTTTGTTATGCTCCAAGGGAGTGCCTTTTGACCATTTTTTCTCCCTCCCCCCATTTCCCCCCCAAATAGGGGGGAAATAGTGTTTTTTAGGAATTTCAAATGGTCATAACTCCTTCAAAATTGAAGCTTTTTCAGATTTTCTTTTTTAGTTGTGTTCAGCTTTTCAAACTGTTTAATTTGAGATCAAAAAATGCTTCCTAAGAGGAAAAATAAAGGAGTTATGGTGATTTTTCTATTTTCAACAACAACTGCCGCAAATATTGATGAAAATTGGTGCGGTTGGTCTTAAAATGTCCGCTAGGTTGTCTAAAATATGCTCAATAATTTTGAACTAAATCTCAATCGATTTGACTAATCCACAGCCAAAAATACGTGAATAAATTCCACATCTACTGATTTGGCTAATTTCCGAAAACATCAAAGTTGAACGGTGGTCAGAAAAATTGTCGTAGAGTGGCGCCTGTATAAGGATCGATAGGAAATTTTATGGGCTTTCGAATGAGGGTAGCGCACTTTGGCACTTTTCCCAAGAGCCGTTTCTAGGGAAATGAAACTTCTTTAGTTTTCAACGGACAAAAATCGTTCTCCATTCGTTGGAAAGCCTTTAATTTATGCATAAATTATATACTGCCAAAATCACTGTAAATATCGAAGAAGCTGAGATACAGCCCTGAGTAAATAAAAAAACTAATAAATTTTCCGCACATTTCTTAATATTTTCCATACAGACAAAGAAAAGAGATAAGGAAAAGGGGAAACGGGACGCAAAAACATTATTCATGTTTTGCATAGCAAATACCTCGTTCTATACAAAGTATAGAAGAGAAAAGATCCGGGGGGTCCAGGGGGGCTTGCCCCCCTGGCGAGGCGCGAAGCGCCGAGTTTTACTAAATTTTGACTAGGATAAAACTTCATTTAGAAAAACATTTACTAGTTACCTCGTAGGTACTTTTGTATTGTATAAGTTGTTGAACCGTATTGTATAAGTACCACTCGAAAACTAGCCATGCAAAAAGATGTGATATCCCCCCAAAAACAACTCCGTTGTAAAAACTGGCCCGCCAAAAAACCTCAGCCGCAAAAAGGAATGATATCCATTTTGCCCGCCAGCCACATATATAGGATGCTCAGTGCTTCGCACCTCGCTGTTGAGTGTGCATATAGAAACCTGATCCTCCTACCCCTAACCTCCACCGTCAATGTTTTCCTGTTCCCTGTCACCTTCCCACAACCCCCTCTCACCCTTAGTCACCCTCGGTTTCACCTAATGTTTCCTCTGTTACACCAGCAGGGAGCTTTACGCTTCTTTCAATGCTGTTGGCGGGAGCTTTTTGCCAGATGAACAAGCTAACATAAGTATTACTGGTGGTCACGAGTAATCAGCGGTGGTACAACTGTAATGAAGTAATGCTTCAATTCAGGCTTGTTCATCTGGCAAAAAGCTCCCGCCAACAGCATTGAAAGAAGCGTAAAGCTCCCTGCTGGTGTAACAGAGGAAACATATTAGGTGAAACCGAGGGTGACTAAGGGTGAGAGGGGGTTGTGGGAAGGTGACAGGGAACAGGAAAACATTGACGGTGGAGGTTAGGGGTAGGAGGATCAGGTTTCTATATGCACACTCAACAGCGAGGTGCGAAGCACTGAGCATCCTATATATGTGGCTGGCGGGCAAAATGGATATCATTCCTTTTTGCGGCTGAGGTTTTTTGGCGGGCCAGTTTTTACAACGGAGTTGTTTTTGGGGGGATAAACATTTACCAGAAGTGGGCTTGCGCGCAATTGTCGAGGTATTCAATCGAATAATGGAGACTGGAGATGTACCACCCTCGTTTGGCAAATCTATCATATTTCCGATTTTCAAAAAAGGGGATGTGGAGGACGTCAGTAATTATAGAGGTCTATCGTTTGCGGATACAGTCAGTAAACTATTCACTGGTATTCTAAATAATCGAATGAGTAAATGGGTGGAAGAAGGTGGGATAATCAATGAGAACCAGGCGGGATTCCGGAGGAAATATAGTACTATAGACAACATATATAATATCATGTGTTTGGTTAAAATTAAAACATCGGTGAAAAGAGGAAAATTGTATTGTTTTTACGTTGACCTTAAGGGTGCATTCGACTCATTAAACAGGGATTCTCTTTATTGCAAGCTCTATAATCTGGGAGTGTCTACAAAAGTGATTAGGGTTGTGCGGGGACTTTATGCTGGAACCTCCTCATCTATCTGGCATAGGGATGGTCTGTCTGATCCAATTGAGATATCAATGGGACTGAAGCAGGGATGCTTGTTGTCGCCTTTGTTGTACTCCCTGTATGTTAATGATCTGGGTGATTATGTGGGGGGAGGTGTTAGGATTGAAGGTAGGGTGATAAACTGTCTGCTTTATGCAGATGATATGATCCTAATGAGTGAGGATCCAGTTACGCTCCAACTAATGATAAATAGGCTTCACCAGTACTGTGATAGATGGAACCTGACTGTAAATCTGGCGAAATCCAAAATTATGATCATTAAAAACGGCGTGAAATTGGCTAGGAAGGAACAGTGGAAACTTGGTTCAGAAGACATCGAAATAGTCAACTATTACAAGTACTTAGGAATAGGTATGACACCGAGATTAATGTTGAATAAGCATTTCACAGAGAAATTAGCAGCGGCAAAGCTCAGCACCAATATTTTGTGGGCAAGAATGATGAAACACAGTGATTTCCCGGTAAGCAAGAAATGGGTGATTTTTGAATCAATGGCTAGGTCAGTTATGACGTATGGAGCTCAAGTTTGGGGTTACCAGGAACATGATTTAGTAGAAAAGGCACAACAATTTTTCATCAAAAAAGTATTAATGCTCCCCACCAGCACACCTAGCTATTCCCTGTACCTGGAAACTGGCAGATCTCCCTTGGTCCTGTACACATTCAAGTTGCATCTTGAGTATGTTATAAAAACAATTAACATGCCGCCTGAAAGACACCCAAACTTTTTCACTACCCTGATTATGAGGCGCAAAATTTTTTGGTACAAAGAGTGGGTCGGGATCTGTGAAAAATACGGAATAGACATGAAACATTTCTCAAATGAGAACGTGAAACGTCTGGGCGAAGAAATATTGGTCAAATGGGAACAAGGTTTGAGGGATAAATGTCTTAGTGACCGGGAAAACTCGAGGTTTAGAAGTGCCTATAAATCCCTTCAAATCAAGCTCGGAGCTCATTACATCAGTGACGAAAATAAACCTCACCTCATAAGCACAATGTTTAAGGTAAGATGTGAACTCTTGAATCTTAATGCAGTTCCATGGATAGGCAAGTCTGTTCACTATGTAATAGGGGCGACAGAGAAGACACTTTGCATTTTATTGCTATTTGTCCTGTTCTTGCCGAGATCAGGCTGAGGTGGCTTGAGACGAGGGAGATGAACAGGGTAGAATTCACTTCGTTTCTCAATGGGCGAAATTGGAGGGCATTATATCTCTACGTTAATGAGGCCAATAGGTATAGGAAGATGCTTGTGGAAGAGTTTAATTACTGACCAGAATTTAAATAATAAACACTTGCATATAAGAAGTTAATTTTGAATTATAACTGTTGTAAGTCCTTGTAGTAAGTAGTAAGTACCGTGTTGTGTAAAGTAGTACGTAATTGTTGTCCATCATTGATTTTGAGAAGGATTTTGTAATTTGTTTTGTATTTATATAATTAATAGTAATTTTGTAATCGAAGTTTAGAAACTGTACACCGGCAAAACGGGCACGTCCCAATGCCTAATTGTGTATGAGGGATATTTATTTTATTTTATTTCTGTACAATGGAAGGAAATATACACTTTATTCATTCATTCATTCATTCAATAAGTTTAAGATTGCCCATATGTACTTGAATGAGATGTTCATCACATCACATTTTACATAAAACCAGTTATTTCTTCGAAAATTCGCTCTTATAGCCATCCTGCATGACGCTGGATTTTCTTTAGTCACTCTCTTCTCCGCCTTCTCGTCAACGTCCTCTCAGCGTCACCCTCATCCAAATAACCTTCCCGAACGGTTACCCTCGCGAAGGCCCCACAGGATGAGAAGAAAATGGAAAATCCTCCCGTCGAATCAGGTCGAGCGGAGGCTCGTTCTCGAAGCCATTTTCACTGATCCTCGCGGAGGAAGAGGACGACACAAAAAAAGATCTTTTCACTTTTCAATCTTAACCAAAAAAGGTGAAAATTCAGACCGTTCGGAGACGTCCTCGATATTCGTCTTCTCATATTTCGTGACATTCGTTTTCTTTATCAAATTTTGGCTAAACGTCAAGTTAGTTCATCGAACGATCTTAGCTGATCCCAATAGTGACGTTAACGTTGAAATGTTTTCATAATAATTATTATTCTCATTTTATAGTTATTCTCAGTTTAAATTTCAGTTTAATGATCCCAGTTTTAATAGAAGATTTCAGTTTAAATACTAGTTCAGTTTTAAATTCAGCAGTTTAGTTTGAGTAGTTCAGTTTTACATCCAGTAGTTCATTTTGGTTTGTAGTTACCTACTTTCAAGTTGTTTGGTTGCGTATCAGATACGTATCAATTTGATCGTATCACGTTAAATATTCTTAAGCTCCTCCATTCCAAACTGAAGAAGTAGGTAGGTTCTCCATTCCAAACTGAACAAGTAGATTCAACGACCAAGTGGCCAAAGTTTTGCGAAAACTCTCTAATGTCTAATAACAGAAACACCTCAATAATTTCACGTCTTACAAACCTAATACAGTAAGTAAAAACTCTGCAAATTCTTGACACAACGGTTCATTATCTTCTTTGTACAGCCTTCTGTTTAGATCATTAGGTCTAAATGTCTAGATCCTAAATGTTAGATTAATTATTATTACTAATTATTAATAATTTTATCAAGTACCTACCTAGTGAAAATTATTATAATTTATTGTTTGGTATTAATCATTTATATTTATTATTAATAATTATTATTATTAATTATGTTCAATTAATACCATATAATTCTGAGGTTTTTAATACTACGTCGGTAATAATTTTTCTATAAAAGAAGTACCTACCAACAAACATTCGAAATTACCTTCATTTCCGTAGCACGAAACGTATTTCAGAACAAAAAACTCGACATCACTAAAACCAGATGATGGCTACGTAGTATAGTAGGGTTTTCTGTGATGGCTACATTATTAGGAAAATTGACCAACCTTTGAGCCAGGCTCAACCTTTGAGCTGTCATTGTGAACGAACGGCTGGTCGTACAAAGCTGCGGATGTTCTTAAAAAATTCTTAGGAATAAACTCTATCTAAATATGAAATAAAAAACATACCGTTTGATGGGAATTTTTCGAGATATGAAATTTTCAAAATTTCAAAATTCGTTTTGACCCCCTTCCCCTTGACCTAGGGTTATGAAAAGTTTCGAGGATCATTGTGGGGCTGGTCCGAACCCAGAAACCAAATTTCGTAATTTTAACTCAACGCTAACTGGGCAAAGTGCCGCGGACGGCGTACGGACGGATTTTTTTTTTTTTTATTCGATTTTCTGAATCTACGTATACGTTGGTTTAGATACATCTTGAAACGTAAACCAACAAATTTTGAGGGGGGGGGGGGGTTAAAAAATTTCTTTCTTTGGTCGATTCCAATGGTTCATTATCACTCGAAGCTTAAATTATTAATCCCCCGTTGGTATTATTTCGGTATTTTGAACCACACTTGCGCTCGCAGTACGGCAAACTGCCGCAGATCCCCAAAATTATTATTATTATCATCTTATTTATTTTGTTTTTCAATCCACTAGCTCGGTAATAACGAACGTAGGAATCTACACATATAAAACAGAGTTTTGAGCTACAACAACTTTGATACAAATATGAAGTACAAGTTAAGTACAAGTAGATAGGCATAGGCCTATTCATCGAGCACAAAACAGTATATGGTAATTTTCAGGACTTTTATTTTCGTTTTGACTAGAATTACACTAATCAAGTTTTTTCGATAAACTACTGATAACATGATTCTAATTCGATAACACTGGTTTTGTCAACATGGGATACAATAGGGTACAGCCATCAATAACTCGATTAATCTCTATAATAGGGTAGACATAAAACATGCAGCATGGCTATCAGAAGATATAACTGGTTTTATATGAATGGTTTTATAAGACATTTTCTCTCCTTTTTTTTTTGCCGAGTAACACCTCAGTTTATGGATTTTTCAACGCTGAACACGATGGTGAAATCAGAATTGCGATATCTCCTTCCGTTCTGAAACTGGAGCACTTTGATGATGAGGAAACTGGGGTTGTCACTTGAGATGTTCATCTGCTTTAATCTGATAATAGAATGAGATAACGTAATTCTTACTTCACCAACGTCTTCAGCGTTAAAAAATCGTTAACATGAGGTATCACTTGTCAGACTATCATTTTGGGCATTTATGGATAGTTCCCCCCCCCCCCCCCCACCCATACTTCCCATAAACCCCACTCAAGTTTATAGATTTTTCGACGCTGAACACGATGGTGAAGAATTGCGATATCTCCTTCGTTATCAGATGAGAGCAGATAAACCGTGAAGAACATCTCAAGTACCTATCAACCACGTATCATCATCTTCAAAGTGCTCCTGTTTGAGAACGGAATGAGGTATCACAATTCTGATTTCACCACCGTTTTCAGCATAAAAAACCTTCAAAATGGGGGGGGTCACTTGTCAAAGTGTTTAATTTTGGGAATTCATGGGTAATTTCGAATGTTTGTTGGTAGCAACTTCTTTTATAGAAAAATTATTGCCGACGTACGTAGTTGGAATTAAAAACCCCAGAATTATATCGGTACATTCTGTTTTCAACACTAATGAAGACAGACGTCATGAGACTTATACTGTCATAAATTATGAAGAGCTATTAGCACGCCTTAGTAATGAAGAATGGGATTCGGTTCATGAAAAGCTCTAGGATTCAGGAACGAATAGAACAACAATGTTTTTCGATGACTTGATCTATTTTACATAAAAACGTTGAACTAGGTACAGAACAATGAAAAACCGAACTAGCACCACGTGAACGAATTGAACAACCGTTATCATGCATCTCAATAGGACAGTCCATCCAAGCATGGATGCTACAACGTTATAATATAACAGTGTAGTGAAGTCGGCGCGACATGGTAGGCGGGAGAACAAGGAACTAACAGTAATTCTATGAGGCGGAAGGCCGAACATTCTCCCCCCCCCCACCCAATGACGTCAGTCATTACTCTCTGACTCCTTGGGGAGTGGGCACAATTTTACCAGACCCCTGATGCGCTCCTTGGCCACCCTGACTACACCATCTTTTCCTGGACTATTATGACACCCATTGGCCATTCTAAAGGAGGACGATTGTCTTCCATGATCAACACTACATCACCTAGTACAGGGTTTCGAGGGTGGTATTCCATTTTTGACGTGTTTGAAGATCTAACAGATATTTTTTCCAAAAGGATTGAACTATCTGGTTGACAAAATTCCATTTGGGAACTAGCCTAGAGCTAACGGGCAGGGAAGCATCTGACTCTGGTAAAACGGTCAGGGGGCGCTGAATTAAAAAATGCCCTGGAGTAAGTACTAGTATATCGTCTGGGGACGCAGACTGGTAAACCAATGGTCTACTGTTCAGGACAGCTTCTACTCGAGCTATGATTGTACTGAACGTTTGTTAGTTCATCTTTTGATCGCGAAGGTTAACCATGATCAATAGGTTAGCGGACTTGACTGCCGCCTCCCACAACTCACCAAAATGTGGAGATTGTGGGGGAATGAATTTCCACTCCACTCCCTGAGCCGCCAATTGGGTCACTAGGTCCTGAGCTACACCTTGACCTAGAGCTACATGCATGAACTTTTCTGAGCAAGTTGGCAGACCCAACAAAATTTGTACCGTTATCTGAATGAACTACTGAGGGAACCCTGGGGGAATTAACAGTGGACAGTGCATAGTCCCTAACTTCCTGATCTGAACTATCTCTCCACACTATTAATTAACTCAAATTAACTACGGTAGGTCAGAACCAATATGCATACAAAGGAGTTAAAATGTTCAATGCACTGCCAAACGAAATTAAAAATATGGAAACTGTCAGTAAATTTAAGTTACACGTAAAAAAGCTATTATGGAATCAATTCATGACATTATGAAGAATTAACCCTACAAATAATTTGTATTATTTGTCTACAACATTTATTGTCTACAATTATTGTCTACAACATTTACCTAATAAATAATATTTTAAATGCAAAAATAAATTATTAATAACATAATAATACCATCGAAGCAGGAATACAGGATGGAGATACTCCTCCCCTCAGCACGAGGTCTATCACCTCAAAGAGGGGAGAAGCATTTAATTTAAGCGAAGATGTTTTATTTTGTACAAGTTATCATTTATTGTAGGTAATTATGAAAATTGGCTTCATGTGATATTATGATTAATAAATGCATTTAACAAACAACAACTATCCAGAGCATATCATCATCTTCAGTGGGATGAAGGAGCTGTCTGAACATTTTACTGACATCAGCAATGAATACAAACTTAAAGGATCAGAATCGACAAATAATGTCACAGATGTCAGGTTGCAACTTGGGTCCTACCAATAGAATTCTGTTCAAAGATCTGCCATTGGACGTGCGCTGAGATGCATTGAACACTTTTCGGGAGGATCATTGGGCCTATGTACCGCATGATGGGGTACGTAATAATGAGATAGATTAGCGATTGGTGGGGCCACTTGATACATATGACCAAGATCTATATATTCCTGAATGAACGAACGGTATGCTGTGGCTAACACTGTGTTGTTCCTGAACTTGGACTCCAATCTGTAGAACTGCCGCAGCGCCATGTCTCTAGAACTACCCAATGATGATATATCTTGAGCAAACGGGAGGGGAACTACATACCTACCTGAATTAGTCCGCCAGACTTGATGTACACAAAAATTTTCAGCTGCCAATTCAGCAGGAGTCCATGGCAGGACTTCCTCTACAGCTTTGATTTCAAACATGTGACGGAGGAGGTGATCTGTGTTGTTTGAACTAATGGTGTGATTGGCAACAGAGCCATGAACTGTCTGCATGTCCTCAACAGAACTCGAAAGGGCTAGTGAGGTAGGTAAGACTGCCTCCAAACTACAGTAGTTACACTAGTAACTAGTGCAACACTTCTGAGCTAAGGCAAACGGTGATACCCTGTCAAAGCGCTCAAGAGTGGAGGAACAACTGAAAATAGATCTTCCTCAATGTGATCTGACTGAATTGGATCCAATGATGACTTGGGGACTAAATTTGTATCTACTGGTGAACTAGCTGATTCTGGCTTAGCTGATGAATTTTGACGGTTGACTACACTGAGAATCTTCATGATGCTTTGAATTTCATCATACCTATACTCATTCCCCAACGATGGGAATGACCTAGCTGGCCTGATTCTTATCAAGCTGGATGGCATTCCACTGTCAAAGTAGTTCGGCTTGTCAACTGGATTGAACGTAACAGTTTTCTCATTGGCCCTTTCCACTAATTGACCTAGAACCAACCAACCTACTTCTGATCTAAGCATCCAGGGAGAATTACCAACTGGGGACCGCATTTTTGGTTGAACTAATTGCATGAACACATCCGTTCCTAGCAGAAGATCAATATTTGCAGATTTATTGAACATTGGATCTGCCAGGTCGCCACCAATCCCCTGAATATGCGGCCATTGATAAATGGAAAAGTCCCTTGCAGGTAGGGGGACGGTGACCATAGATAGTACATATGCAAAGATAGGAATTCTACGACCAGCCCAGGTATGTAGAAAGAATGATGTCACTCCTAATATAGTCTGCAATTTTCCCCCCACTCCACAAACTTGCATATCATGCCTACCCACCTGCCATCCAGCAGATTGAACTAAGGAGTGGGATACCAAATTGATCTGAGACCCAGTGTCCAACAAGGAACGTGCTGTAAACTTATTGTCACAACCATTATGCAACACAGTCACTCTAGCAGTGGGGAGCAATGACAACACTGGTTTGAAGTGAAGGTTAGATCTAGTGCATCCCTGCCTACTGTGATCCCAAGTAGATTTCAAACTACAGTTGAGCACAGGGGAACGTGAGTGACACCCTGTGTTCAAATTTTTTTGTTTGTTATGACTATTCCTGTCAAATTGTTGTGCGCCTGAAACTACACCGGGGGGGGGGGGGGGGGAGGCAGCACTGCAACCCTGGGATCGAGCTTATGAACTAGACTATAACTAACCGTCTGGTTCGTGCAATGAGGGACCCCGCTGCTGTGTTTTCCGTCCCAATCTGGGTGAGGTGTCAAGACAGCTGAGGTATCGTCACCAGAGGTCATAGGTACTATCATGTACACATCATCAGTGACAGCCAAGCTACTGTCCAAAGTCTTAGAGTTATACATCCTACCTATGGGATTGGAGCAAACATGAAAATCCATGATCTTAGAACTAGTTTTACCTGACCTACCTACATGTTGGGCGTCAACATGTTTATGAACCAGATTCTTCCTGCCTTCTGACAAAACCCACCTACTGCCCCTATCAGAACTAGTCGCAGAACTAAAAGGGAATCTGTCAGCAAGACAGCTTCAATTATTGGCAGATCCTCTACTCTCCAATGACACAACAGAGCTCCACATCAAGGCAGACAGTCCGCAACTTCAGGCTGAAGGCTACCGGGCTGGAGTCGCGCGAGCTGGTGGGTTGCAAAGTCATGGCGGTGTTTGGTTGCTTCTTGGGGGCAGCTCCTTTTGTGGCAATAGATCCAGGGTGTATCAGGGGGTGATGTGAAGCTCCGAAGTGGCAGCGTCGAGCTGATGGGCATTCTTGAGAAGGGTGGCGATGCAAAAAGCAGTTTGCACACACGACTACTGTACATGACTTATTCTCTCTTGCAGGGGACGGTCCTTGAACGCTTCACAGTCATAAAGAAAGTGTGAATCCCCACCAAAATGGCACTGCAGCGCAGATGGTCAATTTCCAGACCAGGCGGTAGTAGGCCTAGGTCTAGAGGAGAGGGGCAAATAGCTCTTAGAGTTTTCAGAGGGAGGAGTTAGTGGTCTGGCTGCTTGGTTGATCTTTGGCCTATGTCAAAACGGTCTACCGGACGACGGACTGCCAGAGAAGAATCAACACAATCGACGAATAAACACAATTGTAATTGTTGAAGAAGGGTTTTCGAGCTATAATTTTCGTACAATGAATATCGCTGTTCTCTTTTTTGAGTGCAGTACTACAATCAGATGTTGGGTAATAATAATATAAGAAGGAGAATGTTGTTCTGTTGGGTGGTTGCGGACATCCTCCCACCTAAGTTTTTTTTGAACAAAACTTACAAAAATAGAAACAATAGTCAATTTTGATTCACAATCTCAAAGAAATTAAATTTTGATTAGAAAATAAGCTTTGGAGGCTCCAAAAATGCAAATAGTCGGGATCAATCGCAGAATCGTTTGGGTTTCTTTAAGGTTCGTCCATGAGATGTCCTCTTTTCAGGCACTGGTGGTGTCAAAAGATCTCCTGGGTTTTCTTCAACGTCTGATGTAGCTGTAGTAGAAGGAGCAGATTCAAAAGCTGCAGTATCTTCCTCGGGTGGCTCAGAAGTAATAGTCAGATTTGCATCTCCTTCAATCAATGGATAGAGACGTTGAATAGGCCTCAGGCATGTTCCAGTTGTAGTTTGGAGTCGGAATAAGCGAGTAGTACCATCCTTGCCGGGTAAGAGTTCAATAACTTGAGCCATAGGCCAGTCCATACGTTTTGTATAGTCATTCCCAATCAGAACTAGATCTCCAACGCTAATCCTGTCATGCCTAGCAGAGTTTAACCTCATTTGAAGCTGTCCCAGATATTCTGATCTAAATCTTCTCCTGAAGTCTTCTTTGAGCTTCAATCTTCGCTGCCAAGTCTTTTTCAGATCAACGGATTCCATGACGTCCAGCTCTGGCAAACCAGATTCCTTGATATCTTGAATAAATAGTGAAGGTGTTATAGGCGTTGCTGCAGATCCTTCTTCAGAGATGAATGTGAGGGGTCTCGAATTCAACACACTCTCACAGTCACAAAGAACAGTAGCCATTTCTGAGTATGACAATACTGAACGCCTCAAAACTTTTCTCAATAAGCGTTTTGTAATACCAACAAGTCGCTCCCACCATCCTCCCCACCAGGCGGCAGTTGGAGGATTGAATTTCCAGGAGATGTGACGTACTTCAGAATATTCTAAAACTTTCTTCCAATCAATTCTCTGAAACAGGTTGTTAGCCCCAATGAAATTAGTCCCCTGATCAGAGTAAATCCGGGCAGGTCTGCCTCTGCGTGCAATAAAACGTTTGAGAGCTTGCAGGAATTCATCGGTTGATAGAGAAATAATCAACTCAAGGTGAATTGCACGAGTTACAGCGCATGTAATAAGACAAATCCATGCTTTCTGTTGGTTCTTGAGAAAAATTGGGCCAGCTAAATCCACACCTACCACCTCAAAAGCTGCAGCTTCCCGAACTCTGTCCAATGGTAACGGAGTAGTAGGTGCAACCATCCTTTTAGCTTCATGACGTTGGCATATCACGCATCGTGATGTCACAGCTTTCAAAGTTCTTCTCCCACCAAGTATCCAAAATCGTTCCCGAATGATTGCGAGTAATCCTTGCACACCAACGTGGCATTCTCTATCATGAATGCTCCGAATCAATCTTGAGACAATGGGATGCCCCTTGGGAAGTAAAATCGGGTACCGGAAATCTTCACTGTCTGGTTTATTAGAAATTTTGGTTCTCAGTCGAATCAATCCACTATGGTCCTTAAAAGGGTAAAGACATGCTATTTTGGGGTCTTTAATACCTTGAAATTCGTCGTTTTGAACCATCTTTAAAACATGTAATTCAGCATTTGTGATTTCGTTCAAAGTGAGTGGTCCAATCTGTCGAACATAGTGGTCTGAGCCCACTGAGCGGGAATTATTGAGGAATCTTTTCATCCATGCTATCATTCGGATCAGCTTGTGATACTGAGAAAAGTAGCGATAGTACCAATCCTTTGGTGGAGCTTCTCTAGCATTGGTTGTCACCATGGAAGTTGAAACCACAGTCTTCCTTCGCTCCTTAGTGATCAAATCTTCGTCGTATTCCACAGAAATTGAAGGCCATTGCCTTTTGGGTTGATACAACCATTCTGGTCCCTTCCACCATCTGGATTCCACGAGCTCCTTCCCAAGGCACCCACGGGAAGGGAGATCTGCGGGATTCAAGGTACCTGGTACATGATACCAGCTTTCCATGTCAGTCAATTTCCGAATCTCATTTACTCTATTCATCACAAAGGGTGCCCAATTTTCCGTTCGTCTCAACCAAGCCAGTACCGTTGAAGAGTCACTCCAAAAATATGACTCCAAATCACCAGTTAAATTATCACAAACTGAATTATAAAGCCGAGCACCAATTGTTGCAGCTAGCAGTTCTTTGCGTGGAATAGTGGTTTTAGGGGCCACTCGTGCCTTTGATTGAATCAGTTGTACCTCGACACCTTGCCTACCCTCCACACGCAAAAAAATAACTGCTCCATATGATGTTTCACTAGCGTCGCAGAATGTGTGGATGCTTTGATGAGTTACGTTCGTCATGTTAGGTAACCATCTAGGAACCTTGACCTCTTGTAAAAAATCAATCTCTTCAATCCAACGCAAAAATGAGTCTTGAATCTGTTGTGGTACCTCCTCATCCCATTCAAGTTTCATTCCCCACAATTGTTGAATCAAAATACGTGGAAAGAGGGTCACTGGACTCACCAATCCAAGGGGGTCAAAGATCTTGTGTGCAGCAGACATAATGAGACGTTTTGTGACTTTTCCTTCAGGTTTCTTGAGAGACTCACTGCTGAGGCTTAGGGTGTCGTCCTTTTTGTCCCAACACAAACCAAGAACAGAAGTGCTAGTGTTGACAGTCCACTCAGAGTCTGAAGATTCCCAGCCTCGTAGATCAAATTTGCCATCAGCCATCACAGATGTTGCTTCCATCACAAAAGTGTCTAATTCCTCTCTGGAATCAAAACTAGCAATAGCATTGTCAACGTAGAAACATCGTGTAAGGGTTTCAATAGTAGATTTCAAATATTTAGAATCACCAGTTTCAATCATATTCAGAATTTCAAGCAAGTGCTGCTGGATAACTGCTCCAAGTAAAAATGGACTTGATGTAAGCCCAAAAACAACCCGTTTATGACGATAGGTCTTAATTTTACCCTCAGAATTGCGCCATAAAAACTTCAAAAATTTTCTATCACTAGGAGTAATTCCAATTTGCAGAAAGGCTCGGCGGATATCGGCAATCACGCCAATTTTGTTGAGGCGGAATCTATGTAGAAGAGGGGTAATTTGTTCAATCAGGTTACAGCCTTTAAGTAAACACATATTTAGGGAAGGTGAATTTTTCTCACGTGCTGATGCATCAAAAACAGGACGGATTTTTGTAGTGCTATTCAGCTTCACTATGTGACGATGTGGTAAATAGTGGCCGTCTTGAATATTGTCTATTTCTGACACCTCCTCAATAACGCCTTCATTGAGCCAATCCTGGAAAACATTGTTGTAATCAGATATGTATCCATCATTTTGAAGCTTACGATAGGTTGAGTACATCCGTTTGAGGGCAAGATGGTAGTTGCTAGGAAGAGGAGAGTGTTCTTCCTTCCAGGGTAAATGAACTTCATATCGACCTTGTTCATCCACCTTTAACAAATCCAAAAACTTGAGTATGACGTTAGCTTGCTCTTCCTCCTTATTTTTCTTCTCTACTGGATCCTCAATTCCTAAAATTTCCAATTTCCAGAGGTCTGCAATATTCATGTCCTTTACGAGCATAGAAGTGGTCAACATCCCTAAGGTAGTTTTACAAAATTCAGACGGCAATTTTCCAGAAATAGTCCAACCCAGAATGGTTTCTACGCCCACTAGAGTCCCAGAGGAGAATTTATATACATTTCCAGTGTACAGAGAAAACGCCACATCAGCTCCAAGTAATATCTCGATAGGACCAGAATCATTCAAAATTTCAGAGACATCAAGACCACAAGTTATCATCTCCTTGATCCAAGGACCTTTAGGTAAAGTAGGTAGTTCTCCACATATTGCGTCATGTCCTAGGAGATCAACAAAAATATTTTTTCCTCCGGACAATTTTGATAATTGTACTTTATATTTGAAATGTGATGTCATACCAGTATGTTGTCCTCCAAAAAGAGAATGAAAAAGAGTTTCCTGACCTTCATTTCTGTATCCCATTCGCTCAGCTGTTGCATTCAGTATGTAGGATCGTTGAGCTGCAGTGTCAATCACTGCTCGCACAGTCCATGCCTTTCCATCAGATCCTCGGAGTTGAACACATAGTGTAGGTATCAGGACAGTCGGATCACAAGTAAGGTTTGCATTTGTGGCCACATTCACAGGAGAAATAGTCACAGTCGTATTGCCAGATGCACCTGAAACTTTACTGCCAGTAGAATTCTGTGATGTGTTAGTTCGTCCGTTAGAATGAGAATAGTTTGGACACAAAATGATTGCATGTTTCCTATCACACAAAGCGCAGGACGACTTCACACGACATATTTTGGACGAGTGTGAACGTTTCAAACAAAGATAACAGCATTTTGAGTCTTTCACGGCCTTCAATTTGTCCTCCAAACTCATATCTCGTGCCCTGAAACAAGCAATACTCTCATGGTTTTGTTGGGAACAAAAAATACAAACGGCACGACCGCTTTGAGTGAGGAGTCCAGTAGCAGTAGGTACATCTTTACGCGTGTCCTTACGAAATTTTCCAGGATTTTCCTGGCGAGAATTCTTATCACTAGTCGTACTTTCAGACATACCAAATCTTTCCTTGGCAAGGGAAATTCTTTGTTCACCTTGAACTTCTGTTTTTATAAAATTACGGAGCTTAATCAGTCGTCTATCGGCATCAGTAACTTCATCTTCAGTACAGCTGCGTTGCCATGCCCTAAGAAATTCAGGAGTCAAGCAGGACTCTACCAATGGGCACAAAATAGCAGCACAGTTTCCAGTAGTTACTCCTAAGATTTCGAGGAAACGAAGATGACATTCCAACAGGTCATATAATTCATCCAAATCGAGTTTTTCAGATTTTGCATTGCTTATAACTATGGTTAATAATTCTCGAATGTATACCTCTATCAACAAATCATTTCGTCCATAACGTTCCTTCAAAGCGTTGATTGCTGCTTCATAACTAGATTTATCTTTAGAGGGAGGAAAACTTTCTACAATTCGCCTAGGGCGAGATCCCTCTTTAGTACTTTGAACTAAAAGTCGGAACTTATAATAAGTAGGTATGTTTTCATCTTCGTGGATCTGTTCAAATTGACCCCAAAACGGGAGCCAATTCTTCAACTGTCCGTCAAACATACCATCCAATTTGGGAAGGTGATGAGGGTGGAATGACTTGGTCGTATCAGGACTAAAACTATCTTTACTTACGCGGCTTGCATCATCATCTCTTGAGCGAGTAGTCAAAATATCTTGAATCCTCACATTCATGAGTTCATACTTGGTTTCATACTCGCCAGTTGCCGTAGTTTCCTTGTCCAAATCACCGTTCTCGAATGATTCGTCGTCTTCCATAATCTCTGACAAGATAACCTCATCCACAGTACGAAGTTTTTCCCAATTGTTTGTCAAAACTGCAAACGTTGCTCGAGCTTCAATAATTCTACCTTCTTCCAGGTGTTCTAACAGAGCGTTATAGCTTCGCGTAAATGCACTTCGAAGCATTCGACGTTGTTTTTTCGCCGCATTCATATCGCCGGTATCAATTGACTTGAGAAAAGAAATACTTAGCCCCACGTTGGGCGCCACGATGTCAAAACGGTCTACCGGACGACGGACTGCCAGAGAAGAATCAACACAATCGACGAATAAACACAATTGTAATTGTTGAAGAAGGGTTTTCGAGCTATAATTTTCGTACAATGAATATCGCTGTTCTCTTTTTTGAGTGCAGTACTACAATCAGATGTTGGGTAATAATAATATAAGAAGGAGAATGTTGTTCTGTTGGGTGGTTGCGGACACCTAGGAGGGGGACTTGAACTAGCAGGTTGCTGGCTGGGCAGCATCTTTGCCACCGTCAGTTCTCGTTCAATGAACTCAAGCAAGATCTCAGCAGGGGGGACCTCATCTTGAATGCTGGACCTTTCTCTGTTGAACTTATCAGCGAGTGATGTATCAACTCTGGAGAAAAGTGCCTCAAACATGAGAAACGAGCCCAGATCTTTGGTGTCAATCATGTCCATTGATCTCACCCATGATTTTGCTGCTGCCAAATAAGCCTCAATCGCAGGGACCTCTGGGTGATTGATACGGCGAATCAATGTCCTATTGGCAAAGGATCATCGTGCCAGCCGGTATTTACCAGAGTTCTCGGTGGTGATTGCGGCGTACAGATCCTTATAGTCTGATCCATCAGGTTTAAAACTGACGATGGACAATCTAGCTTCACCAATGAGCTTATTGGCTAGCGCTTGATATTTTATTTCATCAGGTAGATCTGGTACCTCATGAACAGCTCTATAGACAAGTTCTTGAATGCTGCAAATTTGGTGATGTCACCATCGTACTTAGGGACAGTAGGGAGTAACATTTGCATGTATTTGACCGCCTCAAACTTAAGGTGAGCTAGACTGTCTTGATGAACTATTTCCGTTTTGGTGAGCCTTCCCGCAGCTAACTGCATAAGAAGATCGGCCAATTGCTGATTGAGTAGGTCACACACCTCCAGTTCAAATTCCACCTCATTGATTTGAGAACTAAGATTTTCTCCCGCTGTCATACAAGTGGTTACCCATGCTTTCACGTGGTCATTCCACCTTTCGTTTTGTAGAGCTACACACATTTTCATAGACCAGGCTCGAGCCTGGCCATAAATGGTCTTTTGCGGCTTGGTTAGTAAACGCACTACTTCTGCATCCAAACATAATATTATCTCCGTCATTTTAACTACGTAATTAAATAAACAACGAACTAAGCTAATCAGCGGAATTGAAGATCTAACCTCTACCGCAAGTCCAGAATGAATCTCTCGGCACTCGCGGACAATATTCCCGGGTTTCACGGCACCAATGAAAAGCTCGAGGATTCGGGAACGAATAGAACTACAATGTTTTTCGATGACTTGATCTATTTTACATAAAAACGTTTTGAACTAGGTACAGAACAATGAAAACTCTGCAAATTCTTGACACAACGGTTCATTATCTTCTTTGTACAGATCACCCTTCTGTCTAGATCACTAGGTCTAAATGTCTAGATCCTAAATGTTAGATTAATTATTATTATCAATTATCACTAATTATTAACAATTTTATCAAGTAGGTACCTACTGAAAATTATTATAATTTATTGTTAGGTATTAATAATTCGTATTTATTATTAATAATAATTATTATTAATTATGATTAATTAATACGATATAATTCTGGGGTTTTTAATACTACGTCGGTAATAATTTTTCTATAAAAGAAGTACCTACCAACAAACATTCGAAATTACCTTCATTTCCGTAGCACGAAACGCACCTCAGAACAACAAACTCGACATCACTTAAGCCATATGATGTTCCAAAGAGCTTGTTAGTATGAAAATGGACCTGTATTTCAACAGTTTGATACACGATCGTGTTGTGAGGCACAATCTTTGAGCCCTCATTGTGAACGAACGGCTGGTCGTACAAAGCTGCGGATGGTCTTAAAAAATTCTACGGAACAAACTCTATCTAAATATGAAATAAAAAACATACCGTTCTATATGAATTTTTCGAGATATGAGATTTTCAAATTTTCAAAATTCGTTTTGAACCCCTTCCCCTTGACCTAGGGTTATGAAAAGTTTCGAGGACCATTGTGGGGTTGGTCGAAACCCATAAAAAAAATTTCGTAATTTTAACTCAACGCTAACTGGGCAAAGTGGCGCGGACGGCGTACGGCGTACGGCGGACGGACGGATTTTTTTTAATTCGATTTTCTGAATCTACGTATCTTGAAACGTAAACCAACAAATTTTGAGGGGGGGTTAAAATTTTTTTTTCTTGGGGCGATTCCAATGGTTCATTATCGAAGATAATGATAAACCAAAACTGAATTAGCACCACGTGAACGAATTGAACAACCGTTATCACTAGGGATGGGTATCGATATATCAATATATCGGAAATATCGATCTGGGCCAGAAATATCGATATTTTCATATCGATATATGCCGTCCCAGATATTTTCAATAGGTATCCATATTCTTCGCGATATATTGTTATTTTGATTTTGATATTTTTCACGCGTTCACCAATATGCTGAAAGCATTCATTATTCATTCAATTTGTAGGAATAATCCCTATAAGGTTAAAGTAGAAGAAAGGCTTTTTTGTGCCTATTCCTCTTCATTTCGTGAGGGTAAGAGCTTTTTTTCCTTCACGATTCCGTTTGCAATTTCCGTGAGCAAGAAATTAGAGAAAAGCACACACACACATTTCTCTGAGCCATGTGAACATTGTAGATTCTAATTTATTGTACATTCGCATGTTGTCATTTGCCATCTTCTCAGTTCTAACTCATTTCGTGCTATATTGATATTCGAGTGCGCTTTATTGTTTATCAAGCAATTCCCACGATGGGTCCCAAAAGTGCAATTTGGGAGCACTTTCAAAAAATGCACAACAACTTGGCCAAGTGTCTTCATTGCGGTGTTCAGATAAAGACAAGCGGACATACGTCAAACATGAAGTCACACATTGAGCACATTCACCCGAAAATTGGTCCCAGAAAACGCTCACATGATTCCTCCGAATCGGAAACTCCTGCTGCTGGTCCGTCGACTTCTTCTAGTTCTAGCTCCACTGCCACTCCGACTTCAACGTCGACAACTCAACCAACCATACATGCAACGGTGCAAAAATTGATATCGTACCGGGAAAGTGGGATGTTATTCATGGACATCATGTTCTTTAATGGAGACATTTTACATAAAACCAATAATTGGTTTTATTATTATTATTATTATTTCTTCGAAAATTCGCTCTTATAGCCATGCTGCATGACTGTTTTTTTCAGTTCTATTACGTGTACAGGGTTCGTGCCGGTCAGGGAAGTCAGGGAAGTCATGGAAAAGTCAGGGAAATATAAATGGGCACTGGAAGTCATGGAAAAGTCAGGGATATTGGATTTTGGTCAGGGAAAAATCTCAAATCGGGTGCAGAATTGCGAAAAATCCACGATACGCGTCGAAAACCCCTTTACCAGTTGAATTTTCGCGCCGCGTTCTCGTTCTCGCAAAGGCTCGGTACCGTCCGGTGCTTCATTTGCTTCGCCGCCTGCGCTGGCCGACTGGCTGTCTAGGAATAAGCCTTTTAAGTTATGTTTTGTTATTGTGATTCGACCTGTTTGTTTGAAGTGACAACCAAAGGCCTATGGTGCTGGAATAATTGGCTGAAAGAAAAGCCGGACTGAGCAGATAGCCGCCCCCGATGACGCAAACGCGGCGTTTTAACGAGATAGGCTAGGTTCTTTTATGAACGGTATTGTTCCTAATATATTTAGTACTTAATTCCTGCTTTAAAAAAACTGTAAAGTACCTTTGTAAGGTATGGTTTATGTAAACCACGTACTCAAAACTTTTATGTGTTTTATCTTGTGATTCTATCTCTTACTTTGTTTTAAGTAAACTTCGTTTTTTTATGAATAAAAAAACTTGTTCCTTATATTGTTTTTCTTCATTTGCGCATCTAAAATTTTCGATTCATGCAAAACGTTACTGTTTAAAGGATCCTGAAACGTTGTGAAAAGTCAGGGAAAAATCGAAATTTTTGGTCTGGAAATCAGGGAAGTCAGGGAAATTGAAAATTGAAAATCGGCACGAACCCTGGTGTATTATATTTTCACTTCCTATATTAATAAAGACATTTTTGCTAAATATCGCTTTTTTGGCCGATATATCGATATTTCTTTGGCCGATATATCGATATGTTGTCGAGAGAGACCCGTCGATATGGGATATCGATATCTTATACTCTGATACCCATCCCTAGTTATCACTCATATCAATAGGACAGTCCATCCAAGCATGGATGCTACAACGTTATAATATAACAGTGTAGTGAAGTCGGCGCGACATGGTAAGCGGGAGAACAAGGAACTAACAGTAATTCTATGAGGCGGAAGGCCGAACATTGTAGATGGAAGAGCAAGGAACTAATAGTAATTCTATGAGGCGTAAGGCCGAACATCTGATGTCAATCTAGCACTCTCAACGTTCCATGAAATTTTGGAAGAACATGTTGCATCATGTGTAAAGAATCTTCGAAAGAACAAGGGTAAACTAAGGAAAATAAAGGCATGGATAACTAGTGGGATAGTCGTATAGATACGGCTAAAATGGTTTGTTTAATTCACTGGTGAAATATGGTACGAGTATTTTGGTTTGGGGAGGTGCTACTATGACTGCCCTGCGCCCACAACAAATGGTCCAAAATATGATTTTGCGCATTATGCTGAATAAGCCTTCCAGGAGTCGGACTAACTTAATGGGGACAGTTAGTCTGAGAGTTAGGGATATTTTTAAGCGGGAGGCGTGTAGGTATTCATGTTTTTAAGACAGTATGCGATCTCGAGAATAAATCACAACAGTTACTGCTCTCAACGTGAACGGCATGTAGGTAGATCGAATATTAGATTACCAAAAATTAACCTAGAGGTAAGTATATAGGAGAAACGCATATGTTGTAGTATTGAGCTTTCTTTATGAAAATCATATAGATATTCGTAATTTTCGTAATGTTGTAGTGTTTCTTTCTTTCTTTATATATAATTATTGCAGTGTTTTATCTTGTATTATTTTGTTTCAAATAAAATCTTGAATCTTGAATCTTAATTAATTCATCATCTCTATAATTTAGTTTCTGCACAAAGATGATAATAAACCGGGGTATCAAGAATATACAGTCTTTCTTCTTTCTTTTGACACTTTGAACAAAAAAAAACTAAAATGAAAATTGGACCTATTCATTTCACAAAACCGAAATCCGTGCGCAAAAAAAAAAAAAAAAAAGACAACAACAAAAAACACGAAAAAAACAGTCTTATATTGTTATCGTCCCGCGATGAGGTAACGAGCGGCGAGTGTCGCGCTCTGATTCGTCGTCAGAAGTCGAAATGCAGAAACAAACGGACAAAAAAACCTCCAAAAAATAACGAATAAACCGATCGAAGGGTGAATTGGAATGGAGTGATCGCCCTCCGCCAGGGGTGGTGGGCGGTGTAATTATCAGAGCGTGGAACGTCTCCATCCGTCCGCTTCATCTGTCGAGACCCCTCGTGGAAGTATCAGTTTAAAAAAAAAACTTTTCTTTTTTTAGAGGTTTATACCTACGGCGTTTTAATACGCGTTTTTGGGGTTTCTAGAGACTTGAAAAAAAGAAACAATTTTAGGGTAAGTTTCAACGTTTTGTGGTTTTTATCGTTAAAATGCCGTCAAAAGTCTATTTGACAGCCTCAAAGTCACCAAGAACTGTGGAGTACTTTAGGGTCGTGAAGCCACTATCTACCAACTTTTTCCACCCTAGCTGACAATATCCAATCTACCTACTTTTTCTACCCTAATTAAGGGTTTGACAGCATTTTAAAGCGCAGTTTTGGAGTTGTCTAGTGTTTTTCTAGCCTTAAAAAACTTTTGTCGAAAATGAATCGGTTATGTCAATCCACCGACTTTTTTCACCCTAAGTAACATAATATGTTACTTAATATGTCACAATATTATTGTGACTCAAGAAACGTCGAAAAAATTTGATATTTAGTTTGATTAACTACAAAAAATTTCGAATGGATTCGAGGGAATGGATTTAGGATGAAATCGACCTTCGAAGAGACCAATTGAAAATTTGAGGTCGAAAAAAAAATAATAAAAAAAAAAAAAAAAAATCGAAATCTGTATTTACCTAGTTGTGGCTTCCGATTTCAACGATGAGTCACGTTGTAACTCGAATATTTCGAGTTGAAATTGGGTGTTTTTTGGTTGTTGTTGTTTATTTTGAAATTTTAGTTAAACGTAGGTAACAGAGTGCGACTTACGTCTTGCGTCGAAATGACTGTCTGTGCGATTGAGATCAGAAGGTACCACCACATCGTCCTGAAAAGCAAAAGAAAAATTAGAAAGTTTATTAAAAACACGAGCAATTGAATCTGAAATCAAAAATGAGCGAAAAAATGATCGAAATATGAAGAGAGAAAAAGGAAGACACGAAAAAACGTTTCAGGCATGCAGCATGATCGTAGGAGTGAATTTTGGCCCTTTTAACGCATGTTACAATATTTAACTTTTTGGTTCATTATTTCCAATAATTATAAGGGTAATTCTCAACGAAACGTACAATCGGGTGTCCCAGGGCTTTTCTCCTACTGAAAACCAATATTTTTCAAATTTTTTGTTTTAAATTCTAGACATTTTCACGTCCTAAATGCATGGAGCATGTATATGTATAATATACCATATCATGGTATAAGGAATACATTTCATTGCGTTTACAAAGATATTATTTATGCATGATAAATTTGATTAAATACCCTAAATGTCATTCGTTCACCCAGTCGCCAACTGACTCTAGCAACTTCAAGTCATTCCCCACTCACCGTAGATAATGAATTAAGGTTTTTTAATTCCACGAGAGTCTCATGCACTAGATTCGAAATTCAGAATTCAAGTTTACGATAACGATTTGCTTTATTTTAAAATAAACTAAATAAGTGTGTCGCCACTGCTTTCCGTCATTCGTTCACGCCAGAGGGGTTTTTTTTTGCGCCAACGGCTCTCAACGGCTCTCTCCCCGCATTTTTGATGCCTTTGGGGTGTTCGTTGACTCCGTTGAACCCTTGTTGAGCCACTCCAACGATTTTTAATTGACGCCAGTGAGGGAGGATCGTCACTGGGGAATGTGAGTATTTTTATTCACCGTCATACGTCCACCTGCTGTATCCCTGCAAGTTATTATTATTGAATCGTGTTCTTTTTCACCATTATAGTGTTTTGGTTCCCGATTAGAATAATGTACCTATTATTTTTCTTCAAACGAGTGTAGTGGAAAGAAATAAATTTAAAAAAAAAAACGAATTTGTCATTCGTTCACCCGTCATTCGCTCACTTCAAAGGATGTGAACCAATGACAAGCTTGGTGTACGGATGACAGTCAAGGTGAGAGCTAACTCAGAATCGTATTATTTTCACATTCTTTCTTTTAGAATTGAGGAGTATGCAATCAAAAAGAGTTTTCTCACATCTCTGTCAAATTTATGGCCCTTTTGTGAACATTGTGAAAAATTGGTTTTTGCTTATATTGTAGGTTCTGAACAAAAATGGCGCCCAAAAGCAAGGAATAGAAAAAAATGTATGACAAACTCAGGCGAGAGAGGACATAAAGTGACCCAGAATTAGAGAAGATGCAAAGGCAAGAGAATTACTCGTACCTGAAAAGGAAATTGGGAGGAAGGATTCAAATGACTTCATACATGTCAGGCCGATCCAAAGATCTAAAAGAAAGCAATGGAAGGCTAATGCATCAGCCTTTCGGCAGAGGAAAAAGGCCAGCAGAGATTCAGTGGATACGCCTATCGTAAATACTCCTATTGCAGAAACGGTTCCTTCAACACCAGCGGCTTCTCGCCAATGTTCTTCAGGAAGAAAATGGCTTCGAAGATACAGGATTGCTGTAGTCCGTGAGAATATGAGACTGAGAGAGCAAGTGGCCAGGCTCCAAAGGATAAAGTCATTCGTGCACCATTGCGTCATTCGTTCATTTTATTGATTTCTTTTTTAATTGATATTATTATTATTTTAGCATATTAAGCGCTGCTGCAGGTCCCATTTGGTTGAGTTTCCATAAAGGAATGCACGCACATAAAAATTTTACCGAACAATCAAGTTTTGAAATTCTGATAGAAGAGAATATCATCTGATGTCCGATTGTACGTTTCCCTGAGAATGGCCCATATTCAAGTATTAACTTTAGGGTTTTTCACACTGTTTCCTCCTTAGGACCCCCTCTACGACGGAAATTCGGCCTCGAGGGGGGAAACCGCGCTCTGTCGTCACCGCCCTGAGGAAGGACCCGTCGGCGAAACATCCTTCGGAGCCCCCGACGAACCAACGAACCGTGCGAAAGGGGAAGTCGACGACAATTGCGACATTTCGGTACCACGAAATGAACGAATTTTCGGTATTCCAGGCTTGCGGCGTGACCGTAAGAGCAAATTTCTGTGGAATTTGACTCAAATGGCTGTGGGTCGCATTGAATGAAATTTTCGGATTATCGCACACTAAAAGATTCGAATCGGGTTGGTTTTTGAAATTTACGGACGATGATAGAGTCCTTAAGATGTCCTGCCAAAGAGGTCTTTATGACTAGATCACTGTTCTGTACAGATCCTCCTTCTGTCTTGATCCACCAGATCCGTACAGATCCACCTCCTGTTTCCCTACAAAATGGATTTCATAAATGTTTTTCGTAGGAGCGATCGTTTCGGAGTTACGGCGCTGCAAATAATGGCTAAGTTCATAGAATCTATGGGCCACTCCAAGGGGGGCCTTGGGGAGTTTTCGGAGTGGGGGGGGGGGGAATTACCCATAAATTCCCAAAATGAAACAGTATAACAAGTGACACAACATTTTAAAGGTTTTTTTTTACTGGTTTTATAAAACATTTTGTCCTGTTTTTTCGCCGAGTAACACCTCACTTTATAGATTTTTCAACACTGAACACGATGGTTAAGTCAGAATTGCGATATCTCATTCCGTTATCAGATTAGAGGAGATGAACCGTGAATAACATCTCAAGTACCAACCACGTTTCTTCATCTTCAAAGTGCTCCAGTTCGAGAACGGAATAAAAATCACTCTAATTTATAAATCGTCGCTTAAGAACCAACACAGCCTCAACCTACAATGTGGACAAAATGAAGTTAGGACACTTTCTTATTCAAAATATTAGGACAAGTGTACTAATAATAATTATTATGAAGGTCAGATGTTTATATACCTAATGATGGTAGAAGATCGAATTGAAATGGTTTCATAAGTAATTTATAAGTGGAAACCTGGAGTAATTATTATTATTATTATTATTATCACCAGCTTTAAGAGCGCTACTCCAGGTTTCCACTTATAAATTACTTATGAAACCATTTCAATTCGATCTTCTACCATCATTAGATATATAAGCATCTGACCTTCAAAATGCACTCCGTTTTTCCTCAAATCCTCGTAATATGAAATCAAGTCTGTAAAATGGGGAAAAAATGGAGAAGGAGTCAGTTCCAATTTTCACCAGGGGTTCACCAGTTCAACAGGGAAGTTCCAGTTCTCAACTATGTAATAAAAAACACGTTTTTGGTTTATTAAAAACTCTGAACATTTGATAAACTTAGATACTCAACCGATCGAAGAAAAACTAAAAATCCACAGTCCTGCAGCATGGCTATTAGAGCAAATTTTCGAAGGAATAACTGGTTTTATGTAAAATGTCTCCATTGAAGAACAAGATGTTCATGAAGAACATGATGTCCATGAAGAACATCTCATATATCAACCACGTTTCTTCATGTTCAATGTGCTCCAGTTTGAGAACGGCATGAGATGTCGCAATTCTGACTTCACTATCGTGTTCAGCGTGGAAAAATCAATAAACTGAGATGTTACTCGGCGACAAAATTTATTATACGTCGTACGCCGTCCGCGCCGTTTTGCCCAGTTAGCGTTGAGCTAAAATTGCGTAATTTGGTTTCCGGGTACGGACCATCCCCACAATGATCCTTGAAATTTTTCATAACCGTAGCTCAATGGGAAGGGGTTCAAAACGAACTTTGAAATTTCGACAATGTCATATCTAGGAAAATTTAACTAATTTTTAGTTCACTTTTGAATGACCTGAAAATTTACTAATTTTTTAAGACCAATTAGAGTTTTGTACGACCAGCCGTTTAGGAGAAACACTGAACTTCGCGTCTAAAACGGCCGTTAGGTCGGTCAACCCCCCCGGCCACCCAACATAACACTACCTTTTTTTCATATTCCCGGAGACTGGAGACTGGAAATTTTAACCGTGAGTCGGGGATTGACCACATTGCAATATTCACTCGGTTTCTTATCTGTAAAATTGTTTAAATGATACCTTTTTGTATTAATACAAATTAAATTTTGATGATGAGCTATTGACTTGAAATTTTAAATATAGGTCAGAACTGGATGACAATTATGTTTGTATGACATGGTATGAGTATGGTATGGTATATTATTGTATGGTATGATTTGGTATAGTACAGTATGGTATGGAAGAAATTCGTATGGTATTTTAAATTTAATTTGGATGATGAGCTGGAGTTTCATCTAACAGTTCGTTAATTAGACAAAAGGAGGATCTGCTCAAAGAAGATAATAAACCGTTGTGTCAAGAATTTGCATAGTTTTTTAAAAATTTTCAGCTCGTACTCGGTTTCAAAGTATGTATAACGTTGAAAACTCATGAAATGGTTGTCTTTGAATCGAGATTGCGATTTGTTTTCGAGTCGAATCTTCATTCACAGCCGAAAGCTCACTTCCGGAAGACAATTTTCCCTTCGACGGATTCTCGACGGGTCCCACACATTCGACGCACAGCCCTCGCGATTACGTCGACTAATTACGATCGTCCGGGTGATGAGAGATCGCTCGCGTGTGAAGTTCACAACGCCGACGCGAATGAGGGAAACAAAAACTCGCGAGGCTCATTCGATTTTTTTTTTTTTTTGATTTTTTGGTTCTCGGAAGTTCCGACGAGTGTAACGCGGATAATTCGGTTTTTCTCGACTTTGTCGAGACCTTGGAAGTGTCGAGTTGTGAGAACCCTCGTCATTTTCGGGGACATTTTCAGCTATTATTATTATTATTTAAAAAAATTCACAGTCATGCAGCATGTTCATAAGAGCCAATTCTCGACGAAATAACTGGTTTTATGTAAAATGTCTCCATCGAAGAACAGAATTAGTTTTTAGCATGGAACATGCTTTAGCCTTGGACTAACTAGCCGAAAAATGTCACGTGGAAGTGTCACGAAATTTTAACGATGATTTGGGACATTTTATGTCTTTATCCTGTGAATTAAGGTTTACTTTCAAAATTCACTTCAAAATGAACTCGAAAACACCTCTAACACCCAACTACAATTTCACGCAGCATTCCTATATATACACCCTAATAAACCATGGTACATTAAACACACATGTTGTGATATTACACTGTTTCGGTTGTAGTATCATTGTCTTCTACATTGTCTTCTGTTTAACTCAGCTTTCCGTGCATCCACGGTCGTGTGCAGGCCCTGCAGGGCATGGAAATATTCGATAAATTGAGGGCTTTCCAACGAGTGGTGAACGATTTTCATGGGTTGGAAAATGAGGAAGTTAGTTTTCGTCAACAGTTTTCGTGACGATTTTTTTGTTTGTGTGCCATAGCTAAGACATGTCAAAACGGTTTCATTTTGAAATGAGCGGTAATTTGACTCGTTTTGTGAAGAAATACGAAGGAAATTACTTAAACCTTCCGCAAAGGACCTCTTAAGGACTAAATGAAGGACGCGGTTGGGGTTTTTATCGTCCGTTTCACAAACCGTCGAGTCCTTCAAGGGGTTTTGTTCTCGCCGTTTACGTCAGTTTTCAGATGTTTATTAAGTCAGAATGGTGATCTTAACAGGAGGTGGATCTGGACAGAACAGTGATCTAGGCAAGAATGAATTACCCCTATATGAACATAGTGGGCCCTACTGAACAATTAAATGTCAAATATCAAACTCAACTATTCCCTTCAAATTTTGAAGGGAATAGTTGAGTTTGATGATTGGACAGTTCAAGTCGGAATTGCGTTGTCTCCTTCCGTTCTCAAACTGGAGCACTTTGAAGATGAAGAAACGTTATTGTTAATTGAGGTGTTCTTCACGGTTCATATCTGCTCTTGCTGATAGCGGAATGTTATATCGCAATTCTAACTTCACCATCGAGTTAAGCGTTGAAACAACTAGAAGAGTGGGGGGGGGGGATTGGCCATAAATTCCCAAATTCAAGAGTCTGACAAGTGACACCTCATTTCAAAGGTTTTTCTTAACGCTAAACACGATGGTGAAGAAATCAGGATTGCGATCTCTTACGATATCGGCAAAAAAAGGAGACACCAGGAAAGCCAGTAAAATGGAGACATTTTACATAAAACCAGTTATATCTTCGAAAATTCGCCTCCAAAATTCTGCTGCATGACTGTGGATTTTTGGTTTATTATCTTCGATAATGAACCATTGGAATCGCCCAAAGAAAAAAAATTTTTAACCCCCCCTCAAAATTTGTTGGTTTACGTTTCAAGATACGTAGATTCAGAAAATCGAATAAAAAAAAATCCGTCCGTCCGCCGTACGCCGTCCGCCGTCCGCCGTACGCCGTCCGCCGTACGCCGTCCGCGCCACTTTGCCCAGTTAGCGTTGAGTTAAAATTACGAAATTTTTTTTATGGGTTTCGACCAACCCCACAATGGTCCTCGAAACTTTTCAGAACCCTAGGTCAAGGGGAAGGGGTTCAAAACGAATTTTGAAAATTTGAAAATCTCATATCTCGAAAAATTCATATAGAACGGTATGTTTTTTATTTCATATTTAGATAGAAATAAAAAACATACCGTTCTATATGAATTTTTCGAGATATGAGATTTTCAAATTTTCAAAATTCGTTTTGAACCCCTTCCCCTTGACCTAGGGTTCTGAAAAGTTTCGAGGACCATTGTGGGGTTGGTCGAAACCCATAAAAAAAAAAAAAAAAAAAAAAAAAAAAAAAAAAAAAAAAAAAAAAAAAAAAAAAAAAAAAAATCGTAATAAATAATAAATAATAAACAATAAATTACTCATATATAAACAGATACTGCGCCCCATCTGGACCTATGGGATACAGCTCTGGGGTTGTGCGAAAAAATCAAATATTAAAACAATCCAAACCCGACAAAATATAATATTGAGAAGTATAGTACGGGCCCCCTGGTTCATGCGGAATGATGATATTCATCGAGACTTGAGGGTAGAAACGGTCACCGAAATTATCGCCAAATATGCAAGGAAGCACGAACATCGCCTCCACAAACACGAGAACCTGGAGATGCTCAACGTTTTAAACAACGAAGGAGAGCTTCGGCGACTCAAGAGAAATAAACCTCTGGACCTAATTGTGCTGTGCAAATAGTGCAAGTGTAATCCAGTGTTTTCAACTGTTCTTGATACAAGTATGGGCCAGGTTTTGCTGTAAACCTCCACCCCCCCTAGTGAGCTTATCATGAAATGAAATATTGCTAGATGAATTGTACTATGTTTCAGTTGCAATAAATAAATCACGAAAAAAAAAAATATTTAGATAGAGTTTGTTCCGTAGAATTTTTTAAGACCATCCGCAGCTTTGTACGACCAGCCGTTCGTTCACAATGACGGCTCAAAGATTGTGCCTCACACCACGATCGTGACTCAAACTGTTGAAATACAGGTCCATTTTCATACTAACAAGCTCTTTGGAACATCATATGGCTTAAGTGATGTCGAGTTTGTTGTTCTGAGGTGCGTTTCGTGCTACTGAAATGAAGGTAATTTCGAATGTTTGTTGGTAGGTACTTCTTTTATAGAAAAATTATTACCGACGTAGTATTAAAAACCCCAGAATTATATCGTATTAATTGATCATAATTAATAATAATTATTATTATTAATAAATACGATTTACCTAACAATAAATTATAATAATTTTCACTAGGTACTTGATAAAATTGTTAATAATTAGTGATAATTGATAATAATAATTAATCTAACATTTAGGATATAGACATTCAGACCTAGTGATCTAGACAGAAGGGTGATCTGTACAAAGAAGATAATGAACCGTTGTGTCAAGAATTTGCAGAGTTTTTTGTTTTACTTTTCTCCACCGAACAAGGAAGTGATGCGCCTCGGGGGTCAAAGTTCACGGAGACCCCCCCTGTCTTCTGGAGGTCTGTCGACGAGTTACTTCGCCATATTTGGTCGTCCTCAAGGGTATTTCGAATTACGTTCTAAGGATCGAACGGAGGAGCAGCGTAAATTAGTGAGAGAAATCCGTAGCCCTGCAGTCATTTACCTGTTCATTACTAATTCACTACGACAACCGAATAGACGGTTGTTGACAATTCAGGTAAATACAAGTGAATCAAAGGCACTTCATCCGACTGAAATGAACGGGTGTCCAATAAGAAATAATTTCCGGAAAACAGGAAAACGTTTGAACCTTTTGAATTGGGCCTCGAATGAATGCGTATGAGTATGTACTTGGAGACCCTCGAGCTTCAGCAGGGGGAGGCAAAAAACCACGAAATTGTCTGACTTTTTTTTAGTTTTTCGGTTGTAACCCGAAAACCGGTGATTTTCGGTACATGACCACTTCGAAATAAATTAAAGAACATCAAATTCTGCGTCGATGAATCCCATGTAACAATAAATTCGGTTCAGCATTTTGGCCACCACACGCGGTCTAAGATTAACCAATCTTCTTGAATGTTCGTCGGTCTCTTTTTTTTTATTTATTTATTTCATTATTACGGGCAAGCCCAATTACATTAATGGTCAGTGATACAGACAGATTATACAAAACTGAAATATGATTATGAAAAAGGAAGAAATGATAAAGACTTTACAATTTAGGCACCACGGATAAGAGACATGGGTAATTCTTTTGGCCATAACCCAAAACTATTCGGTCCAAAATATATATTTTTTCGTCTGAAATCTAGTTAATTTTACTTTCAGGCCCCATATATGTATAACATGTTAATCAAGTCCTCTAAAATACCCATACTTGAAATACTGCTTAGGGTAAAATTTTAACTTACTATTGTAAAATTAACCTAGGTACTATAGTAAAATCTACTATTTTTTCTGCACATTTTTCGCAATAACTCCGAAACTATTGGCCCGACCCCAAATTCTTTTGTCCATCTCAAATTTGGTTAAATTTACCATCAGATCTCATAATCAGATCTCATAATCAAAATTTCATATATTATATGAAATTTTGATTCAATCCCGGAAAATACCCACGCCAGCCCACTAAATAATATGACCATAACATGTCAAGATCGTCATATTATGATTATACCTATTACGATGACATAATAATATTATGTCGTCGTAATATAATCATAATCGTAATGTCAAATAATAATATTATTATATTATAATAATATTATTATTATATTGCCAAAATTAACTGGCTTTCAGAAGAAAAAATTTCTCCCTTACTGGGAAAAACCTCTGATCATGGATAATATCCATATTATGTCTCTTAGCTTTAAGGGGCCTTAAGCACTTTTAATTAGGTTTAGGAGCCACCCAAAACCGTAACGAAAAAATTCTTATGATTTTCAAGTACAACCAAGCCGTTGGTAGGGAAATGGAACTTCCGTAGTGTTCATCGCACAGAAATCTTTCACCAATTTTTGGAATCGTCTGCTTTTTTAGAAAACTTTCATGATACTCGCTACCCTCTCCAACCACCGGAAGTGTCCCAAAAAACGTTACAATGTTTTTTTAACTTTTTTTTTAATTTAAAATTAAATTTGTTTTGATGACGGAAATTTTTGACTGACCCCCAGACAAATTGTCTGAGACAATAGACATATCCATGTCAAAAATAAAATTTGGTTAGGATGACTAGTGTTGGAGCTATAGCCACAAGAGACCGACAAACGTCTTTTCGCAAAAAAAGATTGGTCAATCTTTGAACGCGTTAAGTGGCCACCATCATGTTTAGCGTAGAAAAACCTGTAAATGATGTGTCAAATGTCACACCCCTAAAATTCCCCGCAACCCCCCTAAGAATGGCCGGAACCACCTTCAAACTAAGCCCTTCGATTGCTAGGAATATTAGGAATACTTCAAACATCACGAAATCACCTTTGCACGGCGAATGGCGCCTCTTAAAACGCCCCAAACGACCACTCGACGTTTCAAGGGTCATTCGGAACGTTGTTGCTTTACGACCGCCTCGTCGCCACTTTCGTTTTTTCTTAATAATGTTTTGTTGTTTCAATTCACAACACATTTCAGTGTCGAAACAGCCGCGGATTTCCACGAGAAAACGGTTTCATTTTGAAATGAGCGGTAATTTGACCCGTTTTGTGAAGAAATACGAAGGAAACCTCCCGCAAAGGACCTTTTCTGCAGGACCTCTTAAGGACTAAATGAAGGACGCGGTTGGGGTTTTTATCGTCCGTTTCACAAACCTACGAGTCCTTCGAGGGGTTTTGTTTTCTCCGTTTACGTCAGTTTTTAGACGTTTATTAAGTCAGAATAGTGATCTAAACAGGATTATGAACATAGTGAAAAAAGAAACTGAACTACCTAAGTACTTAACATTTGACGGGAATAGTTGAGTTTGATGATTGAACAGTTAGGTACTCTGCTGAATTATTCATCGTCGGAAAATAGAAAAATACTCAGTCATGCAGCATGGCTATAATAGCGAATGTTCGAAGAAACAACTGGTACAAACAACCTTTAAAATGAGGTGTCACTTTTCAGACAGTTTCATTTTGGGAATTTATGTGTAATTTTCCTCTCCTTAAAATTCCCCAAAATTTCCCTAAGAGTGGCCTGATTCAGCCCAGACAGATTTTTTGTGCAAATTGGAACTTTTTATATCAATTCTATCGAGAGTTATGGTTTGGAATGACACACACCTACATAAAATTTGTGTGTTACGCAAATACTTACATGTATATTTAATATACATGTAAGTATTTGCGTAACACACAATACATATACATACTCGTAGAACAGTGATCTACACGATTTGTACCGAATTTTCAAACCATTGTTCAACAATTCTCTGAAATGCGTTTTTCGACCACTAAAAGTTATTCAGGGCTCAATTTAGTAGGTATTTTCATTACAGAGAGAAAAAAAAACTAAACTACACAGTGCGGTAATGTCTGCTCAATGCGTGTAACGGCCCCTTTCAGTCGTACATAACCCGCGGGTCGTTAAGATCAAAGAACCCCCCACCCCTTCACAACAAAACGACAATAGAGCTATCAAAATGACAAGGGAAACCCTTTATCGGGGAAGTTGACGAGAACAGAGAGAAGTGATAGAGGAGAAAAAAACAACAACAACATTTCTGTATCCCTTCTCTGTGTGTCTCGGGGGTTACGTGATAGGACGGTTACATACGATAATACGAGGTCCGAGGTAGGTATACCTTCTATATGTAAATAAGTGTGGGTGAAGGTTTTGGGGGGGGGGGGGACCGTGTAGAGGGGGTATCTCTCCCGCGTGGTGTTTTGTCTTTTGGCCTTTTACGCGTAACTACGCGGAGAAAAATAATGATCTCTTTTGTATGTTGATTTTTTTCTTCCCTTTCCCGTTACGATCGTTTAGTTGGGCTGTGTCGTTATTAACACAGAACAGTGATCTAGACAGAAGAAAATAAACCATTGTTCAAGAATTTGCGGCGTTTTACCGAATTTTAGGATAACACGCCATACCAGACGATAACTCTTGAAAGTTCAAATTTGCGCAGAAAATTTGTCCTGGCAATCGAAAGGGTAAATTCATAAAATTACCCATAAATTGCCAAAATTAAACAGTCCGACAAACGGCCCCTCATTTTAAATTTTTATTTATTTATTTAAATAACATTATTTTGGCCGAAAATACCCCCCCCCCCCACCCAAGCCCTTAACATTTCATGAAATCCTTCCTTATCTATACAATTCTAGCATCGTATTTCTAGATAGCAACCACTATATTTAGAATACGATTCAATGGACTGTCGTGGCATTGGTTGGGGTAGGTATGCCTAAAAAGTCAAATTTTCTTAATTTCCTGTCCCACAGGATTTTTATTATCCTCGATTCTGTTGGGCTTAGCGAAAATATTATCGGAATAAAAGTTGTTCGCAATTAAATTATCTACAGAATGAGACCAATTACCGGTTTCTAGCCCGAAGGGTACCTACCCGAGTTACAAAGGAAAAATAACATTTTCCCAAAAATTTGCTGTTTCTTATTTACAAAGAAGACCAAAGTTGCTACGATTTGGTACCGAAGCGTGCTTTCTACGATTCTTCGTTCTCAAAATAGGTACTTACATCCTCTAAAAAAAAGGCCATTTTTTCGAAAAGTGAAAAATTCTATAAATGGTCACTTATTTTCGAAGATATTCCACAAAATACCTAAGTGACCATTTATAGAATTTTTCACTTTTCGAAAAAATGGCCTTTTTTTTTAGAGGATGTAAGCACCTTTTTTGAGAACGAAGAATCGTAGAAAGCTCGCTTCGGTACCAAATCGTAGCAACTTTGGTCTTCTTTTAAAGTTAATGGGGTGACCATACCCGTCAGACAAATTTTCCATGGAGATATGGTGCGAAAACTGAAAAACGTGCGAACCTTTCGTGGTTTTGCGACCATAACGGCCATTTCCCGAGGTCTTAGAAAGTTGGAAATCTGTATTATTACCCACAACCCGCCCTTGAAGTATACATTGCGGAATAAATTGATTGATTGATTGTATTATTACGACTGGTTGACGTCCGAACAATATCACAACGGACTACTTATGGCCTATGTTCTCTTTTTAATATTTATTAATGATCTTCCCCAAAGCGTGAATAATGCGATTCTGTTTGCTGACGACTCAACTGAAGTCATAGGCGAGTCGGATGGAGCAAAAGAAAGTCGCAGATTCCCTTGTCAGTGTTAAGAATTGGTTTGAAAAAATAAAAATAAACTTGTTATCAATGAGGAGAAAACTCAAATAATGTATTTTGGCCTGAAAAGTATGGAAGTTTTCGAAATCTCGGGTGCAAACTTGATAGGCACTAAATTTTTGGGAGTACATGTCGACCAAAAAATGAACTGGCGTATCCATTGCGAAAAGCTTTCCAAGTTCTTGAATTCATAAACCTTTCTTCTCCGCAGACTATTCCACGCATTTTTCCAAGGGCGGATAAGGTACGCTATCCTATGTTGAGGTCATGTGTCTCCTGCGCGAAGTGTTTTTGCAAGTCAGAGAAGAGCAGTCAGAGTAATACAAGGATTACCTTACAGGACCGATTGTAAGGCAGCATTCACTGAGCTTGACGTACTGACTCTTCCTGCTTTATACATACTGGACTGCCTCTGTAAATAAGAATTTGAGCCTTTTTGAAACCCCTTCGCACAAATACACCACCAGGAAAGTCACTCTCCCTTCCACCGTGCAGATTGAATGCAGTTAAAAACGCCACCCACTGGTGGTGTATCAACTTTTTTAACGCCCTTCCTAGTTCAACACAAAGTTTGCTGTTTAAAAACTCTGCAAATTCTTGACACAACGGTTTATTATGTTCCTTGTGCAGATCACACTTCTGACTATACCAGACTGTGTTGCAAATCGGCACCATACCATATTCTCACCGTACTCATACCATACCATAAGAATTTCTTTCCTATCATACCATACTGTACTATACAAAATCATACATACAATAATATACCATACCATACTCATACCATGGCATACAAACCGAGTGAATATTGAAATGTCATCCATTTCTGACCTATATTTAAAATTTCGAGTATCTAGCTCATCTTCGAAATTTAATTTGTTTAAACAAATAGGTATTATTTAAACAATTTTACAGACAAGAAACCGAGTGAATATTGCATTGTGATCCAGTTCTGAACTATTTTTAAAATTTCAAGTCAATAGCTCATCATCAAAATTTAATTTGTATTATTACAAAAAGGTATTATTTAAACAATTTTACAGATGAGAAACCGAGTGAATATTGCAATGTGGTCTATCCCCGACTGACGGTTAAAATATCTAGACTGTAGTTTACCGGGAAGATGAAAAAAGGCAGTTTTATTCTGGGCGTCTGGGGGTTGGGTCACCTAACGGCCGTTTTCGACGCGAAGTTTAGTGTTTTTCCTAAACCTTTGCGCGCTCACTGTGATCGAACGGCTGGTCGCACAAAAATCCAATTGGTCTTAAAAGATTCGTAATTTTTCAGGTCATTCAAAAGTTAACTAAAACTTACACGGTTCAGTTAAATATTTTGAGATATGACATTGTCGAAATTTTAAATTTCGTTTTGAACCCCTTCCCCTTGACCTAGGGTTATGAAAAAATTCGAGGACCATTGTGGGGCTGGTCCAAACCCATAAAAAAATTTCGTAATTTTAACTCAACGCTTTTTAACTTTCGTAATTTCGTAATTTTAACTGGGCAAAGTGCCGCGGACGGCGTACGGCGGACTGGGGACGGATTTTTTTTTATTCGATTTTCTGAATCTACGTATCTTGAAACCTAAACCAACTAATTTTGAGGGGGGGTTCAACAAATTTTTTCTTTGGGCGATTCCAATGGTTCATTATTGAAGATAATAAACAAAAAATTCAAATTGCACATTACCAAACTGCTAGGGGCTATTGCACCTTTTTCAAATGACGATTTTTTTAATAACAAATAAATTTTAGTTAGTTTTTTCAAATTATAGTGCGAATTGAATAGGAGTGAATCCTACGCTCCTATCAGTAGCCGCCACTGAATGAAACACTATCGAGGCTAAATTATCTCCACAAAGGCTAAATCATGTCCGGTTTTTTTCCTCCTTGTCGGTCATATTAATACGTATGTAAACCTCGTTCGGTCTACGGAACGTCCTTCTCGACCCGGAAACGCATCGTACGAACACAAACCTCGTCGGAAGGCCGCCGGCGAAGAAGACGCTGAAGGGTCAAGGGTGAAACACGACCGTCTACTCGTCCCGACGCGAGCCGGAAGTTCGACGACTTGGTTTTCATTTAAAAATGAAAAGTATCTATGTGAAGAAAAGGCTTCATTCCCATTTACGTTTCCTTCCTTTTTAATTAGCCGCACCATACGTGATATGATGGACAGCTGGGAGCGAGATATCATAATCCCCCCAAAAAACACTCCGTGTAAAAATCATTCGCCTCGCAAATATCATTCTTCAGAGGCCGGAAAAAGTTATGATATCCACTTTCCCCGCCCGCCCTTTTCCTCATTAAGGAGCTAAGTATAATGAAAAGCTTCACCACTTCACAAGCACCGTACCCCTTTCGAAATCTCCCCTGGCGCTATTGCGAGACGTTTTTATTACTTCCGCAAGCAACTAATACTTGATGGTGGTTAACGTTTTATACAAGTATTAGTTGCTTGTGGAAGTAATAAAAACGTCTCGCAATAGCGCCAAGGGGAGATTTCGAAAGGGGTGAAGTGGTTAAGCTTTTCATTATACTTAGCTCCTTAATGAGGAAAAGGGCGGGCGGGGAAAGTGGATATCATAACTTTTTCCGGCCTCTGAAGAATGATATTTGCGAAGAATGAGATTTTTACACGGAGTGTTTTTTGGGGGGATATCACATCTTTTTGTTGTTGAAGTGGGTCATTTTATAAAGAAGGTCTATGCAAAATTTCAAGTCGATTGGTCCGGGTACCCAGGCTGTAGACTCGGCAAAGTTGCCAAAACTAGCCTACATTTCAGTTTTTTGTTTCTAAACGTTTTTGGGTTGAGATAATGGGTTAAACCTTTCAAAAGGCACTGGCTGATGTTGAAACGAAGCTCTGTGCAAAATTACAAGTCAATCGGCGAAGGTGGAGAGGCTGTAGCCTTGACCGACTAAAAAAAGTAGAAAAACATGGTAATTGGTTTTTGAAGTTATATAACTCGGCTCCCTTTAGACCTAGCGACTTGAAACTTTCAGGGCCTTTCTATTATCCACACCAAAAAGGTCCATACCAAATTTCAAGTTGATCGGTCTACTAGGAGCCGAGATATGGCCATAATTAGCCTAAATTACCCTAAATTTCAGTTTTTTTGTCCCTAATTTTTTTTTGGGTTGAGATAATTGCTTATTTCGTTCAAATGGCACTGAGCCATGCTATAAAGAAGATATGTAAAAAAATTCAAGTCGATTGGTCCTTTTACCCAGGCTGTAGACTCGTCAAAGTGGACAGAATTTTCCTAAGGTTTCTGTTCTTTTGTTTCTAAAACTTTTTTGGGTTGAGATAATGGGTTAAATCTTATATAAGGCTCTGTCTCAAGGTTAAATGAAGCTCTGTGCAAAATTTCAAGTCAATCGGTGAACGTGGAGAGGCTCCAGCCTTGCCTGTCTGAACAAGGAGAAGGAGAAGGAGAAGAACAACGTAAGGCCGAAAAACCGGGTTTTTGAAGTTATGTAGCTCGGCCCCCTTTAGACCTATCGATTTGAAACTTTCAGGGCTTTCTAATATCCACTCAAAGAAGACCCACACTAATTTTCAAATTGATCGGTCAAATAGGAGCCGAGATATGGATACCTCGAAAACGCGTTTCGTGACGTCCGGTAAACATAACACTCGGCACCGTTCGTTTTCTCAACTTCTTTGCTTGGCGGGGCGGAACGCTACCGCGTTCCTAGATATGATGATGATCAGTGAACTGAATATTACCAATTACTTATTAGGGATGGGACATCGGACCCTCACAATTGATTATGCCATCGATTGTAACATCGGAAGCCCACAATCGATGTCACCGATTAATCGCGCCTCCACAATCGATCATCGACGATTTTAGTCGATTTTTTTATTCAGTCTCAACCCAATTTTTTTTTTTAATGGAAAATTGGTCGAAATCGTTTGAAACCGCAGAATACCCAAATGTGCAACAAATATTGAAAGATTCATGGTAAAAAGAAAAGAAATACTACAGAACATGAAAATCAAACTGAAACTCGGAGATCACGGTGATCACGAAAGTAGTGAGGAAGAAATGGGGGTTTCAGATATCTGCCTCCCTCTGGCCCCTCTAACGTCATCACCCTTCGCTACCACCCAATCACCTAGCCATCCAGCCCTCTGACGTCATACGCTCGTGCGTCATAGGCTCTGACGTACTAGTTGGCCTCCTGCCAGCCGTTTGACGTCATAGGCTCTTACAGCATACGCTTTGACGTACTAGTTAGCCTCCTGACAGCCGTCTGACGTCATACGCTCGTGCGTCATAAGCTCTGACGTACTAGTTGGCCTCCTGCAAGCCGTCTGACGTCATAGGCTCGTGCGCCATAGGCTCTGACGTAGTGGCCCGCCGGTCGCTTGTGTTCTGACGTGATCTAAAGGAAAGGGTGAATCAAGGGAACAAATTTTTCCCGTTTCAGTTTATGTGCCAAAGCAAAGACATGAAAATGTCAAAAACTAAATGCTTGCATACGAGTCTGCAACACATTGGGACATTTTATGTCTTTGCAGAAACTTATATGAAGCTTGCATTCGTGTTGACAATATAAATTATTGAGAATGATCACCTGTTTGTAAACAATTATTTAAACAATCACGCTATAACTATCGATAGAATTTATTTTAATAATACTTTTAAAAATATTTTAGAGAAATATTTTTGTTTGTATTATGTATTATGAAGTATCAAATACTTCATTTATTTTGTTTTTATTGCTGTTGTGATTTAAGGCAAATAAACTTTATAAAAAAAAAAAAAATTGAGATAAAAAGTTCAAATTAAATTTTACACATTTATTTATTTATTTATTTATTTATTTATTTACGGGCAAGCCCAATTACACTCGTACAAACAAGAAATCAATGGACATTAACAGGAAGAATAAAGAAAGAAAAAGTTGAAAATTCTCACAAAAATGAAGAAACTACGAAGAAGAAAAAATAATAACATGTGGAGTACCAATTAAAAAAACAAGATTAAAATGGTGAGGAAGCCAATAACTTTTTGAGAGAAGCAAGGGAGTTATGAAAAAAGTCAAAATCAGGGTTTAAATTAATGAGCAAATTAGCGGAGCGAGGCAATCGCTGCAACGGGCTATTCTTCATATAATTTGTTGGTGAAAAAGGGATGTAGAAAAGGAGAGAAGAGCGTGCCGACAGACGAGGAACTTGGAGGCTGATCATCGAAAGCAAGGCCGGGCAGTCAAGGCGGTTATTCAACAGCTTATGCAGGAGGGATAGGTCAGCAATTGTACGACGCCTCTCCAGAGGCAACATGCCACAAGTATCGAGAAGAGTGCTGTAGCACACTTCGTCGGAAGGAATGCCCAACTTGAAAGCAATGTAGCGAAGAAACTTATTTTGCACTCTTTCTAGGGTATACTGATGAATGGCGTAACTGGGTGACCAAACAGGAGAGGCGTATTCCAAGATTGGAAGCACTAGGGCCTTGTAAAGCAGTACTATGGCACTAATATTTGTGAACTCTCTGGTGTTGCGTTTCACAAAGCCCAAGACCCGCATTGCTCTGCTGGCCAGGTCCTCAATGTGTTTCGAAAAGGTTAATTGCGCGTCGCAAAGCACTCCCAAATCAGTCATCTCCGTGAGTCTCCGAAGCCGGCCGCCCCCGAGGGCATAGTTGAACTCAATGGGCTGCGTCGAACGATGGAAGGTAATCACGTGGCATTTAGATGGGTTTAGAAATAAGTTATTATCAGAGCACCAACTCTCAAGACGTACGACCGCCGACTGCAAGGCAGCACAGTCCAACGGAGAAACCACACGAGAAAACAACTTAAGATCGTCCGCGAACAACAAGCAGTGGATGTCCGGTGCGAAGCAGTTGACCACACTGTTAACCATGAGCAGGAAGCACAGGGGGCCAATATGACTCCCCTGGGGGATACCAGAAGAAGCGGTGAAGGGAGACGATAGAACGCCCTTAACTCGGACCATGAGCTGGCGCCCAACAAGGTAAGTGGACATCCAATCCAAAAATGTCCCGAAGACTCCCAACGATTCCAGCAACAAAAGAAGATGGCGCTGGGAGAGTTTGTCAAAGGCTTTGGCATAGTCAGTTGAGACTACGTCAGTCTGGTAGCCCCGCTGAAACCCATCCACAACGAAGTTCTGAAACTCCAACAGATTTGTGACAGTAGAACGCCCTCTTAAGAATCCGTGCTGCTCGAGACGAAAACTCGGCGGATAGGCGCATCACAACAAGCTTCTCAAGGATCTTTGGCGTAGCAGACAAGGAGCAAACAGGGCGATAATTGGACACAGAGCTCTTATCTCCACCCTTGTGAATTGGTGTCACAAAAGAGCATTTCCATTTAGAAGGGAATTGTCCAGAAGCAAGCGATTTGTTGAAAATACGCGTTAAGGGGTAAGCCAGGCTAGAGGAACATTCCTTGAGGAGCACCGACGGGACACCATCAGGGCCCACACCCTTCCGAATGTCCAGACCCTTAAGCACCCGAAGGACGTCTCCCTCCGAGACCTGCATGGATCCTATGGACACCACATCCAGAACTGGATATTCAGGACCTCGTAAAACAGGTGGCTCAAACACCGAAGCAAAGTGCTGGCGGAAAAGGTCTGCAACTTCCTGAGGCCCCGAACCATGAGTGCTGCCAAGGAACATATCACTGGGTAAACCGTTGTTGCCATCTTTATAATTCACATAATTCCAGAAACTTTTTATATTGCTGGTGATGGAATCCTGAACATCGCTGATGTAGGTTTTATAAAGCTCTCTGGATCTTTCCTTGCACCGACTCCGGAGTGATGAAAATAGTAGATAATCTCCCTCTGAGCCAGTCTCTCTCCAGCGTGTGTGAGCAGTCCTTTTCTGCAGAGTGAGAGTGACCATGGGACGATCGAACCACTTCGGGAAGGATGCGGGAAATTTGACACTTTTTGGGACATAGAGTTCAATTGCTTGATTAACCAACTCATAAAAAGCATCAACCACCCGATCAACTGAGCCACCCATGATGCCATCCCAGTCACATGACGACAGGTAAGAGTCAATAGCCTTGTAGTCTCCCTTCTTGAAGTTATAGATGAATTTGGTATTTGGGAAGAATGATTGTACGGACGAAGAAAATGATGGCACGGCGAAATCGAACGGAGGATGAGCGACATCCACAGGAAAAATAGCATTGGCAGGTTGAGGGTTAATGTCATCAACATCCGATAGGAGCAGATCGAGAACATTCCCTGATGAATTCTGGAAGGTGTTAAATTGACGAAGATCGTGGAGCATCATTGACTCAAAAACCAATTTGCCCTTTGGACTAAGACCATCTCCAAAACCAGCCCGAGGGACATCCTCCCACACGATACCCGGTATATTGTAGTCTCCTACTATAACGATCTTAAAGTCTGGATGGGCTGCTGAAATTGAGTCCAGCTCACAAAAATGTGTGTCCAGCATGCTTGAAGATTGATAATCAGGTAGATATATGACACCTATGATCAACCTATGATCCGGGAGGACAATAAAGATATTCTCCACATGGAGAATTTTTACATGAAATCAGTAATTTTTCCGAAAATTCGCTCTTATATCGATGCTGCACGACTGTGGTTCTTTTTTGAATTTATGTGTAAATCAGCCCGCTGACTGATAGGCCACCCACTTCATAGACGAAAGAAGCCTCAGTCCACCCCCTTTTCTATATTATTCATAGTTTACTCCGTTTTTAATGTGATTTTAATTACTAAAAAAAATGAATTTTCAGTTCAATGCATGTTTTTGAACATTTATAAATTTTTTGTTAATTTTTCAATTTCCCCAGTTTTCAGGCGGCTTGAAAATTTAAATTCAGTTTTTCTCAAAATCACATGTTGGGGACTCAGGCGGTTTTTCCCCCTGTACCCTTCATATGTAGTTATGTTTATGTATGTGTCCCTCCGGACGATAACTCTCGATAAAATTGAGATAAAAAATTCAAATTTGCACCGCAAAACCGTTTTGGTAATGGAAAGGCTAAGTTAGTAGATGGGCAGGATCGGTCAGCTCTAAGGGGGGATTTTGGGGAATTATAGGGGGGAAATTAATTAATTAACCCATAAACTCCCAAAATGGTGAAATCAGAATTGCGATATATTCCGTTCTCAAGCTAGAGCAGTTTGAAGATGAAGAAACGTGGTTGATACTTGAGATGTTCATGGTTCGTATGCTCTAATCGGATAACGGAATGAAATATCGCAATTCTGACTTCACCGTTGTGCAGCGTTGAAAATCTATAAGCTAAGGAGGTTTTTGGGGTGTTTAAGGGGGGGGGGGGATCAACCACAAATTCCCAAAATGAAACGGTCTGACGAGTGACACCTCATTTTAAAGGTTTTCTCAACGCTGAACACGGTGGTGAAATCAGAATCGCGGTATCTCATCCCGTGTCGAACTTGAGCCCTTTGAAGATGAAGAAACGTGGTTGATACTTGAGATGTTCTTCAATGGAAAAATTGTACATAAAACCAGTTATTTCTTCGAAAATTCTCCGTTATGGCCATGCTGCATGACTGCGGATTCTTTTGAAGGTTTTCTTACGCTGAACAGGATGGTAAAGGCAGAACTGCGATATCTCATAACGTTCTCGAACTTAAGTACTTTGAAGATGAAGAAATGTGGTTGTTATCTACTCGAGATGTTCTTCACGGTTCATCTGATAACGAAATGGAATATCGCTATTCTGACTTCACCATCGTGTTCAGCGTTCCAAAATCTATAAACTGACAAAATTCATTGTAAAACCAGTAAATTTCAAAAATTTGCTCTTATATCCATGCTGCATGACTAGATTTTTTTAAACTCTTGT
The DNA here is from genome assembly GCA_963920205.1 of Stenodema calcarata. Taxonomy (NCBI): domain Eukaryota; kingdom Metazoa; phylum Arthropoda; class Insecta; order Hemiptera; family Miridae; genus Stenodema; species Stenodema calcarata. The sequence continues at coordinate 719,757 of OY986065.1, forward strand.
TCTCCTCACGGGACATTAAAAACGACCTGAAAACACATTCGCGACTAGTCGAAGAGCGAGTTCGTCTGACTGTGCCAACTTCGTAAACCCGATGGACGAGCTTCTTCCGGAGACTCCGGCGCGCCGTTTACGACGAACGAGGAAGACGAATCAGCTGATTGTTATGTGAACTGGGAGAACCCGTTCGGAAGGAGATCGAAAGTGGAAGTAACTCGTTCCTCCTTTTTTTAATTCTTTTCCGTTCTCCGTTTTCGTTTTTCGGACAGTGCGAAACGTGTCCGGAGGGGGAGAGTGAAATGACACGAGCCGTTCACCTGCGAGTAACAGTTGATGGGAACAGGTCGTTCCGGAGACGACTGTCGCTTTGAATGATGCGAATTCGTCAAAATTTCGTTGATGAACAAAAAAAAAAAATAATAATAATAATAATAATAAATGGTGATAGGTTGTTCAGGCTACGACTTGTAATGAGGTACTTAATGATAATTCATAAAACGGTGGGTACAGCTTTCGTACAAGTACGCAACCACGAGGGACATTTTATGTCTTTGCAAAAAGTTCATTTGAGTCGTACGATGGTGCCGTAAGTACAGGCCCCTCAACTCTTCGTTTCTTCATGCAGATTGCCGCTGAAACGTCGCGCCTTTTTCTTCTGCCAATATCAGCTTTTTTGGCCTTAGGCATGTTGGCTAGTTCATATAGAAGAATGTGGCTGCCAATTAATTAGAGGAAAACTGTAACCACGTGTGCACACACATGTTCAAAAGAGCACACGGAATTGTGGGTTGTCCATGTTAGAGCAACGAACTGAATATCAACCCACCTACCGTTACCGTACGTAGCAGTAACTGTTGAATCACCGGCATTCACCAATAACTACGTTAGACGCCACTCAAATGATTATAATTGGCTCTTTGGCCAATTATGGCCGTTGGCTCTTGAAGAGAGAACACCGTATAGACTAGCGTTATCTTATCGGATTCTTCGTCTTTTTTCTTGTTGTTTTCCTTCTCCGTCTTCTGAGTGTTATCGTGGTTGTCACTTCGATCCTTTGTTTTCGGTCTGTGATCGTATACTCACGTGGCTAAGAAATGGACTGTGCCAGGTGCTCCCGTGAACTATTCTCGCCGAAAAAGACTGTTTCATGCTCAAAGTGCAAACTCTCTTATCATCCTTCCTGCACCCGCCTTCAAACTGTCGAGCGATTCAAGAAATTAAATAAGGAAGCTAAGGCTGCCTGGAAGTGCGACAAATGTAAAGGTAAAACTGATATTAGTTCTGAGAGTGAGCTTGATTCGGATGAGGAGAGGGTTAAGGATGGGATGGGCGGATGGAAGTGTGATGGCTCGATTGTTGATATGAATAAAAAGCTTGATAAGCTGGTGTCCATTTGTTCTGGTATAAAGGAGCTCAAAAAATCTGTGGTCTTTATGAGCGAACAATTCGATTTATTTGCTAAGGACATGGATAAAATGAAAAACACAATTAATGAATTGTCTAAGGAAAACGGGGAGCTGAAGCAGGTTGTTGGAGATCTTCAACTTAAGGTTGATTATTTGGAACAATCTTCGAGAGATGGGAACTTGGAGGTGCATGGAATTCCGGAAACACCAAATGAAAATTGTGCTGCGATAGTGAAGGAAGTATCCAGTATTGTCAAGGTGGGATGCAGTATTTCTAGAGCTTTCAGAGTTGGAGCAGCTCGAGGTGTAAGGCCACGGAAAATTTTAGCGGTACTGGAGTCGGCTGACCAATGTACAGCGAAGTTGGAAAAAGGGTTAACTGCGAAAAAACTCTGTGATCAGTGGCCAGATGAACGTGTCTTCGTGAACGAAAATCTCACATCTTATCGTGCGCAGCTACTCCGGCAGGCCAAGATTATTGCTAAGGAACAAGGAATAAAATTTGTATGGGTAAAAAATTGTGTGGTACATGTAAAAAAAGCTGAGGGGGAAATAGTAAGGGTAATTAGGTCCTTCGATGATTTAAAGCGTATTTAAATCTGATATTATTTTTTGGTAGGGAATTTCTGCGTATTCTATTTTTCGATATATATTCATATTATGCCTAGGGATATAAATGATATTCTTGATAACTACGAAAATTTGAACACTGTACAATGTGTTTCTCTGCATGAAGTGGAGTCAATATTGGTTAATCCCAACAGCCTGAATATTATTTGTCAAAATATACGTAGTGTTAAGAAAAATTTTGATGCATTTCAAGCTTTGCTGAATTGCTGTAATTTTGAGGTGCATATGATCATTCTTACGGAAACCTGGAATGTTGATCACTTAACTTTTGTTTTACCTGGGTACAAATCTTTCTCTAGTATAGCTCATATTAATAAAGCTGAGGGAGTCGTAATTTATATCAGAAATGATTTGAATATAAAATCAATAGAGGTTGATGTAATGGAGCACTGTAATTCAGTGTTTGTTGGAATTATTATTGAAAATGATATTAAACTGGGTATTACTTCTGTATACAGATCTCCTGATAGGGATGTAATTTGCTTTTTGGAAACTTTGAGAAATCACTTAAAGTGGGCTTCAGCTTATAGATTTCATGTCTTTGTAGGCGACATCAACATAAATATTAAGAAACTAACTGATACGTCCCAAGAGTATCTTGATATATTTGCTAATTTTGGTTTCTCTTCATTTATCAATGAGTTTACTAGAGTATCTTGTGAAACTCAGTCCTGTATAGATCATATATTTGTGAAAAATTCTATAGTTTCCAAAAGTTTTGGGGTAGTGTATGACAGCGATATAACCGATCACAGAATGGCGTTGGCCTCTATGGTATTAACAACGGTTAACAAAGACTTTCTTCATAAAAATCGTTGTGCATTCTCTGTAATTAGTTATGAAATGTTAAAAGAATCTCTAGCATGTGAAACCTGGGATAGAGTTTTTTGTGAAAATGATGTGGATAAGGCCTTTGAAGTTTTTTGTGTTATTTTTAGCAATCATATTTCCAAGTGCACCGCCATTAAGGGGGGGCAGAGAAGGGGTAAAAAGCTTAAGTTATGGATTACTAAGGGTATTTTGGTCTCCATCAGAAATCGTGAAAAAATGTATACAAAACTTAGGAAACAACCGTTTAATTTAAAATTAAAGGATCACTATTCTCGATACCGTAATATCTTGAATGTACTAATTAAAAAAGCAAAGTATCATTTTTTTCATAACTTAATTATAGAATCGAATAATGACCCTAAAGTATTATGGGATACTGTGAAACAGGCTGCGGGTCGATCAAAATTGAGCAACAATTTGTTAATTGGGGAGTTTAAAGACAAGTCTGGTGCTATTGTGTCAGATGACTTGAATGTGGCGGATATGTTTAATTTGTACTTTGCAGGGGTGGGCTTGAAAATATCCGAGGGGATTCAGGTGGCTGATGATATTCCTGAGGGTTTTCTTGAGGGTAGATCAGTTATGCCCTCGTTATGTGGGTCTTTATTTCTTGATCCTGTTGTTCCGGCTGAGGTTATTAAATATATTGGGGAACTGAAGGATCACTGTTCCTACACTTATTCTGACATAAATAATGCCCTCATTAAAAAAATGGCAACTTCCATCAGTCTTCCTCTTGCGTATATATATAATTTATCTATGTCTCAGGGCAAGTATCCCACTGTGTTTAAAAATACGGTAGTGATCCCTTTGTTTAAAAAAGGTAATAAAAATAATATGGAGAATTACAGGCCCATTTCTTTATCTTTGTCTTTATCTAAGGTACTCGAGAAGTGCATTAAATCTAGATTAGTGCGTTTTTTAGAGAAATTTAACTTGCTATCTGCGAATCAGTATGGCTTTCGATCTGGTTTGGGTACCGATCATGCTTTGTTTGATTTACACAAGTTGGTTTCTAAAAAGCTTGATGAGGGATTGTTTGTTTTTGGGGTTTTTCTGGATATCAAAAAAGCATTTGATTCGGTTAATCATACGATTTTATTAGAAAAACTTCACAGCATAGGAATTCGTGGGGTGCCGCTGCAGTTGTTAAAATCATACCTTGAGGGGCGCTCTCAGGTTGTAAGAATCGGGAATAGTGTGAGCAATAGTACTAATGTGGTTTGTGGTGTTCCACAGGGAACTGTTTTGGGTCCAATTTTGTTCCTTATTTACATAAATGATCTCCTGAATTTGAAAGTTGAGGGTACATTATTTGGTTTCGCTGATGATACTGCGGTACTTTTTTTTGGTGATGACTATAATAAATTATTAGAACAGATTAACTTTATGTTATTTATTATCAAACACTGGATGGATAAAAATTTTTTGAGTTTGAATGTGGATAAGACATGTATCATGAGGTTCTCAATTTCCGAGTATAGAAGTTTCCCATCTGGAAAGAAGTTATGTTTCCATGATTCCCTCTCTTGTATTCAGAGTAATGATTGTACTTGTCAAGCAATTCCATTCTCTGGAAACTGCAAATATCTAGGGGTGTTACTTGATGATAATCTTAACTTTAAATTACACATTGCAAGTGTTATTTCGAGATTGAGAAAGTTGTTTTTTATTTTTAAGGAAATTCGCAATTTTTTGTCCTTGAAATTGATGGAAAGGATTTATTATGGTCTTGCCTACCCAGTTTTGAAGTATGGTATCCTACTGTGGGGAAGTTCATTCAAAACGTATTTGAGGAGGGTTCAAGTCACACAAAACTGTTTATTGAAAATTATTTTGAATAAGCCTTTTCGTTATCCTACATCTGCTGTTTTCCGATTTTTCAATGTGCATAAGGTGGAAGAAATTTTTATTTTACAAGCATGTTTACACACATATAAAGTGGGTATTTGTGCGTCGGAAGTATCTGGTGATGTGCGCACTCGTGTTGGTGGTGGTTCCAAGATGAGGATACCAAGTGTAAATAGCGAATTCTATAAAAGAAATCCATATATTAGGGCAATTTGTTTTTTTTATGAATGTAAAATGGACCCATGGTCTTTTTCTTGTCTAAGCGCTTTCAAGAGAGCGGTGGTGCCACTCATTGAAACTCATTTATCGTAGGTACTAAAAATTTTTTTTCCTTTTTTTTTTTGATCTGTTAAGGTGTAACACTGCATAACTTTAACAACTCCTCCGGAGGGCACAAGTTCATCTGAACTTTTCTTCGGAGGGCAACTCGCTGTGCTTTTTTGTAGATGTTTTTTCTTATTTGTAAACTGTTTGCCAATAAATAAATAAATAAAATAAAATAAATAAAATAAATAATATGACTTGGAAACACGTCAACACGATCAGGCAACCCTATGGAGCAAATGGGTCAAAAGCAAACGAAGGAGCCGAGAAACACGATTTTTTTATTAGCCATAAACCTTCCCGTAGCAAATCCGGTTATATAGGGAAAACCCGCATTAAAATCTATCCAATGGTTGAAGCGACAAACGGTCAACATTACTCATTTATAGAGTAGTCCCAATAACAATTATTTAAACAATCACGCTCATACCGCAGCTTGTCGGCCACGCACTCCGCAGTGGTTAACCTAATATGGTTAGGTTAATCCAACGAGTGGTGAACGATTTTTGTACGATGATAACTGGCGAAGCAACGAATCGGTTGTACGTGAAAATCATTAGAAATTTTTCATAACGCTTTCTTCGTCACACTTTTTGAGTTATGTGTCATAGTAAAGACATAAAATGTCAGTAAATCCAGTCATGCAGCAATGCTATGCAGCAGCATGGCTATAAGAGCAAATTTTCGAAGAAATAACTAATTTTATAACGATTTTTGTTGCTGAATTCACTGCCAAAAGACACCAAAAATCATATGTATAATAATATTATACATATGATTTTTGGTGTCTTTTGGTTTATTATCTTCGATAATGAACCATTGGAATCGCCCAAAGAAAAAATTTTTTTAACCCCCCCTCAAAATTTGTTGGTTTACGTTTCAAGATACGTAGATTCAGAAAATCGAATAAAAAAAACTCTGCAAATTCTTGACACAACGGTTCATTATCTTCTTTGTACAGATCACCCTTCTGTCTAGATCACTAGGTCTAAATGTCTAGATCCTAAATGTTAGAATAATTATTATTATCAATTATCACTAATTATTACCAATTTTATCAAGTACCTAGTGAAAATTATTATAATTTATTGTTAGGTATTAATAATTGGTAATTATTATTAATAATAATTGTTATTCATTATGATTAATTATTACGATATAATTCTGGGGTTTTTAATGCTACCTCGGTAATAATTTTTCTATAAAAGAAGTACCTACCAACAAACATTCGAAATTACCTTCATTTCCGTAGCACGAAACGCACCTCAGAACAACAAACTCGACATCACTTAAGCCATATGATGTTCCAAAGAGCTTGTTAGTATGAAAATGGACCTGTATTTCAACAGTTTGAGTCATGATCGTGTTGTGAGGCACAATCTTTGAGCCGTCATTGTGAACGAACGGCTGGTCGTACAAAGCTGCGGATGGTCTTAAAAAATTCTACGGAACGAACTCTATCTAAATATGAAATAAAAAACATACCGTTCTATATGAATTTTTCGAGATATGGAATTTTCAAAATTTCAAAATTCGTTTTGAACCCCTTCCCCTTGACCTAGGGTTATGAAAAGTTTCGAGGATCATTGTGGGGCTGGTCCAAACCCAGAAACCAAATTTCGTAATTTTAACTCAACGCTAACTGGGCAAAGTGGCGCGGACGGCGGACGGCGGACGGCGGACGGCGTACGGCGTACGGCGGACGGACGGATTTTTTTTTATTCGATTTTCTGAATCTACGTATCTTGAAACGTAAACCAACAAATTTTGAGGGGGGGTTAAAATTTTTTTTTCTTTGGGCGATTCCAATGGTTCATTATCGAAGATAATAAACCAAACAACGGTTCATTATCTTCTTTGTACAGATCGCCCTTCTGTCTAGATCACTAGGTCTAAATGTCTAGATCCTAAATGTTAGATTAATTATTATTGTCAATTATCACTAATTATTAACAATTTTATCAAGTACCTACTGAAAATTATTATAATTTATTGTTAGGTATTGATAATTCGTATTTATTATTCATAATAATTATTATTAATTATGATTAATTAATACGATATAATTCTGGGGTTTTTAATGCTACGTCGGTAATAATTTTTCTATAAAAGAAGTACCTACCAACAAACATTCGAAATTACCTTCATTTCCGTAGCATGAAACGCACCTCAGAACAACAAACTCGACATCACTTAAGCCATATGATGTTCCAAAGAGCTTGTTAGTATGAAAATGGACCCGTATTTCAACAGTTTGATTCACGATCGGGTTGTGAGGCACAATCTTTGAGCCGTCATTGTGAACGAACGGCTGGTCGTACAAATCTGCGGATGGTCTTAAAAAATTCTACGGAACAAACTATATCTAAATATGAAATAAAAAACATACCGTTTGATGGGAATTTTTCGAGATATGGAATTTTCAAAATTTCAAAATTCGTTTTGAACCCCTTCCCCTTGACCTAGGGTTATGAAAAGTTTCGTGGATCATTGTGGGGCTGGTCCAAACCCAGAAACCAAATTTCGTAATTTTAACTCAACGCTAACTGGGCAAAGTGCCTCGGACGGCGGACGGCGGACGGCGGACGGCGGACGGCGTACGGCGTACGGCGTACGGCGTACGGCGTACGGCGGACGGACGGATTTTTTTTTATTCGATTTTCTGAATCTACGTATCTTGAAACGTAAACCAACAAATTTTGAGGGGGGGTTAAAATTTTTTTTTCTTTGGGCGATTCCAATGGTTCATTATCGAAGATAATAAACCAATCCGTCCGTCCGCCGTACGCCGTCCGCCGTCCGCGCCACTTTGCCCAGTTAGCGTTGAGTTAAAATTACGAAATTTGGTTTCTGGGTTTGGACCAGCCCCACAATGGTCCTCGAAACTTTTCATAACCCTAGGTCAAGGGGAAGGGGTTCAAAACGAATTTTGAAATTTTGAAAATTCCATATCTCGAAAAATTCCCATCAAACGGTATGTTTTTTATTTCATATTTAGATAGAGTTTGTTCCGTAGAATTTTTTAAGACCATCCGCAGCTGTGTACGACCAGCCGTTCGTTCACAATGACGGCTCAAAGATTGTGCCTCACAACACGATCGTGTATCAAACTGTTGAAATACAGGTCCATTTTCATACTAACAAGCTCTTTGGAACATCATATGGCTTAAGTGATGTCGAGTTTGTTGTTCTGAGGTGCGTTTCGTGCTACGGAAATGAAGGTAATTTCGAATGTTTGTTGGTAGGTACTTCTTTTATAGAAAAATAATTTTTCTAATAATAATTAATAATTATTATTACCGACGTAGTATTAAAAACCCCAGAATTATATCGTATTAATTAATCATAATTAATAATAATTATTATTAATACTAAATACGAATTATTAATACCTAACAATAAATTATAATGATGTTGAGGGATGTCGAGGGTCGGTCAAATGAAAATTGATTTATGTGCCAACGTTTCGAAGAATATATTTCTTCATCTTCAGGGCAGGTTATGAAATAGAGTTAGACTCCAACAGGGAAGCTCCTTCCTCCAGATCACAGAAGTAATAACTTTAACAATTTTATCAAGTACCTAGTGAAAATTAAATTATAATAATTTTCACTAGGTACTTGATAAAATTGTTAATAATTAGTGATAATTGATAATAATAATAATTATTATCAATAATTATAATGATGTCTAGATCCTAAATGTTAGATTAATTATTAATCTAACATTTAGGATCTAGACATTTAGACCTAGTGATCTAGACAGAAGGGTGATCTGTACAAAGAAGATAATGAACCGTTGTGTCAAGAATTTGCAGAGTTTTATAATATATTATAATATATATTATTACCTATATATTATTATATTATATTATATAATATATTATTATATTATAATATATACATATTTCATATTATATACATATATTATATCTATATCGCCATTCCAGAACTATCGATAGCATTTAGATCAAAAGTTAAAATTTGCACCAAAAAAAATCTGTTTTGGCAATCGAAAGGCTATTTTAGCCCCCAAAGCTTTACATCAATCGATAGAACTCTTTGAATGCCACAAGATGGCATTATCAGCTCAGAATCTAGAAAAATGGACTGAGACGGTTTTTCCCCTGTACCTTTCATATATATATGTACCAACATACAAGTTTGGTGTCTTTTGACAGTAGATTCAGGATGGTCTGAAACGAATTTTGGTCTAAAAACCTTTCGGAAATTCAATTTAAGTTTGGGACCGAGAACAATAGCTTCCTTTTATTCGAAAATTCACTATAACACATTTTATTTGTTTAATTCTACAGTTTTTGTAGGAAAAATCAAATAAATCGGCTTAAAAATGCGACTTTATGCTCGAAAACTCCGCCATTCTAAGCAAGAAAGGCGTATCCCCATTTTTCCCCATTGTTTTAACATTCGGCAAATTAATCGAAAAAATTGCGATAGGCCATTTTGGCTTAGAAAACAACAAGATCTCGAAAGGCAGATCTCAAAGAAATTCACAGGTTTTCCTCACACTTCAAATATTTGTCTGCAATTTCGGAGCTGCAAATAATCAAAATAGTCAAGAGTCAATTGACTGGACCATTAGCGGTATCTTTTAACATGGAGATGATGAGTCAAGAACCTAACTACCACCCTAATTATTTTTTTAAAATACCTAAATAAATGAATTGGAAGATAATAAATGTATGTTCACCATAATATGATGAACATACATTATTTCTTCGAAAATTCGCTCTTATACCCATGCTGCATGACTGCGGATTTTTTATTTTATTTTTTTTCTTATTATAGCGGAGAATTTTAATGGGTATTTTGCAAAATTAGGAGAAAGGACTCAAGTAAATTGAGTGATACCTCATTTTAGAGGTTTTCTTTACGCTGAACACGACACGATGATGAAATCAGAATTGCGATATCCTAGAGCAATTGAATGGAGAACTTTGAAGATGAAGAAACGTGGTTGATACTAAGTGTATAAGTCTTGAGATGTTCTTCATTGACATCAATCCTTCAATGGAGACATTTTACATAAAATCAGTTATTTCTTCAAAAATTCGCTCTTATAGCCATGCTGCATGACTGTGGATTCTTTCTTAACCTTGTCTTCCAAGACTTCGATATACACAGGACAGCTTCGGCCCTTGAAACGTCATTTGTTTCGATCGCCTTTACAGATCGCTCTCTCTGTTTCTCGCTGATGGAAATCGCGTTATTTTTCACGATTTCCGACTCCGGCGGGAAAAAATGTCAAGGTGGCGGCGGGCGGTGGCCATCAAGTTACAAAAAATTAATTCAATTTTTTTTTTTTTTAACTTGTCGTGACTCACGTGGGGTCGTCGAGTTCACAAGAGCGAGGGCGCGACCGTGAGTTGAGAGCGGGCGAGGGAGAAGGTCGAAAAACGATCGTTTTTTCATCGGTTGATACCTTCGTCAGTGGCGGATCTATGGAGGGGGTGTGGCCACGTGCAGTGGAATTAGTGGAATTGGTCTAAATAACGACATTGGTCTGGCTGTTGGAAAAATTATAGATGAAAATGAAAAACTAAAATGTTTGACTCAAGACTTGGAACGCATTTGAAATATAATTGCCCAACTGAATTTGAAGGCAAACAAAATCGGAAATTCAGAAGAGAATGGTTGGAACAACACGACTGGTCTGTCTATAGCGAGTGCTTGTTTGGAGGATTTTGTAAAATGTGCGTTCTTTTCGCTCCTGCAGAAGCAGAGGTAGGAGGACAGGTGAGCTGATTTAAAAACCCTGCTAATTCTTGGCACAACCGTTTATTATCTTCTTTGTGCAGATTTCCCTTCTATCTAGATCACTAAATGGTAGGGTGATTATTATTATTCAAGGTAGGTAGGTACGTCAATTTTGTATGTATATTAGGTAAATATGAGAATGGATCGTAAAGTACCCTAGGTACCCCCTTCCCCCCTAAACATCCTACGGGCTCTAATGAAAGTTGATTTCGAGGAGGTTTGAACAATTATTGTTTTAGAACCCTAGGTACCCCCCCCCCACACCCTGGGTGGGATATCTATCCCCCCCCCCCTCCCCGCGAAGTGCCATTGGGGGATTCCCCCACTAATAGGTACCCCCGGGTTCAAAAAACATTAATTTCGATATATATATCGAAATATATGAAAACCATGTGCTGTTCGAAGCAGCTGGGCCAGTATTAAAATACACTCGACAGGCTGCCGCATGATTCACCCTCATGTTGACAGCTTTGGTATGCTCCAACTTCGAGCCCTCACTGTGAACGAACGGCTGGTCTTAAAACATTATCAAAAATAAACTCTATCTAAATGTGAAGTAAAAGCTATACCGTTCCATATGAATTTTTTTGAGATAGGTACAAATGAAATGATCGAAATTTGCAAAATATCTGTCACAGCAATCAAAAGGCTAAATTCGTAAATGGGCAGACTACAAGGGAGGTTAGGGAAGTTTTAGGGGGGACAAATTACCCATAAATTCCCGAAATGAAACAGTCTGACGAATGACACGTCATTTTAAAGGTTTATTTACGCTGAGCTCGAAGGTGAAGTCAGAATTGCGATATCTTATTCAGTTTTCAAACTGGAGCACTTTGAAGATGAAGAAACGTGATTGTTTCTTCAAATGTTCTTCACGGTTCTTCTGCTCTAATCGGAAAGAGATATCGCAATTTTGACTTCACCATCGTGTTTGGCGTTGAAAAATCTATAAGCCGAGGTGTTACTCCGCATAAAAAGGAGATGAAATTAAACATAAATCCAGGAAATGGTTCAATATAAATCCAGGTAATATTAGTCCAGTGAAAAATGGTTATGAAACCAGTTATTTCTTCGGAAATTTCCTCTTATAGCCATGCTGCATGACTGTGGATTTTTTTTTTACCATGGTGTGTGTCATAAAGATGGCTAAATAATGCCATTTTTGACCCTTAAATTTTAAACAAATTTCGGCGGAGCCCCCCCCCCTTCCTCCGTTCTAGCTCCGCCACTGACCTTCGTTACGATCATTGAAATTATGTAATCCTTTTTCAAAGTATATAAAATTCCCTATAGTTTCAGTCGTAGACCAAGTAGAACCCGAGGTAGAGCTCTACAAAAAAAAAGCCACTTTTGCCAAATAGTGCAAATTTTATGTTACGGTCATTTTTCTAGTTTTGTAACGGCCAAATTATTGGCCCTACAAAAATGTCGTGGGATGAGGATTTGAAGACAACTCAATAAAAGTTAATAATTAAATTATTTAAGACCAAAATGGTGTTTCTAGACCGGATGGTTTTCTCAAAAATCAACAAAAAACCGAAAAGCGGGAAGCCGGATAAAACGTTTTGAAAATTTCCAAATTTCTTTTGATCCCCTTTCTTTTGACCTAGTGTTGTGAAGTGTCAAGGATCATCCTGGGACTGGTCAGAGCCATTAACCCGAATTTCATAGGTTTCGGACAAATTTAACTGGGTGAAATTCGAAGATCGAACCATTGGGCGTTACGATCAAACGTGAATCGTACGAGTCGTATTGCCGTCTGTTTATACGAACCCATGCGCAGATACATGGACTCTTACATTAAATCTTAAATCTTAGAAACAAATTTTGTTTCTTGAATTCACTCTAAATGCCACCTTTCTCTAGTTTAGACTTTATTAAATTAAATTAAATTAAAATGGCAATAACTTCCTCAATCCGTCAAATAAACTCAAATGTAATGAAATTGTTGAAATGGGCGTTGAATTTCCCCTCTCCCTGATGAAAAACCAAAATTTTGAGATTTTGTACAAAACGAGACCAAAGTTCAAATGTTGAGATTTCCCGAATATTTGACTTTTAATATAGGTCGTCTCTCTTTTAGTAATTTAGTATGCCTCAACGGTATGGTGGCAGAAAACCTGTCAGGCAACGGCTGTGGTGAAACTTACAAAACTCCAAAGACAGGCCTGCCTTGGAATAACAGGGGCAATGAGAACAGCCCCTACTGCAGCACTAGAGGTTTTACTTGACCTTGAACCCCTTCATCTCCACATACAGAGGGTGGCCTACCTGGGGGCCATGAGGATGCTGCAAGCAGGAGTAATAAAACACCCTGCCAGGAAAAATAGCCACGCGTCCATCCTTGACTTTGTAAAGGTGGACCCAGTGGCTTCATCAATCTCTGACAAAATGCCAGAGAGGATGAATTTTGATCTTCCATTCAGAGTAATAATAAAAGATCGTGATTTCTGGGAAGGAGGCATGCCTCAATTAGAGCCAGGATCACTGCTGTGGTTCACAGATGGGTCGGTGATGGATGAAAAAGCAGGCCTGGGGATAAAAGGCCCCAGATTTAGCCTGTCTAAGCCCCTTGGGGCCTTGGCCACCATCTTTCAAGCGGAAACCCATGCAATAGATATTTGTGCCCAGGAGATCGCCAGGAAAAGACTAAAGGGCGCAAAGATCTATATTCTATCAGACAGCCAGGCAGCATTAAAGGCCATCTCGGCCTTCTCCATAAAATCAAAGCTTACCTGGAGCTGCCTAAACTCCCTCAAGATGGCTGCCCATGGCAACAAATTGACGCTGCTGTGGGTGCCGGGTCATGAGGGCATAGAAGGCAACGAAGAGGCGGATCGCCTCGCCAAACAGGCATCCACGTCAAACCCAATTGGACCAGAACCCTTCCTTGGCATCACGGAGAGCTTTATAGCCCGAGAAGTGGGGAAGTGGGTTGACAAGCAGAGAACAAAGCATTGGCAAAGCGCTCCAAAAATGAGACAAGCCAAGCAGTTCGTACGCTTTTCCAGAAGGAGAGCCAAGGCTCTCCTTTCCCTCAGCCGGAAGGACATAAAGGCCGTCATAGGCCTCCTAACTGGCCACTGTCCAGTCAAGGACCACCTCAAAAAGATGGGACTATGCAGGACAGATGACTGTCGACTTTGTGACTGTGAGCCAGAGACAGCAGAGCACATACTCTGTAACTGTCCAGCGCTTGCATACAAAAGATTTAAGCACCTTGGTAAGGGCATCCTCAGTCCCTCCGAGGTTGCAAAAATCGATGACAACAGCCGTTTCCACTTCATACGGGAGGAGGCTGTAAACCGTCTCCTCACTACAAATGTTGTAGTGTAGGAACAGGGGTATAATGTCACAATAGACCCACTTCGAGGTCTACGTGACCAAAGGCATAAGCCTATCAAAGCCCCATTTAAATAAAAAAATAAAAAAAAATAAAATAAAAAAAATAACCCGAATTTCATAGGTTTCGGACAAATTTAACTGGGTGAAATTCGAAGATCGAACCATTGGGCGTTACGATCAAACGTGAATCGTACGAGTCGTATTGCCGTCTGTTTATACGAACCCATGCGCAGATACATGGACTCTTACATTAAATCTTAAATCTTAGAAACAAATTTTGTTTCTTGAATTCACTCTAAATGCCACCTTTCTCTAGTTTAGACTTTATTAAATTAAATTAAATTAAAATGGCAATAACTTCCTCAACCCGTCAAATAAACTCAAATGTAATGAAATTGTTGAAAAGGGCGTTGAATTTCCCCTCTCCCTGATGAAAAACCAAAATTTTGAGATTTTGTACAAAACGAGACCAAAGTTCAAATTTTGAGATTTCCCGAATATTTGACTTTTAATATAGGTCCTCTCTCTTTTAGTAATTTTTCTTTCGGTGGGTTGTCGATGGGGAAAACTTCTTGAAATTTCACCTTTGCAACAGTGAGTGTACTCATAATAAATTAGGGACTGATTTTAAGAGAGAAAATGACGCTTAAATGCAGAAAACAGGAGACTTTTCACAAATTCGATGTTTGCAATAATTGATAAGAATAATTATTAACAAAATTAATAACTTAATTACATATTAAGTTTGCATTTGGTTCGGATGGGATTGGCACCGTTGGGAGCATTACATTTTCAACAATCGACTGAAGGGTTTTCATTCCAAAGACATTTGATGAGTCGTGGGAAATTTAACGCCCTTTTCAACGGTAATTATACAGTAAATGTAATTATACATTAAATGAAAAACCTTTCAATAAATACAAATTTTGTATTTATTGGACGGATTGAGGAAGTTATGGCCATTTTAATTACTTAAGATTGAAACCACGAAAAAAATCTTAAAAGTGGAAAAACCAAAGAACGAGACCAAAGTGCAAAATTTTGACGTTTTCTTGTTTTTCACGTTTCGTCATAGTCAAATTTTGACAAATTTAACTGGGTAAAATTCGAAGATCAAACCATTGGACGTTACGATCAAACGTGAATTGTCTTCTGTTTACACGAACCAGGATGTTGTGTGAGGGCAACGCAGGTGTTGAGATGACTCAGGGACGATCATGTCCGGACCACCTCAGGTGAGGTTTCTGTTGACCCGAACGATCATCCAGCGACATTGAACTTCCTCGTTCGGTTCAAGAACGTCGAGAGGGAAACGAAAATAATAAATAAATATCCGGCTCGTGGGGTGATCTTCGCTCGAGGATATGATCGGAAGATCGTAAGACCGAGTCATGTCGTCAGTTCTTTACCGGTTGAAAGGTTTTGTCGATTTACGATCTTCAATGACGAACGTTTGGACTGAGAGAAGAGAAAAAATCCACAAACACGCAGCATGGCTATAAGAGCAAATATTCGAAAAAATAAGTGGTTTTATAACAAATTTTGTCTCTTTTTTCGCCAAGTAACACTTCAGTTTGTAGAATTTTCAACGCTATCATACATCTTGATGATAAAGCCAGAATTGCGATATCTCATTCTGAACACCTGAAGTATCAATAACATTTCTTCATCTTCACAGTGCTCCAGTTTGAGAACGGAATAAGATATCGCTATTCTGACTTCACCGTCGTGATTAGGGTTTAAAAAAAACCTTTAAAATGAGGTGCCACTTGTCAGACTGTTTCATTTTGGGAATTTATGGGTAATGTTTTCCCCAATGAAACTAGCAGCAGGATCTACACAGAACAGTGATCTACAAAGAGCGATCTGTACAGGATAGTTTTCTAGGTAGGGCAATCTATACAGAAAACGCGGCGCTATCTACTTAACGCCTACGGCGCACAGTGGGGCAGAGGCGGAAAAAACCCCCCAAATTTAATATTTTCAAATCACGTCGAAACTTTTTTCATTCACTACTACCCAACCAAAGAGAACCCCACTGCTTTCTAGTTTACAAAAAATAGGTAGTATAATATAGATTATATAAAACCCAGTGAAATGCGATATTTAAGTGATTTTTATCGAAATTCGTTGTCATTTTCAGTGGTTTTCAGCCGATTTTTGCTCTATTAACTGTTATTTTGACATTTTTGTGATATTCTCCATCATTCAAGCACAAGTAATGGTTGCTGATTGTATTTTTAGTTTCTATAAAAATTACATTTTTACCCGTGATTAGTACGTTTCAGAAAACATTTCAGCAATGAAATTAGTGTTTCCTAAATACATTAGACCAGCAACAAAAAGCTTTACGAAGCGTTGGTCTATGGATGTATCTAAATTTTTGTACTCGTATATATTATGAAGAATCTGCAGTGAAAGTTTTAGCTGCCTATACCTGCCTATTTAGGTGTTATCATCACCTAAATCGAAAAGCGAATGGAACTTTAATCTAATTGGAAGTAAACACCTTATTGTTTATTTCGCATACTGTATTCTTTCCAAGGCCACCGTTAGTTTTCTGCCCAGTTGATGTCTCACACTAGGTATCGACCAACTCATTCAGCTGACAAATCAACGTGCGTTTGAGATGGGGCCTGTGTCCATAAGTTATAGTGATTTGCGCGATCATTTATTGAATTCTGGTTCGTCTGACCACTCGTTTCACTCTTTATCATTATTTCATTATATTATATTATCATTATTTTATTATTATTTTGTGTTTATGAAGAAGAAATTAATTTAAAAGAAGGATTTTGGTGTATTTTTAAAACTGTTTTTTTTAAAGAAGACAAAATTTATTTTAAAATGTATTCAACGAAGGAAGTGTAGAGTTAAAAAGAAGCAACTTTTTTATGAAGAAACAATTTTGTTATGTTGGAAAAAGGAATTGTTAAAAAAATAAAAAATAGGTAGGACGTTTTTTTCTTGTACAATTTTTTCATGGAGCATAAAAGTAAAATAAATTTTGTTCAGATTAAGAATTTTTCTTTACATTTACATATGAGAAGCATTTTGGGCTGACAGGGCTAAGGCACTCCCAATTTATAACAGGTGCCTCATTACTTAATTATTCTAGGTTTATAAATAGAATTTTCTGAATATTAGCATACATTTTTTGTACAAACGGTGAATTTTTTTCTGGGAAAGTAGTCTTTTCTTATGTATTTTTCCTTCCCGAATCGATATGACTATCCGTTCTGAAGGTAAGGAGTTTTTTCCGCTTTTTTGTCGTTTTGCTCCACTGTGCGGCGTCCATTATAAAAACATGGAACATGTTTTAACCAAATTTAGTGCAGAACCTTCAGTCGTAGGAAGGTTTAGGTATAGAAATACTCAAGTCTATCAATAAAAACATACTCAACCATTAATAGCCTCCGAGCTCAGTCAGCTGATCAGGTGCACTGTCTTCAGTTTTTAGGAGCCCCACAGAACCTACCATTAAAATATCAGCTTTCTAGGTTGACTAGTTCGGGAGGTAGGGAGGAGGGGGGTCGATATTTTCGTAACGCAATTTCACGGCTAAAACATGTTCCATATCAAATGATCTAAATAGCAGGATCTACACAGAACAGTGATCTAAAAATGACGATCTGTACAGAACAGTTTTCTAGGCAGAAAAATCTTCGCAGAAAGGTGTTCTAAAGAGCAGTGATCTAAAAACGTCGATCTGTACAGAACAGTTTTCAGGGCAGAAAAATCTTTTCAGAAAGGTGATCTAAAGAGCAGTGATCTAAAAATAGCGATCTGCACAGAACAGTTTTCTGGTCAGGACAATCTACACAGAAGGCTGATCCATACATCAGGATCTACACAGAACAGTTATCTAAACAGCAGGATCTACACAGATCACTGAACTAAATTGAGCGATCTGTACAGAACAGTTTTCTAGGCAGGACAATCTACACAGAATAGTGATCTAAAAATTACGATCCGCGCGGATCACTGGTCTAAAAAGAGCGATCTGCACAGAACAGTTTTCCAGGCAGGACGATCCACACAGAACTGGTATCCAATCAACAGGGTCTACAGAGAAGGGTGATCTGTACAGAACTATCTTCTGAACAGGACGATCTACACAGAACAGTGATCTTAAATTGGCAATCAGTACAGAACTGAGATGTAGTCTGTGGGACAATCTATTCAGAGCAGTGATCTGAAGTCCATATAGATTCGCAACGGGGGATTTGTAGAAAAATCGCTCATACGGCCATGCTGCACTGGAACGAGTTTTCGGCATGAAATTCGTGTAAACATTAACATTCTGAGAGAATTTCTCAAAATTTCATGTGGTCAATAATTGTTATTATTAATAATTATTATTATGTGGTCAAAATATTATGTGGTCAATTTCAAGTCGGTGGAAGTAAATTTATGGTGTTACAGACACAAAAATTAGAAATTTTGAGTTCAGGTGAAGTTTTGAGTTGCGGAATTCACTTGTGATCGTACACCTGTGGACTGAGAGGTGATGTGATAACACGGGAAGTTGCCCGATTGGACACGACCCCCCGCGTGCCGCCTCCGATCACCGGAGGACCTTATCGGATCGTTTCCGGATGATCCGACGGTGAATTCGTGGGCCCTGAAGGTCTCGCCTCAACGGTAACGAGGATGACGTGTGTGGGAGAGTGATCTGTAGAGAAGGGCGGTCTACACGGGACATTGATCTACACAGGTCTGAGCGGAACAGTGATCTACACAGAACAGTTACCTGAACAGAACGATCTAAACAGAACAGTCATTTAAAGAGCAAGATCTAGGCAGATCAGGGATCTAGTTAGAAGGTGCAAAACAGTTCTCTAAACGGGACAATCTGCACAGAGTAGTGATCTAAATATATGTTTGATCTGTACCGAACAGTTCTCCAAACAGAATAATCTGTACAGAATAGTGATCTAAACATATGGTTGATCTAAATGTATGAAGGCAATCTACAGAGAACAGTGATCTACAAAAAAGTGAGATCAATACAGAAGTCGGAACAAAACAGTGATCAACTCATATGAGTTGATAGTACGATTAATTGATAAACAAATAAAAATCTGTGAATTTCTCCATGTACGAATATTTGTGTCATTGTAATTATCGTTAAATAAACAAAAATACACAATACACAAAACTGTGATCCTAACAGAAGGGCGATCTACAAGTGGCACTGATCTACACAAGGGTGATCTATAAAATGGGATTACAAATTAGGGAATCGACCCGAAAAAAAGAGAAGATTTTTGGCGTCAAAATTATTTGATCAGACCGAAGTAATTTTCATCTTCTCAGATCAGCATTTCAGTGTTTCGATCTTGATCAGTTTTTTAATCTAAATTTCACCGTAAGTACCACTTACCACAAAAAACAACAATTTTTTTTTTTCACTTTTATTTTTCTTCAAGATTTTTTTAATTACATTTTCCTACCCCTATTTCAAGAGGTTGATTGGGAAGATTGTCTTTTGTCAGAACAGTGATCGGAGCAAGCCGATCAGTACAGAACAGTGATCTAAACCGGGTGATCTACAAAATGAGGCTACCCCAAAAAAAGTTGATTCCCACCTTCAAAATCCTACCGATCCGACTGAAATAATTTTTTTTTTTCCCCTTCTGGGATCAACCGATCATTGAATTCACCTCCTCCTTCGATGTATTACACCACTATTTTTTAAAAAAAATTTCCTGATGAATTTGTTAATTGTATTAATTCATTATTAGTATTTAAACATCATTTTTGCCTCTTAAAGGTACAAATTGTACATATTTTATAAAACTCGCGATCTTGAGCAGTTTTGTTTGAATACTCAACACACTAGAAATGTAGCGAATTTTAGCCAAATTTGATACCACTTTCCGCTATTTTACAATATTTTACCAAATTTTATGTTGTAATTTTACTCTATTACAATATAAATAAAATAAAACAATAAATAAAATACAATAAAATGTAAAATAAAATATTTATTATATAAAATATAATATAAATAAATATAATGTACATATAATGTAAGATATATGTTTAGCTTGGCCTAACAAAATTACCATACAAATCAACAGAAATTAAGACAATTTTCGAAAAGTTAATTGGACAAGATATCATTCACTGCTTATTCGAAAAGTCCTGTGCCATCATTTGACTCAGCGAGATTGCGAACAAGATTGCTGCCTTACTCATTTTACGGTAAGAATGTCGGTTTTGCGAAATACTCGATTTCACTTGTCGATTTTTACTGAAAGATCCACGGTTTTTGGCGCGGGAACGAGAATTTCACTCAATTGGTACACTGTAAACAATTTTTTGATCATACCGTTGGAAAGCTGAGCTTTTGGGCCAACTTTCAGGATTACAGTATGCAAGTAACCGGCTGATTCAGTTAGGCTTACAAACGTTTGAAAAAACTGTACATTTCCGAAATTTTCGAGACTTTCCTATTCTGGCTCATTTTGGTTTATTATCTTCGATGATGAACCATTGGAATCGCCCAAAGAAACAAATTTTTTAACCCCCCCTCAAAATTTGTTGGTTTACGTTTCAAGATACGTAGATTCAGAAAATCGAATAAAAAAAACTCTGCACATTCTTGACACAACGGTTCATTATCTTCTTTGTACAGATCACCCTTCTGTCTAGATCACTAGGTCTAAATGTCTAGATCCTAAATGTTAGATTAATTATTATTATCAATTATCACTAATTATTACCAATTTTATCAAGTACCTAGTGAAAATTATTATAATTTATTGTTAGGTATTAATAATTGGTATTTATTATTAATAATAATTGTTATTCATTATGATTAATTATTACGATATAATTCTGGGGTTTTTAATGCTACGTCGGTAATAATTTTTCTATAAAAGAAGTACCTACCAACAAACATTTGAAATTACCTTCATTTCCGTAGCACGAAACGCACCTCAGAACAACAAACTCGACATCACTTAAGCCATATGATGTTCCAAAGAGCTTGTTAGTAT
The DNA here is from genome assembly GCA_963920205.1 of Stenodema calcarata. Classification (NCBI taxonomy): domain Eukaryota; kingdom Metazoa; phylum Arthropoda; class Insecta; order Hemiptera; family Miridae; genus Stenodema; species Stenodema calcarata. The sequence continues at coordinate 740,925 of OY986065.1, forward strand.
GAAAATGGACCTGTATTTCAACAGTTTGAGTCATGATCGTGTTGTGAGGCACAATCTTTGAGCCGTCATTGTGAACGAACGGCTGGTCGTACAAAGCTGCGGGTGGTCTTAAAAAATTCTACGGAACAAACTCTATCTAAATATGAAATAAAAACTCTGCAAATTCTTGACACAACGGTTTATTATCTTCCTTGTGCAGATCACCCTTCTGTCTATACCAGACTGTGTTGCAAATCGGCACCATACCATATTCTCACCGTACTCATACCATACCATACAAATTTCTTTTCTATCTTACCATACTGTACTAAATCATACATACAATAATATACCTTACCATACTCATACCATGTCATACAAACCGAGTGAATATTGAAATGTCATCCATTTCTGACCTATATTTAAAATTTCAAGTATCTAGCTCATCATCAAAATTCATTTGTTTAAACAAATAGGTATTATTTAAACAATTTTACAGACAAGAAACCTAGTGAATATTGATTGCATTGTGATCCATTTCTGACCTATATTTAAAATTTCAAGTATCTAGCTCATCATCGAAATTTAATTTGTTTAAACAAATAGGTATTATTTAAACAATTTTACAGACAAGAAACCGAGTGAATATTGCATTGTGATCCATTTCTGACCTATATTTAAAATTTCAAGTATCTAGCTCATCATCAAAATTTAATTTGTTTAAACAAAAAGGTATTATTTAAACAATTTTACAGATGAGAAACCGAGTAAATATTGCAATGTGGTCTATCCCCGACTCACGGTTAAAATTTCTAGACTGTAGTTTACCGGGAAGATGACAAAAGGTAGTTTTATTCTGGGCGTCTGAGGGTTGGGTCACATAACGGCCGTTTTCGACGCGAAAGATTAGTGTTTTTCCTAAACCTTTGCGCGCTCACTGTGAACGAACGGCTGGTCGCACAAAAATCCAATTGGTCTTAAAAGATTCGTAATTTTTCAGGTCATTCAAAAGTTAACTAAAACTTACACGGTTCAGTTAAATATTTTGAGATATGACATTGTCGAAATTTTAAATTTCGTTTTGAACCCCTTCCCCTTGACCTAGGGTTATGAAAAGTTTCGAGGACCATTGTGGGGCTGGTCCAAACCCAGAAACCGAATTTCGTAATTTTAACTCAACGCTAACTGGGCAAAGTGGCGCGGACGGCGTACGGCGTACGGCGGACGGACGGATTTTGGTTTATTATCTTCGATAATGAACCATTGGAATCGCCCAAAGAAAAAATTTTTTTAACCCCCCCTCAAAATTTGTTGGTTTACGTTTCAAGATACGTAGATTCAGAAAATCGAATAAAAAAAAATCCGTCCGTCCGCCGTACGCCGTACGCCGTCCGTGGCACTTTGCCCAGTTAGCGTTGAGCTAAAATTACGAAATTTGGTTTCTGGGTTTGGACCAGCCCCACAATGATCCTCGAAACTTTTCATAGCCCTAGGTCAAGGGGAAGGGGTTCAAAACGAAATTTAAAATTTCGACGATGTCTTATCTCCAAATATTTAATTGAACCGTGTAAATTTTAGTTCACCTTTGAATGACCTGAAAAATAACGAATCTTTTAAGACCAATTGGATTTTAGTGCGACCAGCCGTTCGTTCACAGTGACCGAGCAAAGTTTTAGAAAAAACACTTAACTTTCGCGTCGAAAACAGCCGTTATGTGACCCAACCCCCAGACGCCCAGAATAAAACTACCTTTTGTCATCTTCCCGGTAAACTACAGTCTAGAAATTTTAACCGTGAGTCGGGGATAGACCACATTGCAATATTCACTCGGTTTCTCATCTGTAAAATTGTTTAAATAATACCTTTTTGTAATAATACAAATTAAATTATGATGATGAGCTATGGACTTGAAATCTTAAAAATAGGTCAGAACTGGATCACAATGCAATATTCACTCGGTTTCTTGTCTGTAAAATTGTTTAAATAATACCTATTTGTTTAAACAAATTAAATTTTGATGATGAGGTAGATACTTGAAATTTTAAATATAGGTCAGAAATGGATTACATTTCAATATTCACTCGGTTTGTATGACATGGTATGAGTATGGTATGGTATATTATTGTATGTATGATTTGGTATAATACAGTATGGTATGATAGGAAAGAAATTCGTATGGTATGGTATGAGTACGGTGAGTATATGGTATGGTGCCGATTTGCAACACAGTCTGGTATAGACAGAAGGGTGATCTGCACAAGGAAGATAATAAACCGTTGTGTCAAGAATTTGCAGAGTTTTCAATATCTGAATCTTCTATAGAAATTTTTATTTAGCACTAAAGAGATAGGGAATTTAACGCTCTTTGCAACGGTATAATCACATTTGAAGTTTGACTGAAAAATGCGGGACCTATGGCCATTTTAGTGACTTAATGTTGAAAACACGAAAAAAATCTTGAAAGTTGAAAAGTCGGATTTCACCCGGAAAAAAAATATTTTATAGTACACTTTTCATCAGAAATTAGTTGTAGAATCGATCCCTGGCCGGTGGTACGACCTTAAGGGTTACACCCTGTACACATATACACTATGGAAAACTATATAAATATACACTAGACATATACACTATATAAATATGCATATGCACTATACATATACACTAAACTATGGAAAACTATAAACTATATAATATAATATTATAGTTTATAGTTTCCCATAGTTTATATAGTGTATGTGTATAGTGTATATGCATATTTATATAGTGTATATGTATAGTTTATGTATAAACTATATACATAATAATATTACATATTAATATACATTAATATACATATTATGTAATATATTATATTATATAGTTTATTATATATTCATAATTTTCATATGTTCAGTTTTCGGGCTCATATTTCGTTGTTCCACACCTGAATAGAGTTTCGTTTTTACACTTATTTCGATTATTCGAAATATTTATTCAAAAAAATATTCAAAAAATACCAAAGCGTACCGAACTCACCTGTTTGTGTTGTCTCACAGTCGCAGGAGGTCAATCGTGAAGCTGTTCGTCTGTTTTACGTTTTTTATTCACGAGGCGGTTGTTGTTGTTTGTCGTTGTTTTTTCCGTTTTTTTTTTTTTTTTTTTTTTCGTTATCACGACGTTTCGTCCATATTTTGCGACGGTTGTTCAGGGGCTCCTCGGAGAGTGTCACTCGCCACTACCCGTCATTCCCTGCGAACACAAGACAAAATTTGTCTTTTAACATTATAGAATATTAATATAAATATTTAATATTATGGACGAAATACAAATTATCACACGAAAATTGTAGGATTGTGCAGCAATGTGTTCAACGGTTTGGATGGGTTTTGTGATTGATAAAAACCATCGAAAAAGTGGTGTTTTTCGTTGATCTTACGGCAGTTAGTGAGATTTGGACATAAGAAAGATCTGGACAGAACAGTGTTCGAATAGGACGATCTACACAGAACAGTGATCTGAACAGGAGGGCAATGTATGCAGACTCGTCTAAGGGAAATTTTGTAGAATATTCGCTCATACTGCCATGCTGCTTGCCATTGCATAAGAAGTAAATTCAGAAAGGGTCAAAAGTGAAGGTTGGATATCAAAAACAATCGTTTTCGACAAGTTTTCCTGCTGCAGCTTTTGAGGCGAATAACGAAGACAAAAACTGCAAATTCTTGACACAACGGTTTATTATCTTCTTTGTGCAGAAACTAAATGATAGAGATGATGAATTAATTACAAATAAAATGTACCGATATAATTCTGGGGTTTTTAATTCCGCCTACCTGCGTCGGCAATAATGTTTCTATAAAAGAAGTACCTACCAACAAATACTCGAAATTACCTTCTTTCCGTAGCACAAAAAGTCCTTGAGAACAAAAAAATCCACATCACAATAACCATGTGATGTTTCAAACAGCTGTTCCTTAGTATGAACATTGGCCTGTATTTCAACTGTTTGATTCACGATCGTAATGACGACTTTTGATCTGCTCCAACTTTGAGCCCTAACTGGTAAACAGTAACTTGATAAACTGGTAAACTTGAGGTAAACATCACAAAACTTGAACAAAATTCATTAGATGTTTACATACTTATGATAGTTTATACGACTCATATCATCCGTTCATTGTCATTTCTCGTGGAAAGAGGTTTCTAGGTCCAATATGCGAGTTTGAACAAAATTCGGATCCGTTCAGCGCAGTTGAAAACCCGGCTGACATTGGGAATGCGCGGCTCTTGCGCAACTTGATTATGTCCAAAACATCATTTGCTCCAACCGAAGAGAATATACCTAAGTACAGGTTTTGGAAAGTAAACTGCAATCATTTTGTTCTCATCTTAAGTTTCTCAACTTATTGGTTTATGCTATTGCTTTGAAGACACTCCACAACCCCCATTACAGGTTTTTCAAGTTTCGAGAATATTTTCGAATTATGGTGTTGAGGATGGCCCGATCGTCATTCCTGTCACGTGTCTCTCTGGTAGGAAAGTCACCTTCATGCATCCACATTTGCTTATCCACAGAACGTTTCCAAGTTTCTCATAGACCAACAGTATTCCCTATTTTCCTTCTCCCTAATCCAACAAAAAGTGGGAGGTGAAAAAAATAATTCAAATTCTTACTAGACCTAAAACGGTTGTCCCCAGAGAATTGAAATAGGCGGGAGGCCGTTAAGTTGTTTCGCCTTTCAGTGGCTAAATAATCGTCCGCCGTCTTGCAAAATGGCCGTAAACATACAACGGAATAGGATATCGTAATTCTGAACTGTCTTTTTTTTTACATTGAACACGATGGTGAAATCAGCTATATCTCATTCCGTTGTCGAACTAGATCACTTTGAAGATGAAGAAACGTGGTTGATACTCGAGATGTTCTTCATGCTCATCATGTGCTTCAATGGAGACATTTTTCATAAAACCAGTTATTACTTCTAAAATTCGCTCTTATAGCCATGCTGCACGACTGTCGATTTTTTTACAATTTTCTTCTTAGATTCAGTTGTTTTTATAGTTTAGATATAGCAGAGTGAAAATTTATAGAGTGAAAACTTGTATTCCAGTCAAAATTATAAAACAGAGAATTCACGCAATCAAGAACAATAATTCAAGACTGATTGAATGCATCTATGGCTCTTGACAACCAACACATGTTGTTAGTTGGAGTCGGGACTTCTTCCAATACTCCCCCTCACTAGCCGCTGCCCAACCCTAGTCGTTCACGGAACTCGTGGAATTTCGGGCCGGGTAGTGCCTTCGTGAAGATGTCCGCGACCATTTCGTCAGTTCTGCAGAACTCCAGTTTGACGTCCTTATTTTCTACAGCCTCTCGAATAAAATGTTCTTTGATGGCGATATGCTTCGACTTGGAGGTCACTACTGGATTGTTCGACCAACTTATGGCGCTCTGATTGTCGGTTTGAATTGTGACTGTGTCCTGCGCGATGTGAACATGGTTGACGAGATATTTTAGGTGGATGGCTTCCTTCGCTGATTCTGACAGAGCCATGTACTCAGCATGAGTTGTCGATCCGGCTACTGTACGCTGTTTTCGCGCCTCCCAGCTTATGGCCGTTCCGTTTAACTGAAAACAGTATCCGGTGTATGATCTCCCGTCTATTTTGCAACTTCCATAACTCGCATCGGACATCCCGCGTAACTCAGTTTTCCCCACCTTGCGAAAGTGTAGAGCTAGGGTTTCGGTCCCCTTCAAGTACCTGAGTACGCGTTTTGCAGCAGCCCAGTGTTCACTTCTGTAACATGAATTAAATTGTGATAAGTAGCTTACTGCGTACGATATGTCGGGTCTGGTCGCCGTTGCCAAATACATCAATGACCCGATTAAACTCTGGTATGGAACATCGGGTAGCTCCCCCTGATCCGGCACTTCCAAATCCAGGTTTACTTCCATCGGAGTTTTGCATGTTTTTGCTTCGGTCATCCTAAATTTTTCAATTAGTTTCTTGACGTATTTTTCTTGACTCATTTTTACTCCTCCGTTCTTATCTCTTGAAAATTCTATGCCGAGACAGTAATTTATATCTCCAATGTCTCGCATTTGTAATGTTTCTGTCAATTCCCTTTTCAGCTCGTTGACCGCTACGCTGTTCGATGATGCAATTACCAAGTCGTCTACGTACACGGCAAGCATGACTTTTTCTCCCCCCTTTCCGCGTATGTAGAGACAAGGGTCTGCAAAAGATGATTCGAACTTTAGTTCTTTCAATCTTGAATCGAGTTTCTTAAACCATTGGCGGCCCGCTTGTTTTAATCCGTACAATGCTTTTTTCAATGAACAAACTTTGTTTTCTTGGCCTTTATTTCGTAGATCTTCCAACATCTTTTTGGTTTTTAGATAAATCGTTTTGTTTTCGTTATTACTTTCATTGTTCAGTATTTTCTGAAGGTAGTTTTCCAGTCCAGTTGGTATTTTCATGAATATTTCTTCGTCCAACGATCCATTCAGATATGCCGTTGTGACATCCAACTGACTGATATGAAGGTTTTTTTCGGCAGCTAGACTCATGAGAAGTCGAAGAGATTTCATTTTTATCACTGGCGAGTATGTCTCTGCAAAATCAACTCCCGGTCGTTGGGAAAAACCTTGTGCCACTAGACGAGCTTTGCGGCGTTCAAGTGTCCCGTCGGGGTTAAGTTTTTCCTTCAGTATCATTCTGAATCCAACTGCACTTCTATTGGGAGGTTTTTCTGTGATTTCCCAGGTTCCATTTTTTATGTGAGCCTTTATTTCTGACTGAATGGCTTCTTCCCAAATTTCCGGATCTTCTACTGTTTCTTCGCAAAATTCATCGCAAGATAAATTCAGATTAAAATCATTTAACCAACCCGGTCGGCGTCTCTGCTCAGCAGTTCTCAGTTGCATTCTCGGACTTGAATCTGGAGAAAATTCTCGTGGATTTTCTTGAGTAATTTCTTCTTGTTGTTGTTGGGGAATGTTTTGTTCTTCCTGTTCTTGATCTTCTATTTCGTTCTCTTCTATTATTTCAGGTTGAGGGTTGATTTCCTGATTTGCAGAATTTTGTACAGTATTATGTACAGGAATTTCAATCTTTAGTTCAGCAGATGTTTTTTCATTTTCAAAATCTGCAACTATTTCGTTTTTGTAGTATGGTTCGTTAATGATTTTCACGTCTCTAGCTACAAGTATTTTTCTTTGATTAGGTATCCATACTCTGTAGGCTTTCGAAACCTCGGAGTATCCCACAAATACACCGGCGATTGCTCTGGAGTCGAATTTCCCTTTGTTGTTTTTGTTAAGTACGAACGCTTTAGCTCCGAAAATGTGTAGATGGCGAACTGATGGAGTTCTCCCGACCCACCGTTCAAATGGTGTGTCCCCATCAATCGACTTTGATGGACAGCGATTCGTTAAGTAATTCGCACAATATATACTTTCGGCCCAAAGAAAATTTGGTACATTCGCTTCAAGCATTAAGCATCTAGCTTTTGTTATTATCGTTCTATTTTTCCTTTCGCTTAATCCGTTTTGTTGTGGTGTTCGTGGCGCAGAAAGTCGTCTTTGGATTCCACAGTTTACCAAATAATTATTGAATTGTTCATTTATGTATTCTGTTCCATTGTCAGTTTGCAGGAATTTTATTTTGTTGCCTGTGAAATTCTCCACTTCATTTTTATATTCTTTAAAATATTTCAAAACTTCATTTTTATGTTTGAGAAAATATACTCTCGTATATCTTGAGTATTCGTCAATGAACGTGACAAAATATTTATTCCCCCCTGGTGTCGTCGTTTTCATTGGTCCAACCAAATCGGAATGAACTATGTGCAATTTTTCCACTGCTTTTTCACTCGACACTTTCGGGTATGGTTTTTGGGTTAATTTCCCTCTAATACATGTTTCGCAATTTCCTAGTTTGGCTTTTGAATTGAAATCTAGACCTTTCAGTTTTTGTTTCTCTAAAGCTAACTTGATTTCCGCTTCGTTTAAGTGTGCTAATTTCTTGTGCCATAATCGGAGATTTGAGTCTTCCGTTGTAACTTCATTGGCCTGTTCGTTGGATTTCTCTTCGATGCAATACAAACCATTTTTTCTAATTGCTTTCGCTATTAATTTTTTATTTTTGTTAACAATTTCAGCTTTTTCCTTTTGGAATATGACAGTGAATCCTTTGTCTGCAATTTTTCCAACAGATAGAAGATTCGAAGTCAAATCTGGTACAAGAAGTGTTTTATTTACTTCAATTTCATGGTTATTTTTTAGCCTTAGTTTTAGTAAACCTCTACCCTGTATTTGGGCAGTTTCGCCATTAGCTAATTTTACTCTACCTTCGTTCATAGGATTGATAAATTTGAACCTTGACTGGTCTGAACACATATGAGATGTTGCTCCTGAATCCAAACACCAATCTGTTGACTTAGATGTACTTATATTTGAACAAACTTCTTCTATTTTAAACGATGACTGAATTTCTTTGTTTTTATACCTGCAGTTTTCGGATTTGTGGTTCGTTCTCCCACAATGGTCACATTTTTTATATCTATTTGAACTGTTACCTTTAGGTCGTTGTTGAGTTTTGATTTGACCACACTGATTTGTCCAGTGATCGCTCGAGTTGCATTTGGTACAGTAGCGCTTTCCATATCTTGGACTTCTGTCCTCGGTGTTCCTTCGTTGTCCGAGCTCGTTTTTGCCCATTAGAGCGGAATTTCTTGAGTCAGTTTTCTTTGGAAGTCGCATTTCTATCAGTCGAAGACGTTCAGTTAAATTGTCAAGAGTCCTTTGCTCTAATGGTACACTCTCCCACACACTTTTAAACTCAAAATAGTCTTGTGATAGCGTCGACATAACTCTGCTCATCAGAACTAGATCAGGCATAGTTTTTCCTGTGAGTCTATCAAGTTCACTATTACAGTCTACAAATATTTTTTGAAGTCTTGATACGTGAGCAACTATTTCTTCGTTTGTATTCATTTCGTACTCGAAGAATTGTTCTAGTAGTCTGTCGAGTCGTTGACCAGAACTCTGTTCAAAAATTGAGATTATTCTGTCCCATATCGCCTTCGAAGTTACGCACGTGCCCATCATGTCGGCAATTTCTTCGCCAAGACTTCGGAATAGAATTAGCTGGGCTAACGTATCGATTTCTTCGAATTTTGCAAGATTCGCTTCATAGGTGGCTCGGGCGGCATCACTTGGCTCGGCTGGTTCAATAGGTTTTGTTATTTTTCCTGTGATGACGTCGAATACCTTGTGGTGTCTGAGGAGTAGAGATATTTCCCTTTTCCACCTAGAGAATTTTTCCGCTCCTTCGAGTTTTTCGACGTTTAGTTTGATATCCATCTTTTGGCAGTGGGAACTACGCTATTGCTGGTACCTATAACCTTTTATAGTTTAGATATAGCAGAGTGAAAATTTATAGAGTGAAAACTTGTATTCCAGTCAAAATTATAAAACAGAGAATTCACGCAATCAAGAACAATAATTCAAGACTGATTGAATGCATCTATGGCTCTTGACAACCAACACATGTTGTTAGTTGGAGTCGGGACTTCTTCCAATAGTTGTTATTCCCAGTAGTTTTCCATTTGACGAATCCTCCTCCCTTGAGAAACGCACGGGAGACGAAGCCCCGAGACCGAGACGCGGCCTTTTTTCCTCAAAGTGGGTCAACCGTCTTGAAAAGTCGACTCTCGTTTGAGGTTTTTTGTCGCAACTCCCCTTCGAAATCTTGCGCCACACGAACTCGCTTCGGGGGGTTCGCCGCCTTCGCGAACAGCCCGCGAGCTCCTTCGACCTGAGACGGTGTTATAACTCCACTGGGCGAGTATCGAATGAAAAGTGTCGATTGTATGGATCGATAAGGTGAATCGGAAACACCCGGAAAATATACAATTTGAAGCTCAAAGACAAACTGCAGGATTTCAAAATCGAATTCGCACGAAAAATATCGATTTCAGACAGGATTTCGACAGCAGTGAGCGTAGAGAAGGGAGAATCTCAGAATGATATGAGAATAGTGTGGGTTTTGGTTTATTATCTTCGATCATGAACCATTGGAATCGACCAAAGAAAAAACTTTTTTACCCCCCTCAAAATTTGTTGGTTTACGTTTCAAGATACGTAGATTCAGGAAATTGAATTAAAAAAAAAAATCCGTCCGTCCTCCGCACAGTGGGACAAGTCATATTTCTGTAGACTTTTGGTTCTGTTCTTTGGTTCTGGACCTTTCGTTCTAAAAATCGTGAGAAATTATCCAATATTTGACCCCTTTATGTTTTAACGGGTGGGAAACAAGAATATGGAGTCAGAATGGACAAATTCTCACCAACTATTAAACGCTTGCATACGAGTCTGCAACACATTGGGACATTTTATGTCTTTAGTCCCCACCACCATCACCCCCCCCCCCATTTCCTCCCCCATTACCTGGGGACTTTTGAGAAGGATCATAGCGAAGAAATGAAATCTGGGGGACACCCCCAGACCCCCGGATTGTTAATGTTATGATGTGTTTTTCGGAGATTCCCCAGAGACTGGTTCGGCCGAAGTCCACTCCGCTGTGTCAGTGGCCGCACATTAAGGGAAAGTCATAAAACACCTCTAACACCCTAGACACCCTGTATATACACCCTAATAAACCATGGTACATTAAACACACATGTTGTGATACTACAACTGTTTCGGTTATCCTGTGAATTAAGGTTTACTTTCAAAATTCACTTCAAAATGAACTCGAAAACACCTCTAACACCCAACTACAATTTCACGTAGCATTCCTATATATACACCCTAATAAACCATGGTACATTAAACACACATGTTGTGATACTACAACGGTTTCGGTTGTAGTATCATTGTCTTCTACTGTAGAAGTTCTACATTGTCTTCTGTTTAACTCAGCTTTCCGTACATCCACGGTCGTGTGCAGGTCATGGAAATATTCAATAAATTGAGGGCTTTCCAACGAGTGGTGAACGATTTTCATGGGTTGGAAAATGAGGAAGTTACTTTTCGTCAACAGTTTTCGTCAACAATTTTCGTGACGATTTTGGTTTATTATCTTCGATAATGAACCATTGGAATCGCCCAAAGAAAAAAAAATTTTAACCCCCCCTCAAAATTTGTTGGTTTACGTTTCAAGACACGTAGATTCAGAAAATCGAATAAAAAAAAATCCGTCCGTCCGCCGTACGCCGTACGCCGTCCCCCGTACGCCGTCCGCCGTCCGCCGTCCGTGCCACTTTGCCCAGTTAGCGTTGAGCTAAAATTACGAAATTTGGTTTCTGGGTTTGGACCAGCCCCACAATGATCCTCGAAACTTTTCATAACCCTAGGTCAAGGGGAAGGGGTTCAAAACGAACTTTGAAATTTCGACAATGTCATATCTCTAAAAATTCTCATGAAACGGTGTAATTTTTAGTTCACTTTTGAATGACCTGAAAAATTACGAATCTTTTAAGACCAATTGGATTTTTGTGCGACCAGCCGTTCGTTCACAGTGACCGCGCAAAGGTTTAGGAAAAACACTAAACTTTCGCGTCGAAAACGGCCGTTATGTGACCCAACCCCCAGACGCCCAGAATAAAACTACCTTTTTTCATCTTCCCGGTAAACTACAGTCTAGAAATTTTAACCGTGAGTCGGGGATAGACCACATTGCAATATTCACTCGGTTTCTCATCTGTAAAATTGTTTAAATAATACCTTTTTGTAATAATACAAATTAAATTTTGACGATGAGCTATTGACTTGAAATTTTAAAAAATAGGTCAGAACTGGATCACAATGCAATATTCACTCGGTTTCTTGTCTGTAAAATTGTTTAAATAATACCTATTTGTTTAAACAAATTAAATTTTGATGATGAGCTACATACTTTTATTTTAAATATAGGTCAGAAATGGATGATATTTCAATATTCCCTCGGTTTGTATGACATGGTATGAGTATGGTATGGTATATTATTGTATGTATGATTTGGTATAATACAGTATGGTATGATAGGAAAGAAATTCGTATGGTATGGTATGAGTACGGTGAGAATATGGTATGGTGCCGATTTGCAATAAAGTCTGGTATAGACAGAAGGGTGATCTGCACAAGGAAGATAATAAACCGTTGTTTTTGTTTGTGTGCCATAGCAAAGACATAAAATGTCAAAAAGGAAACAATTAAGAATCGTATGATTTTTTATGATTAATTATTTGTTTCGAGATACTTGAACGGCGCCTGCGATCTCGTCATCGTCACAAGACGGAAACCGGTCGTAGAGTCAGTCGAAGGGAAACCGGAAACGTTTTCGTTCTCGAACTGGACGTTGACCAGTCGACGGAAGGCGAAGTTCTGAACGGTTGAAACAGACGAGTTGTGATCTGAGGGTACGGAGGGGCGGACCCGTTCATACGTCACCGTCCGGAATCCGGTTCGCTCGTTATCGCATCGGTAACCGAGTTCGGTTAAGTAAAGGAAAAGAGATTTCGATTTTAGTTTTATTCGTTTCTACCTAGCGTCCGGTTTTCGGGGAGAAGAATACGGAAATTTGATGTGTAGATCGTAAAGTGTAGCGGACATAAAATGATCGTGTGCGGTTTTTGAAGTGAAGATTCAAAGTATGAAAGCTTCAGATCACGCCCGAGGTTTATTAGATTATATCGAAGGTTCGTATAGATTATTTATCAGTTTATATCGAAGGTTTATTTGATTATATCGAAGACTTATATCGAAGGTTGATATCGATTATTTATATGACTATATCGAAGATGTTTAGATTATATCGAAGGTTGATTAGATTATATCAAAGGCTTATATCGATTATTTATTACATTATATAGAAGGTTTATATCGATTATTTATAAGATTATGTTGAAGGTTATATCGATTATTTATAAGATTATATCGAAGGTTTATTAGATTATATCAAAGATTTATATCCAGGGTTTATTATGTTCAGGTGTAGATCATATTCGAAGGTTTAACATTTTAGGTTATAATTCATATTGGAAGGCTTTTGATCGTATCTGAAGGTTTCAGATCATGTGTCCAGGTCCTATTTCTACGTAACGCCTTATTAGAAGGTTCTAAATCATATTTGGAGGTTTCAGATCATATTTGAAGGATTAAAATCATGTTTTCAACACCTCGTTCTTGATAACCTCATATTTGAAATTTTTAGATCATAATTATATTATAATACCTAGATCATATTATGCTCAGGTCCCATTTCAAGGTACCGTCATATTTGAAGGTTTTAGGTCATATTTGAAAGGCTTCAGATCGTATGTTCAGCTCCTATTTCTACGTAACGTCATATTTCAAATTTTCAGATCATGCGTGAGGTCCTATTTCTAAGCAACTGATTTTTCCCAGTAATACGAGCTAAAGGCTTTAGATCACATTCGAAGGATCTAAATCATATCATATATAAATCATATAGGAAAGTTTAGGATCATACTTGTACGCTTTACATCACATCTAAAGGTTTTAGATCAGACTTGAAAGTTTTAATTCATATTTTAAGGTTTTAAATCATGTGTTCAGCTCCTAGGTATTTCTTGGAAACTTCATATTTGAAGGTAACATCTTATTTGAAGGTTTTAGATCATATTTGAAGGCTTTAGATCATATTGGAATGCTTCAAGTCATGTCTTTAGCTTCTATTTCTAAGTAACCTCATATTTCAAGTTCTCTGATCATTAAATTTTGTTCTGGTCAGATCATTTAGAATTCATTTTTAACTTTCCCCTTAACCCCCCCCCCCCTTCCTTAATGTGGCCCGACGAACTTAGCCTTTCGATTGCCAGGACGGATTTTTTGTGCAAATTTGAACTTTTTGTCTCGATTCTATCGAGAGTTATCGTCTGGTATGACACATACATAAACATAGGTATATGAGGAGCTTTCTTTCCAACGGCCTTATATCCATTTTTTACACATTTGGTTTTTTCGTGGAAAATTAATCTTGGGATAAAGCCTAGCACCTCCTGAGTTGATTTCCTTCCAAAACGTTTTCAGTCCACCTCCAAAAGCTCGCTAAAAATCGGTTTACCATGAAAATGGCTTATATTCACCCCCTTATGTCCAATTAAATCTTTTTCATCAAAGTGGCTTTCATGAAGTTCATTCCACATCGAAAGGGCTTAAATCCAAATTGGTGTTATCCACTTCTATAATTGAATATGATTCATGATGTTTTTATTCAAGAGTCCCAAAACCAGATTTTTTTCAAGATGGTTCATATCCACGGTTTTTCATCAAACGGGCATAAATCCAAATTGAGAATGGTCGTATCACCTCCAAAATGTTAGGTAGATGTTTGAATATTTATGGTCTTATTAACATTGCTATGTAGAAACTATAAGGAAAATTTGGGAACCTTGAGAAACTTGCATCGTGTCATATGTATATACCTATTGTTTACCTATACCTATTGTTGGTTTATTATCTTCGATAATGAACCATTGGAATCGCCCAAAGAAAAATTTTTTTTTTTTTTTTTTTTTTCAGTTTCCCAAAAAAAGTTCCAAGTGGACATGAGCCCGTTTGAAAGAAAGCTCCTCATAATATTATATACATATGATTTTTGGTGCCTTTTGGCAGTGAATTCAGGATGGTGTAAAACAGATTATCGTATTAACATGTTTCGGAAATTCGTTTTTTAAGAATTTCGGACCGAGAATAACAGCTTCATTTTCCTTGAAAATTGGCTAAAAAAAAAAAGGCTTTAGATCATATTTGAATGTACATATTGAATGAAAACCAAGTTCGATGATCTCTCTTCGCCCTCCTGCTCCTCACAATCAGCTAATAAAGAAAACGACCCGCCACGACATAATAAAGCTGGAAAAAAATGGAAAACAAATAAAAATATGAAAAGACCGAAAAGCAGTCGTTGGAAGGTGTAACTTCTTCACGGGGTCTGACTGCGGGGCGATGAGCGATGGAGGAGGGAAGAGGTTATTTTCGCGTTATAATATAACCTGCTCGTCAGGACTCCCAAGGACGTCAGGACCTTCCAGCGGAATCGACAGTCAGAAACAGAGAGAAAATACAGAGAGAAACAGAGACGGAGAGACTTCCTTTCTAAAATACGTGGTGACTTGCCAAAGAGGTGTTTCGCCCCCCGCTAGATGGGAAAAACGCAGAAACGGTTTTGACCGAAAGTCAACAGCCCCTGAAACTCCTGTTGAAACGTACCTACGAAAAGCGGCAATATCTCCTCGTCGCCGAAATTCGAAGATTTTCGATATTTTCCAGTAAGACTTGAAAATGTGATCTTCTCGTGAAAACAGGACCTAAATCCATGATATAAACCTTCAAATAGGATTTCATCGGTTTACATTCAAATATGGCTTCACCTACAAATACTCGTCCCTAGGAGGTAAAAATATGATTTAAAACCATCAAATATGAGTTTACGTAGAAATAGAAGCTAAATACATCATCTTAAGCCTTCAAATATGATCCAAGCCCTTAAAATATGATCGTAAGCCTTCAAAATTTAATATTTAATATATTTATATTTAATATGATCTGAACTTTTTGAATACCTATGATCTAATTAGGACCGCCTAATTTAAAAACAAATCCTACTCCTCGATAATGTTTCTTCTAAAATAAAACAACAACAAATTCCTTCTCTGCCATCGAAAACTTTGGAGGGATAAAAGAGATAAAAAATAAAATTGTAAAGAAAACTCTGCAAATTCTTGACACAACGGTTTATTATCTTCTTCGTGCAGATCATCCTTCTGTCTAGATCACTATGGTAGATTAGTCTAGATCAGATGGTAGATTATGAATTGTAATTAATTATTAATAATTATTATAAAGTAGTGGTGTAAATTATTAATAACAATTAATATTATTAATTAGTCATTAATAATGATTACTAATTATTATTATTGGAGTATGCGCATGAGAAATGAACTTTTGTGCCAAAACTAAATGATAGAGATTTACAAATAAAATGTACCGATATAATTCTGGGGTTTTTAATTCCACGTACCTACGTCGGCAGTAATTTTTCTATAAAAGAAGTACCTACCTACCAACAAAAATTCGAAATTACCTTTTTTCCGTCGCACGAAAAGTACCTCAGAACAAAAATAACCACAACACAAAAACCATGTGATGTTCCAAACAGCTGTTGATTAGTATGAACCTTTACCTGTATTTCAACCGTTTGATTCACGATCGTGTGGACAGGTTAAAATCGGCTAAACCTTTGAGCCTTCATTGTGAACCTACGGCTGGTCGTACAAAGCTGCGGATGGTCTTAACTTAAAAAATTTTAAACAATAAACTAAATCTAAATGGGAACTGAAAAATACACCGTTCCATTTGAATTTTTCGAGTTATGAAATTTTGAAAATTTCAAAATTCGTTTTGAACTTCTTCCCCTTGACCTAAAGTTATGGAAAGCTTCGAGGATCATTTTGGGGTTGGTCCGAACCCATAAACCAAATTTTGTAAGGAAGATAATAAACCGCTGTGTCAAGAATTTTTTTATTCGATTTTCTGAATCTACGTATCTTGAAACGTAAACCAACAAATTTTGACATGCGGTTAAAAAAATGTTTTCTTTGGGCGATTCCAATGGTTCATTATCGAAGATAACAAACCAAAAGGGGGTCTCCATTTGAAAAAACAAAGTTGGCATGCGTATCCAGCATTTGTGCGCATGCGCGGCGCACGAAAATGTGATCGCTGAATTCTTTGGGAAAAAATAAGGGGACGTTATTTCGATGAGTTTTTCGCTCTCTCGGAATATGGAAATAAAAAGGGTGGGACGTTCATTAAGAACCACCCTGTATACATGATCTAAAATATCAAATACCTATTATGTATACCTACATGATCTATTAAAATGTTATTTTAAGGTTTTAGATCATGTATTTAGGTCCTACTTCTTGGTAACCCATATTTGGAGCTTTAGATCATATTAAATATGATCAAATAGACCAAATTTTGGTCTATCCTGTTTCTATGGAACATCATGTTTGAAGGGTATTGATCACATTTGAAGACAGATCAACAAATAGGTGTCTTCAAATGTGATGAATACCCTTCAAACATGATGTTACTTAGAAACGGGATAAACAAAATATGATCTAAAGCTTCAAATATGAGGTTACCAGGAAGTACGAAATTATCTATTTATTATAGTATATTATTATTTATTATAGGATCTCTACATTTTTGACGTTTTCAATGTTTCCATTGAAATCAATACTCCTCAGATGTGATCTAATACCTTCAGATGTGATCTAAAACCTTCATACATGATTTAAACCATTAAAATGTGATCAAACAGCAAAATTTAATGTCTGCCTGAAAATTAGCTTAAAAACCTTGAAATAATACGAATTTTTCCATACAAGTTGCTCCAAAAACCTTCGAAAAACACGACTTTTCTCGTTAAAATTCACTCTTGAGCCTGACGAAAACCGGTACTCACCTCCCGCAACGTTCTGCGCCAAAAACGCCAAAGGATCGAAAAACCCTTTCAAATCACGCCTCAACGCCTCAATTTCAACACAAATCCGACACCGCTCGCCTTCAACTCGTCGACTGGAGGTTTTTTTTTCTCCTCCGAAAGGTTTCTCGCCGTTTTGTTTTGTGTTTTGTTACGACGCGTCCGTTCAACTCGTCCGTACGAAAAAGGACGACGAACCGAACGAACCAAACAGCGCTCGTCCGGTTGTAAATATTTACGGCCTCTGAACGGCTCCGGAGCTGCAGTCCAAACGACGGTGTCAATATTTTCGGATATTTGAACGGACAAACCAGGCCGACAGAGAGGGTTTCGGGTTAGTGTAGTTACTCAAAGTTGACATTTTGAAGTTATATTCAAGTTATATTTTGAAATTATATTCAATTTTCCGTTCGGTTAAGTGTTTTCACGTTTTAAATACATTTCTTCCAATCAACCACCGTTCTCCGGCGTATTGAAATTGAAATTGAAAAAAATTTTATTGTACATAGGACTAGTCCCTCATAGTGTACATCAAACGACTTAAGATTAATGACCTCGCCCCCGCAACCGCAAAAGAGTCGCTATAAGACTAAACAGTATTTGCTGTGGTTCAGCATTATTTCTGTGTTCCAGTGTGCTTGATGAGTCGACCTCTCCCTGGGATCTTCGTTCGTTCTGGCTGAATTATCAAGAACATCTTCGAAACATCTCAACTTGTCTTCGAGGTCGTTGCTATTCTGTGAGGTCTTCATTGGAATGAAGCTTATGACTTGGACCTACCTTGAAATTTGATGATTCTCAAGAAGTAATCGCCCCTGCTTCCTTTCCAGTGTGGCACTGAAAGTTGATTATCAGGATTCAGAAAAAAATGGGGAAGCTGTTATCCAAAATATTTGGAAATAAGGAAATGCGGATTCTCATGCTTGGTTTGGATGCAGCTGGTAAAACAACCATACTGTACCGATTAAAGTTGGGGCAGTCTGTTGCAACTATTCCCACAGTTGGATTTAATGTGGAAACTGTGACCTACAAAAACGTTAAATTCAATGTTTGGGATGTGGGCGGACAAGATAAAATTCGAGCTCTTTGGAGACATTATTACACTGGAACTCAAGGACTCATTTTTGTTGTGGACTGTGCTGACCGAGACCGCATTGATGAGGCTAGGCAGGAACTGCATAGAATCATCAACGATCGTGAAATGAGGGATGCGATCATATTGATTTTTGCCAACAAGCAGGACCTTCCTGACGCTATGAAGCCCCACGAGATACAAGAAAAGTTGGGTTTGACCAGAATCAGGGATAGAAACTGGTATGTCCAACCGTCTTGTGCAACTACAGGCGATGGGCTCTGTGAAGGGCTGACTTGGCTCACCTCGAATCACAAACTTTGAGACATGTAATGGGGATATATCATCACCCTACCTCACTTCTTGCCATGCCATCTTTAATTGAAAACAAGTTCGCGTTTTTTTCTCCCAGCGACTTCATATTATTTTCATCGTTCAGTTAAATGATCTTCGTTATTATTATTCACTTACAAAAGTAATCCGTTATTGTGTCATGATTCAGGGTATGTTCCTACTTAAGGACGTGCTAATTATGTACCTACCACAAAATGTTAGTTGAGGTAAGTGTGTTGCTGTAAGTACATTCAAATTAAGGTTTTAAATTAATTCTTTTGTTGTGGCAATCAGAAGTGCTATGATTCATTTGACCTACAAGAGATAGAAAGGAGGTGAACATTTTATTATTGGCCTTAAAATAAAATTTCCGACCGACAGACCAGACATACAGACACCCGCTGTTGATCTTATGCAGCAATTAACAACAATTTAATAATATTAAATTTAATCATATAATGAGTTTACAACTGGAGAATATAGATCCTACCCCTAACCTCCACCGTCAATGTTTTCCTGTTCCCTGTCTCCTTCCCACAACCCCCTCTCGCCCTTAGTGCCCCTCGGTTTCACCTAATATGTTTCCTCTGTTACACCGGCAGGGAGCTTTACGCTTCTTTCAATGCTGTTGGCGGGAGCTTTTTGCAAGGCTTCTGAGAATTATAATATATTATTAGGTATATTATATGTATTACTGGTGGTCACGAGTAATCAGTGGTTGTACACCTATAATGAAGTAATGCTTCAATTATATTATAATTATATTTTAGAATTATATTATAATTATTTATAAATATATTGATATATAAATTTAATTATAATTATAATTATATTTTAGAACTATATTATAATTATTTATAAATATATTAATTTAATTATAATTATATTTTATAATTATAATTCTTTATAATTCTTAGACGCCTTGCTTTTGCAATGTCAGGCAGCCTGAAATGGCTCATTACTTTACTTTTGTACCAACACTAAGTACTCATCATCACCACTACTACTTGTATATCTAATTCTCAGAAGCCTTGCAAAAAGCTACCGCCAACAGCATTGAAAGAAGCGTAAAGCTCCCTGCCGGTGTAACAGAGGAAACATATTAGGTGAAACCGAGGGGCACTAAGGGCGAGAGGGGGTTGTGAGAAGGAGACAGGGAACAGGAAAACATTGACGGTGGAGGTTAGGGGTAGGAGGATCAGGTTTCTATATGCATACTCAACAGCGAGGTGCGAAGCACTGAGCATCCTATATATGTGGCTGGCGGGCAAAATGGATATCATTCCTTTTTGCGGCTGAGGTTTTTTGGCGGGCCAGTTTTTACAACGGAGTTGTTTTTGGGGGGATATCACATCTTTTTGCATGGCTAGTTTTCTAGTGGTACTTATACAATACGGTTCAACAACTTATACAATACAAAAGTACCTACGAGGTAACTAGTAAATGTTTTCCTAAATGAAGTTTTATCCTAGTCAAAATTTAGTAAAAAATTAGTACGCCTACTAATTTACCTTTTTGTTTCTTCTTTTTGTGACAAGAATAATTATTTTTTGGAAATTATTGTTTGTTATCTGAAATGTGTTTGAAAAATAAGTAGTTTTAAAATTTTTGCGAATTGGTTAAATAGTAGTTTTAAAATTTTCGATTAATTAAAACAATTAACAATTTTAAAAAATTATTAAAATTTAAAACAATTATTATTATTATTAAATTTGAAAAAATAGAAAGAATTAGAAATTTGAATGAATTTGAATTAGAAATTTTTTGAAAATTTGTTGCATTTTTTCTTGGGGATTGTGCAAATTTTTGTTGTTAAGAATCATTACAATAATTTTAATTATTGGTGTCGAAGAGAAAGTGTAAAGAGAAAGTTTCTTCTTCTTGGAGTGCCGTATCCGAATTTCGGACGTTGGCGACATCTCACATATAATCCTGTGATGCACGTCTTCACAAGTTATACGGGACCTACAGTTTATCGCCGGTTCCGAACGGCACTATTTGAGAGGCTGTACTAGGCAAATGATACTGGTGGTAGTTTGCCATTGCTTTCCACCAGGTGACCGCCGCAACGGCTAAATATGTGAAAAATCCTTTCACGCCAGCGAGTATTGAACCCAAGATCTTACGCATCGCGGACAGACGCGCTTGTCCACGAGGCTACCGGCGGCCACAGAAAGTTTGAAGATCGTAAAACGCACGTTTCTATACCAAAAATCGCGAATAACTCGAGAACCGTTGGGAAAAGTGACAAAGTGTGCTACCCTCTTTCGAAAGCCCATTAAATTTCCTATCGATCCTTAAACAGGCGCCACTCTACGACAATTTTTCTGACCACCGTTCAACTTTGATGTTTTCGGAAATTAGCCAAATCAGTAGATGTGGAATTTATTCACGTATTTTTGGCTGTGGATTAGTCAAATCGATTGAGATTTAGTTCAAAATTATTGAGCATATTCTAGACAACCTAGCGGACATTTTAAGACCAACCGCACCAATTTTCATCAATATTTGCGGCAGTTGTTGTTGAAAATAGAAAAATCACCATAACTCCTTTATTTTCCCCCTTAGAAAGCATTTTTTGATCTCAAATTAAACAGTTTGAAAAGCTGAACACAACTAAAAAAGAAAATCCGAAAAAGCTTCAATTTTGAAGGAGTTATGACCATTTGAAATTCCTAAAAAACACTATTTCCCCCCTAATTGGGGGGGAAATGGGGGGAGGGAGAAAAAATGGTCAAAAGGCACTCCCTTGGAGCATAACAAACGTGTGTGCAAAATTTCAGCTCGATCCGATTTGTCTGCTGGGCTGTAGCCCCGTCAATGAACAACAACAACAACAACAACAAGAACACGAAACCCCCGACACCTGATGTTCCCAAGAGCTGAAATTTGTTTTACGTCCTCACGTGCCCCTGGAGAGTTGGTGTACAAAAAATCAACTCTCGAGACACTCAGGGGACCGAGCTACGGGATGGTGAAAACCCCAACTTGTTCCGTCGCGTAATCAGTGTCTCAGTCGCTTCGGTTTTCACGGCTTCGGTTTTCTTGGCGGGCGGGACGCTCCCGCGTCCCTAGATTCGGCTGCTTTTTCGTGAATTATTTCGTTAGGATTAATTTACTGAGATTTAGCGGTCTTTGATCCCACAAAGGTTTTTTAAATAATAAATAATTTTAAAAAAAAAACATTTGTCGGATCGATAACCGCTATTAAATCTCTCTAAATTAATCCTAACGAAATAATCCACAAGAACATCCGAATCATAATGAATAAACTTATTGTGACCTTCCAACGTGACGTCACTAAGAAGTAGGATCTACCAAAATTTGGTATTAAATTTGGTATTTAATATAATTACCTAAATGATCTGAAGCCTTTGAGTATGAGGTTATTTTGAAATAGGACCTAAATACATGATCTGAATCCATTAGATGTGATCTACTACCTCCAAATATGTTCAAAACCTTCAGATGTGATCTAAAACCTTCTGATGTGATTTAAGCCCTTCAAATGTGATCTAAAACGTTCAAATGTGGGGCTACCTGGAAGTAGGACCTGAATGCGTGATCTGAAACCTTCGTTGTTATTAAGGCTAATATGAGTCAAGTGGAAGACCCACGACCCCCAATATACAAGTAATCAGATCTGATCAAACTTCCAAAAATCATGTTTGAAGGTTGTAGATCACACATGAAGGTTTTACATGAAATTTGAAGGGTTCAGATCATGTAGTCACGTCCGATTTCTTCATATTTCTCATATGAGGTTACCATATTACTTTATACATTATAAAAAGGTTTGAGATCACATTTGAAGGTAATACTTATATCACATTTCATTGTTTTAAATCATACTTTAGATCACATCTGAAGGATTTAGATCACATTTCAACGTTTTAAATAATATTTGAAGGCTTTAGATCGCATTTTAAGGCTTTAGATCACACTTGAAGGTTTCAAATTAATTTTTGAACGTCCTATTATGTATTCAGGTCCTATTACTGGGCAACCACATATTTGAAGGCTACGGATCATATTACAAGGGTATCTTTTTAACCTTGTAAGGCCCTATTGTATAATCTAAGCTTTATATCTTAGTCGTTTATGTGTGTACTATATGGACCACAGACTGTTATGTTTTTTGTCTTGACACAATAAAGGATTATTATTATTATTATTATTATTAGATCACATTGGAAGGTGTTACATATGGTTTGAAGGTTACAGATCATGTTCTCATGTCCTCATATATAAAGGTTTGAGATCACATTCGAATGTCCAAGTTTGAAGGCTTTGAATCATATCTGAAGGATTTAGATCACATTTCAACGTTTTAAATCATATTTGAAGGCTTTAGATCATATATGAAGGCTTTAGATCATATTTGAAGGCTTCAGATCATGCTTTTTGGTCCTATTTCCAGGCAACCTCATATTTGTACGCTACAGATCATATGCCAAGGTTATAGATCCCATTTGAAGGTTTTACATGTTTGAAGGCTCTGAATCATCTCTGGAGGTTTTAGATCACATTTCAACGTTTTAAATAATGATCTGAAGCCTTCAAATACAAGCATAATATGCTCATGTCAGATTTCTTGGTAACCTCACATATTATGAAGGTTTGAGATGAAATTTGAATGTCCATGTTTGAAGTGTCTGAATCATATCTGAAGGTTTCAGATCACATTTCGAATCATATTTGATGGCTTTAGATCATTTGAAGGTCACATGCTGCCTGACGTGCGATCGGTTCGGAAACGGTTTCCCACTCGGTCGCAGCGATCTCAAGGGCGATCGCCACTCCGATCGATAAGCTCCCACTTCGGGGAGGACCGTCCACTTTCTCACAGGCGGCTGTATTCACCGAGCGTTGCACCAGACGGAAAACCGTTTCAATTCGACTCCTCGTCGAAAAAAAAAACAAAAAAATCGCGAAAGAATAAAAACGTACTTGACACACTTGGACCGACTCGAGTTCTTATCTGTCGTAAATGATCTGCCATATTGGGACTGACCCGTGTGAAGGAAGGAAAAAAAACAATACGATCACAATACGATTGTAATACGATAAACGTGCGTTACTTTGCCAGAGAGCGATCGTGAGAGGGGAATTTCTTAATAAAGTGTGAAAAAATCGGGCGATCGAAATTAATTGTCGCTATTAATTTTCAACCTTGCAGCATCACGTTATGAGCGAATGTTCCTTGATCAAGCACTACTGAATCTACTAGTCGAAAATTTACGATCGTATTTGCCTTCTCGGAAAGTTACCTATTATTATTAAAATTCGATTCAAGGCTTCGAACTCTACGAATAATAACCAGTCGTGAATGTCGAAGTTCTTGGTGGAGTTGGAAGGCTTTTTTGGTAAATCACAATTGGTAGGCTTTAACACCTTCAAATGTGATCTAAAGCTTTCAAATGTGGTTTAAAAGTTGAAATTCGAAGCCTCCAAACATGTACATTCAAATGAGATGTTTATATATAATTTAATAGTGTTGATGGGGTTGACTAGTGTGAAGAAGCAGGTTGTATTCAAATGACCAAGCTAGTCTTTTTTCCGTGTTTATTTTTTCATGACGTTTCGGCAATGGAACAAAGCCCTATTCATGTGAGATTACATGTAGAAGTGAAAATGTCTTACATTAAACTAACGAACTATTGTAGAGAAGTGTTTACACAAAAAAGACTAGCTTGGTCATTTGAATACAACCTATAATTTAATATATTATAATGGTTACCATATTTATATATAATATAATATAATGGTTACCATATTATGAGGTTACCAAGAAATCAGACATGAGCAGATGATCTAAAACCTTCAAATATGAGGTTGCATGGAAATAGGATGTGAAATCATGACCGGAAGCCTTCAAATGTGATCTAAAATCTTCAAATATGACATGACCTAGGAACAGAACCTTAATCGGTATGTGATCTGATGCTTCAGGTTTATGATTTGAACCCTCAAAATGTGATTTAATGTGATTTAAAGCCTTCAAATATGACGTCACCTAGAAACAGGACCTGAATACATGATCTGAAGCCTTCCAATATGATCTAAAACCTTCTAGTATGACGTCACGTTGATGTATCTGTATACAGAACCTTAATTGGTACATGATCTAAAGCTTCCAAATATGATTTGAACCCTCACATTTTGAGGCTCAAAGTGTGATCAAAACCCTTCGAATATGATTTCGAACCTTCAAATATGACCTAAAACCTTAAAATCTCAACTCGTCAAATGACATTTGATCTAGGAGTTGTTCGTTGTATCGCGCCCGACGGATCGTTCGATTCTGGTGGAAGTTCCTCTTGAGCAACGTCCGGTACTTGTCGTGAATGAACCGTTTTGACTTTCGCGATTCGGACGAAGCGCCGTTTTCTTATTTTCGGCACAAAATCAAAGCGTCGTTATAATCGAATTAGCAGGTTTTCCTCCTTTCGAGTGAAACGTTTGTATTTCTGAAGTACGGCCTTCGGGAGAAACGTCGAGTGCCGCTTTCGACCTGTCGAGCGGCGCCGTCGTCGTACGGACAGGCGAAAAAACGGCGTCGGGCGGCGGTACGACGTCATGAGTGAATTTTTTTTGTTCTTCACGAAAAAGTCTTGATGTCTTTGAAAATGTGGACTTGAACAGACGAAGGAAACAGAAATAAAAATAGTACTAAGTAATAAAAACCCAGATATTTGATGAAGGCGCCACCACTGGCGCCGCTGGTGCCAAACATGACACGGTTATGGCAGAGGAAACACGATGTTTCCACTGAGAAAGGAAACACGATGTTTCCACTGAGAATTCAAACCCTTCTCTACAGGGGGTCTTCACATGTGAAATAAAACCTTCATATATGGATTTACCTAGAGGTAAATAATGATTCAAATGTGAGGTTACCTAGAAATACCTTGAAACACGTGATCTGAAACTCCAAATGTGAGCTGTACCCTTCAAATATGATTTACGACCTTCAAATGTGTTCAGGTCACCTGTTTCAAGGTTACGTCTTATTTGAAGGTATTAAATCGAATTTGAAGGCTTCAGAGCATGTATTTAGGTCATATTTCTTGGTAACAATAGTCATTGGGGGGGGGGGGGGGGGGCATACAAATATTTATATTTGTATCATTCAATTAATTTGCACTTAGCTTTACATGAAAATTCATTTTTAAAGATTTTAGATCATATTTTTTATTCAAAGGTTTTAGACCATATTAAATTTTAATATGATATAAAACCTTTGAATATGAGGCGATTTTCATGTCAAGCTAAGTGCAAATTAATCGTAAGATACAAATAGAAATATTTTTAATTTCCTCCGTCAGAGTCTGGAATACAGGAACGGATTTTTCCCAACATTTTTGTTTTCCGTCGTTAAAGACCCAACTGACGATCGTACTGGACGAAACTTACGATCAAGGACTCGGCACGAGGGCCCAACCCACCCCACGGGATCCCGGTCCGTTGCATAATTCGCCTTCACTTTCGACCTCACCGCCCCGAGAGACAGATGGTTTTTCGTTCGTACGGAAACCGTAAACTCGTGAGGGTTTCAGCCTCAAAACCCAAAACTGACCGACGGATTTTGAACTAAATTCGAGATGCGGCCTCGGAACACCCTCGGGATGACCCGTGCAAATATTCATAACTCTAACACAACTGGAAGTGGCGCAAAATGCATGTTTGAAATTTCAAAACGCCACATCTCGAAAACTACGTGCCAAAAACGTTTCGTTATCAAATACAAACTTGTAGAAGAATTATTTGGGTTTTTTTTAAACCAGCCGTTCGTTCACAATGAGGGCTCAAATATGGAACATATGAAAATTGGTCAACGTGAGTGTGAATCATACGGTGGAACGTCAGGGCGATTCCCACAATGAGGGGCAACTAATTCAAATAAAATGTGGTTCGGCAGGTAGAAATACAAGTGGCACCTCATCTTGAAAATTTGTCAACGCTGAAGACGATGGTGAAATCAGAATAGCGATATCTTATGCCGTTCTCAAACTAGAGCACTTTAAAGATGAAAAAAAGTGGCATCTTTGAAAATTCGCTCTTATAGGTATGCTGCATGACTGTGGATTTTTGTTTTACCTAAAAGCGGACAAGCGTACTAGGTGTAGTTCACTATCTTCACGGAACATTGTTCTATACAGGAGGGTGATCTGTACAGAACAGTGATCTACACTAAATTGCTACCTACCGATCTACTGGGAACACTGATCTTCCCAGAAGGACTATCTACTGATCTACTTGGAACAATGATTTACATAGGTACTAGACCTACATAGAGATCTACTGGGAACAGTGATATACACCAGAGTGCTACCTACTGATCTACTGGGAACAGTGATCTACACAGAACAGCTAAAACAGATCTACTGGGAACAGTGATCTACACAAAAGGGCTACCTACCGATCTACTGGGAACATTGATCTACACAGAAGGCCGGTTTACATAGAACAGAGATCTGAACAGTAGGAAGATGTATACAGAACAGTGATCTATACTGATCTACACGGCCCTCTTAGTGATATTTACGTACGAATTTCTCCCTAGAACTAAACGTATTCCTTCATCAGGTCGAAGAGCAACGCGGAATTTGAGCAAAAAATAAAGAAATTCGAGGTGAAAATAAACCCTAATTTTTCATCCAACCTTCGTCCGTATTCGAACACTTTTCAGGTATGCAGCATGACTTTAGTGAACCAAGAAATGTCCAAATTTGAACAGCATCAGACGTACATCATTGAAACTTTACACCAAATCATTAATTTTAAGCGAATTTTCAAAGGAAATTTAGTCATTGTTCTCGGTCCAAAATTTTGACAACTCTAATTTCCGAAACATTTTCATACCAAAATCCGTTTCAGACCATCGATAACGCTCGACAGAATTGATATTAAAAGTTCAAAATTTCACAAAAAATCTGTCTTGGCCATCGAAAGGCTAAGTTGGGCAGAAATCTACGGATGGGCAGAATCGGGCAGAAGATGGAAAACATTACCCATAAATTCCCAAAATGAAACAGTCTGACAAGTGGCACCTCATTTTAAAGTTTTTTTTTTAACCCTAATCACGACGGTGAAGGGCAGGCAGGGTCAAGTTTTTTCGACCAAAAAAAAAAAAAAATCAGTTTTCTAAAAAAAATTGTTTATTTTTCTACAGAATATGACTGATCGATTAAAAAAAAAAGTTTGAAAAAATTCGAACGGGAAGTGGGTCAAAAACATATTTGAAGTGACCAACGTCGGCGTACATCAGTAGAGGCCGGCGCCGTAAAAAATAGAAAATAGCGTTTCCTGAAAAATCACGTTTTTTGGCACTTATGTTCCTTTTTCTCAGGTTCTTCTCAACCGATCGCCTTGATTTTTTTTTTTCAAATGTACATCAGTACCTAATACACAAACACTCCCATGGGTTCTGCGTATTTTTCACAAAAACATTATTGAAATGCTATCCGCGTCCTAGGCTGAGAAGCCTGAATTTGGAGGTTTTTCCATCAACCTCAGCATTTTTCCATTTCATAGTACCGGGAAATCCATGGGAGCGTTTATAAAGAACTATCTGCTTGACAATCTAAAAAAAAATGAAGGCAAAAGGTTCAGTACAGCCCGAGAAAAAGGAACATGAAGATGACCGTTTTTCAATAGGATTTCAAAATTTCAGAATTGCGATATCTCATCCCTTCCTCGAACTGGAGCACTTATGAAGAAACGTAGTAGTTACTTGAGATGTTCTTCAGGGTTCATCTGCTTTAATCTGAAAACGGAACGAGATATCGCAATTCTGACTTCACCATCGTGTTCAACGTTGAAAAATTTATAAACTGAGGTGTTGCTCGGCCAAAAAATTTAGACAAAATTCAATATAAAACTAGTAAAATTGAGACATTTGATATAAAACCTAATGATTTCATCGAAAATTCGCTCGTATAGCCATGCTGCATGTCTTTGGATTTTTAAATGGACCTTCAAATTGTGAATTTTTCTCACCTCTGAAGGCCCCCAGATGAGCTGCTTTCTAGTGACATTTACGTACAAATTTTCACCTAAAACTAACGTATTACCTCAAAACCTCTCTAAAAAACCTGGTATTTCGATATTTGTCCTAATTTATTACTTCAGATATAGACATTTTGTTGATCATACGGAAATAGTTCTGTATCTCAGTCAAAACTGAGCCCCAAATCACTGATTTTGTTGTTGATTTTTTTTTTTAAATTATTGATTTTGAAACGTCTTTTAAAAAGTTTTCTCAACTCTGAAGGCGTCCAGATGAGAGCTACTTTTTAGTGATATTTACGTATTAATTTCCACCTAGAAGTAACGTGGTAAGTACCTCAAAAAAACCCTGAGAAACCCTAGTATTTTGATATTCGTCATAATTCACTCCTTCAAATTTGGATATCTTGATGATTTTCTATCCTCCTTGAACCAGAGCCAACAACATACCTATGTTCACTCAAATAATTGATTTTTAATATAATATATTTTTTAAAATTTTAATTATTTTATAATGTGATTTTTTTTACCTGTAAATCCGCTCAGATGTCGTGTTCAAAACAGCCCCAAAAAGGTCGTTCTATAGGCGCGGACTCGGCACTGAATCTCGAAACGAAATCCCGAAAACGTCCGAAATATGGAAGAGCAGGTTGCGAATGTTCCGATCCGATTTCGGGGAACTTCGAATTTCGACTCCGAACGGATTTCGACGCAAAAACTCGTGTTTTTTCACGTCGAAAATTTTGTGAAAAAACGAAAAAATTGTCGAATGCGTATTTTTTTTTTTTTTTTTTTTTGTGGGATGTTGAATAACGAGAGGGAAACGAGAAGAAGAAGAAGGAAAAAAGGGGGAAGGTCCTGCGGAGCGAAGGGGGTCGTGCGTCTGGAAGGACCAGGAACGAAACTGAAAGTGAAAGTCCGCCGATCACGAGGTTCCGAAGGATGTTTTTTTTTTTCGTTGTGGGGGGGGGGGCGACTGGATAGTGGAGAGACCTTCTATAACCGGGGAGGGGGTCCTGGGAGAAGAGCGGGGAAACCTGGATAAGTGGAATGGGGAAGAGAGTGAGAAGGGGGAAGAGGGAGAACGGTTAGTGGGGACGACCAGGATAGTGGAGAAGTGGAAGGACCTGGATAAGAGAATAATGACGTGATTGAATAAAGAAGAAGGTCCTGGGTAAGAGAATAAGGAGGTGATGGAAAAAAAAAATATGGTCCTGGATAAGAGGGTAATATGGTGATAGAAATGAGAGAAGGACCTGGGTAAGAAAATAATGAGGTGATGGAAAAAGAAGAAAGTCCTGGGATGAGAGAATAATGAGGTGATAGTGAGGAGAAGAACGAATGACTTGGATAAGAGGTCGTTGGGGAGAAAGGGAAGAAAGAAGGGCCTGGATAAGAGGGCGTTGGAGTGAAGGAGAAGAAGAAGGTCCTGCTGGATAAGAGGTCGTTGGGGAGAAGGAGAGGATAAGAAAGACCTGGGTACTGGGATAATTAGGTGATGGAGATGAGAAGAAGGTCCTGGATAAGAGGGTAATGTGGTGATGGAAAGAAGAAGAAGGTCCTGGATAATATCCATCCGGGACCTATGGATAATTTCCATCATATTATGAGAATTATGAGGTGGCGGAGAGGAGAAGGAAGAAGGACCTGACTGGGTTGGTAATAAGGTGATACAAACGACAAGGAGGTCCTGAATGAAGGAATAATACAGCAAAGGAGAGGAAGGACTTGTGTATAGTGATATAGGACCTGACTGGGTTGGTAATAAGGTGATACAAACGACAAGGAGGTCCTGAATGAAGGAATAATACAGCAAAGGAGAGGAAGGACTTGTGTATAGTGATATAGTGATGGTGACAGACCTGGATGCGGACCTGGATATGGAAATAATTATAGGGCGACGTGGATAAGAGAATAATGAGGTGATGTTAAGATGAAGAAGGTCCTGGATAAGAGGGCGTTGCGGTGAAGGCTCGGGTGAAGGAGAGGGAAGAACGACTTGGATGATTGATTGATTGAATTTATTTCACCATCAGTGGGAGAGTATAGAATAGAAGAAACCTTAATAGGAGAAGGAAATAGGAGAAGAAAGGTAGTGAGGGGATAGAAAGAAGAAGAAGGTACTGAATGATGAGTAATTAATCCAAGGTTAGGGATATAGGCCTTTGCCTTCATAGATTGTGGTTGGCGGGAATCTCTTGTGAATTGTCTCATATAAATTTAATAGTAGTTGCTTATCAGTTCTCGTTCTGTGCGTTTGCTATGTGTTCTCTTGCGTTGTTTCAATAAAACTGTTTAACGGTCACTAGCCAATTCTATTAAGGTCCTGGATAAGAGAATAATGATGAGGCAGAGAGGAGAAGAAAGAACGACCTGATTAGGTGGGTAATAACGTCATAGAAAGGACAAGGAGGTCCTGGAGGAGAAGGGACTTTCGTAAGGGAATGATATAGTGATGAGGACCTGGATAAGGAAATAATAACAGGGTGATTGGATGCGAGAATAATGGAGAGGAGAAGAAGGATAAGGGGTCATGGATTAGTGATGAAGAGATGATCAGTTAATAGGATGATGAGGTCCTGGATGGGGTATTTGTTGGGATGAAGGAGAAGAAGGACCTGGATAAGAGTGTGTTGTTGTGAAAGGGATGATAAACTAGGATAAGTATGTAAAGAGGAGCCCTGTAAAAGGGTTTGTGGGAGTGTGCGATGTTGTGGACCTGAACAAGAGAGTAGGGCGATGGAGACAGTAACAGATAAGATTGACTGATGGCGTTTATTTACACAACAAGATAAGAATAAGACGGTGAGGTCCTCCCTTCCTTCCTTCCTTCCAGATAAGAGGTCGTGGGGGACAGGACAAGGAATTAGTAATAAGAGGTAGGTCCTGTATAAGAGAATTATACGGTGATCACCAGAGACCTTCAAAATGTGTCACTTTTTTGTACAAATTTGGTACCACAAAAAGTGGCAATGTGTTACTTAATTTGACCGAATGTAGCATGTTTTCAGCCAATGTGTGTTAAGCCCGAAATTACTTAAATTGACGCTCTCTGGGTGCAACTCTCAGAGAGAGAATAACCTAGCAGTCGCTAGATAGCGCTTTCACGACGTAGCCTCTCCGGAGCCGCAAACGGTGGGTGAAAAAAGATGGAGTAGTTAGCGAGTTTTTCCCAAGGAAAGTGCGTGCGAATTTGGATTCCAAACTTTGGGACTATTTAAACATTTGGGACCGAGAACAATAGCTTCCTTTTCTTCAAAAATTCGCTAAAAAGAAGATTGATCGAGGAATAATAAATGTAATAACCCTTTCCAGGGTGAGAGAGGGCCTTAAGGTCCTATGTAGCCCTGATTATGTAAATAAAAACAATCAATCAATCGAGGTTCTTCGTTTGATCCCTCCCAGTTGTACACGGTGGTCCTTGCCATCACCTGATTCTTCTCTTTTTTCCCGGTTTTTCTTCCATCAATCACCCAACCGCCAAATTGGTGGGTCTCCAGCACCGCGGTAACCACTTATCGAGGTCCTCATTTCACCAGGTCTGTCTTTCCTACTCACTCGAA
This sequence comes from Stenodema calcarata, assembly GCA_963920205.1. Lineage (NCBI taxonomy): Eukaryota > Metazoa > Arthropoda > Insecta > Hemiptera > Miridae > Stenodema > Stenodema calcarata. Next base: position 773,363 of record OY986065.1, read on the forward strand.
CTGTGTCGAGTGTAACTCACTCGTCGAAACTGTGTCGCCCGACTGTGAATTACTTCATTCAGTCACCGCTAGATGGAGCGGCTTGTTCCACTCACGAGTCGACCTCCAGAACGCCTGGTGAACCTCCACCAGTTGATATCAAACAGTTCACACTGTTGAGGCTCCAAATCGCCGTTGTGGGAACAGCATGGCGTAACTCAATTTTTTCCCGTTTTGAGGTTTTGAGCTTTACCAATATATTCAAATTTTCGCGCCGGATCCAATGATAACATTAGTTTTAATGGATAGTTTCTATGGATCGCTTTATGCTCTGAAAAGACTTGCATATAGCACCCCTCAGGATCTCCGTTTGCTGCTGGTGAAGACTCTCATAATTCCCTTGTTTACCTATGGTGATCTCCTTTATGTAAATTCTTGTGATGCTGAATCGAGGAGAAAACTTGAGGTTGCATTCAATGGATGCATCAGATATGTCTACAAGCTTAAACCACGGGGGCATGTCTCCTCCCACATTAATTCTGTATAAGGCTATGACCTTTTTGATTACTTGTCCATCCGTTTCTTCAGATTCATCTTTCAAGTCGCCCATAAAACGAACAATGTCCCTTCTTATCTTCATGGAATTTTTTCTGTTAGTTTGTCCTCCCGACTGTTCACTCTAGTGCAAACATTTGCAAAAACTAAAGCATTTAGTAACTCCTTACGTGTGGCAGGAGCAAGAGCTTGGAACCGTCTGCCTCTCGCTGTCAGGTCTCTCCCCACTCTCGGAGCAATTACCAAATCACTAAAAGAACATTTTACCCACCAATAGTCTCTTCATCACGTTTCAGTAATCCTCTTTCCTGCTTCATTTCTACTGCATTTTCTTTCTACTCTTCTTCTTTATATTCTTTTCTTTTCAGTCTCCCTCTTCCTCTTTCTTCTTTCATAATACGCAATTCTAGTTTTTTTTTTTTTTTTCTCGTTATATCTTTTGGTTTATTATCTTCGATAATGAACCATTGGAATCGCCCAAAGAAAAAAATTTTTTAACCCCCCCTCAAAATTTGTTGGTTTACGTTTCAAGATACGTAGATTCAGAAAATCGAATAAAAAAAAATCCGTCCGTCCGCCGTACGCCGTCCCCCGTACGCCGTCCGCCGTCCCCCGTCCGCCGTCCGCCGTCCGTGCCACTTTGCCCAGTTAGCGTTGAGTTAAAATTACGAAATTCGGTTTCTGGGTTCGGACCAGCCCCACAATGGTCCTCGAAACTTTTCATAACCCTAGGTCAAGGGGAAGGGGTTCAAAACGAAATTTAAAATTTCGACAATGTCATATCTCAAAATATTTAACTGAAACGTTTGATTTTCAGTCACTTTTGAATGACCTGAAAAATTACGAATCTTTTAAGACCAATTGGATTTTTGTGCGACCAGCCGTTCGTTCACAGTGAGCGCGCAAAGGTTTAGGAAAAACACTAATCTTTCGCGTCGAAAACGGCCGTTATGTGACCCAACCCTCAGAATAAAACTACCTTTTGTCATCTTCCCGGTAAACTACAGTCTAGAAATTTTAACCGTGAGTCGGGGATAGACCACATTGCAATATTTACTCGGTTTCTCATCTGTAAAATTGTTTAAATAATACCTTTATGTAATAATACAAATTAAATTTTGATGATGAGTTATTGACTTGAAATTTTAAAAATAGGTCAGAACTGGATCACAGAACTGGATTCACTCGGTTTCTTGTCTGTAAAATTGTTTAAATAATACCTATTTGTTTAAACAAATTAAATTTTGATGATGAGCTAGATACTTGAAATTTTAAATATAGGTCAGAAATGGATGACATTTCAATATTCACTCGGTTTGTATGACATGGTATGAGTATGGTATGGTATATTATTGTATGTATGATTTGGTATAATACAGTATGGTATGATAGGAAAGAAATTCGTATGGTATGGTATGAGTACGGTGAGAATATGGTATGGTGCCGATTTGCAATACAGTCTGGTATAGACAGAAGGGTGATCTGCACAAGGAAGATAATAAACCGTTGTGTCAAGAATTTGCAGAGTTTTTTTTCTAACCCCCAATTGGGTTCTTATAAAAATAGTATAGTTTAGTTGTTTTATATTATTGTCCAGGCTCGGCGGGAACTTTGTTCCTATTTGGATAATAAAAGAGTTTATTATTATTATTATTAATATTACTCAAACGGTCAAATCTTAATGAAGTAGGTACCTATCTAAAACTGGTTGATACCATGGCGTATCTCTTATTTTGTCTCTCCTGTAAAATTGGAAATTTCGAGACGCCAAGTTGCTCCTACAACGACGAAATTCCCTTCAGCACGACCGATTCTTCAGTAATTTCTTTCAGTAGATTCTTGTGAGCTGCAAATCCTCAAATATTCGTCCGAAAAGTATTTAGTGGCTACGGATGAGCAGCTAAAAGAAGAATTTCGAGTGAATATTGCATTGTCAACCAGCTAGGAAATTTCTAATCCCTAGCTCATCGGGAACTTGAAAAACAAGACATTTCAACGCTGTACACGACGGTGAAGTCACAATTTCTATAGCAAATTCCGTTAATCGGTTAGCATTTCAACTCTCATTCATTAAAAAAAAACTATTTATTTATCTATTAAATTCATTCATTTCATTTATTCATAATAAATAAAAATATCCACCGCCAATAGCAGTGACTGACATTATTGTATTAACGCACTGGCCCTGGAAAGTAACTAATGCTTCGTGTCAACATTGACCCATTCAATGACTATCAATGTCAATACCGTCTTCAACCTTCTCCAGTTCGAAATGTTGCCGGATGTTTTCCTATGGGGCCGGACATCATTGGCAACACGAAAAACTGTTGTCGAAGTGGGTTCAACGCCCGGAAATGTTGCTCTACTCACGGCAACTATTGCCGGCAATACCAGGCAACACTCGGCAATATCGCCGAAACGAGAATAGTTGCCCGTCAATGTGGAGCAAAATGTATTGCCGAGAGAAATGTTGCCAGTGTAAAGGGCCGCCTCCCCCCTCGTCAACCACCCACGTCTGCTCGCTTTCCTCCTTCTCACCCAACACCACATTAACGTTCACCCACAATTTAAATTTTAAGTGGTGGCAGCGACGGTTGGTGACGGGGAGAGAGAGCGTATGGGGCTAAAGGGGACGACAAGTGTGCGAGTGAGAGGGAAGATGGTGAAAAGTTTTCCCAGTTTTTCTCGAAAAGTACTTAACATTTTTTGAATCTGAAAACGGCTATATTCTCAATATAAGTATTTGAACGCCGGTATCATTGAGTTTCAGCGATTTTTTTTTAATTCAAAAGTTAAATTTTCTAAATTTCCCCCCCTACTTTTTTTTGAAAGAATTGCGTACGAGCCCTTATCGTCATGTAATATGAAGAACATTGACACCAGTTGGGATCAAATATGTTCATTATTAGTGACGGAAAGCGAAATTTAGAGCGAACAATGTGGATGTGACCTTGGATTGACATTGCGATCACATTGAGACCACTCCCTCCCCCTCATCAACCGCCCACATCTGCTCGCTTTCCTCCTTCAAACCCAAAACCACATTAACGTTCACCCACAATTTAGATTTAAGTAGTAGCAACGAGGGGTGGAGTCAAACCTCGTCCCCTTTCATCAACCTTCTCCATCGTCCCGCTTTCCTTTTCTCTCCCTCTCACAATTCCTAATAGCTAGCCATACATATCTGCGGCAGTTTTGGCGATTTTAAACGATATCCGCGGGAAAGATCTGTGCGTTAGCGGGTGTTAAAAAGATGAAAATCTGCCAAGCGATACCGGCGAGAGTTCAAAATCTGGCAGATCTGTCGTAGTCGGGCGTCCCCCCACTAACCAGCACTGCAGGTCCTGCAGACTTCTCGGAAGCGATGTCTGAGGTTCTAAGATCTGTTAGATGGTTCGGGCAGAGTCCCTTAATGTTCAGATGTCCACTAGTGTTCTGTAAGATTTTGTTTTCCCAAAAATGAGTTATATAGTTTTACATATTTTGTAATCTAGGAACGCGGTAGCGTTCCGCCCTGCCAAGCAAAGAAGTTGAGAAAACGAACGGTGCCGAGTGTATGTTTACGGGACGTCACGAAACGCGTTTTCGTGGTATCCATATCTCGGCTCCTATTTGACCGATCAACTGTAAAATTAGTATGGGTCTTCTTGGAGTGGAGAAAGCCCTAAAAGTTTCAAGCCGCTAAGTCTAAAGGGAGCCGAGTTACATAACTTCAAAAACCCGGTTTTTCGGCCTTAGGTTGTTCTTCCGCTTCTTCTTTTTCTTCTTCTCCTTGTTCAGACAGGCAAGGCTGGAGCCTCTCCACGTTCACCGATTGACTTGAAATTTCGCACAGAGCTTCATTTAACCTTGAGACAGAGCCTTATATAACATTTAACCCATTATCTCAACCGGCGGGGTGATTTTTACACGAAGTGTTTTTTTGGGGATATCACATCTTTTTGTTGTTGAAGTGGGTCATTTTATAAAGAAGGTCTATGCAAAATTTCAAGTCGATTGGTCCGGTTACCCAGGCTGTAGACTCGTCAAAGTTGCCAAAATTAGCCTAAATTTCAGTTTTTTGTTTCTAAACGTTTTTTGGGATGAGATAATGGGTTAAACCTTTCAAAAGGCACTGGCTGACGTTGAAACGAATCTCTGTGCAAAATTTCAAGTCAATCCGTGAAGGTGGAAAGGCCTAACTGATTAAGGAGAAGAAGAACAGGTAAAGGTGAAAACCCGGTTTTTTGAAGTTATATAACTCGGCTCCCTTTAAAGATATCGACTTGAATCTTTCAAAAGGCACTTGCTACACTTGAAACGAAGCTCCGTGCAAAATTTCAAGTCAATCGGCGAAGGTGGAGAGGCTGTAACCTTGACCGACTGAAAAAAGTAGAAAAACATGGTAATTGGTTTTTGAAGTTATATAACCCTGCTCCCTTCGGACCTAGCGACTTGAAACTTTCAGGGCTTTCTATTATCCACACCAAAAAGATCCATACCAAATTTCAAGTCGATCGGTCAACTAGGAGCCGAGATATGGCCAAAATTAGCCAAAATTATTTTTATTACTTTCACTACCTACAAACCTGATCCTCCTACCCTAACCACCACCATCAAGTATTAGTTGCTTGTGGAAGTAGGTAATAAAAACGTCTCGCAATAGCGCCAAGGGGAGATTTCGAAAGGGATACGGTGCTTGTGAAGTGGTTAAGCTTTTCATTATACTTAGCTCCTTAATGAGGAAAAGGGCGGGCGGGGAAAGTGGATATCATAACTTTTTCCGGCCTCTGAAGAATGACATTTGCGAGGCGGGGTGATTTTTACACGGAGTGTTTTCTGGGGGGATTTCGTTAACCGCTGCGGAGTGCGTGGCCGACAAGCTACGGTATGAGCGTGATTGTTTAAATAATTGTTTACACACAGGTGATCATTCTCAATAATTTATATTGTCAACACGAATGCAAGCTTAATATGAGTTTCTGATGGGAGGGGGCGCAAAGACATAAAATGTCCCTCGTGGTTGCGTACTTGTACGAAAGCTGTACCCACCGTTTGTGTTTAATTAATCATAATTAATAATAATAATTATTATTAATAATAAATACAAATTTTTTAGTAGTATTTCATTCATAGCGTTCCAGCGGATAGACAGATTTAAAGGCGGATGTTTCACAAACCTTCCCAGATAAATTCTGCGTCAAATGGTACCAGCCGCCAATTTATAAATTCAGCCATTCTCATTTGAGGATGAGACAAACAAAAAGACAGACAGATTATAACACGGTTTTTAGTAGTATTTCATTTATAGCGTTCCAGCGGATAGACAGATTTAAAGGCGGATGTTTCACAAACCTTCCTAGATAAATTTTGCGTCAAATGGTACCAGCCGCCACTTTATAAATTCAGCCATTCTCATTTGAGGATGAGACAAACAAAAAGACAGACAGATTATAACACGTTTTTTAGTAGTAGGTATATCATTCGTATTTTGTGCTATCAGTACGGAGTTCTTTCGGCGTGCACTCCTCGGGAAAAACTTGCCCAGAATCTCAGCTGTCCAATGGTATAAAAAAAAGAAAAAAAAAAAGTTTTTCACAGTGGAATTTGGTGGAGAAAATTACGCTTGAGATCTGAAAAACGTGGATTTTTTAGGTGAAAATCAACGTTTGTCACCAAAAGCCAACTTTTCTTCATGGAAGTGAGTAACATAACTGTTATGTGTCTCAATTTTCGACGCTGAATCGAATGGTGACACTCTCTAACCAGTTACAACCGTTCCATATCTCGGAAAACAGGGTACCACTATGTTCCATCGAGGAGCCTCCACCAGAACGTCACGAGGAGCGTTATCAAAAGATGCGGCCTTAGTGTTCAGCAAGGAGGGGGGCATTTTGAACACCTACTTTTAGCATGGAACATGCTTTAGCCTTGGACTAACTAGCCGAAAAAAGTCACGCGGAATGTGTCACGAAAAATTGGTCACAAAAAATGGGTGACGAAATTTTTTAATGATTTTCACGTACAACCGAGTCGTTTCTAGGGAAATGAAACTTCTTTAGTTTTCATCGGACAAAAATCGTTCTCCATTCGTTGGAAAGCTCTCGATTTATCACGCATTTATGTCGCAGTTTTATATTTATCTACGAGATATTAATCCAACAATGCGATGTTATAAATGGTTAGTAAACAATCTTATGTGCGAGGGTCGAAGCTTCATTACCAGGGAAACAAACAGAGAAAGAAGACATAGCTAAAGCATGTTCCATGTTTCTCGATTTTTAGCCGCAGGCTCCAAACGATAAGCATCCGGGGGGTCCAGGCGAGGCGCGAAGCGCCGAGTTTTTGTAAAGAATTATATGTATTTATAAATAATTATTACTTTTTAAATAAGGATTAAGTTATTTTTTTTACAGAATCAGTAATTTAATAAAAACGAGATGCCAAAAAACGAGTTTCATCCTTATCAGGGAGGCATGGAACTGTCACCATTCGATTCAGCGTCATAAAATTTATTAAAAGTAATAATTATTTATAAATTATTAAAAGTCATTTAATGCCTTAATTGCGAAACCGAACTCAATGAAACAAGTTGGCTTTTGGTGGTAAACGTTGATTTTCACCCAAAAACCCACGTTTTTCAGGTCACCGTCATTTTCTCCACCAAATTTTACTGTGGTTTTTTTATACCATTGAAAAGCTGAGATTCTGGGCAGGTTTTTCCCGAGGAGTGCACGCCGAAAGAACTCCGTACTGATAGCGCAAAATACAAAAGAAAAAACGGTGATTTTCGAGAAATCTTCCAATTTTACACTTTGGCCATTTTTTAATCAATAAGGACTATCTTAAATAATCGGATACTACGAGATATATAATAATCGGATAAACTCTCGTATATGAGAGAGATAGCATATTAAACGCTCTTTCCCACGGTATTCTCAACTTTTGTTTTACATACCTATCAATTTAAGGGAGTTAAAGCCGTTTTACTAAGACAAGGTCAAAAACACGAAAAAAATATTGAAAGTGATAAAATTCGGTTTTTTAGTAATGAAAAAATCTAAGAGGCACTTTCTTTTTTTTTGCAAATTAGCTGTAGAATTGATTCCTTGAGTTTGTCCCATAATTTATGTAGACACCATGTATACCACCCACTCGTACATATAAATTTTGGTGTCTTTAGGCCTTGGATTCAGGATGGTCTGAAACGGATGTTGGTACAAAAATGTTCGAGTTTTAGAAATTTTGGACCGAAACTTTGCTCCGATAATTCGCTAAAATGGCCAATAAATTTTATTGAAAACTAAACACTTTTGGCTATTGACATTCGCTAGGGAAAAAAAACTAATTTCTCCCTTACTGGGAAAAACCTCTGATCATGGATATGTCTCTTACAGCTAACAATAGGTCGTTTAATATTCACTACAAATACTTTTAATTAGGTTTAGGAGCCACCCAAAACCGTAAAGAAAAAATTCTTATGATTTTCACGTACAACCAAGCCGCTGGTAGGGAAATGGAACTTCCGTAGTGTTCATCGCACAGAAATCTTTCACCAATTTTTGGAATCGTCTGCTTTTTTAGAAAACTTTCATGATACTCGCTACCCTCTCCAACCACCGGAAGTGTCCCAAAAAACGTTACAATGTTTTTTTTTTACTTTTTTTTTAATTTTAAAATTAAATTTGTTTTGATGACGGAAATTTTTGACTGACCCCCAGACAATAGACATATCCATGTCAAATAAAAGTGAAATAAAAAAATGTTTTGGTCGATTTCAATGATTCAAAAAAATGTTTTGGTCGATTTCAATGATTCAGTATCGAAGATAATAAACCAAAATGGTTTTCCAAGCAACTAAATTTCACGTTTTTAGCGAATTTTCGAAGAAAATTTAACTATTGCCAGACCATCCTTCTGGAACAACAGCTTCCTTTTCTTCGAACAATCGCTAGTATTATGTATAGAATATGTACCTAATACTAGCAAATTTTCGAAGAAAAATAAGCTGTTGTTATTGGTCCAAAATTTTTAAAATTCGAATTTCCGGAAAATTGTTGTATACAATGTGTACATTGTATTGATGTACAATGTATTATTTACATCATCAGGGCTCGTTAAAAAGTCTTTAATTAAAAAGTCTGTTGTTTTTGTACTACAGTAGTTGCATTTGGCATTTTTGATTATTTCCAGACCTGAATCCTGATTATTATGACGTCCTACCGTATTTCAAAACGTCCAAAACCCTCGGCGGGAAAAATAAAAAATCCACCTTCACACGATCCACCCTCTTACGATCATCCACCTTTAGACGATCCACACGATCACTTCCCACTCCCACTGTTTTGACCGCCTTTCCCTCACCACGTCGCCAACTCGACTCCACCGACCAGTCGACCTTTGTTGGTCCCGTCTCGTACATTCGATTTCTCCGTTATAAAAATTCCGTTTCTTCGCGTTATTTCGTTTTCTCAACAGTTCTGCGGATTTTCTCTCTCAATTTTTCGAAGTTTTCTCCGTCGACTTAAGATCGTCGGTATTTTCTCTCATTCGATGCGATCGTAAATCTGGTCGATTTCGAGTTTTCTCTTCAACAAAAACAAAGTGCCGTGTGAGTGAAGTGATGTAACAACAACCTTCGAGGGGCCTCGACGTTTCTTTGTTTTTTTTTTGTCTTCTCTTCCACCGCCGTTTCGTTGTCCTCCGAGGTTAGTGTCGTTTTTGTACGTCCGATCATTTCAGATCATTAAATTTTTGACTCGTCAGATCATCCGATCATTAAATTTTGACTCGTTAGATCATCCGATCGTTCACAGCAGTAGAATTAAATTCTATTTTAAATAAATTAAAATAAATATTAAATAAATTTTATTTTTCATCATTACTTTAGTTCATTTTTTAAATTTCAATTAACTACTTGTTAAGCAGCACTTGATTGGTAAGCAGCACTTTTGAAAGGCCCATAAAAAAACCACGAAATTTCACCACTTTTGTGGTTTTTGGCTAATTACATCTAAACAGTGCGTCGTACAGAAAATTGTACTCGTACCAAATTTAAAGGATATTAAATTTTGCGTCGAATGATTTCTCGAACGTTCCATTTGGTTCTGAAATATGCCCGGAATCTACGGTCAAAGATGAGCGAATTTATCATAATATACCAACAAATATTATTTGTTGGCTTCTTGTGGAAACCTTTTCATTCGTTACGGTAGCCAAAAAATACTAGAAAAAAACCCCTAGAATTTGTAATGCATTTCGACTGGTCAGATCTTCTGACAATATTGAAAAACAGGATTCCTCTCGTATTTTTTAGGTTACGATCGTCGAAAAAAGTGATCTACGGTCAATTTTGACGACTGAAACGCCCAAATTTTTTTAAATTTATTTTCTATGATTATTTTAGTTAATTTTGTTAATTTCAAAATTAACCAACGATTGAAAAGCAGTACTTTTGAGAGCCTCAAAAACAACCAAAGTGCGGCAGTTTTAGTAGTTTTTGGCTCATAACATCTAAACGGTGCGTCGTACAGAAAATTGTACTCGCACCCAATAAAGAGCAATAAATTTCGCGTGTAATGGTAGCGTGAACGTTCCATTTGGTCAAGGAATATGGTCGGATTTTGCAATCTAAGATGGGCGAATTCCATTGGACTCATTTCTGTGGCGGATATCGTTGTTTTCTCCACCGCTGTGAGGTTACGGGTCTGTTACAATGTGTCCCACTAACTACTAACTAAGAACACCTGCTGGTACCCATCTGTTTCTCACTCTGAGCAACCACAATGAATTATACAGTCGAACCAAATGGGACATTCAAAGATTCATTCGACGCGAAATTTAATTCTCTTTAAATTCGGTGGAGTACAATTTTCTGTACAACGCACCGTTTAGATGTTATGAGCCAAAAACCACGAAAAATACCAAATAATCCCGATTTTTGGGACTTTCGGAGATTTTGCTCTTAAATTGTGGCAGCCAATTTTGAAAAAAAATAAAATAAAATAAGAGAATAAACACAAATGGATTCATGTTTTCAAAAGTGACAGTAGATCACTTCCTTCGACGATCGTAATCTCGAAAATAAGAGTGGAATATGCAGATCTTGGAATTACGTCAAACGGCATTGTACAGTTTGTTTTTGTGATTTTTGAAATATACTACTACAATACTTTTCAGCCAAAAATGCCAAATTCTCTCATCTTCGACTGCAAATTCTGACTATTGTGAATTACTACTATGAATTTCTTTTTGCATAATTTTATATAATTTATGTACCCAATGCCATTCATGTGTACCAAATGGGGAATCGGCCTTTGTACAATAAATGGTTTATTATTATTATTATTATTACGAAACCCCTGAACCAAATGGGACTTTCAAAGAGTCTTTCGACGCAAAATTTGATGTTCTTTAACTTTGGCGCGAGTAATGTTTTCTGTACGACGCACCGTTTAGATGTTGTCAGCCAAAAACCACACAAAGTGCCGAAAAATCGCGGATTTTTGTGGTCTCAAAAGTTTGTGTTTTTATAGCGAATGAAGAAGCTATCGTTGTCGGACCAAGGTTTTTAAAGCTCGAATAAAAAAATCTGTCTTGGCAATCAAAGGCTATGTTCGTAGATGGGCAGAATCGGGCCAGTCCAAGAGGGAGTTTTGGGGAATTATAGTGGGGGGGGGGAAGTTACCCATAAATTCCCAAAATGAAACAGTCTGACAAGTGGCACCTCATTTTAAAGTTTTTTTTTTAACACTGAACACGATGGTGAAATCAGAATTGCGATATCTCATTCCGTCCTTGAACTGGAGCATTTTGAAGATGAAGAAACGTGGGTGATACTTGAGATGTTCTTCATGGACATCATCTTCATAGAGACATTTTACATAAAACCAGTTATTTCTTCTAAAATTCGCTCTCATAGCCATGCTGCATGACTGTGTTTTTGAGTTTTCCTCCGATCAGACCCCCGTCAGATAACCGAGGGTTTATTTCACTGGGGAGTTATTAGTCGTCGGTCCCTCTTTGGATTCAAGTGGACTCAACGAACGGATCAGTAACGAACCGCCCGCACGTCGAACAATTGAAATCGGAAACGTCGAGAAACCAGTAATCCACAGTCATGCAGCATGGCTAGAAGAGCGAATTTCAGAAGAAATAACTGGTTTTCTGTAAAACGTATCTATTTTACACTTCAGTTTATAGATCTTTATAAATAGCTGAGCACGGTGAAGTTAGAATTGCTATATCTCATTCCGTTATCAGATTAGAGCAGACGAACCGTGAAGAACATCTCGAGTAATAACCCCGTTTCTTCATCTTCAAAGTGCTCCAGTATGAGAACGGAATGAGATATCGCAATTCTGATTTCGCCATCGTGTTTAGCGTTAAAAAAAAACCTTTGGAATTTATGGGTAATTCTGCCCATGTATAGGTAAGTACCTACCCGATTCTGCTTATCTACGAATGAAGGGTTCGGTGAAGGGGGGGGGGGGAATTCGCTCTTACGCTGTGGATTTTGGTTTATTATCTTCGATAATGAACCTTTGGAATCGACCAAGAAAGAAAAAACCTATTTGTTTAAACAAATTAAATTTGGATGTTGAGCTAGAGACTTGACATTTTAAACATGGGTCGCAGATGGATGACAATGCAACATTCACTCGGTTTCCTGACTGTAAAATTGTTTAAACAATACCTATTTGTTTTAACAAATAAAATTGGGATGTTGAGCTAGAGACGTGAAATTTTAAACATGGGTGCAGATGGATGACAATGCTATATTCAGTCGGTTTTCTGACTGTAAAATGGTTTAACAATACCAGGTATTGTTAAACCATTTTATAGTCAGAAAACCGACTGAATATAGCATTGTCATCCATCTGTTTAATTTGTTTAATCTGTTTAATCCATTGTTTAAACAAATTAACTTTGGATGTTGAGCTAAAGACGTGAAATTTTAACATGGGTCTCAGATGGATAACAAAGCAATATTCATTCGGTTTCTTGTCTGTCATATTGTTTAAACAATCGCTATTTGTTTAAACAAATCTAATTTGGATGATGTGCCAGAGTCTAAAAAACTCTGCAAATTCTTGACACAACGGTTCATTATCTTCTTTGTACAGATCACCCTTCTGTCTAGATCACTAGGTCTAAATGTCTAGATCCTAAATGTTAGATTAATTATTATTATGAATTATCACTAATTATTAATAATTTTATCAAGTACCTAGTGAAAATTATTATAATTTATTGTTAGGTAGGTATTAATCATGTGTATTTATTATTAATAATTATTATTATTAATTATGATTAATTAATACCATATAACTCTGAGGTTTTTAATACTACGTCGGTAATAATTTTTCTATAAAAGAAGTACCTACCAACTAACATTCGAAATTACCTTCATTTCCGTAGCACGAAACGCACCTCAGAACAACAAACTCGACATAACTTAAGCCATATGATGTTCCAAAGAGCTTGTTAGTATGAAAATGGACCTGTATTTCAACAGTTTGATTCACGATCGGGTTGTGAGGCACAATCTTTGGGCCGTCATTGTGAACGAACGGCTGGTCGTACAGAGCTGCGGATGGTCTTAAAAAATTCTACGGAACAAACTCTATCTAAATATGAAATAAAAAACATACCGTTCTATATGAATTTTTCGAGATATGAGATTTTCAAATTTTCAAAATTCGTTTTGAACCCCTTCCCCTTGACCTAGGGTTATGAAAAGTTTCGAGGACCATTGTGGGGTTGGTCGAAACCCATAAAAAAAATTTCGTAATTTTAACTCAACGCTAACTGGGCAAAGTGGCGCGGACGGCGTACGGCGTACGGGGGACGGCGTACGGCGGACGGACGGATTTTTTTTATTCGATTTTCTGAATCTACGTATCTTGAAACGTAAACCAAAAAATTTTGAGGGGGGGTTAAAAAAATTTTTTCTTTGGGCGATTCCAATGGTTCATTATCGAAGATAATAAACCAAAAGGGTTCAGGACGGATTACAATGCATCATTCACTAGGTTTCTTGTCTGTAAATTGTTTAAACAATACCTATTTTTTAAAATTAAATTTGGATGATGAGCTACAGTTTCACCTATTAGTTCGTTAATTAGACTTGGGTGATTTGCTCAAAGAAGATAAGAAACCGTTGTGTCAAGATTTTGGAGAGTTTTTTTTTAGAAAAGCATCGAAAAGAATCGCGATTATTTAAAAAAAAAAAAGTCGATACATCCTAGAATCGATTCTGTTTTCTCAAAACTCAATCTAGTCGGAGTAGAAAAAAAGAAAAAATATTAGGTACCTACATTATGAAATCCTGAATTCCTAAGTACTTATACTCGTACATCCAATTGCTACCCAGCTCCAGCACATTAAATAGAAATAGGTAGGTAGTTATCATAAGAAAAAGAACAAGTATTATTGTAAAAAATTTATTTAAGTATGAGAATGAAAAAAAAATCAAATCAATCATAAAATTGATGATCTTTGAAATGGTAAGTAGATACATAAAAACGCCCTTACTGATACCAGTATTTTTCTGGTATAGTGGCCAGAAAAACTCTTTGATTGATGTGTTCCCCGGTCAATCTACTTCGGTTATCTGGAACAGTATTGTTGACGATCGATGCCACCCTCGCTGAAGAGGCAGAAGATGCTGGGCTATTGAGGTAGTTTAGTGCTATTGATGCGAAAACTGGAGTAAAGGGCAAGTACTGACTCCAAAACGTTATTGGGTCAGATTCCCTTGGAGAAATGGGCTGGTCCATACATGGAATACGTGTATTGTTTTAACTCACTTGGTACTGCTCCAGGACAAAAATGTCTCCATGATTTTATTACATGTGGATCTGGTTCACAGAGCAATGGAACACAAAAATACAAAAATGCAGAAAAGTATCGGTTTCCGATTCTTGAAAATCCGAATCGTATCGGCCGATTCTTAAAATAAAAAAATAATCGAAAAATATCGATTCTTTCAAAAAAGTACCAACTTTATGTATTTAATTCTTTTCTTTATCGCCCTTCCGTCTAGATTTCTCTTCTGTTTTTAGCAAATTTCCGAAGAAAAGGAAGCTATTATTCTCAGTCCAAAATGTAATCCTTTTACATCACTGTTTTCCGCAGATCGGCCTCCTGGGTAGATCACTATTTCGTTCAGACTCAGATCAATGTTCTCTCATACTCTTCATTAAACCAAAGACAGAGACTTTCTGATACGAGCAGATAACACGACCTTCGCCCTCCACAGCTGATTGACGATCATCTGCCGCCCCGGAAAAGGAAACGATCTGATACCGACTCAGGAAGCGACGTTTCCTGAATTTTTTCTCTCCTCTCATTCATTTATTTACTTTTTATTGTCCACATCAACGACAATAACAAAACAAAACAAAAAATCCCACGTACCTAATTGACGGCCCCGCGACGGTCTTTTTAGATCACAGTGATTTTGTCTCTTGGTGTCGCATCGAAGCGGAAAAATTAAACGTTACGGCGGATTTGTAAATTGTTTTGTTGTTGTGAAGGTTTTTCGGTACGAAACGAAAGAGACGTCCTTCGCGGATGGTTAGGGATGGAATTCATCAATTTAATACGACTTGTGATCACACAACAGAACAGTGATCTACACAAAAGTGGGATCCAGACATGTAATGGTTTGCTAAGTTGTTTCCCGTGCTTCTCGTGTTTTTGGTTCGACTGTTCTAGGGATAAGTAGGTCTGTGAAAGCAGACCGGGCTACCCCTCTGGGTGGGCGTAATTGCCTGACCTCCCCGGGTGACAGGGAAAACTCAGCAAACCATTCATTACATGGTAGCAGAGCATGGTTGGTAGGTACTGGTAATGGTGGTTGGTTGGTAATGGTTGGTGCTGGCTTTGCCTCAGTACCTCCTCCACTATTTTTTGAAATTTTGTCGAGCTTTCCCAGAATGAACTCCGATATAGGGATCACACTTGTACGCTTGTACGCATTTAATGCTTGTAATTTGAAAATAGAAGAACCCAATGAATAATAGAGGCATGGAAATAAGAAAATTGAAGATTGGAGGAGAGAAAGATATTAATAGTGCCAATATAAATTTTATTCAGCTTTCCAACAGAATAATTACTTTTTATTCTTTAGGGGGAACAACAAACTCAATTTTCTCAAAAGATTTCCCCCTAAAAAATAAAACATAATTATACCGTTGGAAAGATGAGGCTTTAGCGCATTTTTTAGGCTTACAGGCCATAACTTATCCCTAGAATTATGGGGACTAATGAGCCTTTAAAAAAGTGTTTTTCAAGATTTCACAACATTTACTTTTCGGGCTCAATTTTCACCCTTTAGTTCCCTCTAAAAAATTATTGTTAGAAACTGAATCAATGGGAAATTTAACGCTCGTTCCAACGGTATCCTCAGATTTGCGAATACTTTGAAAACTCCATGGAGTTAGGTTCCTTTTTAGGAGATAAGGTAAATAACACCAAAAAAATCTTAAAAGTTAAATAACTCGGAAAACGAAGCCTCTAAAAAACTCTAGGGAGCACTTTTTGTCGCAAATTAGTTGTAAAACACGCGGGTGAAGTTCGTCGGATCATAATATGGACACCCTGTATACATAACAGTGATCTATCAGAAAGGGTTCCATTCAGCACGGCAACAATTATCCACAATTCACAATAAAGAAACCACTTTGTCTAGAAAGCGACTCAACGCCTCGTTGCGTCCTTAATGTCTAATTTGTACTCGAACGAGGACAATCAGTAACGGGACACAACGCAATTAGCGGTGAGAAATCGAAAATCGCTTCGAAATGATCTCGTGAGCAAATAACTGATCGGAACTATTTGAACAGACGTCGGATCTCAAAGGGGAAAATTGGCCTTTTTCCAAAGAACGTTACGATCGTCTGACTTAATATACTTCCTACCAGCAGAAGTGGAAATTCCCGGATGGAAATAGTCTGTTTTTTTTCTGTACGATCAATCACTGTACGCGTGGACAGCCCTCGGTGTGTAGATCACTGATTTCAACAGACCTTTGAACATATTTTGAAGGGGGTAGCGATGGATACAGGGCGGCCTCAGCTCTAATTTCGAGTGTAAACACATTTTTTGGGAGGACAAAAAACATAAAAAAGAACGAAACAATAGCAAATTGGTCTTAGCAAATCTTTGAAGCAAATAAAGCTATTGTTCGTATTTCCGAAAAATTTTCATACCAAAATCCGTTCCAGACCATCCTGAATCCATTGTCAAAAGACAATATTTAAATATATTTATTTATATATTTATGTATGTGTCACTCCAGACGACCACTCTCGATAAAATTGAGATAAAAATCTCAAATTTGCACAAAAAGTCTTAGCAATCGAAAGGCTAAGTTCGTAGATGAGCCACTCCAAGGGGGTTTTGGGACAGTTTTAGGGGGGGGGGGGGATTACCCATAAATTCCAAAAATGAAACGGTCTGTCAAGTGACACCTCATTTCAAAGGTTTTTACACGCTGAATAAGATGGTTGAGACAGAATTGCTATATCTTATTCCGTTCTCTAACTGGATCAATTTGAAGGTGAAGAAAGGTGGTTGATACTTGAGATGTTCTTCACGGACATCATGTTCTTCAATGGAGACATTTAACATAAAACCAGTTATTTCTTCAAAAATGCGCTCTTAGAGCCATGTTACATGACTGGTTTTTCTTTTGTTCTCGTTCTTTGAGGGATTTATTTATTTATTTATTTATTTTTTTTTTTTTTGAAAACGGAATAAAATCCCAATTACAAAGAATACCAAATTACATACGTTCCGGACCGCACAGAAAGACGTAAACTAAAAACAAATCCTAAGAAAAATCAAAACAAGTATCTTGTGCACTTCTACATAAACAAACAAAAAACAAGATACTAAAGAAAATTTAATATTATCCATTTCATGTAAATAAATTTCAATTCATTTCAAATAAATGAATGTAAATGAATTGATTAACAAACTAAATAAATCCGTTCGATTTGAAGATTGTGTTGTCACGTTCGTGACTTTAAAAGTCCCGTCGTCGATTTGTGCCGCGTGATGTCACTCAGAACCGAAATCGCTTATCGATATTTCCGACGAGACAATTCAGATCGCGAGGGCCAACGATAACGAGGGAAAACTTGAAAAAAGAGGACCCGGTCAATGTCATCGGGTCAGCGGGACCGCACGCGACGACGGTTAACGTTAAATATTGACGAGCTGGAGGTCGTCAGAGGGTTAAAAGCCAACGAAACGAACGAAAAAAAAAAAAAAGAAATTACGACATTGGCAGTGAAATGCGGAAGAATTACGAATCGGACAGAAATACGAGTCGAAAACCCAAATTTTAGCTTCGTGGTGCTCGAAAAACCTAGACATTTTGTGACTAGTTTCAGTTTTTGGGCCTAAGCCCCCAGAAGAAAGCTTTCTACGAAACAAGTTACACGGTCCTTTTTCAAAGTATATAAAATTTGCTACAACTACTTGAGACCTTTCGCAGTATTGCAGATCACATAGAACCCGAGATATTGGCTTCCAAACATGAGCAATTTTTTCGCACTTTAGCAGCAATTTTCTCATAAAAGTTCAAAATTTCATTTTTTGACTTTTGCATGTGGTTAGGACCCCTTTGAATAGTATAAAACCGAATTCGCAGCTTCGAAAGTTCCGGTTTAACTTCGCGGTGCTCGGAAAACTTCGGAATTTTGTGACTAGTTTCAGTTTTGGGCCCAAAACCCCCATAAGGAAGCTTCCTTTAAAAAAAACGTTACATGCATATTTTATGATGAAGATAAAATTTGCTACCATTTGAGACCAATCGCAGTTTTGTAGGTTAGGTAAAACCCGAGATGTAGGCTTCCAAACATTAGCCATTTTTTCCAAAAAGTTCAAAAGTTTAAGTTTTTGTTGTGTTTCGAGTGAAATTACGGCTATAATACTCGTCCTAAGAAAAACTTCGTCAACAGTGAAGTTGTAGAGAAATTATTTAGCTTTCACTTAAGCCCATCCGCACCCCTGTCGGCCCAGTAGGTCTCGTTTTATGATGAAAAACCCAAAATTGGAGGAATTGGGTTTTTTGAGAAATAGAGCATAGCAATGCTCTGTGCCGATTCTGATGGTAAAGAAAGAGGTTAGACCATCAAACAACATTGCAATTTATGCTTTAAACGTATTTAATGACTAGAGAGTCAAAATTCGCTAACAGAAGGGCTATCTTTGATCTGAAAATTGATCTGAATAGAACCGTGATCTAGTCGTGGGAGTGATCTGTACGTGATGCTTCGGTTCGTTACCGTATCTCGACGGAGCAGATGTGTCGCAGATAGGAGAAGGTGGTTCGAAGTGAGGGGTCGGCGACCTGACGATACGATCGGTGTTACCTACTTTCAAACCTGAAGATGCTGGTTACCACGAAGATCGTAACGAGGCAGCGCCTCGTGGATATTTGACCGAAATTCGAGCTTTGGACAAGTTCAGACTTTTGTAATTATGAACGAAATTTTCACTTGTACCGAGTCGTTTCACAACCTCTGCGAATAAAATTTAAAAAATTCTCTTAATCGAAATCTATTCAAATTTTAATTAAGGACCGATTTTCTATTTAATTAAATAGATTGCCCTTCTGATCTGTTCTGTGTAGATTTCCCACATGTTTAGATCACCTTTTTGAGTAGATCATCATCCTGTCCAGACCACTGTTCGGTGTAGATCGCCTTGCTTACTAAATCACTGACCTGTCTAGATCGTCCCTTGTTGTCATTCTATTGTGTAGATCGCTGATGTTTTGGGATCACCGTTTGGCTTAGATCCCCCGCCCGTTCTTGTTACTATTCTGTATAGATCCCCTCCTGTCTAGATCACTGTTCTCTGTAGATCACTTAATGTACAGTTTAAATCGCCTTGCCGGCTAGATTTCTGTCCTGGGTAGATTGCCCACATGTCTACTGTGTAGATCGCTCATGTCTTGAGATCACCGTTTGGTTCCGATCCCCCGTCTGTATAAGAACAATTCTTGTTTGATTATTATTCTGCACAAATCAACCTCCTGTCTAGAACACAGTTCTGTGTAGATCGCCCTACTCCCAAGAACACTGTTCTGTGTAGATCGCCTTGCCGATTAGATCACTACCCTGTGTAGATCGCCTAGCCGACTAGATCACTGCCCTGTGTAGATCGATGTTCTTGTTAGATCACTCTTTTGCGCAGATCGCCCTTTCCTGTCATATTGAGTTTTGGACTAAGTATCTACTTGTCTATAATTCTCTTGTGTCTAGATCAGTTCTGTGTAGATTGCCCTCCTTGTAAGATCAATCCACTGTCCTGTTCGTCCCTTCTTGTTAGATTACAGTTCTGTGTAGATCGCTCATTTATTCAGATCATCCTTTACTAGACGTCTTGTGTAGATCACCGTTTGGTATAGAAACCCCGCCTTTCTAAGAACACTTCTTGTTTGATTACGCCTGTTGCCAATGGTGTACCGAGCACGGCATGGCCTTGAATGCGGGTAAAAGTAAAGCCATGATAGTCGGTAATACCAAATTGCTCAATAAAATCCGACATGAGATCCATCCAACCAATTACGATCGGTAATGTTCCACTGGAAATGGTTACGCAATTTAAAAATCTTGGAATTATGATGACAAGGGATCTTAACTGGGATATCCAGGTTAAAGACATCTGTAATAAAGTTTTTAAAAGCCTGTACCAATTGCGCAGATTAGCACTTCATTTTCTGCAACACGTGAGAGCCCAGTTGGCACATTCGCTGCTCGTACCCTATTTTGAGTACCTATGCGTCTCTTGCCTACTGTGACCTGAACGGTGAGCAAATGGAAAACCTCCAGAAAACGATGAACTCGGTCGTAAGATTTGTTTTCCGCCTAAGGCTCGACGACCGCGTTACACCGTACTGCCTGAAATTATCACGGCTCAAGATACCTGAGAGAAAAAAACTCGCCATAGCCACTATATTGTTCAAGATAATGAAATTTGAGAAACCTAAATAGGTACCTATACGACAAATACCTTTTTTTAAACGAAATCCACAACCCGAACCGCGTCTACCACTCTACAACTTCCAATTCATTACACTATTCTGTACACTAAACCTTTCATCTCCAATCATTTAAAATATATAATGATAATACTAGCCTGTTCGATATAACAACCTCAGTCAAGTCCAATCCAAATTCAAAAATGTATTACTCGAAGCATATAAAGATTAATGTTCAGTTGTACCTTCCATACTAGAAGTGATCTGTTCAGTTTATTTATTTACAACTTTCGTTTATTTTCGTGATTTTGTTATTACTTTTATTTTCTATAATATAGAAAATAAAAGTAATACAATAGGTGTCAATAGGTGTCACATATTATGTGACACCTATTGACAATCTATTTTCGATGTACGAGAACTGTATACCTAATTTGTACAAGGTGGGTGGAGGAGGGGACTTTCATAGTTTCCTGTTTTTATAAATAAAGTCCGTCAATCAATCCTCTGTATGTCGTCTTGTTAATTAGATCACTGTCCTGTGTAGATCATCCCTTCGTGAATACACAAATGATCGGCGCCGCATGTGATTCAGAGTTCTGTTGACGACGAGGGGGGGGGGGGGAGGGGTGCGCGGAAGGTCGTCGAAATGAATCACGTCCGCTCGCTGCGAAACGACGAACCACCTGTTGACAGTTGGGAGCGCTCGCATTGACGCAGATGTTAGAGGGCAGTCGAGAAATAGACAAAAAACAAGAAAAAAACAAAACAAATGGCGAACAAAAGACGAGAAAAAACAAAAACATAATCGTTGGAAGGCGTCGCATCGGAGGCTTTTCGTGAAGAGCAAACAAAAAATGTGATGAGATCAGAGTCAGAAATTAGAACGAACCAAATGGCGGTGGAGTAAAATTACGTGTAGATCACTGGTCGGTTTAGATCGCCCTTATGACTAGATCACTGTTCTTTCCTGATCGCCTTTTTGTCTAGATCACTATTCTGTGTAGGTCCCCACTCTGTATAGATCATTGATCCGTATAGATCGTCCTTCTGTCTAGATTGCTGTTCTACGTATATATAATATACGTATATGAACTTGAATGAACGTACAGGAGGATGAAAATTATAGAAAACACTTACGTAAATTTGGAAAAACTAGGTGAAAATGGAAATTTTCGCTTTACAGCGTCGTCAGCCCGAGAAGAAATCTTACGTACGTATACTATACGTATGTATATCTGTGTAAATCTTCCTTATGTTTAGATTACTGCTCTGGGTAGATCTTCCTCCTGTTTAGGTCACAAAATCCTTTCTTTTTAGATGATCTTTATCTCTAGATCATTGTTCTGTGTGAATTGCCCTTCGGTTAGGACCACTGTTCAGGGTAGATCGCCATTCTTTCTACATCACTGTTCTCTGTAGATCTTCTTTTATTTAGATCGCTGTTCTCTGTACATCGTCCTTTGGTTTAGATGATTGTTCAGTGTTGATCCCCTTTCTGACTGGATCACTGACCTGTGTAGATCGGACTTCTGCCCAGATTGCTGTTTTGTTTAGATTACTGACCTGGGTAGATCTTCTTTATGTTTAGATCACTGCTCTGCGTACATCTTCCTCTTGTTTAGCTCACTAAATGGTAGAGATCGTCTTTCTTTCTAGATGACGGTTCTGTGTAGATCATCGTTCTTTCTAGATCATTGTTGGGTGTAAATCGCTCTTCTGGCAAGATCACTGTTCCGTGAAGATCGCCCATCTGTTTAGATCACTCTTCAGGATAGATCGCAGTTCTGGGTAGATCTTCCTTTGGTTTAGAATATGGTTCAGTGTTTGTCCTTCTTCTGAGTTGATCGCTGTCCTGTCTAGATCGATGTTTTGTAGATAGCTCTTTTGTTTAGACTTCTGATCTGTATAGATCTTCCCCATGTTCAGACCAATAATTGGGCCAATAGTTGGTTTTCTTTCTAGATGACGGTTCTATGTAGATCATCGTTCTTTCTAGATCATTTTCGTGTGTAGATCCCTCTTCTGACTGTGTAGATCTCTATTATTCTGCGTTGATCGCTCTTCTGACTAGATAGCTGTTCTGTGAAGATTGCCCACATGTCTAGATCACTGTTCTGTACATCACTTTACACCAGTTAGAGCCTTTAAATTACGAAATTTAGGTCACAGGTTGGGACCGGCCCAAGGATGATCCTTGACAGTTTTCATAACCCTACGCATATATGAAGGGGTTCTAAATGAATTTTAAAATTGTCTAAACTCGAAAATTTCAAATGACACGGTTTCGTGACACAGACGTTCACAACCGTACAGACAACAAACAATCGTTGAAAGGCGTCGGTTCGGAGCCATTTCGTAACGAATTCAAAACAAACAAAGAAATGAGGTGATGAGATCAGATTCTGAAATTAGAACGAAGATAATTCCGGACATATTGAAACTCAGCTAATAGTGATTTGTGTGCTTCAGATTTTGAATCGTTGGAATTACGATTCAGTTCGTACTAGAAACCGAGAGTAACGTTACAAGGGCTGTGTAGGACGAAGGGAATTTGGTTTTTAGCGAAAGCTAAATGTTTTGTTATAGGGGGTTTTGCGCCGATTAAGAATATACCTACTCCATATTTTTATAGCCAATTAGATTGTTAACGTATTTTTCCTATGAAGAAAATCCAAGTTGTTGCCATAATATTCACTACAACTTTTTTCTAGCGCAAATATTATTTGCGCTAGAAAAAAGTCGTAGTGAATAGTGTTGCAGTCTTATTTGAGTTGTGATGGTTGAAACATAAGAGCTTATCACTACCGAAACAATCTGAAAACTATTTCATGCCAATTTCGTGGGGTGATTGGTAAAAGTGGCTAAGTGACATTTTTTGAGAAAATGATGTTTTGAGTGAATATGGTGCAGAATTTGTTGATTTATAACCTGGAAACGGGCTTATACTTATATTTTACTTCAATTTGGAGAAAAAAGGCAAAATAATGTTTTCTAGCCCGATATAGTGACCTTCATACGACCATCTGGCACATGATCACATTAACCCGTACAATCGATTCCACTGGTTGGACGGAAATGCGCTAGTAAATGTGATCATGAAGGGACTGCGCTCGTTTCGTTTTCATGTAAAATTGATCAAGTGGCAAATGGTTATTTTTTCTTCAATTCACTATTACGGGGGATACAGAAGTTTGTTTGGTGAAACTGACCACGTGCCAGATGGACACATTTTGCGGAGTCGTGTTCATACTCTCAGACGAAATTTGGGCTGGGAATATTGACCAAGTCCGTTTTCTGCAGAAAAATCACTATAATTATCGAATTTTCGAAGAAAATGTACCTAGCTATTGTTCTCGGTCCAAAATTTTTAAAACTTGAATTTCCGAAAAAAATGAATACTTACCAAAATCCGTTTCAGACCGTCTTGAATCCACTGCCAAAAGACACACAAAATAATATGTATATAATATATACATATTATTTTTATGTATGAAAATATATTATATTTTTATGTATACATATATACATTTATGTATGTGTCACTCCGGTAGAAGAGAGATAAAATTGAGATAGAATTGAGATAAAAAGTTCAAATTTGCACAAAAAATCCATCCTGGCAATCGAAAGGCTAAATTCGGAGATGGGTAGAATCGGGCTACTCCAAGGGGAGTTTTAGCGGGGGGGGGGGGATTATCTATAAATCCCCAAAATGAAACATTCTGTCCCTCCCCCTCTCTTAGATAAGTATAATATAAGTATATATTTATATTATAAATATATAGAATGAACAACGCAACTTCCTCTATGGATTTGAATGTGAAAGTTCAGGAAAAAATCGCGTTCCATAAAAGTTAGGTATTAAGAAAATTCCATTAATTTACAAGAAAACTGCCTTTCGATTCGGTCTTCCGCCTCCGAATGGTGATTTTTTCAACCGGACGATCGACCTTTTGCGACGGTCAATGGAACCGCGAAGAAGAAAATCGACCTCGGAACGGAAAAGCGAGGACTCGAAAAACTCGAGGGCGACCGATTACGTTCCGTCGAAAATCCATTCACAAAAAACCGATTTCCCCACCGATTTCTACGAGGGTTTTTCTCTCGGTAGAAGCGTTCGCTTTGTAACTTTTCGTCGTTCGAAACATCACCGTGTTTCGTATGTGCGGCGTCACCTGTGGTTTAGTGTACCCCCTCCCTGCATAATTACTAATGCCACAAAAACATTGACATTTTCGGACTTTCTACAGTTTTTCGCGTATAACGCCTACACAACGCATCCGAGCAAAAACCTTACCGAGACACAAATTAAATATCACTCAATTCTGCGTCAATTAACCCTCCAAACTTTAAAATTTTGGTCCAATTTATAGGGCATAATCTACAACTAAAAATTTTTTCGATGTTCTGTCCGACTGATGACGTTGAAGCGTGCTCCGTTGAAGGTTTGTAATGGAAATTTTAGGGTTAAAAGACGGATGAAGAGGATATTTCACATCCTGGTGAAACGAAAGTTGAACGAAAATCCTCAGTGTTGCAGCATGGCTATAAGAGCGAATTTTCGAAGGAATAACTGGTTTTATGTAAAATCACAAATCAAATTTGGATAAATTGCAATTAAAACAGCAGACAACAAATTCATTGTATAAGGAAACAGCAAACAAATAAAACAAGGCTAAAGCATATTCCATGTTTCCTGAATTTTAGCCGAAGGCTCCTTTCAGTAACCATCCGGCGGTCCAGAGGGCATGCCCCCGGCGAGGCCCGAAGGCCGAGTTTCCCGACTTATTTATCACTCTATTATAAAACTAGTTATTTCTTCGAAAATTCGCTTTTTTAGCCACGCTGCATGACTGTGGATTTTTTTTCTAGTCTCAGATCGGCTTACACCGCGTTCATAATGATCTCAGCGATGATTTCGACAAAGATTCACAATCTCGATCGGTTTCTCAAGAGCGAACGAGCGACTCCGATCAACTCCGCTGACTCTACGGAATATTTCTGTCTCTCGTCATAAATTCCCGACGACGTTTAGTTTCTTTATCTGGGCCTCGACTTATCTGCAACTGGCGGTTTCAAAAGGGAACCGAACGGAAACAAAAGGATTCGGACGAAACGGTGACTAAGAGGCAGAAACCCGCTTGATAACCGATAGATAAGAGAAGGCTGTACTGCGCATCCATGACGTCATAACGTGTATTTTTAGCAAATTTTCGAAAAAAGTTAAAACTCGAATTTCCGAGAAAAAAAATTTTGTTTTTACAAAAATCCGTTACAGACCATCCTGAATCCGTTGCCAAAAGACAAAAAGTACCTCATAACAGAAAATCTACATTACAAAAACCATGTGATGTTCAAAACAGCTGTATGAACATTGGCCTGTATTTTAACAGTTTGATTCACGATCGTGTTGACAAGTTCATATCGGCTCAACCTTCGAGCCCTCATTTTGAACGAACAGTTGGTCGTACGGAGCTACGGATGGTCTCAAAAATTTCTAAACAATAAACTCTAACTAAATGTGAACTAAAAACTATATCGTTCCACATGTATTTTTCGAGATATGAAATTTTCAAAATTCGTTTTGAACCCCTTCCCATTGACCTAGGGTTGAAAAGTTCCGAGGATTTCTTTTCTTCATATTTATACATATTTATTTATTATAAGTACAATACATTTCATATTTACAAGACGTCAACGAAGGGTGCACCATTGCATTGTAAAATTGTCTCTTCAATTTCAAATCCATGATATATCGTACTTCGAAAAAAATTGGGATCAGTTTCCAAAGTTTTGCATTATCATTTTAATAATATTAAATTTATGTCGCCAAGATATTTTATTTATGGAGCCTGAGAAATCGAGGGCAGCTACATCTCACCCAGTTGGTGACAGTTAGTAGAGGAGGTTGAAACAAACAAATTTGGTTTCATCGATGTTCAATTTAAGTCTCATCTCACGAAACCATGCATTCATAACTACGTGATTTTGTGCAGTCTTAGCACTCACCTCATCCCAGGAGTCTCCTGTAACTACCATTGCAGTACGATCATTGTGGGGTTGGTCCGAACCCGTAAACCAAATTTCGTAATTTTAGCTCATCACTAACTGGGCAAAGTGCCTCGGACGGCGGACTTTCTGAATCTACGTATCTTGAAACGTAAACCAACAAATTTTGAGGGGGGGGGGGGGTAAAAAAGGTTTTTCTTTGGTCGATTCCAATGTTTCATTATCGAAAATAATAAACCAAAATATTGGTCAATATTATAGTCGACCAATATGCACTCACCAGTATATTATAGTGTACACTCTAATATACTCTCAGTCTCAACTGTTCCATCATCAGACTTGGAATGTAGGTACCTACCTATAGTACTAAAATTATCTCATTCCGTTCTCAAACTGGAGCAATTTGAAGATGAAGGAACGTGGTTGATACTTGAGATGTTCTTCATGGCCATTAAACATAAAACCAGTTATTTCTTCGAAACTTCGCTCTTATAGTCACGCTGCATGACTGAGGATTTTTATTTTTTTTTTTTTTTCTTCTGCGCGAGTGTGAGAACCCTCGCAATCGCCCGCATCCTCATTAGAACGCGCTGGTGGCACTTGACCGCCGTCCCCCGCTCGGTCTGAATGCTTTTCGTCTCGAAGAACTCGAGAAACGTTGATTTTGATACATTTGTCATTGAAACGTCCGATGGGGAACATGATTTTTCGAGTTCAACGTTTTGGTTTATTATCTTCGATAATGAACCATTGGAATCGCCCAAAGAAAAAATTTTTTTAACCCCCCCTCAAAATTTGTTGGTTTACGTTTCAAGATACGTAGATTCAGAAAATCGAATAAAAAAAAATCCGTCCGTCCGCCGTACGCCGCCCGCGCCACTTTGCCCAGTTAGCGTTGAGTTAAAATTACGAAATTTTTTTTATGGGTTTCGACCAACCCCACAATGGTCCTCGAAACTTTTCAGAACCCTAGGTCAAGGGGAAGGGGTTCAAAACAAATTTTGAAAATTTGAAAATCTCATATCTCGAAAAATTCATATAGAACGGTATGTTTTTTGGTTTATTATCTTCGATAATGAACCATTGGAATCGCCCAAAGAAAAAAAAATTTTAACCCCCCCTCAAAATTTGTTGGTTTACGTTTCAAGACACGTAGATTCAGAAAATCGAATAAAAAAAAATCCGTCCGTCCGCCGTACGCCGTCCGCGCCACTTTGCCCAGTTAGCGTTGAGTTAAAATTACGAAATTCGGTTTCTGGGTTTGGACCAGCCCCACAATGGTCCTCAAAACTTTTCATAACCCTAGGTCAAGGGGAAGGGGTTCAAAACGAAATTTAAAATTTCGACAATGTCATATCTCAAAATATTTAACTGAAACGTGTAATTTTCAGTTCACTTTTGAATGACGAATCTTTTAAGACCAATTGGATTTTTGTGCGACCAGCCGTTCGTTCACAGTGAGCGCGCAAAGGTTTAGGAAAAACACTAAAATTTCGCGTCGAAAACGGCCGTTATGTGACCCAACCTCCAGACGCCCAGAATAAAACTACGTTTTTCATCTTCCCGGTAAACTACAGTCTAGAAATTTTAACCGTGAGTCGGGGATAGACCACATTGCAATATTCACTCGGTTTCTCATCTGTAAAATTGTTTAAATAATACCTTTTTGTAATAATACAAATTAAATTTTGATGATGACCTGTTGACTTGAAATTTTAAAAATAGTTCAGAACTGGATCACAATGCAATATTCACTCGTTTTCTTGTCTGTAAAATTGTTTAAATAATACCTATTTGTTTAAACAAATTAAATTTTGATGATGAGCTAGATACTTGAAATTTTAAATATAGGTCAGAAATGGATGACATTTCAATATTCACTCGGTTTGTATGACATGGTATGAGTATGGTATGGTATATTATTGTATGTATGATTTGGTATAGTACAGTATGGTATGATAGGAAAGAAATTCGTATGGTATGGTATGAGTACGGTGAGAATATGGTATGGTGCCGATTTGCAACACAGTCTGGTATAGACAGAAGGGTGATCTGCACAAGGACGATAATAAACCGTTGTGTCAAGAATTTGCAGAGTTTTATTTCATATTTAGATAGAGTTTGTTCCGTAGAATTTTTTAAGACCATCCGCAGCTTTGTAGGACCAGCCGTTCGTTCACAATGACGGCTCAAAGATTGTGCCTCACAACACGATCGTGACTCAAACTGTTGAAATACAGGTCCATTTTCATACTAACAAGCTCTTTGGAACATCATATGGCTTAAGTGATGTCGAGTTTGTTGTTCTGAGGTGCGTTTCGTGCTACGGAAATGAAGGTAATTTCGAATGTTTGTTGGTAGGTACTTCTTTTATAGAATAATTATTACCGACGTAGTATTAAAAACCCCAGAATTATATCGTATTAATTGATCATAATTAATAATTATTATTATTAATAATAAATACGAATTATTAATACCTAACAATAAATTATAATAATTTTCACTAGGTACTCGATAAAATTGTTAATAATTAGTGATAATTGATAATAATAATTAATCTAACATTTAGAATATAGACATTCAGACCTAGTGATCTAGACAGAAGGGTGATCTGTACAAAGAAGATAATGAACCGTTGTGTCAAGAATTTGCAGAGTTTTATTTCATATTTAGATAGAGTTTGTTCCGTAGAATTTTTTAAGACCATCCGCAGCTTTGTAGGACCAGCCGTTCGTTCACAATGACGGCTCAAAGATTGTGCCTCACAACACGATCGTGACTCAAACTGTTGAAATACAGGTCCATTTTCATACTAACAAGCTCTTTGGAACATCATATGGCTTAAGTGATGTCGAGTTTGTTGTTCTGAGGTGCGTTTCGTGCTACGGAAATGAAGGTAATTTCGAATGTTTGTTGGTAGGTACTTCTTTTATAGAATAATTATTACCGACGTAGTATTAAAAACCCCAGAATTATATCGTATTAATTGATCATAATTAATAATTATTATTATTAATAATAAATACGAATTATTAATACCTAACAATAAATTATAATAATTTTTACTAGGTACTCGATAAAATTGTTAATAATTAGTGATAATTGATAATAATAATTAATCTAACATTTAGAATATAGACATTCAGACCTAGTGATCTAGACAGAAGGGTGATCTGTACAAAGAAGATAATGAACCGTTGTGTCAAGAATTTGCAGAGTTTTATTTCATATTTAGATAGAGTTTGTTCCGTAGAATTTTTTAAGACCATCCGCAGCTTTGTAGGACCAGCCGTTCGTTCACAATGACGGCTCAAAGATTGTGCCTCACAACACGATCGTGACTCAAACTGTTGAAATACAGGTCCATTTTCATACTAACAAGCTCTTTGGAACATCATATGGCTTAAGTGATGTCGAGTTTGTTGTTCTGAGGTGCGTTTCGTGCTACGGAAATGAAGGTAATTTCGAATGTTTGTTGGTAGGTACTTCTTTTGTAGAATAATTATTACCGACGTAGTATTAAAAACCCCAGAATTATATCGTATTAATTGATCATAATTAATAATAATTATTATTAATAATAAATACGAATTATTAATACCTAACAATAAATTATAATAATTTTCACTAGGTACTCGATAAAATTGATAATTAGTGATAATTGATAATAATAATTAATCTAACATTTAGAATATAGACATTCAGACCTAGTGATCTAGACAGAAGGGTGATCTGTACAAAGAAGATAATGAACCGTTGTGTCAAGAATTTGCAGAGTTTTTTCATTACGTCTTCTCATTACTGTTAGTAATGAACAATAACAATGTTTTGAGGCGAACATTTGTCGGACATTAAGTGTCGAATGTCGAACATTAAAATGTAATGTAAAACATTTACCTAAAATTTAATGAAATTTAATTTTGTCGGAATTCATAGAGGTCTGAAGCTTGGATAAATATGGCACACAGCAGCAACCACATCAAGAACAAATGCATTCGGCTCGCCGCCCACACGTCACGCCGCAAAAAAAATTCGTTAGTTCAGCCAAGGAAAAAATTTCAGAGATAAAACCAAATTTGGGTACGCCAACTTCACACAGTGAAAATCAGCCGACCCACTTAAAAAGAGATAATTACTGTTTCCACGCTTCCTGCTATAATCCTCTTATAATTCCTGCTATCACCGCTTTTTCCATGTTTCATTCCTGTTGTTTGTTCATCGTCATTTGACGTTATTGGATATTAAAATCGTCAGTTCATCAAAAATAGATATTTAAAAGACTAGATAAAGTTATTTTATTTTAAGTTCGCGTTAGTTCACAGAAAAATCACTTAGGTAAATCTTTTACCAACAAAATACACTTTCTAACATTTATATACCCTTGAACATCCATTTAAGTATGTAGTAACCCACCCATTTCAACGTATTACACGTGTTAGTTCATTTATTTACTGATAAACCTTTTTTATATTACACGTGTGTACTACGTATTAAAGGATATATCCTTTTAAGTATCTGAAGCGTACACAATATCACATGGTCAAATCGCAAAAGACATTTCGATTTATGTTTAGAAAAGTTGGTAAGCTGATCTAACAACTTTTTTGTTTTGGTTTATTGTAGCAAACTCCAGTATTTAGCATGGAAGCACATTGAAAAGTTAACAGCTGTTCAATCAATAATTACAAAATATAGATTCATTCGTGGTTTTGACTTCAACGCGGACTTTCATTTTATTAATAATTGTAAGGTATTACAATTTGGCGCAATTGGTAGGACTATGCTTGTTCCGGTCGACCTGCGTTGTACCAAAACCGCGGGAAAGTGGGTACTCACCGCTTTCCGCTATGAAAAATCGTGGTATACTGTTGCTGGCTTGCACGGCGATCTCTCACTTCATTCAAGATTCATTGACGAAGAACGCGATCTCCAAGGCAGTGTAAGCAAGAAGACGGTTGCCGTAATGATGGAAGAGGAAGAAGTTACCCGGTATATTAACTGGTCAAGAGAGGCAGTTCCGTCTCTCAACCAGCAAGGAGAAGGAGGACCGGGATTGCAGAATCTTGAAGTTCAACCATCTCATGGACCAGAAATGGTTCCGTTCTTCAATGCCATGCTCGAGTCCCAACAGAAGAGCATGACTGCGCTGGTAGAGAGCCTGATGAGCTCCATGACAACTTCGTTTGGTAAGGCAATTCAAGATCTTGCTCACACAATCGCTCAAAAACCTCATAAGGCATCTACACCCAAATTTGATGGCATGAGCGAGGATCCAGTTACATGGATGAAGTTGTACGAGAGAGCCTGTGCTCAAAACAACTGGCGTACCAACGAACAGATGATAAATAATCTGAGAGAAACCTTGACTCCTGGCTCAGTAGCTGAGAAGTGGTACAACTCCCGTATTCTTGAGTGCGGTGACACTACCTGGGAGGATTGGAAGATTTCATTTGAGAGAGCATTTGGCCAAAACCCTATTCAGTTGGTGGCAGATGCCCTCACATACCGATACGAGGGCGGCGCTTTGATTGAATTCTACTACGAGAAGCAAAGAAGGTTGTTGCTTGCTCTAGGATCCTTGCCTGATCGTCCATTTAACCTGTTAGTATTGCAGGGTCTGCCAACATATATGCAAAACCTTCTTCTGGGCAACGGAACAGATATCAACTCGAAGGGACTCTTCAAGCTGTCTTTGGAACGCTTGAAGCCAACGCAGCAGCCAAATTCTATCCACGATAAAACAACAGGACCAGGCTTCTTCAAGAAATCTACTACGGGAATTTCTTCCGGGAACCACCAAATGGGACAAAAGAAAATGTTGGTGCCGTCTCGGATGAATTTAGTGGAAGTGGAAGAAAATGATGCAAGTTCTGAAACTGTCAATGACGTAAGTGTCAAATCCCAATTACAATCAGATGTTTTATCTTCTTATTTGCCTAGTTCTTATTCTGGAAATCCTCTCATCAGAACTTTGAGGCTGAATGATATTGAAATAAATTCGCTCTTGGACACAGGGGCGATGGTTAATTTGATTTCCCAGAAAGTTGTAAAGAATCATAAATGGGAATGTTTCAAGCAGCATAGAGAACTTAGGGGATTCAATGGATCGAAGCAGGAAGTATGCAAGGCAATTAAGTTGACTATTAGCTTGGGGAAAACTAATGTTGAGTCCAAAGCTTATGTATCAAATAGTTTGCCCTACGATGCCATTATAGGATGGCCTACTTTGCGTCTGTTAGGCCTTCGTCTACGGAGTTTGAACGGAGACGATTTGGTTTGTCAAGCACTGGAAGTGAGACCTAGAAACTTGGTGTATGGAAAAAACGACGTAGCAAGGCTGTTTCCTCAACAAGTTTCGGGAATGACAGGTCCCTCCAGGGAGATAAAATTTGCATTAAAACCAGATGCTCCGATAGTGAAAGAGAAGCCTTATAGACTCACAAAAGAAAAATATGAATGGGCTCAGAAAAAAATTAAAGATCTATTGGAAGATGGCATAGTTAGACATTCTGAATCTCCTTATGCAACGCCTTGCGTGATCGTGCCAAAAGAAAATGGGAGCTTTAGGCTCTGTCAAGATTTTCGGAAAATCAACGTATATACCGAATTAGACCCTTTTCCTTTTCCGTTAATCGATGATATAATTTCAAACTTTGGAGGATGCACCTATTTCACTAAACTGGATCTCAAGGATGGTTTCTTACAATTCCCACTTTCTGAAGACACCAAAAGGTTTACAGCGTTCGTACTGCCCTTTGGTCATTTTGAATTTAACAAACTACCGTTTGGTTGGAAAAACTCTCCTTCGAAATTTCAAAGATGTATAGTTGAAGTATTAGGCCCTCTTCTGGAAGATCCTCATATATGGGTGTATATTGATGACGTTATTGTGGGTGGATATTCAAAAGAAGAATGTGCCTCTAAAACGTTCCAAGTTGTTCAAAACCTAACCCAAGGAGGTTTGCAATTAAATTTGGAGAAAAGCCAATTTTGTCAACCCAAAGTTACCTTTCTAGGGCGGCAAATTGATGGAGAAAGTAAAACAACTAAAGAAGAATCCGTGGAAAAAGTTAGAAAGATGAGTCAACCCCATAATATTCATACATTGCGAGTGTTCACTGGTCTCACAGGGCATTTTAGGACTTTTATACCTGACTACGCTAAAATCGTGAAGCCATTGGACCGATTGAAGGAAAAAGGAGTACCATTCGAATGGACTAATGAATGTGAAATGGCATTCACCACCTTGGTCGACAAAATCACGTCGAACCCAATTTTGAGGCTCCCAGACTGGCGCTTAGGATTTGAACTCTGCACGGATGCCTCAAACTATGGTTGTGGTGCAATCTTGTACCAACGAGATATGTCTAAGTCCAAGAAACTTCAATTAAGAGTAATTGGTTATTTTTCATATTCTTTTTTCCAAAACCGAAAGTAACTACTCCGTTACAGAAAAGGAAGGGCTCGCTGTCATCAAAGCAATAAAATACTTCCAGTCATATCTGGAAGGGCGAGTTCACTGTGCACTCAGATCACCAAGCCTTGAGTCATATAATGAACTTGAAGGAGCCTAAGGGGCGTCTGGCGAGGTGGCAAATATTTCTAATGGGATTTGATGTGAAAGTTAATCACAGGAGGGGAGCTGAGCTAGAGGATGCGGATGCATTATCAAGACTCTGTATCGATGTGCCCTTTACTGATAAACAAGTAAACGAGGTACACGCAATTTTGAAGAATAGTGACGGAAGAATCATTGTGGCACCTGATGAAAAACTGAAAATATTGAGGCTATATCACGACGATCCGGGATCTGGAGGACATGATGGATTTTGGAGGACATATCTTAAACTGAAGCAAAGATTCTTCTGGCCAAAAATGAAAGCAGATATCTTAGCTTACGTGAAGAGTTGTCATCAGTGTCAAGTGATGAAATTCAAGTTTAAACCCAAGCCGGACACACTGATCCTACCATCATCTCCAACCATACCCTTCCATACCCTGCATTTAGATTTTGGGGAGTTGTCAAAGAAATCCGACACTCGAGCTACAACCAAATCATTTCTCGTGGTCGTGGACGAATGTTCGAAATATACCTTTGCTAAGAGCATGAAGGAATCGACAGCAGCTGTGATAAAATACCTCAACGAACTTCCGATCATTTCGTCTGTAAAAAAATTGGTGATGGATAACGGCCCACAATTTTGTTCTAAATCTCTAGAAAAATTTGCTCAAGCAAAGGGGATACGGCTAGTGCATTCCACACCATATCATCCAGCTGGCAATGGGCTGGCAGAGCGGAAAATTCGAGACCTAAAGCAGTTTCTCTCAATGTACCCCCAGTTCAAAGGTGGGTGGAAGCCATGTCTTGAAGCAGCAGCGGCACACGCCAATAGATCACATTCCTCCAGCATAGGATGTTCGCCCCACTTCAAGGCTTTTGGAAAGATTTCTCTATTTCCGGACGACGAGGCTTATGATGTACACGAAGAAATGATTAAAGAATCGCCCCATTCACAATCAAACTTAGAGAAGTACCGCAAAAGAATGAAGGACAACTTTGATCGTCGACATCCGAGGAAAATCCCTTCCCTAAAGGAGGGTGGCCAGATATTGGTGCAATGTGGACAGATGAATAAAAATCCATTTGTAAAAGGTCCTTTCACAATACGAAGAATAATCTGGATGGACAAGTACCCGAAGGCCATATGCTACCAGGATGATGCAAGCCACGAACAGTATGCGGCCATCAAAAATGTTCTGCCATATTTTCCGCGTTCAGACGAACTTTGCAAAGTCGGGGGGAGTGTAGCAAACTCCAGTATTTAGCATGGAAGCACATTGAAAAGTTAACAGCTGTTCAATCAATAATTACAAAATATAGATTCATTCGTGGTTTTGACTTCAACGCGGACTTTCATTTTATTAATAATTGTAAGGTATTACATTTATTATTCGATAATGAACCATTGGAATCGCCCAAAGAAAAATTTTTTTTAACCCCCCCTCAAAATTTGTTGGTTTACGTTTCAAGATACGTAGATTCAGAAAATCGAATAAAAAAAAAAATCCGTCCGTACGCCGCCTCGACGCGATATCAAAACGATTTGTGACGTCTGAACGCCCCTCAACACACAACCGTCGGTAGCCGAATGAACTTTCACTATGACGCAACAACTAAAAGGGGGTCAATAGCGATTTTTTATTATTATTGTCTTTTTTTTTTTTTTTTTAATGAAACATTTTCCGTTTATTTCAATCAACGTACGGGAGTTTCATTGCAAATGCAAAAATCGAGAAAACAAATCACAGTCACAGTGAGCCCGCGTTCATAACAAAATCTCGCCTAGGTTTCAAGATCCTTTGATTACATTCGTAAAAACAACATAAATATAATCCACTAAATCGATGTAACATTTAAAAAAAAACTCTGCAAATTCTTGACAACGGTTTATCATCTTCTTTGTACAGATCACTGATCTGTGAAGATCACACTGATCTGCGTACAATATCCGGAATTAGTGAATGGGCCAACAAATGGTTGAAATCGGCGTAATTATTTAAATTAAATTAAATTATTTAAATAAATGATGAGTGAAATAATTATTTCGCGCAATACTCGGCTGTAAAAGAGATCGTCGAGGACCACCTTGTGGGCTTGTCACTAGCCAATAGTGAATAATGTTAATGAAAATTATTACCTAATCTACAGATCAAATTATTATTGAATATTATTTATCAATGGATAAATAAATCTAAAGATAAGTGATAAGAAGTAGTGGTGTTGAACTCCCGATAGTTTCGGTTTCCGATAGTATCGGTGGTTTTTCCAATAACTATAGATAGTATCGATAGTACTATCGATAGTTTTAACACTCGTCTCTTTTCAAATGTCTTATCAAATCTGGACTCTTTTTGAACAGTTGTCGTCAGTCGTCGTCTTTCATGAGTTTTTTAGTGAAGTGAAAGTATTCCTGATGAGATCAGTACAAAAATCAGATGCGTTATAAGGCTTAGTGCTCAGATAAAAATATAAAAGTTCCTTGGTAACAAAAAACGACTTATGGTTACGTCACTTACATGTCGATTTTGCATTGTATTTTTTTTTTTTTTTTTTTTACTATTGACCTCGTCAGGCTAAATATATTTTCTCATATTATTTTTGGCAAAATACCCTAGTATTTTATAAATAAAAATTGTCATGTCTGATTGAATTTTTTGCTTGTCTTACCGTTTTCGCCTGGGAAAGAACTGGAAAAGGCATTAATGAATGTACCGATATAATTCTGGGGTTTTTTAATACTACGTCGGCAATAATTTTTCTATAAAAGAAGTAGGTACCTACCAACAAACATTCGAAATTACCTTCATTCCGTAGCACGAAACGTACCTCATAACAAAATACTCGACATCACTAAAACCATATGATGTTCCAAACATGTCCTTAGTATGAACCTTGACCTGTATTTCAACCGTTTGATTCTCGATCGTGTTGACAGGTTCATATCGGCTCAACCTTTGAGCCCTCATTGTGAACGAACAGTTGGTCGTACGTAGCTGCGTATGGTCTCAAAAAATTCTAAACAATAAACTCTAACTAGGTAAATGTGAACTAAAAACTACACCGTTCTATATGAATTTTTCGAGATATAAAATTTTGAAAATTTCAAAATTCGTTTTGAACCCCTTCCCCTTGACCTAGGGTTATGAAAGGTTTCGAGGATCATTGTGGGGTTGGTGGGAACCCGTAACCAAAATGTCTAAATTTTAGCTCAAAGCTAACTGGGCAAAGTGTCGCGTACGGCGGACGGGCGGATTTTTTTTAATTCGATTTTCTGAATCTACGTATATCTTGAAACGTAAACCACCAAATTTTGACATGGGGTTAAAAAATTTTTTCTTTGGGCGATTCCAATGGTCGAAGATAATAAATCCAAAAGAAGAAAAAAAAAAAAAAACAGTCATGCAGCATGGCTATAAGAACGAATTTCCGAAGATAACTGGTTTTATATAAAATGTCTCTATTGAAGGACTTTATGTCCATGAAGAACATCTCAAGTATCAACCACATTTCTTCATCTTCAAAGTGCTCCAGTTTGAGAACGGAATGAGATAATTTTAGTACTATAGGTAGGTAGTACTACCTACATTCCAAGGATGATGATGGAACATTTTAAACTGAGAGTATATTAGAGTGGACTATAATATTGACCAATATTTTTAATTAACCCTCACAATTCGGTCTTAAAAAAATCTGCAAATTCTTGACACAACGGCTTATTATCTTCTTTATGCAGATCACACTTCTGTCTAGATCACTAAATGGTGGGCAAAAAAAGACGTGTTCTGTTCTTTTGACGAGACCCACCTATTCTTATGTATTTTCCGGCGCTGAATCCGAATCTGCACACTAAATATGTGGTCCCAATCCATTTTGATGAGATAATCCCGAAAAACACCAAAACATCCCATTTATTCATAGTTTTTCGAGGTTAGAAAAAAAAACGAACGGTAAGAGGATAAATTTGACTTCAGGATGAGATTCTAAGAAAAAGCATACGTCGAAATTGTTATTTCAAAACTTTTTTTAGACAGAAAAACCTATGATATAGCTCGGAAACCGGCGCTGCATCGGAAATGTCATAATTTAGGGTGTTTTGATTAAAATCCATCCCTAACCATCACTATACGTCGAAACAATGTAGGGTTGGTATTACCAACTTGGTAATCTAGGGTTAAATAAGATGAAACCCCGATCCTATCATCCGAATTTTAACCAACTTTCGGTCCTGCAATTCACCTCCCGGGGGTTTTTTGGGATCGCTGATCACGAATATAATGTCAGATTTGTAATTTAGTCGCTCTAGAGGGCGCTTATCGGCAGCGACGTAGGTATTCAATTAAATTTGATACTAAAAGCTATAAGCATTTAGAGCTAGCGAGATATTGTGGGTTATATTTCGAACGAAAATTCGCTCATTAGGTCATACCGCTCGCCGAACGTTACATCCGGATTTCACGATGTAACCGCGTCGAATTTCACTTTCTATTCGATTCTTCCTCGCACCGTCAATTATCGTTATAAGAATAATATGAAAAGGGGTTTTCTTCCGTTCGAGGTCACTTTCGCTTCTGAAGCGTTAGAGCCTTCAAATTAGACACTAGACACTCCTGCGGTCTTCGCGAAATATATAGCTATCGTTACAAATTAAACACCAAATTTTAGCACTTGTTTTGGTTTTCGCTCAATATCTCATTAAAGGACGGGTCTGGCAGGTGTGGTCACGATATACACTCATGAACCAGACTAAATGCGCTACAATTTGAGACAAATCGAGGTCTATACAACCACTAGTTGCCGAGATACAGCTCTTGAAAAACAGGACCTAGTCCCCAAAAAGTTTTCATCAGCCACTGGCTCGTTGCATCAGCAACCAGCGGCTCGGTGCACCAGCAGCGGTGTTTTCGTATGAATCTGACTTGGAACGAGGTTGAAAAACATATAAAATAGGCACTAGACACTCCTCCTGAGGTTTTCGTGACAAAATACTGGTGCGACATGAGTTATAGCCCAAAAAAGCCACTTCTCCGTATATTTTTCGGTTTCTTGCTCAATATCTCATTAACGGACTGGTCTGACAGGTATGGTCACTATATACACTCTTGAACCAGACTAAATGCGCTACAATTTGATACAAAAGCGAGCTCTATGCGACCATTAGTTGCCAAGATATAGCTCTTCAAAAAACAGGACCTATTTCCCAAAAAGTCTTCATCAGCCTCAGGCTCGCTGCCCCAGCAGCGGTGTTTTCGTACGAACCTGACTCGTAACACGGTTGAAAAACGTATAAAATAGGCACTAGGCACTCCTCCTGAGGTTTTCGTAACAAAATACAAAATACTAGGGAGTTATAGCCCAAAAAAGCCAGAACA
The DNA here is from genome assembly GCA_963920205.1 of Stenodema calcarata. Lineage (NCBI taxonomy): Eukaryota > Metazoa > Arthropoda > Insecta > Hemiptera > Miridae > Stenodema > Stenodema calcarata. The sequence continues at coordinate 812,820 of OY986065.1, forward strand.
TTTTCGTATTTTTTTCCGGGTTTTCGCTCAATATCTCATTAAACGATGGGTCTGACACGTATGGTCATTGTTTAGGAAAAAATTTTTCCTAAATATTTAATATTTATCTATATTTAATATTTAAATATTTTAATATTTATTCAATATTTAATATTGTTAGCTTTTAAGTTGTGAAGATCTGCCGGGCGTCGAGAGTCATGTTTATGTAGATAGGGCGAGGGGGTCCAAGTGTCCAGCTCTCGGAAACAACAAGCGTCAGGATTCGCCCAGCATTCGTTGAAGATCGCATTCCCCTTGAAGCCGGCGTCACACGATGCTTCCAATGTTGAACGCTTGGTGACTGGTAGCATCGTGTAGCCGACCTTCCAACGTCCAGCTTCCAATGGCCAGCGTCCAACGTTGGCGTTGGAGGGCGATCGCTCTGAGAGCGGTCTTTGCGCCCAAGTCAAAGGAAAAAGAAGTGTCCAACGTTGGCGGGAACCTTCGTTTCTTGGAGGCTCGACCTTCAAACGGCTCGACCTGGATCGTACTGGATCAAACGTTTGCCACACCGTGTAGCTGGGGCTTTAGCTCGAGTACTTTAGTTTAGTCACTCGTCGAGTCGTCACTCCTCGAGTACGGTCAAACGTTTGGCCCAACATTCGACGCGTCGTGTAGCGCCGGCTTCACCTATCGACGACTTCGCCAGTATTCTCGTTGAGCTCAACCGCCTCTCTTCTCCTTGCGTTCTGGGTCGTCAGCATCCCACCACGTGTCTGAAATACGATTTTTGGCATTTTCGACCAACCAAACCAATCATCAGCATTGGACCTACCCGCAAATCTCATCCTGATGATCAATCACCTCCATCATCAGCCTTGGACATCCCCCCTCATCTCATCCTGGTGATCAACCCCACTCATCATCGACTTGGAAATCCCCCCTGGACAATTTTCCCGGTCAGATCTTTTTTTTTATAAATCAGCAGCAATTTGTTTTATTTTGGAAAATTTAGAAACTGCAGTTTAAGTAGTTTGTTCACCTTTTTATTCAAAAATTACTGTTTTCTCAGTTCAATTAATTATATTCAAGTGTTCTTTCTTTTTCAAAAGCCAGGTTAATTGGTTGCTTTATTATTTCTCTCAACCCCTACCTACGCTCAACAATAATAGTGTTTCGTATTTTGGAGCAAACATAAAACCTTCACGTACGTAACAGTCATTATATATAATGACTGTTACGTACGTGAAGGTATATATACACTCATGAACCAGACTAAATTTGCTACAATTTGAGACAAAAGCGAGCTCAATACTCTCTACGAATCTGACTTGGAACACGGTTACAAAATACGTGAAATTTCCTTCGTTTGAACCCCCTGAAGTCCCAGGCTATGATTTTTTCTATTAAACCTTGTGACACTACTAAGTGCCCACCCTTACTTTTAAATTCAGTCCCAATTCCATTCTCGGATAGGGTGAAGGACTTGGGGATATCACTCAGCTATGATCTGGGGTGGTCTAGTCATACTACGAGTATCTATCAGAAAGTCTATGGGTCATTACACTCTATGAATAGGTTGTCATATTGTACTCCTGAACGTGTTAGATTGAATCTTGTCAAATCCCTTTTAATTCCAATTTTCACATATGGTGATGTCCTATTCATATGTTCCGCCGATTCGGGGTCCCTAAAAAGGTTAGAATTGGCTTTCAACAATTGTGTGAGATACATTTTTAAATTAAGACCACGAGGGCATGTCTCACCCTATGTTGATCAGGTGCTGGGCTGTGGGTTAGTCGATTACCTCAAAATACGTTTATTGAGATTCATTCACAAATGTGTCAACAATACGCCATCAATGCCCACGTACCTGAGCAACATGTTTTCTCCGGGTCCTTCCCCCCGTTTGGGTGCACTGGCTCAAATTCATGCGCGGAGCAGACCATTTTCTAACTCTATCAAGGTGGCTGGAACAAGGATGTGGAATGGCTTGCCACTGGCGATAAGGTCCCTCCCATCGCTCGGCACCTTCACGGGTGCATTGAAGGCGCGTTTCGGGAAATGAGCACTTCTACTTGCTGTATCCTCTCATTTTCTCTTCCATCCTACTATTTTCTTTTTCTTCACCTTCTTCTTCATTTCGCTTCTTTTCACCTTCTCCCTCTCCATTTATCTACGTTCATTACTCTTCCTTCTCCATTCTTCCATTCTTTTCTTCCTCTTCACCTACCTTTCCAATCTCTTCTCTTACCACCTCCTCTTTCATTTTCTACTGAAATTTGTTATTTTGTTTTTCGGTTTCTTTTCCCTTTAATTTTAATCCTATGTCCTTTTATAATAAATACATTTGAGCTTTCCAAAGCTAGGCGGGAACATTGTTCCTATTTTGGAAATAAAGTTATTATTATTATTATAAGATAAATAAGTGAAGATAAATTAATAAGAATACTGTTGAAGGAAATTGTTTCGGAAAAACTCTGCAAATTCTTGACACAACGGTTCATTATCTTCTTTGTACAGATCACCCTTCTGTCTAGATCACTAGGTCTAAATGTCTAGATCCTAAATGTTAGATTAATTATTATTATCAATTATCACTAATTATTAACAATTTTATCAAGTAGGTACCTAGTGAAAATTATTATAATTTATTGTTAGGTATTAATAATTCGTATTTATTATTAATAATAATTATTATTAATTATGATTAATTAATACGATATAATCTGGGGTTTTTAATACTACGTCGGTAATAATTTTTCTATAAAAGAAGTACCTACCAACAAACATTCGAAATTACCTTCATTTCCGTAGCACGAAACTCACCTCAGAACAACAAACTCGACATCACTTAAGCCATATGATGTTCCAAAGAGCTTGTTAGTATGAAAATGGACCTGTATTTCAACAGTTTGATACACGATCGTGTTGTGAGGCACAATCTTTGAGCCCTCATTGTGAACGAACGGCTGGTCCCACGAAGCTGCGGATGGTCTTAAAAAATTCTACGGAACAAACTCTATCTAAATATGAAATAAAAAACATACCGTTCTATATGAATTTTTCGAGATATGAGATTTTCAAATTTTCAAAATTCGTTTTGAACCCCTTCCCCTTGACCTAGGGTTATGAAAAGTTTCGAGGACCATTGTGGGGTTGGTCGAAACCCATAAAAAAAATTTCGTAATTTTAACTCAACGCTAACTGGGCAAAGTGGCGCGGACGGCGGACGGCGTACGGCGGACGGCGGACGGCGTACGGCGGACGGCGTACGGCGGACGGACGGATTTTTTTTATTCGATTTTCTGAATCTACGTATCTTGAAACGTAAACCAACAAATTTTGAGGGGGGGTTAAAATTTTTTTTTCTTTGGGCGATTCCAATGGTACATTATCGAAGATAATAAACCAAAAACGAGTGAAAACACTTGAAAATTCGCATATTAAATTAATGCCGTTTATTGTCCTATTCAACGTTAAACGGCGAACGGAATAGGTGCAGGTTCATGATAGTGAGTAAATTGTACGATAACACGGGCACGCGTCTTTCCGGGAGATCCGATATCTTATCGTTACGTCGTAATGAAAGAGTCACAATGACCTGAATGAGTCGGAAATAATATTTATGATATTATCGGAGTTCTGTTGTGCAGCATGGCTGCAAAGAAAAAACTAGACGACAAGAAATACGAACAAAAAACTAGAAAAATCGATTGAAATTCAAACAGAGCATTCTGACTGGACAACTGCTTCTCTTGAAGGTCCATTCGAACTCAATCAAACACGTCGATTCGATATTAAGTCAACTTCTTTCGTTATAATCGATGTATTTGACATTTTTATTACTTCCACAAGCAACTAATACTTGTATAAAAAGTTTGTATTTGTAGTATTTTTATTACTTTCACTACCTACAAACCTGATCCTCCATCCCCTAATCAACTAATACTAATCACCATCAAGTATTAGTTGCTTGTGGAATTAATAAAAACGTCTCGCAATAGCGCCAAGGGGAGATTTCGAAAGGGGTACGGTGCTTGTGAAGTCGTTAAGCTTTTCATTATACTTAGCTCCTTAATGAGGAAAAGGGCGGGCGGGGGAAGTGGATATCATAACTTTTTCCGGCCTCTGAAGAATGATATTTGCGAGTGCTTTTTATACGGAGTTTTTTTCGGGGGGATTTGAGTTACAATTTCTCTTCTTGCAGGTCCATTCGATCTCACTCAAACACCTCGATTCGATATGAAGTCGACTTCTTTCGTTATTCTCGATGTATTTGAGTTGTCAATTGCTCTTCTTGAAGGTCCATTCGATCTCAATCAAACACCTCGATTCGATATGAAGTCGACTCATTTCGTTTTTCTCGAAGAATTCGAGTCAACGATTGCTCTTCTTGAAGGTCCATTCGATCTCAATCAAACACCTCGATTCGATATGAAGTCGACTCATTTCGTTTTTCTCGCAGTATTTGACTCGACAATTGCTATTCTTGAGGGTTCATTCGATGTCAATCAAACACCTCGAGTCGATATGAAGCCACCTTTTTTTCGTTTTCACGAAGTATTCGAGTCGACAATTGCTCTTCTTCAAGGTCCATTCGTACTCAAACAAACACCTCGAGTCGATATGAAGTCAACTTTTTTCGTTTCCACGAAGTATTTGAGTCGACGATTGCTCTTCTTGAAGGTCCATTCGGTCTCAATCAAACACCTCGTCGCGATATGAAGTCGACTCATTTCGTTTTTCTCGAAGTATTTGACTCGACAATTGCTATTCTTGAGGGTTCATTCGATGTCAATCAAACACCTCGAGTCGATATGAAGCCACCTTTTTTTCGTTTTCACGAAGTATTCGAGTCGACAATTGCTCTTCTTCAAGGTCCATTCGTACTCAAACAAACACCTCGAGTCGATATGAAGTCAACTTTTTTGGTTTATTATCTTCGATAATGAACCATTGGAATCGCCCAAAGAAAAAATTTTTTTAACCCCCCCTCAAAATTTGTTGGTTTACGTTTCAAGATACGTAGATTCAGAAAATCGAATAAAAAAAAATCCGTCCGTCCGCCGTACGCCGTACGCCGTACGCCGTACGCCGTCCGCCGTACGCCGTCCGCGCCACTTTGCCCAGTTAGCGTTGAGTTAAAATTACGAAATTTTTTTTATGGGTTTCGACCAACCCCACAATGGTCCTCGAAACTTTTCAGAACCCTAGGTCAAGGGGAAGGGGTTCAAAACAAATTTTGAACATTTGAAAATCTCATATCTCGAAAAATTCATATAGAACGGTATGTTTTTTATTTCATATTTAGATAGAGTTTGTTCCGTAGAATTTTTTAAGACCATCCGCAGCTTTGTACGACCAGCCGTTCGTTCACAATGACGGCTCATAGATTGTGCCTCACAACACGATCGTGACTCAAACTGTTGAAATACAGGTCCATTTTCATACTAACAAGCTCTTTGGAACATCATATGGCTTAAGTGATGTCGAGTTTGTTGTTCTGAGGTGCGTTTCGTGCTACTGAAATGAAGGTAATTTCGAATGTTTGTTGGTAGGTACTTCTTTTATAGAAAAATTATTACCGACGTAGTATTAAAAACCCCAGAATTATATCGTATTAATTGATCATAATTAATAATAATTATTATTAATAATAAATACGAATTATTAATACCTAACAATAAATTATAATAATTTTCACTAGGTACTTGATAAAATTGTTAATAATTAGTGATAATTGATAATAATAATTAATTTAGGATCTAGACATTTAGACCTAGTGATCTAGACAGAAGGCTGATCTGTACAAAGAAGATAATGAACCGTTGTGTCAAGAATTTGCAGAGTTTTCGATTTCACGAAGTATTTGAGTCGACGATTGCTCATCTTGAAGGTCCATTCGAACTCAAACAAACACCTCGAGTCGATATGAAGTCAACTTTTTTTCGTTTCCACGAAGTATATGAGTCGACAAATGCTCTAGATGAAGGTCCATTCGAACTCAAATAAACACGTCGAGTCGATATGAAGTCAACCTTTTTTCGTTTTCACGAAGTATTTGAGTCGACGATTGCTCTTCTTGAAGGTCCATTCGAACTCAAACAAACACCTCGAGTCGATATGAAATCACTTTTTTTTTCGTTTTCACGAAGTATTTGAGTCGACAATTGTTCTTGATGAAGGTCCATTCGAACTCAAATAAACACATCGAGTCGATATGAAGTCAACCTTTTTTCGTTTTCACGAAGTATTTGAGTCGACAATTGCTCTTCTTGAAGGGCCATTCGAACTCAAATAAACACGCCGAGTCGATATGAAGTCAACTTTTTTTCGTTTTCACGAAGTATTCGAGTCGACAATTGCTCTTCTTGAAGGTCCATTCGAACTCAAACACCTCGAGTCGATATGAAGTCAACTTTTTTTCGTTTTCACGAAGTATTTGAGTCGACGATTGCTCTTCTTGAAGGTCCATTCGAACTCAAACAAACACCTCGAGTCGATATGAAGTCAACTTTTTTTCGTTTTTCTCGAAGAATTCGAGTCAACGATTGCTCTTCTTGAAGGTCCATTCGATCTCAATCAAACACCTCGATTCGATATGAAGTCGACTCATTTCGTTTTTCTCGCAGTATTTGACTCGACAATTGCTATTCTTGAGGGTTCATTCGATGTCAATCAAACACCTCGAGTCGATATGAAGCCACCTTTTTTTCGTTTTCACGAAGTATTCGAGTCGACAATTGCTCTTCTTCAAGGTCCATTCGTACTCAAACAAACACCTCGAGTCGATATGAAGTCAACTTTTTTCGTTTCCACGAAGTATTTGAGTCGACGATTGCTCTTCTTGAAGGTCCATTCGGTCTCAATCAAACACCTCGTCGCGATATGAAGTCGACTCATTTCGTTTTTCTCGAAGTATTTGACTCGACAATTGCTATTCTTGAGGGTTCATTCGATGTCAATCAAACACCTCGAGTCGATATGAAGCCACCTTTTTTTCGTTTTCACGAAGTATTCGAGTCGACAATTGCTCTTCTTCAAGGTCCATTCGTACTCAAACAAACACCTCGAGTCGATATGAAGTCAACTTTTTTGGTTTATTATCTTCGATAATGAACCATTGGAATCGCCCAAAGAAAAAATTTTTTTAACCCCCCCTCAAAATTTGTTGGTTTACGTTTCAAGATACGTAGATTCAGAAAATCGAATAAAAAAAAATCCGTCCGTCCGCCGTACGCCGTACGCCGTACGCCGTACGCCGTCCGCCGTACGCCGTCCGCGCCACTTTGCCCAGTTAGCGTTGAGTTAAAATTACGAAATTTTTTTTATGGGTTTCGACCAACCCCACAATGGTCCTCGAAACTTTTCAGAACCCTAGGTCAAGGGGAAGGGGTTCAAAACAAATTTTGAACATTTGAAAATCTCATATCTCGAAAAATTCATATAGAACGGTATGTTTTTTATTTCATATTTAGATAGAGTTTGTTCCGTAGAATTTTTTAAGACCATCCGCAGCTTTGTACGACCAGCCGTTCGTTCACAATGACGGCTCATAGATTGTGCCTCACAACACGATCGTGACTCAAACTGTTGAAATACAGGTCCATTTTCATACTAACAAGCTCTTTGGAACATCATATGGCTTAAGTGATGTCGAGTTTGTTGTTCTGAGGTGCGTTTCGTGCTACTGAAATGAAGGTAATTTCGAATGTTTGTTGGTAGGTACTTCTTTTATAGAAAAATTATTACCGACGTAGTATTAAAAACCCCAGAATTATATCGTATTAATTGATCATAATTAATAATAATTATTATTAATAATAAATACGAATTATTAATACCTAACAATAAATTATAATAATTTTCACTAGGTACTTGATAAAATTGTTAATAATTAGTGATAATTGATAATAATAATTAATTTAGGATCTAGACATTTAGACCTAGTGATCTAGACAGAAGGCTGATCTGTACAAAGAAGATAATGAACCGTTGTGTCAAGAATTTGCAGAGTTTTCGATTTCACGAAGTATTTGAGTCGACGATTGCTCATCTTGAAGGTCCATTCGAACTCAAACAAACACCTCGAGTCGATATGAAGTCAACTTTTTTTCGTTTCCACGAAGTATATGAGTCGACAAATGCTCTAGATGAAGGTCCATTCGAACTCAAATAAACACGTCGAGTCGATATGAAGTCAACCTTTTTTCGTTTTCACGAAGTATTTGAGTCGACGATTGCTCTTCTTGAAGGTCCATTCGAACTCAAACAAACACCTCGAGTCGATATGAAATCACTTTTTTTTTCGTTTTCACGAAGTATTTGAGTCGACAATTGTTCTTGATGAAGGTCCATTCGAACTCAAATAAACACATCGAGTCGATATGAAGTCAACCTTTTTTCGTTTTCACGAAGTATTTGAGTCGACAATTGCTCTTCTTGAAGGGCCATTCGAACTCAAATAAACACGCCGAGTCGATATGAAGTCAACTTTTTTTCGTTTTCACGAAGTATTCGAGTCGACAATTGCTCTTCTTGAAGGTCCATTCGAACTCAAACACCTCGAGTCGATATGAAGTCAACTTTTTTTCGTTTTCACGAAGTATTTGAGTCGACGATTGCTCTTCTTGAAGGTCCATTCGAACTCAAACAAACACCTCGAGTCGATATGAAGTCAACTTTTTTTCGTTTTCACGAAGTATTTGAGTCGACGATCGCTCTTCTTGAAGGTCCATTCGAACTCAAATAAACACCTCGAGTCGATATGAAGTCAACTGTTTTTCGTTTTCACGAAGTATGTGAGTCGACGATTGCTCTTCTTGAAGGTCCATTCGAACTCAAACAAACACCTCGAGTCGATATGAAGTCAACTTTTTTTCGTTTTCACGAAGTATTTGAGTCGACAAATGCTCTTCCGGAAGGTCCATTCGAACTCAAATAAACACGTCGAGTCGATATGAAGTCAACTTTTTTTCGTTTTCACGAAGTATTCGAGTCGACAATTGCTCTTCTTGAAGGTCCATTCGAACTCAAACAAACACCTCGAGTCGATATGAAGTCAACTTTTTTTCGTTTCCACGAACTATTTGAGTCGACGATTGCTCTTCTTGAAGGTCCATTCGAACTCAAACAAACACCTCGAGTCGATATGAAGTCAACTTCTTTTCGTTATCACAAAGTATTTGAGTCGACGATTGCTCTTGATGAAGGTCCATTCGAACTCAAACAAACACCTCGAGTCGATATGAAGTCAACTTTTTTTCGTTTTCACGAAGTATTTGAGTCGACGATTGCTCTTCTTGAAGGTCCATTCGAACTCAAATAAACACGTCGAGTCGATATGAAGTCAACTTTTTTTCGTTTTCACGAAGTATTCGAGTCGACAATTGCTCTTCTTGAAGGTCCATTCGAACTCAAACAAACACCTCGAGTCGATATGTAGTCAACTTTTTTTCGTTTCCACGAACTATTTGAGTCGACGATTGCGCTTCTTGAAGGTCCATTCGAACTCAAACAAACACCTCGAGTCGATATGAAGTCAACTTTTTTTCGTTTTCACGAAGTATTTGAGTCGACGATTGCTCTTCTTGAAGGTCCATTCGAACTCAAACACCTCGAGTCGATATGAAGTCAACTTTTTTTCGTTTTCACGAAGTATTTGAGTCGACGATTGCTCTTCTTGAAGGTCCATTCGAACTCAAACAAACACCTCGAGTCGATATGAAGTCAACATTTTTTCGTTTTCTCGAAGTATTTGAGTCGACGATTGCTCTTCTTGAAGGTCCATTCGAACTCAAACAAACACCTCGAGTCGATAAGAAGTCAACTTTTTTTCGTTTTCTCGAAGTATTTGAGTCGACGATTGCTCTTCTTGAAGGTCCATTCGAACTCAAACAAACACCTCGAGTCGATATGAAGTCAACTTTTTTTGGTTTTCACGAAGGATTTGAGTTGACGATTGCTCTTCTTGAAGGTCCATTCGAACTCAAACAAACACCTCGAGTCGATATGAAGTCAACTTTTTTTCGTTTTCACGAAGTATTTGAGTTGACAATTGCTCCTGTTGAAGGTCCATTCGAACTCAAACAAACACCTCGAGTAAATATGAAGTCAACTTTTTTTCGTTTTCACGAAGTATTTGAGTGGACGATTGCTCTTCTTGAAGGTCCATTCGAACTCAAACAAACACCTCGAGTCGATATGAAGTCAACATTTTTCCGTTTTCTCGAAGTATTTGAGTCGACAATTGCTCTTCTTGAAGGTCCATTCGAACTCAAACACCTCGAGTCGATATGAAGTCAACTTTTTTTCGTTTTCACGAAGTATTTGAGTCGACGATTGTTGTTCTTTAAGGTCCATTCGAACTCAAACAAACACCTCGAGTCGATATGAAGTCAACTTTTTTTCGTTTTCACGAAGTATTTGAGTCGACGATCGCTCTTCTTGAAGGACCATTCGAACTCAAATAAACACCTCGAGTCGATATGAAGTCAACTGTTTTTCGTTTTCACGAAGTATTTGAATCGACGATTGCTCTTCTTGAAGGTCCATTCGAACTCAAACAAACACCTCGAGTCAATATGAAGTCAACTTTTTTTCGTTTTCACGAAGTATTTGAGTCGACAAATGCTCTTCTTGAAGGTCCATTCGAACTCAAATAAACACGTCGAGTCGATATGAAGTCAACTTTTTTTCGTTTTCACGAAGTATTCGAGTCGACAATTGCTCTTCTTGAAGGTCCATTCGAACTCAAACAAACACCTCGAGTCGATATGAAGTCAACTTTTTTTCGATTTCACGAAGTATTTGAGTCGACGATTACTCATCTTGAAGGTCCATTCGAACTCAAACAAACACCTCGAGTCGATATGAAGTCAACCTTTTTTCGTTTTCACGAAGTATTTGAGTCGACGATTGCTCTTCTTGAAGGTCCATTCGAACTCAAATAAACACGTCGAGTCGATATGAAGTCAACTTTTTTTCGTTTTCACGAAGTATTTGAGTCGACGATTGCTCTTCTTGAAGGGCCATTCGAACTCAAATAAACACGCCGAGTCGATATGAAGTCAACTTTTTTTCGTTTTCACGAAGTATTCGAGTCGACAATTGCTCTTCTTGAAGGTCCATTCGAACTCAAACACCTCGAGTCGATATGAAGTCAACTTTTTTTCGTTTTCACGAAGTATTTGAGTCGACGATTGCTCTTCTTGAAGGTCCATTCGAACTCAAATAAACACGTCGAGTCGATATGAAGTCAACTTTTTTTCGTTTTCACGAAGTATTCGAGTCGACAATTGCTCTTCTTGAAGGTCCATTCGAACTCAAACAAACACCTCGAGTCGATATGAAGTCAACTTTTTTTCGTTTCCACGAACTATTTGAGTCGACGATTGCGCTTCTTGAAGGTCCATTCGAACTCAAACAAACACCTCGAGTCGATATGAAGTCAACTTTTTTTCGTTTTCACGAAGTATTTGAGTCGACGATTGCTCTTCTTGAAGGTCCATTCGAACTCAAACACCTCGAGTCGATATGAAGTCAACTTTTTTTCGTTTTCACGAAGTATTTGAGTCGACGATTGCTCTTCTTGAAGGTCCATTCGAACTCAAACAAACACCTCGAGTCGATATGAAGTCAACATTTTTTCGTTTTCTCGAAGTATTTGAGTCGACGATTGCTCTTCTTGAAGGTCCATTCGAACTCAAACAAACACCTCGAGTCGATAAGAAGTCAACTTTTTTTCGTTTTCTCGAAGTATTTGAGTCGACGATTGCTCTTCTTGAAGGTCCATTCGAACTCAAACAAACACCTCGAGTCGATATGAAGTCAACTTTTTTTGGTTTTCACGAAGGATTTGAGTTGACGATTGCTCTTCTTGAAGGTCCATTCGAACTCAAACAAACACCTCGAGTCGATATGAAGTCAACTTTTTTTCGTTTTCACGAAGTATTTGAGTTGACAATTGCTCCTGTTGAAGGTCCATTCGAACTCAAACAAACACCTCGAGTAAATATGAAGTCAACTTTTTTTCGTTTTCACGAAGTATTTGAGTCGACGATTGCTCTTCTTGAAGGTCCATTCGAACTCAAACAAACACCTCGAGTCGATATGAAGTCAACATTTTTTCGTTTTCTCGAAGTATTTGAGTCGACAATTGCTCTTCTTGAAGGTCCATTCGAACTCAAACACCTCGAGTCGATATGAAGTCAACTTTTTTTCGTTTTCACGAAGTATTTGAGTCGACGATTGCTCTTCTTGAAGGTCCATTCGAACTCAAACAAACACCTCGAGTCGATATGAAGTCAACTTTTTTTCGTTTTCGCGAAGTATTTGAGTCGACGATCGCTCTTCTTGAAGGACCATTCGAACTCAAATAAACACCTCGAGTCGATATGAAGTCAACTGTTTTTCGTTTTCACGAAGTATTTGATTCGACGATTGCTCTTCTTGAAGGTCCATTCGAACTCAAACAAACACCTCGAGTCAATATGAAGTCAACTTTTTTTCGTTTTCACGAAGTATTTGAGTTGACAATTGCTCCTGTTGAAGGTCCATTCGAACTCAAACAAACACCTCGAGTAAATATGAAGTCAACTTTTTTTCGTTTTCTCGAAGTATTTGAGTCGACGATTGCTCTTCTTGAAGGTCCATTCGAACTCAAACAAACACCTCGAGTCGATATGAAGTCAACATTTTTTCGTTTTCTCGAAGTATTTGAGTCGACAATTGCTCTTCTTGAAGGTCCATTCGAACTCAAACACCTCGAGTCGATATGAAGTCAACTTTTTTTCGTTTTCACGAAGTATTTGAGTCGACGATTGCTCTTCTTGAAGGTCCATTCGAACTCAAACAAACACCTCGAGTCGATATGAAGTCAACTTTTTTTCGTTTTCGCGAAGTATTTGAGTCGACGATCGCTCTTCTTGAAGGACCATTCGAACTCAAATAAACACCTCGAGTCGATATGAAGTCAACTGTTTTTCGTTTTCACGAAGTATTTGATTCGACGATTGCTCTTCTTGAAGGTCCATTCGAACTCAAACAAACACCTCGAGTCAATATGAAGTCAACTTTTTTTCGTTTTCACGAAGTATTTGAGTCGACAAATGCTCTTCTTGAAGGTCCATTCGAACTCAAATAAACACGTCGAGTCGATATGAATTCAACTTTTTTTCGTTTTCACGAAGTATTCGAGTCGACAATTGCTCTTCTTGAAGGTCCTTTCGAACTCAAACAAACACCTCGAGTCGATATGAAGTCAACTTTTTTTCGTTTTCACGAAGTATTTGAGTTGACAATTGCTCCTGTTGAAGGTCCATTCGAACTCAAACAAACACCTCGAGTAAATATGAAGTCAACTTTTTTTCGTTTTCACGAAGTATTTGAGTCGACGATTGCTCTTCTTGAAGGTCCATTCGAACTCAAACAAACACCTCGAGTCGATATGAAGTCACCTTTTTCTCGTTTTCACGAAGTATTTGAGTCGTCGATCGCTCTTCTTGAAGGTCCATTCGAACTCAAATAAACACCTCGAGTCGATATGAAGTCAACTATTTTTCGTTTTCACGAAGTATTTGAGTCGACGATTGCTCTTCTTGAAGGTCCATTCGAACTAAAACAAACACCTCGAGTCGATATGAAGTCAACTTTTTTTCGTTTTCACGAAGTATTTGAGTCGACAAATGCTCTTCTTGAAGGTCCATTCGAACTCAAATAAACACGTCGAGTCGATATGAAGTCAACTTTTTTTCGTTTTCACGAAGTATTCGAGCCGACAATTGCTCTTCTTGAAGGTCCATTCGAACTCAAATAAACACGTCGAGTCGATATGAATTCAACTTTTTTTCGTTTTCACGAAGTATTCGAGTCGACAATTGCTCTTCTTGAAGGTCCTTTCGAACTCAAACAAACACCTCGAGTCGATATGAAGTCAACTTTTTTTCGTTTTCACGAAGTATTTGAGTTGACAATTGCTCCTGTTGAAGGTCCATTCGAACTCAAACAAACACCTCGAGTAAATATGAAGTCAACTTTTTTTCGTTTTCACGAAGTATTTGAGTCGACGATTGCTCTTCTTGAAGGTCCATTCGAACTCAAACAAACACCTCGAGTCGATATGAAGTCACCTTTTTCTCGTTTTCACGAAGTATTTGAGTCGTCGATCGCTCTTCTTGAAGGTCCATTCGAACTCAAATAAACACCTCGAGTCGATATGAAGTCAACTATTTTTCGTTTTCACGAAGTATTTGAGTCGACGATTGCTCTTCTTGAAGGTCCATTCGAACTAAAACAAACACCTCGAGTCGATATGAAGTCAACTTTTTTTCGTTTTCACGAAGTATTTGAGTCGACAAATGCTCTTCTTGAAGGTCCATTCGAACTCAAATAAACACGTCGAGTCGATATGAAGTCAACTTTTTTTCGTTTTCACGAAGTATTCGAGCCGACAATTGCTCTTCTTGAAGGTCCATTCGAATTCAAACAAACACCTCGAGTCGATATGAAGTCAACTTTTTTTCGTTTCCACGAACTATTTGAGTCGACGATTGCTCTTCTTGAAGGTCCATTCGAACTCAAACAAACACCTCGAGTCGATATGAAGTCAACTTTTTTTCGTTTTCACGAAGTATTTGAGTCGACGATTGCTCTTCTTGAAGGTCCATTCGAACTCAAACAAACACCTCGAGTAAATATGAAGTCAACTTTTTTTCGTTTTCACGAAGTATTTGAGTCGACGATTGCTCTTCTTGAAGGTCCATTCGAACTCAAACAAACACCTCGAGTCGATATGAACTCAACTTTTTTTCGTTTTCACGAAGTATTTGAGTCGACGATTGCTCTTCTTGAAGGTCCATTCGAACTCAAACAAACACCTCGAGTCGATATGAAGTCAACTTTTTTTCGTTTTCTCGAAGTATTTGAGTCGACGATTGCTCTTCTTGAAGGTCCATTCGAACTCAAACAAACACCTCGAGTCGATATGAAGTCAACTTTTTTTCGTTTTCACGAAGTATTTGAGTCGACAATTGCTCTTCTTGAAGGTCCATTCGAACTCAAACAAACACCTCGAGTCGATATGAAGTCAACTTTTTTTCGTTATCTCGAAGTATTTGAGTCGACGATTGCTCTTCTTGAAGGTCCATTCGAACTCAAACAAACACCTCGAGTCGATATGAAGTCAACTTTTTTTTCGTTTTCACGAACTATTTGAGTTGACAATAGCTCTTCTTGAAGGTCCATTCGAACTCAAATAAACACGTCGAGTCGATATGAAGTCAACTTTTTTTCGTTTTCACGAAGTATTTGAGTCGACAATTGCTCTTCTTGAAGGTCAATTCGAACTCAAATTAACACGTCGAGTCGATATGAAGTCAACTTTTTTTCGTTTTCACGAAGTATTTGAGTCGACAATTGCTCTTCTTGAAGGTCCATTCGAACTCAAACACCTCGAGTCGATATGAAGTCAACTTTTTTTCGTTTTCACGAAGTATTTGAGTCGACGATTGCTCTTCTTGAAGGTCCATTCGAACTCAAACAAACACCTCGAGTCGATATGAAGTCAACTTTTTTTCGTTTTCACGAAGTATTTGAGTCGACGAATGCTCTTCTTGAAGGTCCATTCGAACTCAAACAAACACCTCGAGTCGATATGAAGTCAACTTTTTTTCGTTTTCACGAAGTATTTGAGTCGACGATTGCTCTTCTTAAAGGTCCATTCGAACTCAAACAAACACCTCGAGTCGATATGAAGTCAACTTTTTTTCGTTTTCACGAAGTATTTGAGTCGACGATTGCTCTTGTTGAAGGTCCATTCGAACTCAAACAAACACCTCGAGTCGATATGAAGTCAACTTTTTTTCGTTTTCACGAAGTATTTGAGTTGACGATTGCTCTTGTTGAAGGTCCATTCGAACTCAAACAAACACCTCGAGTCGATATGAAGTCAACTTTTTTTCGTTTTCACGAAGTATTTGAGTCGACGATTGCTCTTCTTGAAGGTCCATTCGAACACAAACAAACACCTCGAGTCGATATGAAGTCAACTTTTTTTCGTTTTCACGAAGTATTTGAGTCGACACTTGCTCTTCTTGAAGGTCCATTCGAACTCAAACAAACACCTCGAGTCGATATGAAGTCAACTTTTTTTCGTTTTCACGAAGTATTTGAGTCGACGATTGCTCTTCTTGAAGGTCCATTCGAACTCAAACAAACACCTCGAGTCGATATGAAGTCAACTTTTTTTCGTTTTCTCGAAGTATTTGAGTCGACGATTGCTCTCCTTGAAGGTCCATTCGAACTCAAACAAACACCTCGAGTCGATATGAAGTCAACTTTTTTTCGTTTTCACGAAGTATTTGAGTCGACGAATGCTCTTCTTGAAGGTCCATTCGAACTCAAACAAACACCTCGAGTCGATATGAAGTCAACTTTTTTTCGTTTTCACGAAGTATTTGAGTCGACGATTGCTCTTCTTAAAGGTCCATTCGAACTCAAACAAACACCTCGAGTCGATATGAAGTCAACTTTTTTTCGTTTTCACGAAGTATTTGAGTCGACGATTGCTCTTGTTGAAGGTCCATTCGAACTCAAACAAACACCTCGAGTCGATATGAAGTCAACTTTTTTTCGTTTTCACGAAGTATTTGAGTTGACGATTGCTCTTGTTGAAGGTCCATTCGAACTCAAACAAACACCTCGAGTCGATATGAAGTCAACTTTTTTTCGTTTTCACGAAGTATTTGAGTCGACGATTGCTCTTCTTGAAGGTCCATTCGAACACAAACAAACACCTCGAGTCGATATGAAGTCAACTTTTTTTCGTTTTCACGAAGTATTTGAGTCGACACTTGCTCTTCTTGAAGGTCCATTCGAACTCAAACAAACACCTCGAGTCGATATGAAGTCAACTTTTTTTCGTTTTCACGAAGTATTTGAGTCGACGATTGCTCTTCTTGAAGGTCCATTCGAACTCAAACAAACACCTCGAGTCGATATGAAGTCAACTTTTTTTCGTTTTCTCGAAGTATTTGAGTCGACGATTGCTCTCCTTGAAGGTCCATTCGAACTCAAACAAACACCTCGAGTCGATATGAAGTCAACTTTTTTTCGTTTTCTCGAAGTATTTGAGTCGACAATTGCTCTGGATGAAGGTCCATTCGAACTCAAATAAACACCTCGAGTCGATATGAAGTCAACTTTTTTTCGTTTTCACGAAGTATTTGAGTCGACAATTGCTCTTCTTGAAGGACCATTCGAACTTAAACAAACACCTCGAGTCGATATGAAGTCAACTTTTTTTCGTTTTCACGAAGTATTTGAGTCGACAATTGCTCTTCTTGAAGGTCCATTCGAACTCAAACACCTTGAGTCGATATGAAGTCAACTTTTTTTCGTTTTCACGAAGTATTTGAGTCGACGATTGCTCTTGTTGAAGGTCCATTCGAACTCAAACAAACACCTCGAGTCGATATGAAGTCAACTTTTTTTTGTTTTTCACGAAGTATTTGAGTCGACGATTGCTCTTCTTGAAGGTCCATTCGAACACAAACAAACACCTCGAGTCGATATGAAGTCAACTTTTTTTCGTTTTCACGAAGTATTTGAGTCGACAATTGCTCTGGATGAAGGTCCTTTCGAACTCAAATAAACACATCGAGTCGATATGAAGTCAACCTTTTTTCGTTTTCACGAAGTATTTGAGTCGACAATTGCTCTTCTTGAAGGTCCATTCGAACTCAAACAAACACCTCGAGTCGATATGAAGTCAACTTTTTTTCGTTTTCACGAAGTATTTGAGTCGACGATTGCTCTTGTTGAAGGTCCATTCGAACTCAAACAAACACCTCGAGTCGATATGAAGTCAACTTTTTTTCGTTTTCACGAAGTATTTGAGTCGACGAATGCTCTTCTTGAAGGTCCATTCGAACTCAAACAAACACCTCGAGTCGATATGAAGTCAACTTTTTTTCGTTTTCACGAAGTATTTGAGTCGACGATTGCTCTTGTTGAAGGTCCATTCGAACTCAAACAAACACCTCGAGTCGATATGAAGTCAACTTTTTTTCGTTTTCACGAAGTATTTGAGTCGACGATTGCTCTTCTTGAAGGTCCATTCGAACTCAAACAAACACCTCGAGTCGATATGAAGTCAACTTTTTTTCGTTTTCACGAAGTATTTGAGTCGACGATTGCTCTTCTTGAAGGTCCATTCGAACTCAAACCAACACCTCGAGTCGATATGAAGTCAACTTTTTTTCGTTTTCACGAAGTATTTGAGTCGACAATTGCTCTTCTTGAAGGTCCATTCGAACTCAAACAAACACCTCGAGTCGATATGAAGTCAACATTTTTTCGTTTTCTCGAAGTATTTGAGTCGACGATTGCTCTTCTTGAAGGTCCATTCGAACTCAAACAAACACCTCGAGTCGATATGAAGTCAACTTTTTTTCGTTTTCACGAAGTATTTGAGTCGACGATTGCTCTTCTTGAAGGTCCATTCGAACTCAAACAAACACCTCGAGTCGATATGAAGTCACCTTTTTTTCGTTTTCTCGAAGTATTTGAGTCGACGATTGCTCTTGTTGAAGGTCCATTCGAACTCAAACAAACACCTCGAGTCGATATGAAGTCAACTTTTTTTTCGTTTTCACGAACTATTTGAGCTGACAATTGCTCTTCTTGAAGGTCCATTCGAACTCAAACAAACACCTCGAGTCGATATGAAGTCAACTTTTTTTCGTTTCCACGAAGTATTTGAGTCGACAATTGCTCTTCTTGAAGGTTCATTCGAACTCAAATAAACACGTCGAGTCGATATGAAGTCAACTTTTTTTCGTTTTCACGAAGTATTCGAGTCGACAATTGCTCTTCTTGAAGGTCCATTCGGACTCAAATAAACACCTCGAGTCGATATGAAGTCAACTTTTTTTCGTTTTCACGAACTATTTGAGTCGACGATTGCTCTTCTTGAAGGTCCATTCGAACTCAAACAAACACCTCGAGTCGATATGAAGTCAACTTTTTTTCGTTTTCACGAACAATTTGAGTCGACGATTGCTCTTCTTGAAGGTCCATTCGAACTCAAACAAACACCTCGAGTCGATATGAAGTCAACTTTTTTTCGTTTTCACGAAGTATTTGAGTTGACGATTGCTCTTCTTGAAGGTCCATTCGAACTCAAACAAACACCTCGAGTCGATATGAAGTCAACTTTTTTTCGTTTTCACGAAGTATTTGAGTCGACGATTGCTCTTGTTGCAGGTCCATTCGAACTCAAACAAACACCTCGAGTCGATATGAAGTCAACTTTTTTTCGTTTTCACGAAGTTTTTGAGTTGACGATTGCTCTTGTTGAAGGTCCATTCGAACTCAAACAAACACCTCGAGTCGATATGAAGTCAACTTTTTTTCGTTTTCACGAAGTATTTGAGTCGACGATTGCTCTTGTTGAAGGTCCATTCGAACTCAAACAAACACCTCGAGTCGATATGAAGTCAACCTTTTTTCGTTTTCACGAAGTATTTGAGTCGACGATTGCTCTTCTTGAAGGTCCATTCGAACTCAAACAAACACCTCGAGTCGATATGAAGTCAACTTTTTTTCGTTTTCACGAAGTATTTGAGTCGACGATTGCTCTTCTTGAAGGTCCATTCGAACTCAAACAAACACCTCGAGTCGAGATGAAGTCAACTTTTTTTCGTGTTCACGAAGTATTTGAGTCGACAATTGCTCTTCTTGAAGGTCCATTCGAACTCAAATAAACACATCGAGTCGATATGAAGTCAACTTTTTTCGTTTTCACGAAGTATTTGAGTCGACAATTGCTCCTGTTGAAGGTCCATTCGAACTCGAACAAACACCTCGAGTCGATATGAAGTCAACTTTTTTTCGTTTTCACGAAGTATTTGAGTCGACGATTGCTCTTCTTGAAGGTCCATTCGAACTCAAACAAACACCTCGAGTCGATATGAAGTCAACTTTTTTTCGTTTTCACGAAGTATTTGAGTCGGCGATTACTCATCTTGAAGGTCCATTCGAACTCAAACAAACACCTCGAGTCGATATGAAGTCAACTTTTTTTTCGTTTCCACGAAGTATTTGAGTCGACAATTGCTCTACTTGAAGGTCCATTCGAACTCAAACAAACACCTCGAGTCGATATGAAGTCAACTTTTTTTCGTTTTCACGAAGTATTTGAGTCGACGATTGCTCTTCTTGAAGGTCCATTCGAACTCAAACAAACACCTCGAGTCGATATGAAGTCAACTTTTTTTCGTTTTCACGAAGTATTTGAGTCGACAATTGCTCTTCTTGAAGGACCATTCGAACTCAAACAAACACCTCGAGTCGATATGAAGTCAACTTTTTTTCGTTTTCACGAAGTATTTGAGTCGACAATTGCTCTTCTTGAAGGTCCATTCGAACTCAAACACCTCGAGTCGATATGAAGTCAACTTTTTTTCGTTTTCACGAAGTATTTGAGTAGACGATTGCTCTTGTTGAAGGTCCATTCAAACTCAAACAAACACCTCGAGTCGATATGAAGTCAACTTTTTTTCGTTTTCACGAAGTATTTGAGTCGACGATTGCTCTTGTTGAAGGTCCATTCGAACTCAAACAAACACCTCGAGTCGATATGAAGTCAACTTTTTTTCGTTTTCATGAAGTATTTGAGTCGGCGATTGCTCTTGTTGAAGGTCCATTCGAACTAAAACAAACACCTCGAGTCGATATGAAGTCAACTTTTTTTCGTTTTCACGAAGTATTTGAGTCGACGATTGCTCTTCTTGAAGGTCCATTCGAACTCAAACAAACACCTCGAGTCGATATGAAGTCAACTTTTTTTCGTTTTCACGAAGTATTTGAGTCGACGATTGCTCTTGTTGAAGGTCCATTCGAACTCAAACAAACACCTCGAGTCGATATGAAGTCAACTTTTTTTCGTTTTCACGAAGTATTTGAGTCGACGATTGCTCTTGTTGAAGGTCCATTCGAACTCAAACAAACACCTCGAGTCGATATGAAGTCAACTTTTTTTCGTTTTCACGAAGTATTTCAGTCGACGAATGCTCTTCTTGAAGGTCCATTCGAACTCAAACAAACACCTCGAGTCGATATGAAGTCAACTTTTTTTCGTTTTCACGAAGTATTTGAGTCGACGATTGCTCTTGTTGAAGGTCCATTCGAACTCAAACAAACACCTCGAGTCGATATGAAGTCAACTTTTTTTCGTTTTCACGAAGTATTTGAGTCGACGATTGCTCTTCTTGAAGGTTTATTCGAACTCAAACAAACACCTCGAGTCGATATGAAGTCAACTTTTTTTCGTTTTCACGAAGTATTTGAGTCGACGATTGCTCTTCTTGAAGGTCCATTCGAACTCAAACAAACACCTCGAGTCGATATGAAGTCAACTTTTTTTTGTTTTCACGAAGTATTTGAGTCGACAATTGCTCTTCTTGAAGGTCCATTCGAACTCAAACAAACACCTCGAGTCGATATGAAGTCAACTTTTTTTCGTTTCCACGAAGTATTTGAGTCGACAATTGCTCTTCTTGAAGGTCCATTCGAACTCAAACAAACACCTCGAGTCGATATGAAGTCGACTCATTTCGTTTTTCTCGAAGTATTTCACTCGACAATTGCTCTTCGTGAAGGTCCATTCGATCTCAATCAAACACCTCGATTCGATATGAAGTCAACTTCTTTCGTTCTTCTCGATATATTTGAGTGGACAAACACCTCGAGTCGATATGAAGTCAACTTTTTTTCGTTTTCACGAAGTATTTGAGTCGACGATTGCTCTTGTTGAAGGTCCATTCGAACTCAAACAAACACCTCGAGTCGATATGAAGTCAACTTTTTTTCGTTTTCTCGAAGTATTTGAGTCGACGATTGCTCTCCTTGAAGGTCCATTCGAACTCAAACAAACACCTCGAGTCGATATGAAGTCAACTTTTTTTCGTGTTCACGAAGTATTTGAGTCGACAATTGCTCTGGATGAAGGTCCATTCGAACTCAAATAAACACCTCGAGTCGATATGAAGTCAACTTTTTTTCGTTTTCACGAAGTATTTGAGTCGACAATTGCTCTTCTTGAAGGACCATTCGAACTTAAACAAACACCTCGAGTCGATATGAAGTCAACTTTTTTTCGTTTTCACGAAGTATTTGAGTCGACAATTGCTCTTCTTGAAGGTCCATTCGAACTCAAACACCTTGAGTCGATATGAAGTCAACTTTTTTTCGTTTTCACGAAGTATTTGAGTCGACGATTGCTCTTGTTGAAGGTCCATTCGAACTCAAACAAACACCTCGAGTCGATATGAAGTCAACTTTTTTTCGTTTTCACGAAGTATTTGAGTCGACGATTGCTCTTGTTGAAGGTCCATTCGAACTCAAACAAACACCTCGAGTCGATATGAAGTCAACTTTTTTTCGTTTTCACGAAGTATTTGAGTCGGCGATTACTCATCTTGAAGGTCCATTCGAACTCAAACAAACACCTCGAGTCGATATGAAGTCAACTTTTTTTTCGTTTTCACGAACTATTTGAGTTGACAATTGCTCTTCTTGAAGGTCCATTCGAACTCAAACAATCACCTCGAGTCGATATGAAGTCAACTTTTTTTCGTTTCCACGAAGTATTTGAGTCGACAATTGCTCTTCTTGAAGGTCCATTCGAACTCAAACAAACACCTCGAGTCGATATGAAGTCAACTTTTTTTCGTTTTCACGAAGTATTTGATTCGACGATTGCTCTTCTTGAAGGTCCATTCGAACTCAAACAAACACCTCGAGTCGATATGAAGTCAACTTTTTTTCGTTTTCACGAAGTATTTGAGTCGACGATTGCTCTTCTTGAAGGTCCATTCGAACTCAAACAAACACCTCGAGTCGATATGAAGTCAACTTTTTTTCGTTTTCACGAAGTATTTGAGTCGACGATTGCTCTTGTTGAAGGTCCATTCGAACTCAAACAAACACCTCGAGTCGATATGAAGTCAACTTCTTTTCGTTTCACGAAGTATTTGAGTCGACGATTGCTCTTGTTGAAGGTCCATTCGAACTCAAACAAACATCTCGAGTCGATATGAAGTCAACCTTTTTTCGTTTTCACGAAGTATTTGAGTCGACGATTGCTCTTCTTGAAGGTCCATTCGAACTCAAACAAACACCTCGAGTCGATATGAAGTCAACTTTTTTTCGAATTCACGAAGTATTTGAGTCGACGATTGCTCTTCTTGAAGGTCCATTCGAACTCAAACAAACACCTCGAGTCGATATGAAGTCAACTTTTTTTCGTTTTCACGAAGTATTTGAGTCGACGATTGCTCTTCTTGAAGGTCCATTCGAACTCAAACAAACACCTCGAGTCGATATGAAGTCAACTTTTTTTCGTTTTCACGAAGTATTTGAGTCGACAATTGCTCTTCTTGAAGGTCCATTCGAACTCAAACAAACACCTCGAGTCGATATGAAGTCAACTTTTTTTCGTTTTCTCGAAGTATTTGAGTCGACGATTGCTCTTCTTGAAGGTCCATTCGAACTCAAACAAACACCTCGAGTCGATATGAAGTCAACTTTTTTTCGTTTTCACGAAGTATTGAGTCGACGATTGCTCTTCTTGAAGGTCCATTCGAACTCAAACAAACACCTCGAGTCGATATGAAGTCAACTTTTTTTCGTTTTCTCGAAGTATTTGAGTCGACGATTGCTCTTCTTGAAGGTCCATTCGAACTCAAACAAACACCTCGAGTCGATATGAAGTCAACTTTTTTTTCGTTTTCACGAACTATTTGAGCTGACAATTGCTCTTCTTGAAGGTCCATTCGAACTCAAACAAACACCTCGAGTCGATATGAAGTCAACTTTTTTTCGTTTCCACGAAGTATTTGAGTCGACAATTGCTCTTCTTGAAGGTTCATTCGAACTCAAATAAACACGTCGAGTCGATATGAAGTCAACTTTTTTTCGTTTTCACGAAGTATTCGAGTCGACAATTGCTCTTCTTGAAGGTCCATTCGGACTCAAATAAACACCTCGAGTCGATATGAAGTCAACTTTTTTTC
The DNA here is from genome assembly GCA_963920205.1 of Stenodema calcarata. Classification (NCBI taxonomy): domain Eukaryota; kingdom Metazoa; phylum Arthropoda; class Insecta; order Hemiptera; family Miridae; genus Stenodema; species Stenodema calcarata. Next base: position 836,876 of record OY986065.1, read on the forward strand.
GTTTTCACGAACTATTTGAGTCGACGATTGCTCTTCTTGAAGGTCCATTCGAACTCAAACAAACACCTCGAGTCGATATGAAGTCAACTTTTTTTCGTTTTCACGAAGTTTTTGAGTTGACGATTGCTCTTGTTGAAGGTCCATTCGAACTCAAACAAACACCTCGAGTCGATATGAAGTCAACTTTTTTTCGTTTTCACGAAGTATTTGAGTCGACGATTGCTCTTGTTGAAGGTCCATTCGAACTCAAACAAACACCTCGAGTCGATATGAAGTCAACCTTTTTTCGTTTTCACGAAGTATTTGAGTCGACGATTGCTCTTCTTGAAGGTCCATTCGAACTCAAACAAACACCTCGAGTCGATATGAAGTCAACTTTTTTTCGTTTTCACGAAGTATTTGAGTCGACGATTGCTCTTCTTGAAGGTCCATTCGAACTCAAACAAACACCTCGAGTCGAGATGAAGTCAACTTTTTTTCGTGTTCACGAAGTATTTGAGTCGACAATTGCTCTTCTTGAAGGTCCATTCGAACTCAAATAAACACATCGAGTCGATATGAAGTCAACCTTTTTTCGTTTTTACGAAGTATTTGAGTCGACAATTGCTCCTGTTGAAGGTCCATTCGAACTCGAACAAACACCTCGAGTCGATATGAAGTCAACTTTTTTTCGTTTTCACGAAGTATTTGAGTCGACGATTGCTCTTCTTGAAGGTCCATTCGAACTCAAACAAACACCTCGAGTCGATATGAAGTCAACTTTTTTTCGTTTTCACGAAGTATTTGAGTCGGCGATTACTCATCTTGAAGGTCCATTCGAACTCAAACAAACACCTCGAGTCGATATGAAGTCAACTTTTTTTTTCGTTTTCACGAACTATTTGAGTTGACAATTGCTCTTCTTGAAGGTCCATTCGAACTCAAACAAACACCTCGAGTCGATATGAAGTCAACTTTTTTTCGTTTCCACGAAGTATTTGAGTCGACAATTGGTCCATTCGAACTCAAACAAACACCTCGAGTCAACCTTGAGGTTGATGAAGTCAACTTTTGACATTTTATGTCTTTACTATGGCACATAAATGAAAAATCGTTACGCGGAGCGCGTTACGAAAAGTGTGTTACGCGGAGTGCGTTACGCGAAGTGAGTTACGCTGAGTGCGTTACGCGAAGTGTGTTACGCGGAGATTCCCTAATGATCCTTGAGGGACTTCTGAACACAACTGACCAGATCAGCTGAGTGGCTCTAGAATCCAGTTTTTTCCCTAATGATCCCACGATTCTGAGATTTGGTATGTGGGCCCTTGAGGGACTTCTGAACACAACTGGCCGATCCCAGATCAGCTGAGTGGCTCTAGAATCCAGTTTTGACGTTTTATGTCTTTACTATGGCACATAAATGAAAAATCGTTACGCGGAGTGCGTTACGAAAAGTGTGTTACGTAAAGTGTGTTACGCGGAGTGCGTTACGCGAAGTGTGTCACGCGGAGATTCCCTAATGATCCTTGAGGGACTTCTGAACACAACTGACCAGATCAGCTGAGTGGCTCTAGAATCCAGTTTTTTCCCTAATGATCCCACGATTCTGAGATTTGGTATGTGGGCCCTTGAGGGACTTCTGAACACAACTGACCGATCCCAGATCAGCTGAGTGGCTCTAGAATCCAGTTTTTTCCCTAATCATCCCACGATTCTGAGATTTGGGATGTGGGCCCTTGAGGGACTTCTGAACACAACTGGCCGATCCCAGATCAGCTGAGTGGCTCTAGAATCCAGTTTTTTCCCTAATGATCCCACGATTCTGAGATTTGGTATGTGGGCCCTTGAGGGACTTCTGAACACAACTGCCCGATCCCTGATCAGCTGAGTGGCTCTAGAATCCTGTTTTTCCCTAATGATCCTTCGATTCTGAGATTTGGTATGTGGGCCCTTGAGGGACTTCTGAACACAACTGACCGATCCCAGATCAGCTGAGTGGCTCTAGAATCCAGTTTTTTCCCTAATGATCCCACGATTCTGAGATTTGGTATGTGGGCCCTTGAGGGACTTCTGAACACAACTGACCGATCCCTGATCAGCTGAGTGGCTCTAGAATCCAGTTTTTTCCCTAATGATCCCACGATTCTGAGATTTGTATGTGGGCCCTTGAGGGACTTCTGAACACAACTGACCGATCCCAGATCAGCTGAGTGGCTCTAGAATCCAGTTTTTTGCAATCCACAAACAAAAGTACAATACGAGGTTTTATAGGAAGGGGAAAGGGGGCGCAAAGACATAAAATGTCTCTCGTGGTTGCGTACTTGTACGAAAGCTGTATCCACCGTATGAGTGGTTTCTTCACTTCTTCACGACAGAGTTTGTAATTGGGCTCGCCCCGTATACTATAAATAAATAAATAAACTTAAGGGCAAAAATGTTCAATTTGTATGGAACGAGGAATGTGAGAAGTCGTTCAGGCTACTGGTGGATTTTGTTAGGATTTGATCATGACTCTATATCCAATTCCAGCATCCTTTGATTCCTCCTTTGATTCTGAGAAACTGGCCAAATTGAAGCACCACAGAAGCAGCCCGAATTTGTCTACCGTCGGGATTGAAAACTCCAAAAGTTTCTTTGGGCGATTCCAATGGTTCATTATCGAAGATAATAAACCAAAACAACGGTTAACCCATTTTTTGGACGTTAGCTCAAACGCAGGACGTGATGGCTCAATTCTGGTCGCGGATTCGTGCTCAGCAGGCCAAAATACTACGGATATGAGATTCGCATCAAAAGTAAACGCCCGTAACGCGGGTTTCTGACGATTTTCTCAGTTTTTCGTTTTCACGAAGTATTTGAGTCGACGATTGCTCTTCTTGAAGGTTTATTCGAACTCAAACAAACACCTCGAGTCGATATGAAGTCAACTTTTTTTCGTTTTCACGAAGTATTTGAGTCGACGATTGCTCTTCTTGAAGGTCCATTCGAACTCAAACAAACACCTCGAGTCGATATGAAGTCAACTTTTTTTTGTTTTCACGAAGTATTTGAGTCGACAATTGCTCTTCTTGAAGGTCCATTCGAACTCAAACAAACACCTCGAGTCGATATGAAGTCAACTTTTTTTCGTTTCCACGAAGTATTTGAGTCGACAATTGCTCTTCTTGAAGGTCCATTCGAACTCAAACAAACACCTCGAGTCGATATGAAGTCGACTCATTTCGTTTTTCTCGAAGTATTTCACTCGACAATTGCTCTTCGTGAAGGTCCATTCGATCTCAATCAAACACCTCGATTCGATATGAAGTCAACTTCTTTCGTTCTTCTCGATATATTTGAGTGGAGAAACTATGTTTGGCACTTTGGAGTTTATTGTGACCATTTTTTTCGAACCTGACGAACTCGTAAATGGGCTATTCGTCTACCTGAGGGTCCCCTTTTAGACATTCCTTCATGGTTTGTGTGACCTTGTGGTTTCTTTTAGTCGTGTTTTTTCTATAAAAGAAGTACCTACCAACAAACATTCGAAATTACCTTCATTTCCGTAGCACGAAACGTACCTCAGAACAATAATATTTGTTTAATATTATAGTTTCGCATTCCCCTTTTCATGTAGATGTTTAATTACAGGTAGGGTAAGGTCGTGTACCGAGGGCCACTTTTTCTCATTAATGATTTATGGGGTAAAAACAATCTCAAATCTGCAAAACCACTTCAAATTCTGATAAAGGAATAAGGTGAGACCAAAACACCATAACATTTTTTATTTTGGTACGAAAATTCAAATTATGAGAAATATTTTTCCAAAAAATGAAGTTCGGCTCGAGGTACAAGCATAGCATGTGCCTGGGGCCACTAGTGCTTTAAAATAGGGCCGCCTGCTTGTACATAGAGCCATAGGGTCTAATTGGAGAACTGAAGTATAAAAGCCATTGAAAAACGTTAATAACTTTATTTAGAATTATTTTCTTCGACAGTCTTTATTTTAAACAACACAATAAAGCGAATTGGAACGAACTGACTTAGGTAAAACAGTTAGTTACCTATTTATTTAAATTCTTTTCCTCGTCAGTCTTTGATTAAATCAACACAATGAAACCAGCAATGACTCGAAAGTAATATCAAAGACTTAGTTGGATAAAATATCACAGTCCACGTGAAAATGGCAGTAATGGAACTTAAGTTTCAGAAAAAGTCGTAAGGGAACAAGGTAACAATTTTGTGGGAACGAAAAATTAAAACTAAGGACTAAACAGTTGAAAAAAAGTATTTGGCTCAAAAACTTGGATATAAAACCACACGAGATGTGTTACAAAACATTAGGATTCTGAAACGATATAGGAAATTTTATTTACGTTCTTCTACAAATTAGTGGCTCAGGAAAAAGTCGAGAAGTATCCTGAATTTTGACTTGAAAAACCCTTAGGCATCTAAAAACAATAGAAATACCTTGATATATCAGATTAATATTGGTCTTTTTTCTCTTCTTTATTTATAGACTGTGTATTACATAGTCCATGAATACATATCTCCAGATAAATTATTGTATTGAATAATTTTATAATTGAATAATAGATAAAATTAAAATTCAAAGATTTTATAAATGAATCCCCGCTTCTCGCATAAATTTCAGTATTTTTTTTAGTTCCTCAGTTTTTCCTTTCTTCAGTATGTGTTTGCGTCCACTATCGCCAAAGAATTCGCTATGCGTCCTCCTTTCTTCCTCGTAAAATGGGCATTCGACAATCCTGTGCTCGTCATCTTCTACCCCGTTGCAGTGGTTGCATTCAGGTGAATCGGCTACACGTATTTTATATACCGATCTATTTGTTTGGCCGTGTCCAGTCCTCATCCTTACTAGCGGGACTATACCTATCATCTCTTTTTAGGGTTATCCCTTTGAACCAGGGTTTCCATGACACGACTGGCTATATTGGTAATGTAGGTAATATAGTGGCTATATTGGTAATTTTGGTAATATATATTGGTAATATTCCATGACACGAGTGTAATATTGGTAAAAGGTCGAAAAAACGTCATTGTTTGGTAGCCCTTGGTACAATACAACAAAAGGCCCTCGGTACAAGAAATCGCTCTTATCACAAGAAATCGATTTGTCAAATATTTCTCAAAAAAAATTGAAACTCTGATAACTTTCAGAATCACACGGTAAAAACCTCATTTATGATAACCCGATATAATAAAACCTCGTTATAACCCGATATTCGGCCAACGGCGTTTTCAGTAAACAACAAAAAGCTCACCTATAGACCTACTCCATAATGGCAGTTCAACTCCATGCAAACAAGATTTTTGTATACCTCTTCCATCTAATTATGTCATCGGCCCTAGGTACACGTCCTTACCCTACTTTATATTAATTTTTTATGATTTAGTTGAGATCCTCTTTTTATTTTCTTAATCTTTATTTAATTGTAAATAATGTTGTGAACTGCTCCGAGGAGCACAAGTTTCTGGAACTTAGGTCCTTGGCGGGCAATTTTGTTTAATATCCACTATTATTTCAATTTTTTGTAAATATTGCCAATTGAATCTTGAATGTAACATAATAATATTTTGTTACATATTATGTTAAATACAAGATTCAAGATTTTACATTATTTATTATTAAATAATATAATAAATTTTATTCATTATTTATTATTATTTTATTTTTATTAACATAGTATCGTCGGCTTACAGGAGAAACTAATTAAGTCAAAAAACACAGTTTCGAGAAATTTGACTTTGAAGTTCTTCTGATTTTAGAAGTTGGATTGCTTTGGCTGGGAAATAGCTAGAGAAACCTAATTTGAGCTATAATTAAAAAACCTAATAAAAACCTAGAAACCTAATAGTCCTTTATGATGTTTTATTTATACCACGGCCTATCTGAATCATGTAAAATGAACTAAAATTTAGTTCATTTTACATGATTCAGATAGGCCTTGGTATAAATAAAACATCATAAAGGTAATTTTACTACATTTAATGTAGTAAAATTACTATTTTTCTGAAAAGGGCACTTGACTTGATGAATTTATCCAGACTACGATAAGTTAATGAATTTCTCCTGGATAAAAATTTGATATAGCACGACTAACTTATTTTCTCTTTGCCATTTTTGGATGTTTTCCCATCAAAATACCTAAGAATAACTCATTTATCAACAATTGATAATAATTTAGTTATTTTTTAAATTACAATAAAAGGCATAAGGTAATTTTTTTCTGCAGAAAAGTTCCAAGTTGGCAACTATTTTTGAAATTAATTGAGTAAGTACGGTATTAAAAGTTGAAAAAATATCAATGCTTATCAGTACTTTTATTTGGAACTTTTATTAACCTTTTATTTGACCACCACCGGGTTTCGCCGGTACAAAATTTGAAATTATCATTATTTTATAATAATAATAGCGTGGAGAAACTCATTAAGTCAATCTTCGTCTGCTTGTTCTAGTATCCATTAAGTAAGTCAACTGTATTATGTTGTTCCAGACAGCAGAAAGTCACTTAGTTAAATTCTCCAGTATAATTTCGACAAAAAATGACGTAGGGAGAATCTCATAACGCGATTTCCGCGGAAACGGATACCCAGAGACGAAAACTGACGACGTCATTCAAAAGAGTATGAAAATTTAATGTAAGGTAGCATTTTAATCAGAATTTGGCCAACAATTGGCTTATGAGTTTCCCCTGCATGTCGACGTTATTCGACTCGTCTCACGCTAAACCCACGTTTTTCTTTCGTCTGTTTCAGTTTCAAGACCAAATGACGACGCCGAATCGTCACATTTGAAATCTTCGACGCCGAACCGCCCGACAATAAAATGTCTTTGAATTTCCCAAAAATCAGATGACCCTCGACAACACGACGTTCTGAACGGGCACTAAAACGGAGACAGTGATGAGGAACCGTACTGGTCAAGACTGACGAATAACGAACGGCGAATAACTCCATTTCACTCCACTTGTCATTCGACTAGGTCGACGTTATTCGCTACGTAAATCAATAATCGTAAATCGATTGCATTTCGCGATGGAGACTTTGAGTGGTGTTTTACTTTTGGCGCTTGGAGCGCTAGTGATGATCGCCCAAACGGCTAGAGCACTCGACGGCCCCAACATCTGCATGCGGCAAGAACCGTAAGTTTTCTTTCATTTACTTTATTATTTATTTGTAGATCATGTTATTGATCGTGTACTACTTATAGATCGTGTTATTTTTCTATTTGTTATTTATAGATCGTGTAATTTATCTATTTGGTATTTATAGATCGTGTATATTATCTATGTATTTGGTATTTAATACCAATCTATAACTTTTACAGATTGTGTATATTTACTATTCATAGATCGTTGATTTTACTACTTAGAGATCATATATATTCAGATAATATACTACATAATATGTAGTATATTACCTATATTATAGGTAATATTATTTATTTACTACCTATCTATAGATCGTCTATATTTTGTATTTACTACTTATAGATCGAGTATGTGACCTATTTACTATCAATGGCTAGTCTATATTTTCTATTTACTATCTATGGATTGTCTATATTACCTATGTATTTACTACTTACAGATAATACTACTTATAGATGATATTATTATTTATTTAATATTTATAGATCGCCTATATTATGTATTTACCATTTATAGATCGTCTAATTATGTATTTACTACTTATAGATCGTCTATATTACGTATTTCCTATTTATAGATCGTCTACAATATGTATAAATAAGTATAAGTAGTAAATTTACTACTTATAGATCGTTTATATTATGTATTTTCGATTTATAAATTGTCTTTATTATGGATTTACTACTTGTAGATCGTGTATATTACCTATTTATAGTTATGTTGTGTTATGTTATACCTATGTTGTGTTATAAAAATGTAAACGGTAATGATAAGTGTGATAATAAGCTAACTGTTTCTTTGTATAATAATAGTTTATTAGTAACTAGTAAACGATGTGGTACCAGGTAGTGGAACTCCCGACCTGTCAAGAGATCGTGAGAACAGTTTTAATTCAGACGGAGAGGCTCGGGACGCTCTTTCCAACGGTATCCTCAAATTTTATTTCAAAGAAAGGTCGGAAACACAAAAACATCTTAGAAGTAAAACAAAAGTCGGATTTTCAGCGGAGTTAAGAAAAAATGTTATGGGACAAAAGTTGTTGCAAATTAGTTGTAGAATCAAAGTTTGGACGATTCATACTGGGACACCCTGTAGGTATAGATAAGTTTTGTCACCATATATGTTGACCATATTTTGTGCCACTCTTTTTAATAGTCGTGAGACATATACAAATAAATTTATATAATAATATTACCTATTTACTATTTATAGGTCGTCGATTCATGTATCCAGATTATTTATTTACTACTTATAGATACTACTTACAGATAATACTACTTAGGTATACATCGCCTATATTATGTATTTATTACTTATACATCGTGTATTATCCGTCGATAGATAGTCTAGCTTATCTATTTACTATCTATTGACCGCCTATATTATGTATTCACTACTTACAGATTTTCTATATTATCTATTTACTATAGTAAATAGTAAATATACCACACGATAACTCTCGATAGAATTGATATGAAAAGTTCTAATTTACACAAAAAAACTGTCTTGGCAATCGAGTTTAGAGGGGGGGGGGAATATAAATATATTTATAGATCGTGTGTACGATCTATGTCCTATTTATAGATCGTATATACCACACGATAACTCTCGATAGAATTGATTAAAAAATCTGTCTTGGCAATCGAGTTTTAAGGAAGGGGGGGGGGGATGTTCATTTTGTAATATATAGTTATTTTCTAGAAAATTCGCTCTTTTAGCCATGATGTATGACTGTGTTTTTTTTTTTCAGGTATAACGTGACTGTGAGGATATCGGAGAAGAAGCCTGTCCAGAAAAAGGAGTACGTCTTGTGTGCCAAATTCCCGCCGAGGTGTTCAAAATACACCATCGATTTCGTTGATATATTCAAAGACGAGGTACGTACCGGATGTTTTGAGTAGATCGCCTTTTAGTTAAGATCACTGTCCTGTGTGGATTCTCCACCGGCTTAGAACACTGTCCTGTTTAGATCGTCGCCGTGTTTAGATCACTGAATTGAGCAGGTCGTTCTCCTGTCTAGATCACTGTCCTGTGTAGATTCTCCACCGGTTTAGATCGTCTTCATGTTTAGATCACTGACTTGAGCCAGTCGTTCTCCCGTCAAGATCACTGTCCCCAATTTTTAAGAAACATAATATGTTTTTAATTTCATAATATGCTAATATGATATTCATAAAAATGATAGTTCGATTTTTTATAATTATTATTACCTATTTGCGTTTATTTTACATTTTTTATGTTTATTTTGTCAGATCATAACGAAGACGCGGCCAGTCGAGGAATGTTGTGCCGGCTACGCAGAAACGCAGACCCGCACGTGCGTTCCAGTCTGTTCCGACGAGTGCGTTCACGGGACCTGCGCAGAACCGGAAGTGTGCAGTTGTGAGACCGGATACGGCGGGCCGCGCTGCGAATTGTGTAAGTCACTTTGAAGAGCGCCACCGCCTTATGTAGGTGGGAAGTGTGGGTTCTAGATCACTGTCCAGTGTAGATCGCCATCCTGTTTAGATCACTGTCCTGTGTGCATAAGTCCTGGTTAGAACACTGTTCTGTTTTAATCGCCCTTTGGATCACTGTTCTGTGTAGATTTTGTTTTTTTAAATAATAATAATATAGAAAGAAAAGTATTGGATACTTGAAGTATTATACTTCATAGTTATACTATAATAGTTATTTACGAGTATAAATGTATGAAAAGAACAAATACATTTGGCATTTCAGATCTCCAAAATTTAAAGAAATTAGTAGTTCTATAAAATGGCTGGTGCCTAAGTAGCATAAGTGACTTTGATAGAAATCTTATATGAAATCCAATAATAATATTGAATTGCTCACATGTAGGATATTATCCTACATGTGAGCAATTCAATTAGGACATCTTCTTCCATTTTTTCTTCCCTTATCTGCCCTAATAATGACTTTTCAAGCATACATTTATTCTATTCTGATAGAATAGAATAATACATACATATTATGAACCATACATATTATGGTTTTTCCTTTTCAAAAATGTATCCACATCCACACCTAAGTAAAAACAATGTAGGCCCCAAGACTGAGCCTTGAGGAACCCTCATCGATACACAAAACTAGCTCACTACGACCTCCATCAATTTCAACAAACTGGCACCTATTTGTCAAATAAGATAAAAACCAGCGTATAACATTAGATGTTAAAAAAATATATTAAATGTTATAAAAATTTTGTGTCCAAGCCATATTGCTGCAGTTTACTCACCAATCAACCATGATTAATTGCATCAAAGGCCTTAGTTAAATCGAAATACAAACTTATGGCTTTGCAGTTCGAATTTAGGGCATCACAGATTCTAGAACTTAGGACTGATACAGCATCATGACAGCTACGTCCAACGCGAAAGCCAAATTGACTATCTGAAAGCAAATTATACCGTTCCAAATAATCAACCAACTGCCGCTTCGCTAGTTTTTCGAATATCTTTGAGAAAGTTGACAGCAAAGAGATGGGGCGATAGTTCTCCAAAAGGGAACGAGATCACCGTCCTGTGTAAATCACCTTTCGGTGTAGATCACTGTTCTCTGTGGATCACCCTCCTGTCTAGGTCACTGTGTGCATCGCCCTCCTTTTTAGATCACTATTCTGTTTGTAGATTGCTCTCCTGTTCACATTCTGGTTCTGTGTTGTAGTCCAGTCAAAAAATACATCAAAATATGCATAAAATGCAAATAACATGCGCATATTATGCGCATGTATCTACGATTTTTTACCGAAATTTGCAACTCTGAAAACCGTGTGCTAACTGCGTGGGGAAACCGCTATTCTGGACCTGAGTTCAAATGTGCAAGGGGTCATAAAGAGGTTTTATATTGTAATATTATCCTTTACTTTCTTAAATAGCGTTAAATTCTGCGTCGTTGAAGACCAGAAACATAAAAATCGGTCCAGCAGTTTGGCCACCACAAGCGTTAGAAGATTGACCAATCTTCTCTGCGAAAATACGTTTGTCGGTCTCTTTTGGCCATAGCTCCAATAGGTACTATTCGTCCGATCCCAAATTTATTTTTTTCGTCTGAAAGGTAGTTAATTTTACTTTCAGACCCCATACATTAAATATCAATCAATTAGGTATCTTTAAATACCCATGCCAGCACGATAAGAGAATCATCGCACTGTTGTGGAATTTGAGTTTTCTGGGCACATTTTTCGCTATTGCTCCGAAGACATTGAACTAGTATCAGTTGAGACTTCGACGTGTAAAGACGTATTCTAATCGCTCGCGCTTTTATCGCGTCTTCTCATCTCGCCTACCGCTGACCCCAACGACCAGTCCCTTTAGACTACGTTCCAATATCTCTCGGCATCGGTAAGTCAACTTATTTCAAACCTTACCTGACAATAACCGACTGATAAGATGGGAATAGATAGCGAAGGAGATCCTAAACCTCCTGATATTACAGAAATAATAATCGATAATAATGCGGACAACTCTCGCAAACGCAATAACGAAAATCAACTTCCGAAATCGGATAAAATCGTAGTAACAGGAAACACCAAACGACCCCAGAAGAGAATGACCGTAGAGGAAACTGAAGAATATAGGAAGCGTTTAACAGCAAACAGATTCAGGGTCAACGATAAGGGACCTTTCTTCATTTTCATTGAAGGGAATAACTCTCCAGTTGGAAAGCTACACCTTATGTCCTTCGGAAAATGGATTTTCTCCCAAAACATCGAAAAATCAACTATAGATGATATAAAAATAATAGGATCGAACAGAATAAAAATTCAAGTAACCACAGCTAAAGCAGCCAATGACCTAGTATCAAGGGACATTTTCCAACAGAAAGATCTTTTCGCCTATATACCCGATTTTCTCGTCTATAGAACGGGAGTCATTCGTCATGTTATGGCAACAATAGAAGATAGTGAGATACTGACCGAGATGATCTCAACAGTTGATCCTGTAAGAATGCGGAGAATCACCAAACTAGAACACGTAAACGGTAAGCAGATAGTCCATAAAACAGAGACTATATTTGTTACTTTTAACTCACAAACCCTCCCCGAATACGTTAACATCTACGGTATGCGATGCCGAGTCGACCCCTATGTACCAACAGTTCGACAATGTTCCTTGTGCTATAGAATAGGACACGTAGCTGCACAGTGCAGAGGCAGCGCTCGTTGCTTACACTGCGCAGAGCAACACGAGACTGAACACTGCCCCAATACACAAAACCAATACGGGTGTATCAATTGCAAAAGTGTAGACCACAAGGCGGACAGCAAAAACTGCCCGGTCCTGGTGGAACAACAACGACGCAAGAGAGACCAAGCAATGGCAGATTCGTATGCCACTGTGACAAGAAATCGATTCGACATCTTGAGGACTGATGAGACAAATGAGGATGGGGAATTCCCTCCTCTCGGCACTCCCGCGACAGCTGACAGAAAGAAACTCACAAGAACGACCAGACGTCTGCAACCCTACAGTAGACCCGATAAATACTCTAATAATCGCACTAACTATGCTCAAGAGAGACTAACTAATCTCCAAATACAGCAGACAAAAAAGTACGCAGAATCAAAAAGTAACGTAGAAACAAATAATAAAATAAGCCACAGCAGTTCAGTTCAGGGTGAAAACGAGTACCGAAGCAAGCCCAGCACAGATGCTACACGATCACAGAAACCCAAGAGACTCACGCCCGAGTCAAAACAGGAGGAAGAAATGGAAACAGATAATCGTACACCAGAAGAAACGGTTAACAATCTATACGAAACATTTCGTAACTCACAACACAGCAGTGCAACAGATATCTACAAACACATAGAAAACTCAATTCATCATCTATTAACCTCTCAAACAACAACCACAAAACGGAATGATCCAAACCAATAACACCACTAGTTCCAACCATTCCCTAACCCCAATCCAAATACTACAATGGAACGCTAGATCCCTCGTGAAAAATAAGGGAACCTTGGAACACTACATCGACAACAACCCCGTTACGGTGATGGCTATCTCTGAAACTTGGTTTCAGCGTGGCAGACAGTACACCTTTAAAAATTATGACATCCTCAGATCGGACAGAGCAGACGGAAGGGCGGGCGTTGCTCTCTTGATAAAAAATGGGATATCTTACAATCAAATTCAAACCTCATACAGGATTCGTGATTTTTCCTATGTTGCAGCCCAAGTGCAACTCTCTCACCGCTTGTTAGTTACAGTAGTGTCGGTCTACAATAACCCCAGAAACTTTATAAGAAAACAGGAATGGGAACGTTTCTTCCAAAACTTCACAGGACCTGTAATAATAACAGGAGATTGGAATTGCCACCACGAAGCAGTGGGGAACTCCTTCTCGGATCGAAAAGGCAAGGACTTGTTTGAAGCTGCAGCAAACTCAAACTTATGCTACATTAACGATGGAAGTCCGACACTCCTCCCCTCGGCAAACCAGCGAATAACTTCTGCTGTAGATATCACCTTCGTTTCCCCGTCACTGTCGTTGGAGCTAACTTGGTCCGTTGTAGATGATACCTGGGGTTCCAACCACTTCCCATGCCTCATCACATTTGACAGCTACGAAACAACAAAGCAAGTCATCCCCTCTAGGAAATGGAGGAACGACAAAGCTGACTGGCCGAAATTTCGTTCTCACCTGGATCAAAACAAGCATAGATTGGACGGAACCAATCTCACATACGATAATATGCTTAACATAATAAACGAAGCTTGTGAACAGGCGATTCCTCAATCTAAACAACCAAAAGCTAAGAAACTAGCATACTGGTGGAACGAAGAGTGTACTAGAACGGAAAACGCCCGAAAAGAAGCAATAGCAAGGTGCAAAGATAGCTTTACATACGAAAACTACTTAGTCGCCCAACGAACCACCGCGATAGCAAAACGAGCGACACGGGCAGCAAAGAGAGGAGCGTGGAGAGACTACTGTACAGAAATCAATAGAAATACACCAATACGGAGTATCTGGAAGCAAATAAAAATTATAAAAAGCGGCAGACAAATGATAAACAAACATTTACTAGAAGGAGATTGGGTGGAAGAGTTCATGGACAGGATAGCACCAGGGTGGGTGCCAGATGTCCCAAACGCTGAATTATCACAAACAAACTCCATACCAGTATCAAATGAGGCAAATGACCTCTTCAACGCTCCATTCACGTTCGTAGAACTACAGAAGGCTCTGTCTACACCCACAACAGGGTCAGCTCCTGGGCTAGACCAAATTTGGTCCTGGGATCTACCCTATCTACACCCCTCAACGCACTGCTAGCGGAAACAGGCGAAATGCCCCTCCAGATCCGAAGAAAAATGCTCTCAGATCGCTTACTGACGTCCATATACAGTAAGGACTCGGAGCAGTATACCAAAGTAGCAAATCTGGCCGTTCAAAATTTAAGCGAAAGATATTGGCAGAAGAAAAGAACACCGCTACTTTGTGACAGTTTCACAGATCTCCACCAGGCCTTTGGTGGTATAAATGTCTCATCAACACCGCTAAAATACGCAATAAATTATAAAAAAACCTTGACGGCGCCACGTGTCTTCCTAAACATGTGCAGGAAGATAACATCAAACACCGAAATGCGACAAGACACCATCAACACGCTTCATGACAAGTGGCCGACCGGGAAATTCATATATACCGATGGATCCAAAATGAGTGGACATACGGCAAGTGCCTACTATGATGAAACCTTCCATACATCTGGGTATAAACGGATATGGAACGAAGCGTCCACATACTCAGCTGAGATGTATGCTCTGTGGATGGCAGTAGACTACACCAAGAATGCCCCGCAGCAATGGACAACAAATGTTATCATGTCGGACTGTAGAAGTGCACTTCAAAAACTGAAGAACATCGGACCTGACACTACTATAGGAACGATAGAAAGGAATATTCTGCGAGACATACACGATCTCAATGCCCAGGACAAGGAGGTTGTATTCGTATGGATCAAGGGGCATATAAATATAAGCGGAAATGAAGAAGCGGATAGACTGGCTAAATATGCTATCGCTAATTTATCCGAAAACGTAGAGGCAGTGTTCCCACCCACGGACCTCAACGACAAATTCAAAAAAGAGGCTTATAAGAAATGGCACGACGCGTATAAGACGTACCAAGCAGGAAAGAAGTACGTACAGATGTTCCCGACTCCTCCTCGACAACCATGGTTCTACAACTTCGAAAACACAAACAGAAAGTTTTACAAGTGCCTCTCAAGACTGCGATGCGACACTGGCGTAACTAACGCGTATTTGAGCCGAATTGGGGCGGTGATTTCCGCCGCCTGCAGGTTCTGCTCGGGGGCGGAGGAGACGATCGCACATGTGCTGCTGGAATGTCCACCCCTAGCCCGAAGACGTGGACCCATGATAAACTCCCTGCAACGAATCTTGACGCAGCCCATGTCCTTGGAAACCATTCTCACATCCCAAAAGGAAACAGTTTATGTAGCAGTGTTCAAGTTTTTTACCGACATAGACTATAATCCCTGAAAACGATTTATTTCATCATTTCATATCATATACAAAAGTAAATGAAATGTACTGTATTGTATATGTTGGCAAATGGTAAATAAAGGCCGAAGCCATTAAAAAAAAAAAAAAAAAAAAAAAAAAACTAGTCTGAATATTATTTGAATAATTACTCGGTTGTCATCTTATTTTGTGCTTCATAATCGGATTTCCAGACCGCCGTAAGTAAAATTTCCTACCCTCTTTATGTTTTCCTAAAATGAATAAATAATTTCGTCAATTTGAGTGATCAAAAACGAACCCCCCCCCCCCCCCCCCCCCCCAAAAAAAAACTCCAGTAAGTAGGTACGTGAATAAGTGGAAAACTGCAAAACTTACGAACAAATAGATGAATAACTGCGGTTGACGAATCTTTTCCACTTAGGGATGTCAAATCGGTACTCAAAAATCGATTGCTGAATCGACGGTGTAAAATCGATTCAATCGATTAATCGGCTTTGTAAAATCGATAATCGCCGATTTTTTAAAACAAAATAAACGATTTTTTTCAGTATTACTAAATAACACTGATACAATAATAAATAAATCATTATATCGAATAATACAAATTTTGTTTCCCAATTTATATCCCAATTCTATGTTTCAAGGAATAGCGACGATGGTGAAATCAGAATTGCGATTGTATCATATTCCGTTCTCAAACTGGAGCACTTGGAAGATGAAGAAACGTGGTTGTTACTTGAGATGTTCTTCGCGGTTCATCTGCTCTAATTTGAAAACGGAACGATTTATCGCTTTTTTAAACCCGATTAATTGCTGACGCAAGATCGATTACAAAATAATCCTTAACAGATAATTCAGCGTGTAAAATTCTATTAACTGAGGTGTTACTTGGTAAAGAAGGATAAAACATTGCTTATAATACCAGTGAAAATTATTTCTTCGAAAATTCGCTCTTATATGAATTGAGGCGTTCAGGATCAAAAGCGATTAACTCTGAAATTTCAAACATTGATTTTTTCACAGTTTTGGCAAGTTCAGTAAAGCCATATTAATAATAATTTATATTATTAATTATTGTAAATGTAACTAAGTAAGTAGTAATTATTATTAATATGGCTTTACTAAACTTGCCAAAACTGTAAAAACATTAATTTTTGAAATTTTGGAGTTATCCGCTTTTGATCCTGATTAAGTTAATTAAATCAACATGTTCAATCAATAACCAACTTTAGTGTTCCTCAATCCTCACATAAATGAACAAAGCGAATGTATCAGATGAAAATTTACCATCGTCTTATTTTATAGATTTGACAAATAACGGAGAGAAATTCTCACAGGATTTTTCATGCTGAATCCAAAATTAGAACTAGATTTTTTTCTATCTGCCGTGGTTTAAAAAAAATGCAATTTCTTGAAAACCATAAAACAGCGTTTTTTGGGATTTTTGTGTGTACTTTATAATAGACCTTTAGTGGCATATACATTTACAATAGGCCTCTAGGAGCCCTTAAGGTTGTAAATACAAAAAAAATTACAAAATAAATAAAATCATGGCCTTTAAGAATTACATAACTTACAGAGTAAATGGCAAAGATAAAAATTAAAAGAAAAAAATACAGCAACAAATTTGGTGGAAAGGGTCGGGATCTCAAAAACATATTGTTACTTTATCAACTTTACTGCTGTTTTCCGTTGAATGAAAGAAGATAACTAAAATCGGATTTCAAATTCGAATTCCGCACCTCAACAACCATAGAAAGAGTGGAAAGGATTTTTTGAAGTACAATTTCTAACACACAAACGTCGCTAGACAAGAGGTATGTGAGCTACATCTCAAAAACTGGACCTGATGGCGAAAAACGGGTTTCAGATTTGGATTCAGCACACAAAAACCCCAACATCAACCCTCATCTCCTCTGCTCCAAAAAACACCTGTTTTTTTGTTGGCCAGTGTACCTAGTGTAATCGATAAAAAATAAATCAGTCTAAAAAATCTATTGCAAAATAATCTATAATCGATCCTGAAATTATTTTAACATTTTGAGGAAAATCGATTATTATGATTGTTATCTTTATTTCCACTCATTTTCATTACGACAGCCAATACTTTTAATTATATTAATTAATAATATATCATTACCTAACTATAATTAATTTTTTTTGACCGACAGCATGTCCGAAGGGCCGTTGGGGCCCCGACTGCACGAAAGACTGCACCTGTCAGAACAACGCGACCTGCGACCCGTTCAGCGGACAGTGCACGTGTTCGAGGGGTTGGACCGGCGACGACTGCGGCACCCCGTGCCCGTCGGGACACTACGGCGGCGGCTGCCTCGAGAAGTGTCGGTGCCGCAACGGCGCCACTTGTCACCACGTGTCGGGGAAGTGCATGTGCGGCGAGGGCTTCACCGGTCCGCTGTAAGTCGGCTGTTTCTACGGGCAGCGACAAATCGATTATCTGAGTCGATTTTTAAATATAGACTTCTGTTATATTCGGAAGTAAATTATCGATTCACAAGTGTCAAAAAGGCGAAAAAATGTAGCAATCCTCAATCGATTCACGATGTTCGGAATATTCGGAACTGAAATATCGATTTACGACTTTCGGCCTTTCGATTGTTAAGTACCTACCAATTTACGATTCCTAAAAACAAACGAAAATCCGATTTCGGTCCTTCAAGTCGGTTAACGGTAATATTTATTACAACCATTGAGTCAAGTATCGATTCACCATTTTCAGCATTTCGGATGTTAGGTATGTATCGATATACGATTCCCGGAAACTAATAAAATTTATTTAATACAAAAAATTGAGTCAAGTATCCATCACCATGTCCAGACAAATATCGAGGTGAAGAATCGAATTACGGTTTTCTGTCAAATATTGAGTCAAGTATCGATTCACGGTTTCTTATCATATCGATTTTGAAGTCGATTTCAAATATCTATTTGTAATACATCATTCACACATGGTTCACATCTGACTATTCTGATTTTTGAAAATTTTTCTGAAATGTGTGCAAATTAGAAACAATTTATCTGTAATTAATTGGAATTAATGTAGATCTACATCAATTTCAATTAATTACAGATAAATTACAGATCTGGACACTTTCCTGATAAATGGAAGTCTGCCTTTGTTACCCCGATCCCAAAGGGTGGTGATAAGAGCTCGATTTTGAACTACCGACCAGTTTGCTCTCTTTCTGTGGTACCGAAGGTTTTCGAAAAACTTGTGGTTGAGAAGTTGTCTTTGGAGTTTTCACCCTACTTGGCCGAGCAGCAGCATGGCTTCTTGCGAGGTAGGTCCACCGTGACAAACCTTTTGCTGCTACAAGAATTTGTGATGGAGGGATTTGCTCGGGGTTATCAGACTGATCTTATAGCAACCGACTTCGCCATGGCTTTTGACAGGCTCTCTCATCAGCACTTCTTGTCCCTATTGGAGTCACTGGGAGTTCACGGCCAGTTTCTGCGTTGGATGGCGTCGTACCTCAGCCTAAGGAAACTCACAGTCAGGGTTAGGGGTGCATTATCCTTGCCTTTTACGTCTACATCTGGGGTGCCACAGGGAAGTCACATTGGTCCGCTATGCTTTCTGCTGGCGATCAACAGTGTGGTTTGCCAGCTTGGGCCAAACGTCGGATGTCTCCTGTTTGCTGATGACCTGAAGGTGTTTTGCCACATTGAATCTGATATGAGCTGTCAACTTCTGCAGAGCGCACTGCAGGACCTTGAGCAGTGGTGTATTGGGAATAGCCTTTTCCTAAATCCCTCTAAGTGCTCGGTTATCTCTTTCTGCCGGTCATCGAATAAATACCAGTACGACTACACTCTTTGCGGAGCCCCTTTGGGGAGGGTGCACGAGACGAGAGACCTGGGGGTGCTCCTGGATGGTCAGCTGTCTTTCTCCGGCCACATCGCCAACATTTCAAGAGGTGCCATGAGAGCTTTGGGGTTCCTGAAGCGGCACACCAGGGATTTCACCGACGTCCGTGTCCTGACTCTGCTCTACAAGGCACTGGTCCTTCCCAAGTTGGATTATGCTTCCCCAGTTTGGTCCCCTTTTTACGCTATCCACAAATACAGCTTGGAACGAGTCCAAAATAAGTTTCTGCGGTTCATCGCTTTTAAGCTTGGAATACCCCAGTGCGACGTAGACTATTCGGAACTCCTCATCACTTGCAACCTTATGCCGCTCGACAAAAGACGCTCGGTGGCTGACCTCACGTTTCTCCACAAGCTGCTCAACAACAAAATCGACTGCCCGTCCCTGCTATCAAGGATCGGTCTGCTGGTGCCGCGTCTCTCCTCCCGGTCATCTAGTCTTTTTCAAATCCCCTTTAGTCCGACAAATTACTTACAAAACCGGCCACTTGTTAGAATTCCCCGTCTCGCAAATCTTTTTCTAAGTATCCACCCCGAATTTGACTTCTTCTCCCACTCATTGTCACAGCTTAAATATTCTGTAGTTTCTACACATGTTTCTATTACTTGATACAACCTGTATTTGCGTTCGATTTTCACACCCTAGTATTCTTGTTCTCTCTATTTCTGTCATACCACTTTGATTATGTCTTACCACTTATCGTCATACCACTTGGTAATTATTATGTCTATTCAATTATTACCGCTATTTAATTTGTACTTTGGATAATATGCTTGTAATTGGGCTCGCCCGTATTTTTTCAAATAAATAAATAAATAAATAAATAGATAAATCGATGTTCGATATTCTGACAAATTGGTTGTTATTATCGATTATCTGCGTTGGATTTGACATTTTGGTTTATTATCTTCGATAATGAACCATTGGAATCGCCCAAAGAAAAAATTTTTTTAACCCCCCCTCAAAATTTGTTGGTTTACGTTTCAAGATACGTAGATTCAGAAAATCGAATAAAAAAAAATCCGTCCGTCCGCCGTACGCCGTACGCCGTACGCCGTCCGCCGTCCGCGCCACTTTGCCCAGTTAGCGTTGAGCTAAAATTACGAAATTTGGTTTCTGGGTTTGGACCAGCCCCACAATGATCCTCGAAACTTTTCATAACCCTAGGTCAAGGGGAAGGGGTTCAAAACGAATTTTGAAATTTTGAAAATTCCATATCTCGAAAAATTCATATAGAACGATATGTTTTTTATTTCATATTTAGATAGAGTTTGTTCCGTAGAATTTTTTAAGACCATCCGCAGCTTTGTACGACCAGCCGTTCGTTCACAATGCCGGCTCAAAGATTGTGCCTCACAACACGATCGTGACTCAAACTGTTGAAATACAGGTCCATTTTCATACTAACAAGCTCTTTGAAACATCATATGTCGAGTTTGTTGTTCTGAGGTGCGTTTCGTGCTACTGAAATGAAGGTAATTTCGAATGTTTGTTGGTAGGTACTTCTTTTATAGAAAAATTATTACCGACGTAGTATTAAAAACCCCAGAATTATATCGTATTAATTAATCATAATTAATAATAATAATTATTAATAATGAATACAAATTGTTGATACCTAACAATAAATTATAATAATTTTCTCTAGGTACTTGATAAAATTGTTAATAATTAGTGATAATTGATAATAATAATTAATCTAACATTTAGGATCTAGACATTTAGACCTAGTGATCTAGACAGAAGGGTGGTCTGTACAAAGAAGATAATGAACCGTTGTGTCAAGAATTTGCAGAGTTTTATGTCTTTACTATTGTACATAACTCAAAAAGTGTGACGGTGACGGTGTGACGAAGAAAGCGTTATGAAAAATTTATGATGATTTTCACGTACAACCGATTCGTTGCTACGGAACTTCAACTTCGCCAGTTATCATCGTACAAAAATCGTTCACCACTCGTTGGATACCTCTCGATTTACCTAACCATATTACGTTAACCACTGCGGAGTGCGTGGCCGACAAGCTGCGGTATGAGCGTGATTGTTTAAATAATTGTTTACACACAGGTAATCATTCTCAATAATTTATATAACAATTTTTAAATAAAAAAAATGAAGAACGAGGTACGTGGTGTGGGTGTGGGAGGGGGCGCAAAGACATAAAATGTCCCTCGTGGTTGCGTACTCGTATGAAAGCTGAACCCACTTTATGGTTGATTTGAATCACGAATCCAATGGCTATGACTGGCATGTCTGAAGCCAAATCATCTAAGAAGAAGAATCGCGAATCTCTGATTGCAGTGATTACCTTCCAAGTTTAAGGCCACAGAGGAACCATTTTAAGTATTAATTAAAAACACTCGTCAGCAAGTGGGTATAGTTTTTTGAGTTATGTGCCATAGTAAAGACAGTGTAGTGACGCCGTCTCCTACTATATCCTACAGTATAGTATGATTTTTTAAACAGATCGCGCCAATAAAAGAAGAAATAATGTTTTGGGTTTAAGTAACTACCCAAGCGATAGCAAATTCCCCCAAAACGACATTAAAAAAACTGTATAATGATATCTTCTGCGAAATGCGAATAATGAGAATATTATATATAAATTAACTAATGATAATTCAAGGAATGTACTTAAAACATACTGTTGTTAAATTATGTTTTTAAATGTTTTAATCACGATTTTTAATACATCAACCACACGTGGTTCACATCTGATATTCTGATTTTAGAAAACTTTCTGAAATCTCTACAATTTAAAAACAATTCATCAGTAATCAATTGGATGCCAAGTAGATATCGATGTACGATAATCTAACGAATTGGATGTTATTATCGATTTTCTGAGTCTGATTTTTAATGTCGATTATTTAGAAAATTTATACCTAAAGTGAAGTAAGTACCTATTGACTTTACGATTCCTAGAAACGGTAAAAAAAATGAGTCAAGTATTGATTCACGATTTTTTGACAAATTTTTGAAATTGAAGTATCGATTATTGGTTTTCTGAATATTTGAAGCTCAATTATTCGGTCAGAATCAGAATTCAACTGTCTGTTTAGAATATACGAAGTCATTAGGTAATCGAGTAACAGTGTGAATCGGATTTTGAAAAATTGATCTTAAAAAATACTAGATTTTTCGTTATAAAGACTTGAAAATCGACTCCCATTCTCCTCCTTGAAGCGCCAGATATTTGTTGATTTACAAATTACGTTTTTGATCCGAATCCAGGCATTCAAGGATCGATTTACGGTTGATCGACAAATTGAAAGTGAAATAGTGTGAATAGTCAGTTTGTTTACAATATTTTTATGATGAGGGTTGGGGTATCGATTCATAATGTAAATCGAATCTTGCCAATTCGATATGCTGAAATATATCTAACGATTTATATATAACGATTTTTTTTTTAAATTTATTTATTGGCATTAAGTAAATACTTTATTTAAACAGCCATAGATAAATTATAATCATTTCAAATTTTTCGTTATATACACTTGGAAATCAACTTCCATGATTTCTCCTCCGTTGATTTCTAACTGGTTGTTTTGTTTGAATTCAGGTGTGAAAATCTGTGTCCGGTCGGAAAACATGGGAAAGACTGTCAGAACGACTGCAGGTGTCAGAACAACGGCTCCTGCAACCCGACGGACGGCTCCTGCACTTGCACGCCAGGATGGATGGTGAGTCCACACAGAGTGTGAGGGGGCCCTCAAGTGCTGATGTCACTTAGGTCTTCAATTGCCGTCTGTACCGATTGGAGACATGAAGGCCCATTTTGTCAATACTTGGGGGCTTTTTTTAATTTCAAAATTCGCTCAATACAGTCATACCTCATCGCTGAAAAATCTCCTGTTTTTTCAGGGTCCAGTCTGCGGAAACAGGTGCCCTCGCGGGACGTGGGGTGAGAATTGCGGGAAGCAGTGCGTCTGTTTCCACAACTCGCACTGTGATCACGTCACTGGAACATGTGAATGCGCTCCTGGCTACAGAGGCGAAGCTGTAAGTTTATCTGAATTGGGTACAGCGCTGTAACAGCTTGTAGTAACAGCCAGTAGGTCAACGATTACAGCCAAATTAGCATCCTCTAACCATCTGTAGTAGCCCGTCCCACTCACCAGATTTGAGCAGAGCGACTGTCTCCTGGTCAGGATCCAGCACCAGCTCATCTGATGACTGCAGAGAGACTGTCTCCTGGTCAGGGCCCACCACCAGCTCATTAGATGACTGCAAAGAGACCTTCCCCTGGTCAGGATTCTGCTTCGCCTTATTCTTGGAGCTCCAACCTTCTAGAACCACTGGGCAGCTCCTTTTTGATTTCACTTGGCAGCCCTGAGCTGTCTGCAGACAGTTACTCTAGTGCATTTGCACTAGTAACAGGCAGTGAACATGATTACTGTAAGATTCTCCAGAAAAATCCACCAGAAACCTCTCAACCTTACACTACCTGTCGAGCACTCACTTCACTCTTTGGTGAGTCTGCTCCAATTTATCATCCACTCATCAACAGTTGATGTACATCCTACACCCACAGACCTTCAAATTTACCCCACGAGTGGATCATGTGGAGGCATGATTGCCATCTCCACATCCTAATTCCACCCATAGCAACAATCAGCTGCCTTAGTTGTTTGGTTACTTGTTGTTATGCATGAAATAAGTAGTTGTCAGGCGCCGGAGTGTGGATATTTGGATTTGTGGTTGGTAAACACCCACTTGTCTTTCAACCAGTCATAGTAACAGCTTTTTGTGTTCTGCAGTGTCTGGAAAGGTGCCCTGAAGGGACTTACGGTCACGACTGCTCAGGGAAGTGCAGCTGCCAAAACGGCGGCGAATGCTCTTTCGAGACTGGGGAATGCGACTGCCTTCTCGGTAAGTTACAGACGCTTATTATGTACGTGTGGTCGTTCAATGGAAGCCCTAATGTCTGCCATAATGCTTGACACAAGACTAATTCTTGCAGAATTATCGAAGAATTATTGCAAGTGACATGGGTCGGTCCACAACAAGCAAATTTGGAGTCCATAACAATGTCTAGCTACCACTTACCATCTCTAGCAGCCCCTAACCATCTTTAGCTGCCCCTAACCGTCTCTGGGAGCCATTTACCATCTCTAGCAACCCATAATCATCTATAGCAACCCATAACCATCTCAAGCAACCCCTAACTATCTCTTACAGCGCCTAACCATCTCTACGAGCCCCTAACCATCCCTAGCAGTCTCTAACCATTGCTGACCATCTTTAGCAACCCCTAACCGTCTATAGAAGCCCCTGGCCATCTCTGCCAACCCTCCACCATCTCTAGCACCCCCTGACAATCTCTAGCAGCGACCGGTGGCGTATCAGAAT
Source organism: Stenodema calcarata (assembly GCA_963920205.1). Taxonomy (NCBI): domain Eukaryota; kingdom Metazoa; phylum Arthropoda; class Insecta; order Hemiptera; family Miridae; genus Stenodema; species Stenodema calcarata. The sequence goes on from OY986065.1 coordinate 861,751, forward strand.
GACGTATGAGTGTTACGGGCGAATTTTTCTTTGCCGCAGGATGGAAGGGGTCGGCTTGCGAGGTGAGGGCTTGCCCTCGGGACATGTACGGGCCACACTGCAATATGACGTGTGACTGCAAAGAAGCCAACACCGAGTTGTAAGTTAACCCGACGAGCTGATCCACCATTATTATTATTATTATTTTCATCATCAATGAGTTTCATGGCCGTCCAGCAATGACGTTATTTTAGGGATCAAGGTTAGAACATGTCTTGTTTCAACGTAAGATTTGGATATCGTTCTAGAGTAAAAATATCTTACAAACATAGTGAAAAAATATATGGCCTCAATTCAAACCCAAGCGAGACAGGAGGTCGGAGCTGCTGTGTATGAGGAGTAACCTGAGTAATAAATTGAGCTCCTTCAGATTCATTAAGTGGAAACGCAACCAAATGGTATTTTATGTCGTCCAGAGAAGCCATTATTCACTTGTTTATTATAATTTGTTTATTTCCTCACTGAATTGTCTGTCGTGATGTTTTCTAGAGAGTTATGATCTATGCTCGTTTAATCCTGTTGTACAGGTGTCATCCAGGAACAGGGAAGTGCGATTGCAAGGCGGGATGGGACGGTTGGGACTGTGGGCGCCCTTGCCCGTTCTACACATATGGAAAAGGCTGCAAGACGACGTGCGAGTGTCAGAACTCGGCTCAGTGTCTCCCAAATAACGGGACCTGCGTCTGCGCTCCAGGTAACCACTATTAACAACCCCTAAAACTCTATGAATCATCAAAACATCTCTAGCAGCCCCAAATCATCTTTAGCGGCCCCTTCACCATCTATACCGCCCCATAACCTCCTCTACCATCATTTTTCGACTCGTTATAACCTCACAACTGCTTTTCCTCCCGCCAGGTTACAAAGGCCGTTTCTGCGCTGAAAAATGCGACCGCGGCTTCTTTGGCGAGGACTGCTCTCACAGGTGCCAGTGCCTGAACGGTGCCACCTGCAACCAAGAAGACGGCAAGTGCGTTTGTCCAGCAGGTAAACCCAAACCCCACTTCGTTGTATAACCTTCACAATAACCTACTGCAATGCACTTTGGATATAAAACTGACCTTGTATCACCTCCAGGTCTGACGGGCTCGCTCTGCGACAGGCCTTGCCCCGAGGATTTCTACGGGGCCAACTGCTCGATCGAGTGCAAATGTCAAAACGACGCCGGGTGCGAGCCGCAAAACGGTACAAGCTCCAAAAACTACCAAAAAAATTGAATAAGCGTTAATTTTGTTGTATACTTTAACGTAATTTTGTGACATCGACTTGTTCAGGGACCTGCCTCTGTGCGCCAGGCTTCACGGGGCAGTTCTGCGAGATGAAGTGCCCTCCGGGCTCCTTCGGCCGCGGTTGTCTCCAAAGGTATGGGATGGTTAGGGATGGTTAGGGATGGTTAGGGATGGTTAGATATTAAAATAAAATAAAAAAACTTGCGAAGCTTACCTATAAGTGCAGATATGTGGCAATCAAATTTGAGCTGGTGGTCAAAAATAACACCCAGATACTTTCAACATTTGTTGTTGGAGTGAGAAAGCTACTCAAACAATGGGTGGAGCTCAGAAAACATTCATACTGATAAAAATAAATGATATCTGTGCACAACTCCTCTGCTTGACACAAACAAAGAGAAAACCAAACCACCGACGTTTTATTGATATTCAAACATAATGCACTCCAATCTAACCAGTTTCATTATGAACAGAGTCTTGTTGACCGTAGCCACAAGGGTCTCATAATTGAAATCCCAGAAAACAATAGCAAGATCAGTATCATCGGCAAAATCGAAAATCTGACCTACATCAAGATTCAGAAGTTCATTTGTATAAAAAAAAAAAAAAAAAAAAAAACAGTACAGGTCCCAATACAGTCACCTGAGGCACACCACAATTTACTAATATCTCATTACTCAAAACATCACCAATTCTTGTTTCCTGAGTAAGGTCCAATAAAAAGGATTGAATTCGTTTCAGCGCTCCACCTCTAATACCATATTTTTAAGTTTCTTAAACAAAAGTAGGTACATGTTGAACTGGGTCAAAAGCATTTTTTATATCACAAATTCTGAGATATCAAGATCAAACAAAGCATGAGCGGTCCCTAGCCCCTTCTGAAAACCACATTGGTTTGTCAAAATGATTCCATGAGAATCCAAGAAGGAAACTAAACGCGAATTTAAGCACTTTTCCAATAATTTTGCCAGTGATAAAGTAAGAGTAATATCACTTCTATTGCCACTCTTGTACAAATGAACCACAACAGTCGACTTCAGCAACGTTGGAAAAGTGCCAAAGGGGCACTGCTGGTACATCAGTTAGAAATGTTCTAATCGTGGGAATGACATTGTAAGCGAATTTTCAAAGAAAATGAAGCTGTTCTTCCTGTCCAAAATGTTTAAAACTCGAATTTGAGAAACCTTTTCAGAATCCGTTTCAGACCATCGTGAATTCACACCCAAAAGACACCAAAAATCGTACAATAAATTTACAATTAAGCTTCGAAGTATTGAGTAGGTATTTATAAAACTTCAAAATTGATTTTTCGCCCTAGTAGTGCAGAACTCGACACTTCAACCCTCTCATGACCGCCAGTAAAACTGCCTTTTTCTTCCGATTTTTCAGGTGCGACTGCCACAATGAATCAACTGCCGCTTGCGACTCTATCACCGGCCTCTGCATCTGCAAACCCTCGTGGTTCGGTAAGTTGCCGTCAATTGACTAAATCTAGCATTAACGATTTACGGAAATCTAGGATTAACTGAATCACCGACTACCTATTGCATCGATTAACTATTACGACAATTAACTAATTTCAGATTTACTGAATCGACGATTAACTAAATCTAGAATAAACTGAATTGCCTTATTAACTAAATCTAGAATTACTGAAGTGACGATTAACTACTGCAACGATTAACTGACGCAATAATTTACTAAATCTAGGATTAACTGAATGGACGATTATCTATCTTGACGACCAACTGATGCTATATAAATCCAGTATTAACTGAATCGACGATATCTTTTGTGACGATTAATCGTTGATTAACAGTTACTGAATTTACTAAATCTAGGATCAACTGAATCGACGATTAACTAAATTGATAATTAATTGAATTGATGATTAACTGAATCTATAAGTAATTAAATGTAGAATTAACTGAATCGACGATTAACTATTGCGACAATAAACTGATGCTACGATTCACTAAATCTAGGATTAACTGAATTGACGAATAACTAACTCGATGATTAACTGAGTTAAAAATGTTGTTCAAATTGTTTTAAAATGAACTTTAGAAATTTAATGTGAAAAAAACGAATTTAAATTTACAACCTGTTCTGACATTGTTCAAACCTTTTTAAGTACGAAAAAAATGAACTGGACCATTTTTGAACTCGATATTTGGAGAACTCAGAAAAAACCTTTAATCGCTCCCTTTCGGTATTTTGTACGGTGCATTCAGATGAACAACTGCGCCAAATTTCAGCTTTCCCCATTTTTTTCGCTTTGAATTGTCTCAATGTTACTGGGCTTCCAGAACCCTCTGCCACATTATGCCACAGTTTAACAGAGATGTGTAATCGCTTATGCCACAGCTAGAACGTTTGTCTATAACAACTTTCTATTGCAGGTTACAGGTGCGATTCGAGGTGTGAAATCGGATGGTTCGGCGACAAGTGCGAACACAAGTGCGAGTGCGACAACCGCGCTTCATGTTATCAGGTACCAAAAAAACCCCACTGGATATTTGGATTTTAAAAGTGCCACAACTCGGGCATTATCGGTCGTAGAGACTTCAAATTAGTGTCACCGGAAGCAGAATGTCATTATGAATCGATGAAACCAATTTGGTGTCTCTAAGACTGTAATTGACATCATATTATGGAGGTTTTTGTATGAAATTTCTGTTTACTCGTGGTATTGATTTGCAGGACAGTGGGGAGTGCCAGTGCGGCCCAGGATACGCCGGAGGGCTCTGCGAGGCGCCGTGTCCGGTCGGTACTTTTGGGCTCGGGTGCAAGCAGTCGTGCCCGTCGGGGAGCAACGGTGAGTCAATTTTAGATCGTTTTTTGTTCATTTTTGAAATGATAAATTTGAATTTTTTGGGTTATTTTGGATGGAAACGGCTGTTACTGTCGTGGATAGGGTGATGTGTGCAGAACTGGTGAGATGATTAAGTTCTGCTGGATGCATCACGAGTTATTTTGGCAGTTGGAGAACGCTGATTCGTCAATGAGACACTGGGTGCGGCACTGTATTTTATGAGATCCTGCGGCACCGACATGTTCACTGCTTCAGCTCTGGAAGGTTCTGTTGTGGGATTTCTATTTGTGGCATTTCTTGTCTCTCTCAGCAATAGTTATTGCCATTGGCTTTCTTTCTGCCACATCAAATCTTGTTGGGTCTCTGTAGCACCACAATCAGACGTTGTTCTTTCAGGTCACATCAAAGACTGTGGCTTCTTCCTGCAACAACACAGCTTGTTGTACCTCTGCCAGTTATTGCAACATATCTTGTCAAAGTTCAGACTGTGACATACCCTGTCACTGCTTAGACTGTGGCGTGACTCCTGATGCAACATTGTTGTTGTGTCACAGTTTCCTCATAGTTACCGCACAAGTTACTGTGGCATACGCTGTCACAGAACAGACTATAGCATATCCAGTTACAATACAGACTGTGGCATACAACTCAGACTGGTATATTGAGTCACAATTCAGACTATGACATATCCAGCAAAATTCAGACTGTGGCATGCCCAGTCACGATTCAGACTGTAGCATATCCAGTCATAATGTGACATATCCAGTAACAGCTCGGACTGTGACATATCTACGCACAGCTCAGACTGTAGCTTCTCCTGTCACTGATCAGACGATTACAGACACAGCTCACACTGTGGCAAATTCAGTCAAAGCTAACACTGTGTCACATCCAGTCACCGCTTAAGTACTCTGTGGCACATCCAGCTCGACAGCTCAGACTGTGGCTTATCTCGTCACAGCTCAGACTGTAGCTACTTAGGTCACTGATCAGACTGTACAATTTTAGGCACAGCTCACACTGTGTCACACCCATTCACCGCTTACACTGTGGCATATCCTGTCACTGATCAGACTGTGACCTATCCAGGCATAGCTCAGACTGTGGCGCATTCAGTCTCTTCTCAGATCGTGGCATATATAGGGACAGCTCACACTGTGGCAAGTCCGCTGGACTTAGTCCTGCCACAGCTCAAACTATGGCTCCATTCATGCCACACTGCAACTTGTTGTGGTTTTGCTCCTCACAGTTCCATTTACTGTGGCATATTCAGTCATAGCTCAAACATTGGCATGTCCAGTCACAGCTCAGACTGTGGCATTTCCATGCACAGCTCAAACTATTCAATGTACAGTAAAAGCTCAGCCTATGCTTCCCTTCCTGCTACACCACAGCTCAATTTCCATTTACTGTGGCACATCTTGTCAGAGCTTAGACTGTGAGTTATCTTGTTTCAGCTCTTCGTAGTTATTTAACCCACAACCTCAAATATTTGTCTAATCACTACAACAGCTTTGCCGGTGATTGGTATAACCTCTCACTCATATCAACATCAATGTCTTATTTTCTACGCTTCCACCTTCTTATTCAAATTGAACATTCCACCAATTCAACCGCTCAAGCAGTACTTAAAGCAGTTGAAAAACCACCAAATTCGTCAGACCCAACGACTCATTTCTTTGTTTGTTTTTACAGTCAAGTTGATGTCAGATATCCACAACAGTGAGTAGATTTGCTTGGTGTAACCGTTTTAATAGTCACATCTTCCGCTTATCCAGACCAGGGGGGTCTTAGAGGATTGAAATTAGTGTATGAAATTGTATAGATTGGGATGAGTACAAACTCTCAATGTGGTAGCATGTACCATATCCTGACGCTGAACCAACTGTGACATAACCAGTCACAGCTCAGATAATGACATATTCCGTCACATCACAGACTGTGGCATATATGTATAGGCCTAGCTCAAACTGTGGCTTATCTTGTCACACCTCAGACTGTGGCATATATGGGGACAGCTCAGACTGTAGCATCTCCTGTCACTGATCAGACGGTGCCATATCCTGTCACTGATCAGACTGTGGAATATCCAGTCACACCTCAAACTATGGCGTGTCCAGTCACAGCTCAGACGAATTAGAGTACTAGCGACGAGGTTGTGGAAACCCATTTCAATAAAAAACGGAGGTAACGGAGGTATAATATACTTATTATACATATTATGATGAGAGAGTCTATTTCTACGAAAAACAATGAGTACAATTGTTGAATCGATTTCGACGATTAGGTCATCATCAGTAACAAACATGGTTCATGTTTGTTACTGATGATCATGTTACTGTTGTTCATGTTTGTTACTGATGATCATGTTACTGTTGTTCATGTTTGTTACTGATGATGACCTAATCGTCGAAATCGAGTTAACAATTGTACTCATTGTTTTTCGTGGAAATAGACTCTCTCATCATATAGACTCTCCTACCTCCGTTTTTTACAGCTCAAACTGTAGCATCTCCTGTCACAGGTCAGACTATAGCATGTCCAGGCACAGCTCAGACGATGGCATGTCCAGTTACAGCTCACACTGTGGCATGTTCAGTTTCAGCTCAGATTTAGAGGATTGAGTTTGAAGCATAGATACAAAATTTATTATTGTAAATACCAGTGTTAATTTTTGGGGTATTTTTTCGCTCTCCTAATTGGCTCGTTGGCTCATTAGTCAAGAACCTTTGCACTATAAAACTTGGTAGACCCCGTATTATCATCGACTGCTAACCTTTTACACGAGTGATGTCAAACTATCGTTTCTCCTAAGAAACTATCCTTAACAATCGATAGTTCCGGAAAACTATCTTGTAGTAATACGTCGATGGATAGAAGGATGGCGTGGTTTGTGGACTTTTGGAAATCTTGAGGAGATTCTCATTTTAACCGAATTTCGAACGACTCTTGGGTAGTATCGATTAGTCGTATGATGTCTCAACCCTTTTTAAACCACCACCCCCCAGAGAAGCTGAACATTTTCCAAAGCCGTATACCTATCATTGGAAGAATGGAGACCAGAAAAAGTTTGTTAAAAAGTACCAGTTATTATGGCTCATTCCGTGGCACCACAAGCAGACTTTGCTCTTTCAGATCACATTTAAGAATGTGGATTCCTCCTGTCACAACGCAGCTTGATGTACCTACTGCCAGTTACTGTAGCATATCCAGTCACAGCTCGGACTGTGACATATCCAGTCAAAGCTCCGACTGTGGCTCCTTTCCTGCCACAGCACACCTTGTTGTGTTACTGCCCCTCACAGCTCCCTTTATTATGGCACATCATACTACAGCTCAGACTGTGGCTTCACTGCTGACGCAACATTGGCTGTTGTGACATTGTCTCCTCATAGTTACTGCACAAGTTACTGTGGCATACGCTGGCACAGCTCAGAAGGTAGCAGGTCCTGTCACTGCTCAGACTGTGCCCGTGATCTAGATAATCAAAATTTGCACTTCCGAAAATCGAGTTTTTTTTCGCTCTGGCACCACTGTGTGGCGTCGTTTAAGGAAATTAGAGAAAATTTCCCTTTTAACCGAAATTTCAACGACTCTTGGGTAGTATCGATTAGTCGTATAATCGCCTAAAACGATTGATAGTCCCGATACTTAGCCCTCAACATCCGTAGTTTTGAGAACGTTCTACCAAATTATCGATACTTATCGTCAACGGTTTGAAAATAGCGAAGCTGAAGAAATTTTGACAGTTGGAACGGATTTCTATTTTTCTCGAATTTCCGACGATGTTTTAACGATACTACAGCTATTTGGTTGTTTCGATTTCGGTGGAATCGGTAGATGGTTCAAAACTAGGTACCGATAGTTTGACATCACCAATAGACACTAACACGTTCCAATGAAATTTACAAAATATCGTATATAGAACAGTTTTTAATCTCTAATTGCATCAGCCAGTGACTAACACGGTGTGAGTTCATTCATATAGTACCATTTTGAAAATTTCCATGTTTTATTGTATCGATTGACAACCAGAACTGATTGTCGAATACCAGAACAGCTAAGTATATTATTATTCCCTCCTGATCCCCACAACCCACCCTTCAGGTACATATTCTGAAATAAATTGAATTGAATTGAATTGAGAATATCAGAACCGTTGATTTATAACTGACACTTCTAATGAACTACCAGAACTATTGAACAGTTATCAGACTCATTATGTAGTACCAGAACCATTTATTGATTACCAAAACCTTTTCTTTATTGCCAGAACCTATGATCATTTACAAGAAACATTGATTGATTCACGAAATTCACAAAAAATATGTAAATTGTCGGAACATTCACAAACAAGATGTTAATTGTGGGAAAATACACGCACAAAAGTGTGCATTTTTGTAGAATTCATGTGGAAAAATTTTTCAGTAAGATTCCTTGTAAAATGGGAAAATTTGAGTGACATTTTCAAAAAATTCAGGAAATTTTGTTTAAATTCACAATAAAAGTGAATTTCTGAAAAATTTACAAAAAAAAGAGAATTTTTGTAGAATTACCTAATGTGTAAAAGAAAAACTTGAAATTCAGTAAAATTTATTGTAAAATTGAAGTGACTGAAAATTTGAGTGACTTTCTCAAAAAATGCATGAAATTTTAGTAAGTATAATTCCAAAAAAAAAGTGAATTTCTGGGAAGATTCATAAAAACGATGTAAATTCTTGGAAAATTCACAAAAAATTGAGTGTTATAGAATTTATATAGAAAAAACTTGGATTTCTGTAAACTTCATTGTAAAATAGGAAAATTTGAGTGACATTCTCAAAACAATCAGAAACTTTTAGTAAAATTCACTTTAAAAAAAAAGAGAATTTCTGGTAAAATGTACAAAAAGAAGAGATTTTGTCTTTATTTTCCGTATTCATATTCATATTTTCCGAATTATAAATTTTAGTCGTCTTCGTATTAATGGATCTTCATTGCCCCATCATTGCCTTCACTCTAAATCAGGCCCTCACCGACTAACTTCCAACATTCGGTTGCCGCTTCTGTTGATTTCAGGTAACAGGACCTGCGATCACGTCACAGGTGAGTATACCTGCCGCCCGGGATACACAGGACCGATGTGTCAGCACCCGTGCCCACTGAACACGTACGGGCGGAACTGTTCCAAGACCTGCGTTTGCAAGAACGGTGGCGACTGTCACCCTGTGACAGGTGAGAACTGCTCCGAAAATTTATTTACATATTTCTTAGCAATCGAAAGGCTCAAGTTTGCAGATGGGGATAATCGGGCCACTGTAAGGGGGGTTTTGGGGAGTTTTAAGGGGGGGGGGGGAATTACTCATACATTCCCAAAATGAAACATTCTGAATAGTGACTCCTCATTTTGACGGTTTCTACACGCTGAATACGATGGTGAAATCAGAATTGCGATATCTCATTCCGTTCTCGAATTGGAGCACATTGGAGATGAAGAAACGTGGTTGATACTTGAGATGTTCTTCATGGACATCAAAGTGCTTCAATGGAGACATTTTACTTCAACCGGCTATTTCTTTGAAAATTCGCTCTTATAGCCATGCTGCATGACTGGATTTTATAGTAATTCGTTCCATGATTTTTTGTTCAATATTTGAATCAACATGATAAGATGATATCGACTTGAGGTATCGATGTGTCGTTGTGATTTGTATTGATATAGTTTCAAGTCAATAATCATTTCAAGTCAATCATTTCAAATAATAATATTTTTATATTATAAAACTTTGGATCCCCCATCGTCGAGTACAGGCGGACTGACAAGAAGAAAAAGGACGGGGTGAACACTGAAGCATAGCAAACCACCCCCACCAGCATCCTGGAGAATACACCTAAGAACAAGTTGAAGCCTGAATTAAATAAATACAAAAATATAGTGAAAACTAAGCTAGTCAACTTTACCTGCTGTTTTTGGAATGTAAATGGTCAATTAAATTCAATAAACGATGATATCAGTTCTGAATTGAATCACACCGTAATAGATGCACTCGGTCTCACTGAAACATGGCAGGAAAACACCGGATTTTTGAAGCCAAAAGCGCTACTAGAGTATGACGTTTACCAATCCATGGCAACAAGAGAGAGCAAATATGGAAGAGCAAAAGGGGGTTTGATGCTGTTCATTAGAAAGGAGTATCGTGAATTCACTCATGTAGTCAAAATATCCCCGCATTATGTCATAGTGGAAATTAAAATGTCTGAAGCCAAAATTGTGTTAGGGGTCTTTTATTTTTCGCCATCTAATAGGGACGAGGATGCAATGGATATCTTTCGATCATCCCTTCTAAATCTCACTGATACTACGTCGGCAGGATCGATATGCCTTATTGGTGGGGACTTCAACGCCAGAATCGGCTCAGCTGGTCAGATCGACGAAGAAATAACGGTGGATTCCAGTCTTTCTTACAGCCGGTCATCACTTGACACGAGGATCAACAAAAGAGGGAGGCTTTTCATGGAAGTATGTGATGAGTTAGGGCTGGTTGTGTGTAACGGGAGATCATCATCAGATAGCCCCGCCAGTTTTACTTATATCCAGGGGAACAACCGAAGCGTCATTGATTTTGTTTTGATTAATATGGAGGGTATTGACGCTTTTGACGATCTGAAAATTAGTGATTTTTCTCATGCGTCGGATCACCTGCCATGCGTCGTAAGTTTGAAATTTCCCTCGTGTGTCCTGGCACCCGGGGTTCCAACCCAGCTCTGCAAGAATAAAAAAATGTACCGTATTAGTGAGGAAGGAACTTCTGCTTTCATTGATGCTCTAAAAACTTGTGAAATGGATTCAATCACAGGGGAACAGTTAAGCCATGAAAAATATTCCAAATTTTTACGAAAGCTGGAGGAGGTGGGTGAAAGTGCAGGTGTTGTGAAACTACGAAAGGGAGGGACCAGTCAACCATTTAAACATCCATGGTATAGCGCAGAATGCAGGACAAAAAAATTTGAGATGCGCCACTACTACAGGAAAATGCGTAGAAAGGGATTTCGGTCTGACATGTTTTCTGCCTTCCAAAACCTTAAAAATTGCTACAAAGCCACTTTAAGAAAATGCAGAGAGGATTACCAGAGATCAATTCGTGACGGAATAAGCAGTAGCAGAAACTCCAAAGAATTCTGGACAGCTATTAAAAGATTGAAGAGAAGAGCTGTGGCCCCTAACCCGATTCCTTTAGATAGGTGGAAATCTTTTTTCAGCGGAATATATGGCGAGGCCTCCTCGGAACCGTTTGCTGAGGATGAACCAGATGTGTCGGTGCTGTGCCTAGAGAAAGAGACTACCTCAGCCGAACTTGAAAGAGCCTTGAAAAAGTTGAAACAAGGAAAGGCTCCAGGAGAGGATGGCATTCCGAACGAGGTACTTAAGATGCTCCCAACAAATTGGAGAAATATTTTATTAGATATTTTCAACGAAATTTTAAGAACAGGGGAGATACCTACTGACTGGGGGATTGTTGGACTTCGACTACTACATAAAAGAGGGGACAAGAATGACCCTTCCAACTTTCGGGGAATAGCCCTAATGAACACGACAGCCAAGCTATTTACCGCAATAATAGCAGACCGACTGACCGCATGGGCCGAGGAGAAGGGCATATTACCTGAAGAGCAAGCTGGGTTCAGAGCAGGAAGGTCATGCCCAGAACAGATTTTCACCCTCCATGCAGCCATGAGTATACTTCACCAGAGAAAAAAACAGTCACTTCTGGCCATTATGATCGATTTCTCTCGAGCATTTGATTCAGTGAATCACTCTCTTCTTTGGAAGAAACTTAGGGAATTTGGAGTCAGTACCAAGCTCATTGCGGTGCTGAAATCGCTATATGCGAATGCTTACTTCCATGTGCTACCGCATCCCAATGAAGAGGGCTTCATGCAAAGGATTACGGAGGGAGTTCTTCAAGGTGACTGTCTAAGCCCCCTCCTCTTCATCCTGTTTATTTCGGACATGGAGAGATTCCTGCGGGACGAAGGTTGCCACGGGGTTCCGATATCGGGTAAAGAATTGATGCTGCTTCTTTTTGCCGATGACGCCGGGGTGTTGGCCGACTCTATCCCAGACGCCCAAAAGAAAATGAACGCGCTGATAAAATATTGCTCAGTAAACCATCTGAAGATCAACAGCCAGAAATCCAAGCTCCTTATATTTCATCGTGGAGCAAGGCGGAAGAAAACCAGATCTGTCTACTGTGGAACGGACGAGCTGGAGGTGGTGTCTTCCTTTTCGTATCTTGGAACCGTTTTCTCAAGGACGGGCAAATTTAGGCAGAACTGTGACGCCCGAATCTCGAAGGCCAAAAGTGCGATAGGAGCAACACGGCAGTTGCTGTGTACTGCCCAGGTGGATTCGTGGGACGTGAGATTCAGACTTTTTGATTCTCTTGTGGAGTCGGTGTTGCTCTACTCTTCGGAGGTGTGGGGACTGTGGTACCTTGAGGAAATTGAGGTCCTTCAGAGCCTATTTTTCAAAACTGTTCTGTGCTTGCACCGATCGATCCCTGGGCACTATCTGCGGCTGGAACTGGGAAGGCTTCCCCTGGGTGCCAGAGTCTTCGAGAGAGCGGTGCGGTTTCTGGTTCGAGTCCTAAAAATGAATAATAATCGTTGGCCTAAAATATGTCTGCTTGAACTCGCCAGGCTCCATGTGACCCGAGCTCCGAACTCGCAGTTTAACTGGGTGTCTGAGCTGAGCCGTCTTGTCGTCGCGTCTGGGGGGAGGATTGATTGGGGTGACCTGCGATATGAGGGGCTGAGGGCTTCACTGAACGGTTTGGTGGAATCTTGCAGAAACCATCTTCACGGTCTGGATGTGGAACGAGTCATCAACTCGAAGTACAACTCATATTTCCGATTAAGCCTGGATTTTGGTGGCCGCCAGTTATACCTTGGAAAATGTGGATCGATACATGCCGAAAGAATAGTGGCCCAGTTGCGAATGGCCCCCAGGTCTGAAGATGTAAAGGCAGTATTTTTCTATCATAGAAGTGAATCGTATTCACTTCGGACCTCGGAAATTTGCACGATCTGCCACATTGAGAACGAGAGCCTGTGTCACTTCCTCCTCGCTTGCCCCCTCTACGCTCCTCTTCGTGATCACTACCTGGCGCAATACCTGGCCGGTGCGGTCAACCGAACGGATGACGTCTCCTCTCTGCTTGACTTGGACCGGGACCTCCATAGGATCACAGACCTCTACAACTACACGACCAAGTCGCTGAAGATCAGAGAACTATTTGTTCAGTGAGAGTGCATCAACTAAAGTGGTGATCACCTGTTTTATTTCTGGAAGGAATTGCATTTTGTTTTATGTAAAAAATTGAACTTTTGTTTGAATACTTTGTCGTACCTATGTAAAAAATTTGAACTCTTGTAACAACCATTTTTGGTTAGTACAATAAAAAATCATTTCATTTCATATTATAAAACTTTTATTTATTTCGCATTTGACGGTTTCTCAATCTAATTTCCCAAGTGGTTGAAATTGAAGATAAAGATAGAAGTGTTTTATAGTGATTTTTCGCGTCAAATATCCTGATCTCCCGCTTAGAGGTTAGAATCAACGCGTGTGTTGCTGTTGACCGATTTTCAGCTCATCGTTCTGTGATAGTTTCGCATATTGAGTGGATCAAGTAAGATTCCGGTGATCGATCAACTCATTGGCCGTGAGAATTGGAAGGTAGCTGCAAAAGCATATCTCGAGTGTGAGGATCTTTGGGCAGTAGTGGAAGGGACGGACTCAACTGTCGACGCAGTTCAGTTAAAAGCCAAGGATAGGCGAAGGCAAAAATTATCCTCGCAGTTCATCCAATCAACTATCCACACATCGAAGATGCAATATCAGCAAAGGATGCATGGCAGAATCTAAAAAAGACCTATGAAGATTCAGGTTTGACTCGGAGAGTAGGGCTGTTACGCCAATTGATCTCTACAAAACTTTTGTCGAAGAGTTCGTCGGGAAGATTATTTCTACCTCTCAAAGACTTGCCGAACTTGGTTTTAAAGTTGGTGATGAGTGGATCGGAGCTTTATTACTTGCAGAGTTGCCCGATGAGTATGGACCCATGATCATGGGGCTCGAGAGCTCAGGAACCGCCGATGCAGTAAAAGTCAAGCTTTTACAAGACATCAAGTGTCATTCTATACCCACGTCATCTGACAGCGAGTCGGCTCTGTACAGTAAAAGCAACAGAAATACGAGTAAGAAGAAAATAGTTTGTTTTTCTTATAATACGCCCGGTCATTTTGCCAGTAAGTGCCCAGAGAAACGTAAACCTATGTAGTAAGCGCCAAAACACTGATAAGAATCAGTACCATAAAGAGAAGGGAAGCAAAGCGTTCCTAGCTTCAAGTGGATCGAATTGTCAAGACTGGTACATAGATAGTTGTGCTTCGTCCCATTTATGCGCAGATAGTAGTATAATGCTTGATACTAAGCCGGATGGTGACATGCAGATAACTTCTGTAGATAATACGAAGTTGGAATCGAAACTCATAGGTAAGGTTACCTTAAATTCGAATGTATATAATTCGATCGATACGGTTGTAGCCCATGATGTTCATTATATCCCAAATATTGCCGCAAACTTGTTGTCTGTCTGCAAGTTGACAACAAAAGGTTTCACTGTTTCTTTCGACAAATTTGGAGGAAAAGTGTACGATGATTCAGGCGATGTTGCAGCATCGGCTGATCATGTGAACGGCATTTACAAGTTGAAATTGCATAGTGATTCTATCCATTGATAGCAAATACCTATGGCATCGTCGACTTGGGCACATGGGACGAAAAAGAATGGTTTTACTCAAAAATATGTCCATTGGTTTGGATGGAGATATTACAACCGAATTACCATGTGGGATTTGTCTCAAGGGGAAGCAACTAAGGTTATCATTCAGGTCCAGTACATCTAGGGCGGATGAAGTACTAGGTTTGGTCCATGCTGACGTCTGCGGTCCCATGGAAAATCCTTCAGTAAGTGGAAATCGTTATTTCCTAATTCTAGTGGGCGATTTTTTGCGATATACTTTTGTCTACTTCATGAAGAAAAAAAGTCAAGTTGTTGATCTTTTCAAGCAGTTTGTTCCTTTAGTTGAGAGGCAAACTAACAAGAAATTGAGGATTGTGCGCTCAGATGGAGGGGGCGAATTTGTTAACCATGAGCTTGAAAAATATTTTTCAGACGTTGGGATTCGCCACCAAACAACAGTGAGATATTCTACTGCTCAGAATGAAGTCGCCGAACGTGCTATTAGGTCGACTGGGGAGCGAGCTCGGAGCATGTTGGAAGAGTCACAACTACCCTACTGGGCGGAGGCGGTAGCAACTTCTGTGTATCTACACAATCGAAGTCCCACAACTGCGGTAAATGGTAAAACACCGATGAAGTATGGCACAGTAAGAAGCCAAATTTAAGTCACCTTCGTGTTTTGGGGTGCAAAGCATTTGCACAGGTCCCGAAACAACGCAGGACAAAATGGGAACCTAAGTCAAAACCTTACGTTTTTGTCGGCTATTGTCAGGATAAGAAAGGCTACAGATTATTGGATGTGATATCACAATAAGCAGAGATGTTGTATTTTGTGAGACCCGAGCCGAAGATCCTAGTCATGTAGAACGTAATGTACCATCCGTTAGTGCAAATGTAAATGTCATTAAAGCATTACATCAAGATGATGTAAATTCTGATGAGGAAAATGTCTCCATTAGTGATGGAAGGGAATATGCACCACATAATCGGGGATCTACTGACAGTGGAACTTTGGACAACGAATTTCAAACGTCTAGGTCAGAGGATGACTCACCAGATTTTGTACCAAACAACTGTTCTCAAATTGGGAACAACTCCGTATTACCTGATTTACGCCGTTCAATCAGGATTCCACGTCCAAATGATTTTTCGGATTTTTATACATTTATAGCGGCTCTTGACAACGATCCAGTCAATTATGAAGATGCTATTTCCAGCCCAAATAGATCAGAATGGAAGTTAGCTATGGAGGAAGAGACGAAATCTCCTGTAGTCAATGACACATTCGAATAGTCGGATCTGCCAAGTGGAAGGAAAATGGGCTTATAAGACAAAAACATCCGAGGATGGAACAAGATTCAAGGCTCGATTAGTGATAAAAGGATGTAATCAACGAGAAGGTATTGATTACTATGAAACTTATTCTCCTGTTGTGAAATATACATCTATACGCTACTTGTTGGCACTTGCAGTGAAGTACGATTTGCATAATATGATATTATCACACACATGGACGTCACAACAGCATATCTGCATGGATCATTGGATGAAGAAATCTATGCAGAACCCCCGCCTGGATTAAACTTGGAAGCTCCTAAAAGTGGAGATTGAAGAAGGCTGTGTATGGCCTGAAGCAGAGTGGAAGATGCTGGAATCGTAAACTAAATAAAATCCTTCAGAAGTCTGGAATGAAGCAGTCAGATGGTGACAAATGCGTATAATTACGTCGCACAGATAAGGACACTTTAATAGTTGCTGTTTATGTGGACGACCTACTGATTTTATCATCCAGCAATAAAGTTGAGAAATAAATTAAGAAGAAATTGGAGTCTCAGCTGCGGATCAAGGACCTGGGTGCTTTAAAAAATTGCCTCGGAATGCATATAACACGCAAAAATGGAAGTTTGACTATGGGTCAAGAGACCTACACACAGAACATCTTGAAGAAATTCCGGATGGAGGAATGCAGACCTGTCAAGACGCCCATGGACTCTGGTATGAGTCTACTACCCATGCCTGAAGATGAAGACTGTCCTGGAGGTACCCCTTACCAAGAAGCGGTAGGAAGTCTTTTATATTTATCCCTGATTTGCAGACCTGATATAGCTCAAGCGATAGGTTTTTTAAGCAGATTCAATAAAAATCCTAAACTCAAGCATTGGAATGCGATCAAACGTATATTTCGCTATTTGCAAGGGACAAAAAATTTATACCTACTAAAGTACTTCAAATCAGGTAATCGGGAATTGTTGTCATATAGTGATTCTGACTGGGGGAATGAAACTAATAACAGATATTCCACAACTGGGGCATGTTTCAAGTATATGGGTGGACTTATTTCATGGTTTTCAAAAAAAACAGTCAACTATTGCTTTATCTACTGTAGAAGCAGAATATAGTGCTCTTTCATTCACAACTCAGGAAGTGTTGTGGTTAAGGACCTTCATGAAAGAATTCGAAGGAAATTTGATCAAAGAACCTAGCATAGTGTTCTGTGATAACCAAGGAGCGATCCAACTGGCTAAAAACTCAATAACAAGTCAACGCTCAAAGCACATCGATATCAAATATCATTTTATTAGGAATCATGTCGAAAACAAGAATGTACGAATTGAGTATTTGTCTAGTGATAAGATGTTGTCAGATCCATTTGCTAAGCCCCTTGCTGCTGATAAATTTAACGTTTGTTAAGGAATTTGTATTGATTGTAGACTGAATTCTGGGTATATGTTGTAGAACATTATTAAAATGTTGGTATAGATTCTTGTTAAGGTACTCAAGTGACTCCATGTTTTGGTTTATTATCTTCGATAATGAACCATTGGAATCGCCCAAAGAAAAAAAAATTTTAACCCCCCCTCAAAATTTGTTGGTTTACGTTTCAAGATACGTAGATTCAGAAAATCGAATAAAAAAAAATCCGTCCGTACGCCGTACGCCGTACGCCGTACGCCGTCCGCCGTCCGCGCCACTTTGCCCAGTTAGCGTTGAGTTAAAATTACGAAATTTGGTTTCTGGGTTTGGACCAGCCCCACAATGGTCCTCGAAACTTTTCATAACCCTAGGTCAAGGGGAAGGGGTTCAAAACGAATTTTGAAATTTTGAAAATTCCATATCTCGAAAAATTCCCATCAAACGGTATGTTTTTTATTTCATATTTAGATAGAGTTTGTTCCGTAGAATTTTTTAAGACCATCCGCAGCTTTGTACGACCAGCCGTTCGTTCACAATGACGGCGCAAAGATTGTGCCTCACAACACGATCTTGACTCAAACTGTTGAAATACAGGTCCATTTTCATACTAACAAGCTCTTTGGAACATCATATGGCTTAAGTGATGTCGAGTTTGTTGTTCTGAGGTGCGTTTCGTGCTACGGAAATGAAGGTAATTTCGAATGTTTGTTGGTTTATAGAAAAATTATTACCGACGTAGTATTAAAAACCCCAGAATTATATCGTATTAATTAATCATAATTAATAATAATTATTATTAATAATAAATACGAATTATCAATACCTAACAATAAATTATAATAATTTTCACTAGGTACTTGATAAAATTGTTAATAATTAGTGATAATTGATAATAATAATTAATCTAACCTTTCGGATCTAGAAATTTAGACTTAGTGATCTAGACAGAAGTGTGATCTGTACAAAGAAGATAATGAACCGTTGTGTCAAGAATTTGCAGAGTTTTTGGTTTATTATCTTCGATAATGAACCATTGGAATCGCCCAAAGAAAAAATTTTTTTAACCCCCCCTCAAAATTTGTTGGTTTACGTTTCAAGATACGTAGATTCAGAAAATCGAATAAAAAAAAATCCGTCCGTCCGCCGTACGCCGTCCGCCGTCCGCCGTCCGCCGTCCGCCGTACGCCGTCCGCGCCACTTTGCCCAGTTAGCGTTGAGTTAAAATTACGAAATTTTTTTTATGGGTTTCGACCAACCCCACAATGGTCCTCGAAACTTTTCATAACCCTAGGTCAAGGGGAAGGGGTTCAAAACGAATTTTGAAAATTTGAAAATCTCATATCTCGAAAAATTCATATAGAACGGTATGTTTTTTATTTCATATTTAGATAGAGTTTGTTCCGTAGAATTTTTTAAGACCATCCGCAGCTTTGTACGACCAGCCGTTCGTTCACAATGAGGGCTCAAAGATTGTGCCTCACAACACGATCGTGTATCAAACTGTTGAAATACAGGTCCATTTTCATACTAACAAGCTCTTTGGAACATCATATGGCGAGAGTGATGTCGAGTTTGTTGTTCTGAGGTGCGTTTCGTGCTACGGAAATGAAGGTAATTTCGAATGTTTGTTGGTAGGTACTTCTTTTATAGAAAAATTATTACCGACGTAGTATTAAAAACCCCAGAATTATATCGTATTAATTAATCATAATTAATAATAATTATTATTAATAATAAATACGAATTATTAATACCTAACAATAAATTATAATAATTTTCACTTGGTACTTGATAAAATTGTTAATAATTAGTGATAATAATTATTGATAATAATAATTAATCTAACATTTAGGATCTAGACATTTAGACCTAGTGATCTAGACAGAAGGGTGATCTGTACAAAGAAGATAATGAACCGTTGTGTCAAGAATTTGCAGAGTTTTTTGTCTTTGAATCTAATACAATATTGATTCATGGGGGGGGGGGGGGGTGTTGAATATTTGAATCAACATTGATAAGATGACATCGACTTGAGTTATCGATGTAAATGTTTTCGATGTATCGTTGTGATTTGTATCGATATAGTTGCTCCCTACCGTTCATTGTTCTGTCCTGCAAGTCAATCATTTCAAATATAAAACTTTCCTTTATTTCGCATTTTACGGCTTCTCAATCTAATTTCCCAAGTTTTTTTACGTTCCTTTTTGTATCGTTTTGTGATTCTTCCGTGATTTTTGGGGTTCCTTCAAGTACCTAACTACCGTAGTTTTTGCACTAGTATTCATGGAGAAATCATTTGGATGGACGTCCACTAAATCAATTTGGTATTGATTGTTATCCAAGTATTTTGCTGTTATAAAGTACGAATATATTTTTTACATCGTGTTTTACGAAATATTTGGAAATTTGCGTTTGACATTTGCCCTTACCACTATATATCATTAATGGCACATTTTGCTGTTTTCATTGCATATTTCGAGTTTTAGCAACATATTTTAGGTGTAGCTTTTTTAGTGACATCTAAATCCTATCCCTGTTGATCATATTCCAGATCCTTCTACGGAGTAGAAGACCCATTGATCAGTTACCAGAACCATTAACCAGATACAAGAACCATTTCTTTATTACCAGATCCGAACCATTGATCAGTTAATTCTTAATAATTGTCTCGTTTGGTTTTACAGGAGTCTGCGAATGTTTCCCGGGGTGGATCGGGCCGACGTGCGGCACTCCGTGCCCTGAAGGTACGTCATCGCGTAATTTTTTTTTTTTTAAGTAATCGCATTTGTACTGGACCATTTTTTGTTATTAAAAAATTAAGAGACATCTATTTCTTAAAGGTATAATAATATCATATAATATACTGTAGAATCTGAATTTGAAATCGGATTTTTTCTATCTCTCCTACATTTTGCGTTAAACTCACTTGAACCCGAGAAAAGTAGTAAAATTTGTTGAACTTTTACCAGTTTTTTTTTTTTTTCCCTAAAAGAGTAGTTTTTGAAAAACCAAAATATTTTATGAGACATTCAGTTCCATATTCGTCTTGTGTGTTTTACAGGTACGTACGGAAAGAACTGCACTTACAGGTGCAAGTGTCAGAACGAAGGGCGGTGCCGAGCACACGACGGCGTCTGCCGCTGCAATCCCGGATGGATGGGGAAACGGTGCACTGAAAGTACGTTGAATACGAGTTAGTTTGTTGTGTGACGACCTCGAGTTAGTGATGAATACGAGTTAGTCGTAGTGTGACGGTCACGAGCTAGTGTAGAGTATGAGTAACTTGTAGTGAGTTAGTGTTGCATAAAAGTTAGTTTTATTTTCAGGGTCTCGAGCTAGTGTTGAATACAAGTCAGTTTCATTGTGACAGCCTCTATTCAGTGACGAATACGAGTCAGTTGTAGTGTGACAGACTAGAGTTAGGCTTAGAGTTTAGAAATAATTTCTAAATTCACTGTATTAGTAAGAAATTGCCCCTACGTTGTCCGATTTTTGAAATTCATAAAATAATTTTTTTTTAAATTGTGGCTTAATTTTTTTATGAAAAAACGAGACGAGGGGGCATTTTTGGCAGGCTAATAGACCGCAAAATGCAAACATCGCAGTTAAAACCTGTAAAATGAACGAGCAGAATCTCAAATAAATTTCGATTTTTCGGTAAATGTCTAGTAACCTCTTCTTATTGGATGTCTTGGCGCTTCTATAGTGGCGGAAAAATCCCCCGCATTTCAAAACTGCAAGTCAATCACATCCTAAGATATCCTTCAAAAACCTTCCAACCCAGGTCCTGCAGGCCCTTAAATCCGAATAATTGATGTAGCAAGAAATTGAGGTTTTTGTAAATGGCAAAAAAAAATAAAATAATAATAGTAAAAATAGTAAGAATGATAAGTAGCTGGATTGGAACCTCACTGATTCAGCAACTGTAATTAATAATGAGGGCTGTTGCTTTGCTAACGTGGAGTAGTTTCAGTTTGACGGCTTGAATTTACGCTTATCCTCGTATCTGCACTTGCAGAATTACTCGGTTGTCAGAATCTATTTTTTTCTCTACTGACTGATAAGTTACTTCATTTTTCCCACGACAGTCCAATAAAATTACACCCGAAAGGTGGGAGTAGCTCGAACTGGACGTGGTCAAATTTTATGAAGGTGAGGTTAACTTTTCCACAACTTTTAATCCAAACTTTTCTTTATAGAACCAGTACTTTTGATTCTATAGACGACAGAAAGTCGTTACATGGTACATTTTAGACAATATGGGGAAAATTGTCGTTTCCAGTCCTTGATTACTAACCTACAAATTGGTCCGGATTCACAGTTTCGGGTGTCAATCGACGTAGAATTCAATGCTCTTTGATTTGTTGTTCTGTAAAGGTTTCGCTAGGACGCGTTGTTTAGGTGTTACAAGCGAGAAATTCCAAAAAGTTCGACGTTTTCCCCTGGTCTCTTCGAGGCACCCCCCACCCTTTTAGGGGTAGATTTTACTAGACTGTGACAAGTTCTCGTAGAAGTGGTATTATTAACATGAATAATGTTTTTGCGGTGGCCTACCAGAGTTGAAAAGCGTAACGAAGTTTAAGTCACGAAATTATGTCACGAAGATTTTTAATGATTTTCACGTACAACCGAGCCGTTTCTAGGGAAATGAAACTTCTTTAGTTTTCAACGGACAAAAATCGTTCTCCATTCGTTGGAAAGCCTTTAATTTATGCATAAATTATATACTGCCAAAACCGCTGTAAATATCGAAGAAGCTGAGATACAGCCCTGAGTAAATAAAAAACGGGACGCAAAAACATTATTCATGTTTTGCATAGCAAATACCTCGTTCTATACAAAGTATAGAATAGAAAAGATCCGGGGGGTCCAGGGGGGCTTGCCCCCCTGGCGAGGCGCGAAGCGCCGAGTTTTAATAGGAACTGTTACATGTCATGGAAGAAGGAATTCCTTCTTCCATGGTTATGTGTATCGTCGTTCTTTTAGGCGTTCCCGCTCGTTGATTTATATTCTTCTTTTTTTTTCGTTGTTTCAGTTTGTCCCGAAGGTTCGTACGGTGACCACTGCATGTCGACTTGCAACTGCCCTCACGACAACTTCGTCTGCCACCCGAGCGTCGGCTGCGTCTGTAAACGCGGTTTTACGGGTCAGTAACAATTTGATTACTGGAAAATTCTGTCACATGGTCATGCTGCTCACATCAAGCAGAGGTTTAAAAATGGTATATTTCTCGTATTTTGTAAAACAACGAACGTGTAACTAATCGTACAGGCCTACACTGTCCAATGAGGTACCTATATTATTATTTTATAATAGTCTCAACAAAATGAATTGAAATTTAAAAAAGAAAAAGAAAAAAAGAAAATAATAGTAGGTACCTAACTGTAAAAATCCACAATGAAGACATTTTGCATAAAAACCAGTTATTTCTTCGAATTTTTTTTTTTTTTTTTTTTTTTTTTCATGTCTTGTTTTTATAAGTATATTTTTTATATTTTAATATTTTATTTATATATTTAAAAAAAATCGAATTTTTTTGAATTATGTTCGAACTTTTTTTTTTTTAGGTGAAAATTGTGACATTTCTCAGCAGCAGCGGCTTCTGAACGAGTCACAGTCGACAAGCACCGGTTCGATCGTAGGAGGGACTTTCGTCGCTGCGGTTCTCGTCGGTACGTTCCTTCCATTTATGATCATCGCCATTATTTTCATGATTGTACTTATTTTTGATCGTATCTCAACGTGTTGTTTCGCAGGCGTCATCGTCCTCCTGATCCTCTACCACAGGCGGCGAGTCGCGAATCTGAAGACGGAAATAGCGCATACGATCCACTACACGGCCAATCCGGACGCTGGCGGAGGTAAACGAAGAATATTTAATATTCATTTAAAATTAATTAAATAATTTAATTAACGAATTGGAAAAACAAAAGGCTATGTCCTAACTGAGAAGTGGTCGCGCTATCGTGCGATGAGCGACGATCGCTTTGTCGCGTATACAAACTTTGTCATTGCGCGATTAGAAACTTGCGTCCTAATTACGCAAGACCTCAAAAATTCGCTCTTAAAGTCATGCTGCATGACCGGATTTTTTCATATTTCTATTTTTTTTCTCCAGTCGACCGCCACCATTTCGACAACCCCGTCTACTCATTCGGTCCTGGTCCCGCCAGACCCTCAGCCGACCCGCTCAACAACCTCCTGATCAGAAACGATCTGAAGAACAGCAACCTCGAACGGGCCAAAATGAGCTACTCCATCGACGACGATGATGACGAGTACAGAGGTAAGTCGGGTTTTAGCCCGAAGACCACAATCCTGCGACAATTATGGCGTATTTTAGTCGACTTTTAAAAGTCTACATTTCGCACCTCAAGAGTGACAAGTCGAAAAATTCGATTATCGACTTATATCCTTATGCAGACAAATCTTGACGAGCCCTACAAGAATATAATATATTCACCATCGTGTTTAGCATTAAAACACCTTTAATATGAGGGGTCACTTGTCAGGATGTTTCATTTTGGAAATTAATAGGTAATTTTCCCCCCTAAATCTCCCCCTCCCCCCACTACACTAGAAGCAATGGCTAGACTTCCCTAGAAACAGTAGTCATAAGCCGCTTCTCTAATAAAAAGGTAATTTAACGACATTTTCAGCAATATTTGGGACCCACAACTTCAATATTGGAATTTTAACGCATTTACCTAATGCGTTTTCCCAACATTTAGGATCTTTGACTTCTCCTATTCTTGAGGTGCGGTTTGTTCAAATTTTCCACTGTCGTCCATCGTTATAAACGCCATAAATCTATTAATATTACTGTTGTCCATCTTTTTGTCTCTATTTCCAGGCGGAGCGTCGACAGCTTCGACCGTCGCTCTGAAAAACCGAGAGGCGGACATGGGGAACCCGAACGTCTACCACTCGCTCGAGGACTTGAAGGAACATTTCTACGAGGAGCTCAAAGAGAAGAAGATTCCGCCAGGTGAGTGGAGGATCTGCTGAGCTCAGTAAGGGACTCCTGTGCGTTCAGTTCTAACGGCGTTACAAGTGGGTCCTGAGGCTGATGTGACGGCCTGGTGTAGAAAATTCTCTGGACAATATCAATCTTTGTTCAGACAATATTGACCCTTTGTCCTGACAATAACCCCCTAGGTCACGATAGCACCAATCTTTGTCTGGACAAAACTTACTTGGTTCCAAAGACAATATTCACCATTTGTCCTGACAATATTCATGGGGTTTTCCTCACAAAATAAAATTTTATGTGTGTGTGATGTGTTGACCGTCAGTAAGAATAATGATGAGGGATGTCGAGGGTCGGTCAATGAGAGATGTTTTATGTGCCAACGTATCGAAGAATTTATTTCTTCATCATCAGGGCCTAAAATCAGTTTCACAATGTAAAATTAATAAAAGTTATTGTTGTAGGTGTTTCTACAACAGGGAATATACTGATTATGTGAATATTATGTGAATGCACTAATATTACACTCATATTTGTGAATATTATGTGAATACACTAATTCGTAGGTTTGGACATTGAAAATTGTTTTTTATTTATACAGCACAGAAAAAAATAAATTAATTAATTGTTTGTGCTGTAAACATATACAAAAAAGAATTTTTAATGTCCAAACCTACGAATTAGTATATTCACATGATATTCACAAATATTAGTGTATTAGTGTAATATATTCACAAATATTCACAAAAATTAGTATTTTACCCGTTGTAAAAACACCTATAACAATAATTTCTATTAATTTTACATTGTGCAACTGATTTTAGGCCCTGATGATGAAGGAATAAATTCTTTGAAACGTCGGCACATAAAACCTCTCTCATTTGACCGACCCTCGACATCCCTTATCATTATACAATTTTATCCTGGCAATATAGAACTTTGTCCTAACAATGCCACTTCAGGTCCAGACAACGTCAATCATTGTCCTGACAATATTCACGGTTTTCCTGCGAATATCAATCTTTATGTCGCCAGTGCTTACTTGTTTCCCTAGACAATATTCACCATTTGTCCTAACAACATTCATGCATTTTCCTGACAATACATCGATAGGTCCTGTTAATAGAGAACTTCGTCCTGGCAATTCACCATTGGTCATGACAATACCTACTTATTTCCTTAGAGAATGTTCATGTTTGTTCCAGACAATACCACTCTTTGTCCCAACAATACATAATGTTTTCCTAGACACAATATCGACCTTTGTCCTTACAATGTCATTCTGTAGCCAGCCAATATTCACTGTTTGTCCAAACAGTATTCACCTTTTGTTCTTACAACATCACCCTTTATTCTGACGATATTCACCCTTTTTCCTGACAATATAATTCTTTGTCCCAATAATATCGACCTTTGTCCTTACAATGTAACTCTGTAGCCAGCCAATATTCACCATTTGTCCCTACAACATTCACCCTTTGTTCTGACAATACCACCTCCTGCGTCCTGACAATAATCATTATGTGTTTGTTCCACAGAGGAGGAGTACGACCACTTGGACTACTCGCGGCCGGGGAGCTCCCTCAAGCCGCACTATCAGCGCATGTCCAACGGCTCCCCGCGACCGCCCTCGTCTTCCGACACGTCCTCGACGGCGCCCCTCGACAAGAACGAGGACTGATATCAACGACCTCATTGAATTGATGGAGTCAATCGCCTTCCAACGACGTGTGATTTTTATTTTATCATCAAGTGATATTGTGTTGATTTTATAGTGACAGGTTGATTTTATGATCAAAACGCCTCACAGTGGGCAAAACCGCTTATTTAGCTGGACAAAACCTATAACTCCTTCGAAGTGTGTGTAAACGGGACTCAGATGCGTTTGTGATGGTTTTTGAGGTGGTATACGACAAATTAGGTGTCGAATGAGAAAACCCGTAATGCAGCATAAACTAAAGAGCGAAGTTTCACAAACCCATTTTATCAATTTTATAACTATGACAATTTTTTATGATTGGTGGGACGTATTTATAAGACATTTTGCGCTGATTACGATTATACCATATCCTACAGAGGTCAAATTTAGACAATTAGGGGTCAAATTTAGAACATTAAGTGTCAAAATCACTTCAAAGAGGGGTTTTTAAAAATTTTTAGAGAGAAAGATAGTAATCTCCTCTAAAAAAATTCAAAAAAACCCTCTTTGAAGTGATTTTGACACTTAATGTTCTAAATTTGACCCCTAATTGTCTAAATTTGACCTATGCAGGATATTTTCACAGGTTTCGGAGGTACTGGATACCTGTTTACAAACATGAAGAATGGCTCCTGTTGGTTCAATCAAAATTCATTGAGGAATTAGTGACGAAAACGGCAAAAACATGAAAAGTACCCACCTGTAAAAACTCAATTCCATTTATTTTTTTAAAATGATATTTTGCTGACAACATTATACATGGAGTCAATACCTTCAACAGAGGATCCACCTGCAACGATTTCGCGACTCCCCAAAAATTCGAAAATTGGAAACTTCCTTTTCATTGGGAGCATCGGTGAGCTTAAAAACACCAAAAATCGTAGTTAAAATTCCATATCATTTGAAGGGGGAAGAGAGGGTGGGGGTGGAAAAGTGGTTGAAATTGATGGTGCGGGGTTGCATAAAGCCACTGAAAAAGGTGTTATAACGAAACAAACCGAAATATTTTTGTTTGAGGCTCTGAAGATGCATGAAAATGGCTACAGGTGAAAAGTGTAGACTTACCTTGTGGTGTGATATCCATTTTTTCTTGATAGAGTAGATACAAGAGAACAAAAAAATACCGGAAATATTTTTTTTTAAACAATCGACACTTAACTACGGATTTTTCAACCGCCAGAAGACGGTAACCGTTCAGAGGCTCAGTTTTGACTAATATGTGGGAACAAACGACGTTGTTTACTTTTTGCAACGTTCTGAAGGACGGGGCTTGTCATGAATCATCCTGTATACACCTGTAGTTTGATTTTCTATAGGAGTTTCGTATTTTTAAGGACATTGTATTTTGAGATTTTGTCCAGCTAGATTAGCGGTGTTGGCCACTGGTCGCCGAAGAAATCCCTCAAAAAATCAAAGTTTTTGATTGTTTTGATGTGGCAAATGATAGCGCGACTGATTTCGGACCAAAGTTTAGGCAATAAACCTCCTAAATTCGGCTGACACGTGATTATTGAGACAGATGGATTAATGTTGGTTAATTTCGAGTGAGGGTTCACTTGAAATGACAATTCATCTAAAATCGTCTACGTGAAGTTTTTAGTCCCCTCAAGCAATTCATATGCGGAAATTGTCAAGTGTGCCCTCCAGTGTTTACTTGAGATACATAAAACTCGGAACGAATAGTGTCCTGAGAGACAACATTCTAACCTAAACCACATCACCATATCAATACTGGACATGCCAAGGAGATCTACAGAACAAGAACAGCTATATTGCGCTTCACCATCATCCGCACAATCCACCCAATAATTGAATGAAAAAACTCAAGTGTTTACTCCAAATGTCATACATGAACCAACAAATCAGACTCATTATTATTGTAGTATTATTGGATCAATTCGTGATCAACAATTTTCAACTGTGCTCTCGAGTGTTGACTCAAAATAGAACAGAAGAAAAAAAGTGATCTAGTGTGTTATTGACGTTCCACTTGAGGGCTCACTTGAAATAACTATTCATCAACAACAACAAATAAAGTTTGGTCCTATTATAATATAATATATATTATGCAGACATTTCAAGAGTGCCCTTGAGGATTTGCATGAACAGGAGACAAAAATAATTTTTTTTTCTTGGTCGATTACAAAGGTTCATTATCGAAGGTACCTAATGAACCAAAATCAGATCGAGTCGACTGTTTTTTGGTCCCTTAGGTAACACTTCACCGGTCGCGCAATTTTAGCGCCACTCATGTTTTTAGTTCTTCACACGTAGTTCAAAGATGTGTAAGAACCGAATAAATGAATCACATTCATTTGCTGTGATTCAAAAAGGAATTCAACATTATGTTTCATACCATGGCCGGTCACGTGGCGCATCTTTTGCGCCACTGAATTTGTTAGTCATTTACCCCACAGTAAAAGTACCTAAACTCTCTTTATTTCTTACACATTTCTTAACCTCAAGTGTTTACTCCAGATGTCTTACGTTAACTAACAAATCATACTTATTCAAGTATGGTCGGACCAATTCGTGATCAGAAATGTTCAAATGAGCTCTGTAGTGTATACTTGAAATGTCTTACACGAATAGAAAAAAATTATCGAATCCAGTATTTTTGGGTCCATAAAGTTCATAAGACCATTCCTAGTCGGATATTCTCAAGTGTTCACTCTCGATATCACACATGAATCAAAAACTTCAATCAGATCAAGTCGTGAATTTCCCGCGGCTCCCTCTAGACCCGCATTCTATTCGAAGCCCTCGAGCAAACCCTCGACTCAAAACGCACCCCCATAAATTTACGTTGATCGTATTTTTCGTTATTTTTAAATAATTTTATTGTTACACTCATAAAAAAATAGATTTATAACGATATAATATATAACGATATACTCAATATTATTGAGTATTTTGAATTGCCAATTGTTTCGGAAAGTATTTTTATTTTTTATTATTAATTTTAAATTTTATTACTCACATGCAAAGTCCCTCAAGTTCTACTAAATGTGTGATTTTATCGTGATTTTCAAATCGTTTGTGATTTACAATGAACTTTGTACATATTGATGTATTGTGTTTTTGTTTGTCTTTGTTGATATTATAAGCGTGTGTATTATTATATAAATAAAGTTGTAAATATAAGTGAAAATAATCGAATCGAAAGCAATAAATGAAATATATTTTGATAATGTTGAATTCGTTTATTTGTTATTGGTTCCCTTTTAGCGATTTGAGATCTTCGTAGTACTTAGTTGGTCATGTTTGAGTATCGTTATGTCTTAACACTGAACAAACAGATAGGTAAATAATTTTAAAAAAAAAATAATTTTTCTATATTATTGAGAACAAATTCCGCATATATGCAGCAAGCCGATAAGAGCGAATTTTCGGGGGTTTTGAGGAGTTTAAGGGGGGCGGGGGTATCCATAAATTCCCAAAATTAGACAGTCTGACAAGTGATACCTCATTTTAAAGGTTTTTACACGCTAAACACGATGGAGGAGTCAGAATTGCGATATCTCATTCCGTTCTCAAACAGGAGCACTTTGAAGATGAAGAAACGTTGTTACTTCGAGATCTTCTTCACGATTCATCTGCTTTAATCTGATTTTGCTTCTTAAATTCGCCCTTATAGCCATGCTGCATGACCGTGGATTAATTTTTCTTTTTCTTCAATTTCCTGATGAGCTTGGGTCGAGGATGGATGACAATGCAATATTGACTCGGTTTGTTGTCTGTAAAATTACTTAAACAATACCTACTGCCCTGTTAAATAAAAACGTCTCAAGTCCATTGTTTACGAAAATAGGGTTTTTACAGAACCCCTCTATTTTCCACCTGGCCTTTTCGATGGTGAAGTCCGAATTTCAAAATTCCAACCGGAAGTGGTGGAAATTCTGACCATAAACGCCTCAACTCTGGGATGAAAATGCCTCAAAACTTATTTATTTTCGCGGTAGTGTTGAGGTAAAACGCCTCAACTCACCGAAATATTGATATCGAGGCGTTTTACCTACAAAAACTTACATTGTTTTGGTTTCAGATTTCGGTTGAGGCTGTCAATCAAAATTCCCTAACAAAACATCCGTTTGATTGAGTTGTTTACGTTAAGGCGACTGCCTCACGGCAAGTTGAGGCATTTTACCTAAACAATCACAAAACGGAAGCTGGAAATGTTAAAATCGCCTTAACTGCTATTAATCGAATATAAATCGGTCAATTTGGGAGGTCTTTTCTCACCGTTGAAGTCATATCGATATCTCACCTAAACATTGGGGTTTTATGTCACCTAAACAATGAGTTGCAGTCAACTTACATCAAAGGTTTCAGTGAAAAATTTCTGCAATGTTTTGAATTTTGACTTGAGGCGTTTTACCCTAACAGGGTAGAATACCTGTTTGTTTGAACAAATTAAATTTGAAGGTTGAGCTAGAGTCTTGACATTTTAACCATAGAATACTAACTATACGTCCCAGAAACGTATTAGGAAGTTCGAACGAATAGAAACACCTTTGACTTTGAAGTCAGCTCCACCCCCTCCAGGTATGCCTCAAGCAGCTCGTCTTCTGTCCACCAATTGGGCCCCAGACACCGATCGGATCACTCACGGTGAGTAGGAACTGTACCATTTTTGTTAACCTAGTGCGTCTTTATGCCTGAAAATACACGTTTTTTTCGCATACAATTTTCTCAAATGAGTTCCCCCAAAAAATAAAAAATAAACCAGTCATGCAGCATGACTATAAGAGCGAATTTTCGAAGGAATAATTGGTTTTCTGTAAAGAACATGAAGTCCATGAAGAACATCTCAAGTAAAAAACCACGTTTCTTCATCTTCAACGTGATCCAGTTTGAGAGCGGAATAAGATATAGCAATTCTGACTTCCCCATCTTATTCAGAGTGTAAAAACCTTTAAAATGAGGTGTCACTTGTCAGACTTTCATTTTTTGGGTGAACCCCCCCCCCCTTCCCAAACTCCCAAAACCCCCCTCAGCTTTTGGACATTACAACTCTAAATACGATGGTGAAGTCAGAATTGCGATATCTCATTCCGTTATCAGTGGATCTCAAGTAACACTTCCCCAAGCTAGAATCCCAGTTTCCTGACACAAAAGGCTTAATCCTATGTAATGAAAACCCTTTGGGATTAAGGTTTTATTGAACACAAAATGAATACGAATGAGGACAATTAAAGAACATGTGAACTTACAAAATTATAACATGATATACTATAATTTAGAAATTTCACCATATCACACCTCAAGAATAGGAGTGTGACAAGTAAAAAGTCCTAAATGTTAGAAAAACGCATTAAACGCATTAAATTTGACTTGTAAGCCAAATTTTGAAGTTTTGGGGTCGCAAATATTGGTGAAAATGTCGTTAAATTACCTTTTTTTAGAGAAGCAGCTTATAACTACTGTTTCTAGGGAAGTCTAGCCACCTTCTCCATCAACAACTAGCGACTTGAAAAATTTCTGGAATAAGATATAGCAGTTCTAACTTCCCCATCTTATTCAGCGCGTAAAAACCTTAAAAATGAGGTGTCACTTGACAGACCGTTTCATTTTTGGATTTTACGGGAGAACCTCCCCCCCCTCCCCACCAAATCCCATCTTCATCTTCAAAGTACTGAAGTTTGCGAACGAAATTAGGGATCGCAATTCTGACTTTACGATCGTATTCAGCGTGTAAAAACCTTTAAAATGAGGTGTCACTTGTCAGACTTTCATTTTTTCGGATGACCCCCCCATATTCCCCACCCCCAGCTTTTGCACATTTCAACGCTAAACACAATGGTGAAGTCAGAATTGCGATATCGCACTCCGTCATCAGATTAGAGCAGACTAACCATGAAGAATATATCAAGGTTCAACCATGTTTCTTCATCTTCAAAGTAGGTACTAAAGTTTGAGAACGAAATAAGATATCGCAATAATTGGAATTATTCCGACTTCACGATCGTATTCAGCGTGTAAAAACTTTAAAATGAGGTGTCACTTGTCAAAATGTTCTATTTTGGGAATTTTTCCCCGCTAAAACTCCCCAAAACCCCCCCTTAGAGTGGTCCGATTCTGCCCATCTGCCTGCCGTCTTAGCCTGTCGTTTGCCAAGACAGATTTCTTGTGCAAATTTCTAACAACCAAACCCTAACAACCAATAGAAAGAATATGAGATTTCGCCAATTTGACAAAAATAACTTTTCAAGTTGATTTTTCACCCATGAGAGGAGCCCCCAAAAACATGTTGTGTTGGCACTAGGATGATGGGAGATTTGACGCTCTTTCCATCCTCAAGTTTTTACAAGGTATCCAGAGGGAGTTATGGCCATTTTTGTGAAGGAAGGTCGAAAACATGCAGAAAATCTTAAAAGTGAAAAAAGCTCGTATTTTTAGTGGAGTAAAAAACAAAAGTGTTATAGGACACTTTCTTACTTAAATTTGTTGTAGAAACGACTCCCGGAGTTTTGCGGTCCCCTGTTTTGCATGAGAAACCCTATAAATGGGTCTATAAATGGGAAATGTAGTTCTCCGTAGATTAATATTATTTTGTGAATGGTCTTGTTCCAGACGTTTAATTACGGAACCGAAAAGGCCTGCTCAACGAAAAATGACGTCATTGGAAGAAATAGCTGAAGAATAATTCGTTCAGATTACAGATTCGTTCATTTGCAGTTCTAATTATTAGAACTGCAAATGAACGAATCTGTATGCAGTGAAACCGAATGCATTTCTAAAGAAGAAGAGGAATTCTCCGAAGATTCTGATGATTCTTATGCAGACCCTGATTTCGAATTTTCTACTGAAGAAGATGAAGACGAAATTTCGTAAAATACTGTAAAGAAATCAATTCAAACCCTCGGCGGTCTCAATCTACTGGAAAAGCCATACCCCTCCGTCTCAGGGCTGAACACTCAGATAGCGAACGGTAGGCAGAAAAGGAAGAGGGAGGATGACACTGAAAATAATGGTGATTTTGTTTGGAAAACCAACCCACTAACCAGTGGGAATGGTAAAATCGTTTCGAAGAATGTGGTGCTATACCTGCTTACTGATTATTTATATATTTTTATTCTATTTAATACGACGCATTTTGCATCTTTTCGTACAAGTTTCTGATCTCATTCAGAGTGTGTTTTCTACACATTTTACGTACCTAGGTAACTAATTGTAATTTTCAAGTTTGATATTGAGTTTCAAGGTATGATATTGAGGGAATTCGTAAGCAGTTCTTCGATACTGATACCTACCAAGAGTGTCCATTTCTTGTTCGTAATGTTTATAAGTCTAAAAATTGATAAGCACGTTGGCTAAACTCAATAAAAATGATATGCATCATAGACTGTTGTAAAAGTGCCAACTTCTTCATAAAACTCATTAAAGTTACACTTTTATTAAATGTGTTGGAAGTATTACGTAACCCCTTGCCCTAATAATAAACAAACAGCGTATTCTAATTAGAAAACATCATTTCAAGAAGCATAATGCATTTTTGTACCTTGTACGTACAGAGACGTAAGAGAC
Source organism: Stenodema calcarata (assembly GCA_963920205.1). Lineage (NCBI taxonomy): Eukaryota > Metazoa > Arthropoda > Insecta > Hemiptera > Miridae > Stenodema > Stenodema calcarata. Next base: position 895,511 of record OY986065.1, read on the forward strand.
CTACAGTAGTAGTTACAAGCCTGCAGTTCCAAGTTGCTGGCTGGGTTAATGGCTGGAAGGTTGGAGACTTTTGTTGAATCAAAGTCAATAATGAACGAATGTCAGGCGGGCTTCAGAAAGGGATATAGTACCACTGATTGTGTTTTCACCCTGACAAGCCTGGCGCACTTGAAAATGAATTCTCCAAGCAAGAGGCTCTACGTATTCTTTGTCGACTTCAGGGCAGCGTTTGACGGTGTACAACATGACCTCCTATTCAAAAAACTCAACCATATTGGTGTTAGTGCAGCATTCATCCAGGTTTTGGGATCCCTGTATGGTCAGGGTACAGCTGCTGTATGGAGTGAGAAGGGCACAACCCAATAATTTAGAATCGAAAAGGGAGTTCGACAGGGTTGCCTTTTGAGTCCATTGCTGTTCGCTCTTTATCTCAATGATCTTGAGGGTACGCTGCCCTGTGGAGTGCTGGTTGGCTCCTGTACAATCAAAATTCTCATGTATGCGGATGATGTTGTAATGATGGCGGAAAGCATAAGTGATCTCCAACGGAACATTGATGCCCTCCAAAGCTACTGCGAGAGCTGGCAGCTACGGGTGAACCTGGACAAGTCCAAAATAATGGTATTTCGCAAAGGTGGACGGCTAAAACTTGATGAGTCATGGACTTTCAATGGAGCACCCGTGGAAATAGTGGGTTTATACAAATACCTTGGAGTAACTCTGACCCCTGGGCTGTCATTTTCATCTCATCTTAAGGAAAGGCTCGCATCTGCCAAATGTAGCATAGCTAATATGTATAACTCCCTGCTGAGGCGTGCGCAGGTACCACTCAATGCGAAGTATGAGGTCTTCATGGCGTCTGTCCGCTCCATTTTGTGTTACAATGCGCAGGTGTGGGGGTATCAACAATACGGAGTGGTCGACCAGCTGCTAAAATTTTTCGTCAAGCGGCTTTTTCATCTTCCTCGGAACACGCCGGACTACTTTGTATACTTGGAGGCAGGAGTTGAACCACTATTCTTCTTCACGCTTTCTCTACACTTCAAGTACCTGAAGAAAGTGGCGAGTATGCCAGCGCTTCGTTATCCGCGTGTGGTGGCTGGGGAGACGGCTGCCCGACAGGTTTTCTGGAGTAGGACTCTTATGAATTTTTGTGAAAAGTATGCGTGTGCCTATGAGTTCACATTCGAGCACAGTGGAGTTCTGAAGAATTGCCTTGATACGCTGCAGATGAAGATCAGGGATGCCTGGATGGCGGACACCAGAGCCAAGGCTCTTGCCTCCCAGGACAGGATATACCGTCTTCTAGATCACAACGTGAGGAGCATTGACCTGACCGCCAAAACTCAGAAGGCATCATTGTTTGTACTCAGATGGGTATGTAGGGTCCGAGGTGATCTTTTGAAACTCAATGGCCGGCCATATTCACCAGCTGTGAATCCAACATGTTCACTCTGTAATGAGGGAGTGCCAGAGGACATTGTGCATTTTTTGGCAGACTGCCGTGTTCTGGGCGAATTTAGAGCAGCGAGTTTCGGAAGAAGAAGATTGCCATATTATGACGACATCATCAACATGCTCAATGGAATAAATTGGCTACCACTTGCCAAGTTCTGTGCTACTGCGTGGGCGTACCGAGCCGATCTGGTGTATCAATTCAATTGGGACAATCAAATGTGATAGGTATAGCTGCATCAATAATAGCAAATATAGCGATGATAATAAACAATATAGTATAATCAACTAATGCAGAACTCTGACAGACGGGCATAGCCCACAGTCATTCCATGTATTTATTATTTATTTTTTTGTTGTTTTTCGAATTTCAAATACATGTATTTTCTTCTAGTAGTTACAAGCAGTTTTTTTTTTTTTTAAGTTAGTATTCTAGGGTTAAGCTTGGGTCCAAGTTGGATGACAATGCAATATTCACTCGTTTTCTTGTCTGTAAATTGTTTAAACAATACCTGTTGAGCTAGAGTTTTTTCTATCATTTCGTAAATTAGATTAGGGTGACTTGCTTAAACCGTTGTGTCTGTGAATTCGCTGACTTTTTCCCCGTCGAACGGGGAAATTTTCCCTCATCCCCTCGTCGACCCTCTTTGAAGGGGGCGTCCGAACCGCCCGGAGTGGGGATTCCCACCTCGAACTGGAGGTGGAAACGCCGCCGCTCGGTCAAACTCGGCCGCTTCCGGTACCCCTACCGCCCCCCTTACCACTACCGCCCCCTACCGATCACCCCTACGGCCCCCCTACCGCCTCCCTTTCCCCTACCGCCCCCACGGCGGTCGAGGCCCCCATTCAACAAGACCCCCAGTATGAGCAAGGCCTCCGGACCTTCCACTTCTAAAACGCCGCGGATACGAACGACATTTTTTTTTCTCCCTCCCCTCGTTTTTTTGTCCATTTTTTTCGCTCGCCCCCCCCCTCCCGTCCAACCAATTTCGGCCTAGATTTTTAATTTAAATTTTTAGTTTTTTTTTTAATTTTTGACGCCAAATTTCAACAAATTTTGACTTTTTTTCGCCTAAAAAACAAAAATACCCACAAAAATTCACTCAAAAACACACACTTTGTCTTTTCACCGATCAAAAACACGTAAATTCGTATAATTGGTTTTTTCTTTGGTCATAAGTACGTTTCGTTCAAGTACTCCAATCATTTCGACTACTTTTTATTTATTTATTTTTTTTTTATTGTGTTCAAAAACTTTGTAGGTACCTATTTTTCGAAAAATCGAAAAAATAATTCGGGCGTTCGATTTTATCAATTTTTGACACATCAAAATTCGTTTTTGAGCGCAATCGGATTTTTTTTTTTTTTTTTTTTAAGTTTTTTGTGTGAAAAATTCGTACTTTTTGCCCGAAAAAACTTGACAAAAATGCTCCGAACGGTACAAACGCACCGAAATGCGTCGGGGCGGCGGCGGTTTGTCGACTCGATCAGTTCAATCAGTTCGATCGACTCCGATTGATACCGTTTGGACTCGTTTTGAGGGCAAAACGTCGAAGAAGTGATTTTGAAAACGAAAAAAAAAAAAGTTTTCTATTTAACCGTAATAGTCGTGTAAATACGTAAAGAAAACCAAACAAAAAGTATATCGTGTAGACGTAGTTCCAAATTCGAAAAAAAAAAAAAACGAGTTCGATCATTTTTATAAATCGACAAATCAACGCATCAACACTTCCCTACAATAAATTTCAACTTTTTTTTTTTTTTTTTTTTTCGTGGTATTTTCGTATTTTGACTTTGATTTTGACGGTTGACTGGGTTATTGTGCCGTTGTGGTCAGTGGAAGGAAGAGAAAAAATAAAACGAAAATCCGTCAAAGGGATACCCGTACGAGCGCGTGTCGATTGGACCTGAAGTAAGGTAAGTACGTATTCTGTGTCGAATTTTGGATTTCGGAGTCCTGTTTGGGGGGGGGGGGGGGGGACAGGGCGTTCGACTTGTGGCGCCCCGGATTTTAAGAGATGACGCCGTTTCGAAGTTTCCTATTTGAGTTTTCGGAAGTAAAAACGCTCCTAAACCACAATTTCTCTAAGCAAATTTTATTCTGGGTCCAAAATTTTTAAAACTCTAATTTCTGATTAATTTTTATACCAAAATCCATTTCAGACCATCCTGAATCCACTGCCAAAAGACACAAAAAAAATCATATAGGTATCAATATATGTTATTTATAAACTCTGGATAGAATTTGGATAAATAATTATTAGATATTAATAATTATTCATTTGAATTATTCAAATTTGTCCAAAAACATACTGTCTTGGCAATCGAAAGTTCCTAGATGGGCAGAATCGGAGTGTTCAGGGGAGTTTTAAGGGGGTGGAAATTACCCATAAATTCCCATAATTGAAAAAGTGTGACAAGTGACACCTCATTTTAAAGGGTTTTTAATGCTGACCACGATTGCGATATCTCATTCTGTTGTCAAACTGGAGCAATTTGAATATGAAGAAACGTGGTTAATGCTTGAGAGGTTCAGATTAAGATATCGCAATTCTGACGTCACCATCGTGTATATACATAGCGTTGAAAAATCTATAAACCAGTTATTTCCTCGAAAATTTGCTCTTATAGTCATGCTGCATGACTAGATTTCTATTTATTTTTTGGAACGTTTCAATAATTGAAAATTATTTTGAACGAACATTTTTATTTCTTTCTTTTTTTCACTATTATTTTTTTCTATTGTCACGGCCCGACATTTCCCAACTTTTCCAAGTCGAAAAAGCAGGGGGGGGGGCATCCATCCCTTGGCTACGGCCCTGTATACATAACTAATCAGTTAATGTCAAAAGTCTTATGAATGATTTTCAAATAAGCCAAACATAAATTGGCTTCAAACGTCTTATCAATCAAACAGCAAATGATAAGACTTATTTTCAAACAAAAGATGAACTTTTCAAATAAATCAACTTCTTGGTTCGAGCCTAAGTTACTACTATCACGTTGAAAGCACTGTACACTTACGTTTTTTGAACACTCACACTTATTACCCGGTCTTTCTGTCTCTTTTCGAAGGGCAAGATTAAGTTCTTGATCTTGGCGGAGCGGTATATTGCTAATAATTTGCAATAATATTATACTACCGGCATTCAAATGTCTAAACATATAAACCTATCAAATTTCCTCTAATAATCTATAAAAGTTTTAAAAGAGAATCGTGTTTTTACGTCGACACACCTGATTTCGATCAGATTCCATTCAACTGAATTTATAATAGTTACTTACAACAGTTACTTAATAAGTAATTGTTATAACTAGAGGGCGGATTCTTATGCACTAAAAAACCCCGTTTTATGTCATAAAATATGCGGTAAAAACATCCGAATTGTGTGCTTAGTACCTATGCAATAACAATATCAGAATTAGCACTTTTTTAAGCAAGTTTCATTGGTGACTAATAAAAGATGGAAACCAGGACCACCGAAAAATAAGTATTTTATTCATTTCACTCAAAATATCCATTGAAAAATTGGCATGTGCTCTCTCCAAGTCACAATATTTTTTTATTTAAAAAATGTTTCATGGAATGATAGAAAAACAGTCAAGTAGGAACTATTAAGTTTGATTAAAACACATAAAATTTTAAGACGAATGATGTTGACACAACCAATAATTTGAACAAAATTAAACTTTGAGAAAAAATAAATTTTAATCCTTGTTGAAAAATAAATACCAATGTGCATTTTAACTGTGGGTAGGTAAATAAATTTAATTTCGGCCTTACGCTTTCAACAAATTTAATTTCGGCCTACAACTCTCAAGCTACCTAACCTTCCCCGAGCCTCGCGCAATTCCATTACAGTTATTCTGTAATTACTACAGATGCCGATATAACAAGAGTTGCTGTGACAGTTGCCGATTTACTTCAGTAGTAATTGTGACCCGGGCCAATACACTACAGGAGACCAATGCCGATATAGTATTAATACATACTGTTTATAGACTTATAGCAATTTTGACCAACTTCGTTAAAAAGTTGACAACGCCTGTAGGTTGAAAATCACTGCTCCGATTTGGGTTCAGTCGACGCAGAATTTAACGTTATTTTATTTGAGTCATTTCACCATCAGCGAGCTCCTTCAGCGTTGTTTTGTGCTTCAGAATTGAGAGGCTAAAAACCACCAAATATTCGAAGCTTATTTCAGTTTTTCGCGTATAACTCGAAAACTGCGCATTCTACATAAAATGTTGATCGGATCTTATTTTAAGAACATTAAAGTCCGCGCCGAATGGCGTTTATAAAATTGAAATCGGTTCAGCCGTTCAACCGCAATCACCCGTCAAAGTTGAGCAATTTGTACCAACTCTCAACCCTCAACTTTTAAGGCCTGCAGGTTGAAAGTGACTGCTCCGATTGAGAAATGCCTCGAAGCCAAAGTTGTAGGAAATTTGATTCTATCTAAATCAGATGCTTTTTGAAATTTGAAATTCACTCGCTCCAGTGCTGAGGTATGAAGTTTTGATGAGATGAATGGTCTGAAAATTTGGCGGATTTTAGGCTCTCAAATCTGAATCGCAACCTAAAAACCACCGCAAACTCACGAACCCGTTATTCAGGACCCCTTAAGAAGAATTGAAACGATTTCCTTCACCCGAGCGATTTTCGCAAGCCGCAGCACTAATTTGCACTAACTTTCGTGAGCTGTTTGTTGTTATTTTAATTATTTTTACAAAAAATACAGTTAACCCATAAAAATTACAGTTGACCCATAAAAATTACAGTTGACCCATAAAAAATACAGTTGAGCCATAAAAATTACAGTTGACCATACTTCCCCATGATCTCCACTACCCGCCCTTGTGGTATACATTGTGGAATAAATTAATTGATTGATTAAAAAAAAATTATTTTTCTCATTATGTTATTATTATGACGGGTGTTTTTCTCATTATCTTTGTTGTTATAATTATAATAATTTGTTTTCTCGCGTTGTTTTCAGGATGTCGGAAAGACGACGAGGGTCGATATGTGAAGTGACGTCACCGGAGGGACGGACCGTCCCCATTGAAGAACTCGAGGAGGCTCCGGCTCAACCGGTTCATCACAGGTGACGAAAACACTCGCTTATAACGGCCTCTATGTCGTGGTAAAGACGTTATATCTGAACATGAACGGGTAATCGGTGCTGACGACAGGTCTGTGAAGTTGACGTACCCATCTCAGCTCACCCACAATTTGTGGCATCCGTCGTTAGTTCATCGTTAGTTCACGTTACTTCACACGAAAAAATCGTTTGTTTACCAATAAGAAGCGAACTAACCAAATAATTCAGTGGGTACGCCAACTTCATAAACCCAAAAGTAGCTTACCCACTTTTTAAGTTAAATAAAAATTTTTCACGTCGGTCGTTAGTTCACTTTAGTTCACACAAAAATGTTATTAGTTCAGCGAAGGAAAAATTTTTGGAGATAAAACAAAATTTTGGTAAGCCAACTTCAAGTCTTAAAGAATAGTTATATTACGATTATGTGGATAATCATCATTATGGTTTGTTATTTTACTTAAAAGGAGTTTCAAGAATTAGGTTATAAGTAACTATAACCAGAAAACAGAAATAACTGTTTTATGTAAAATGACTCTATTTTACACCTCAGTTTTAGATTTTTGAACGCTGAATACGATGGTGAAGTCAGAATTGCGATATCTCATTCCGTTGTCAGATTAGAGCAGATAAACCGTGAAGAACGTCTCGAGTGACAGCCACGTTTCTTCATCATCAAACTGCTCCAGTTTGAAAACGGAGTAAGTCTCAATTCCGACTTCACCATCGTGTTCAGCGTTAAAAAAAAAACCTTTAAAATGAGTTTTCACATGTCAGACTGTTCCACTCTTGGGATTTAAGGGGGCCCCCCCCCCTTAAACTCCCTAAAACACCCCTCAATCGGTCAAAAAAAATTTACCGTTTAAATCAGGTACAATTTCGGTATCCAGGAGGGCTCGCTTATAACGACTTGTCGTTTTGATCCTCAAGTTCCCAATTAAACTGTGGAGCCTAATTTTGGTTTTAAATTTGTTTTCCAGGCCACACCGGCGCCACCGTGACTTGTCGCACGTCGATATGAAAAGGGACGGCGCCGCGTCGCCTACGAATGTCGGAACGGCGCCGTCTTTCGCCGTCCTCTCGAGAAGGTCCGACTTTGAATTATACGCACGTAACAATTAGAAGGTTAATTCTAAGAGGAATGAATTTCAGTCATAAAATTTCTCTCATTTTTTAGGTCGACATCGGATTTGACTGATCTGAGCGAGCAGATCACTTGGGAAACCGAATTGCTTTCGAGTCGCCCAAGCTCGCCGAGAGGAGGTGAGTTCATGAGACGGTAGAAGGGTGATCTGTTCATCGATACAATGAACAGATCACCCTTCTGTATTATCACTAACCCAGTTAACGATATTGCTAACCCTGTTCACAATATCGCTAACCATGGTCACGATGTCATAAACTCTGGTCACTTCATTTCTAACCTTGGTCAGTATATCAATAACCCAGTTTCCAATATTTGCTAACCCTGGCTATAATGTCACCAACTCTGGTTACTATATTGCTAATCCTGGTCACTATGTTGCTAACCTTGTTCACAATATTGCTAAACTTAGTCACAGTATAGCTAACCTTGGTCACAATATTTCTTACCTACTCAGCTTACAATATTGCTAACCCTGTCGTGGTATTGCTAACCCTTTTCTTAATATAGATAACCTAGGTCGCTATATAAATAATCCAGTTCACAATAGTGCTAACGTTGGACACTAGAATATAGGACTAACCTTGGACTATAATAATATTATAGAGCTAAGTTTGGACACTATGATATTATCACTCACCTTGGTCACCATACCTATAACAAACCCAGTTCACAATATCGCTAACCCGAATCATGATGTCACAAACTCTGGTCACTACATCACTAACCCAGCACACTATATTGCTAACCCTGCTCCCCATAGCACTAACCCTGGTCACAATACAGCTAACCTTGGTCACTATATAAATAATCCAATTCACAATAGAGCTAACCTTGGACACTATATCACCGACCTTGGTCACCATAATATTATAACAAAACCAGTTCACAATATCGCTAACCCTAATCACGGTGTCACAAACTCTGGTCACTATATCACTAACCCTGCTCACTACATTGCTAACTGCTGATTAATCCTACTCACTATATCACCCTAACTAACCCTGGTCACAATTCAAATAATCCTGGCCACAATACAGCTAACCCTGGTCATGGTGTCCCAAACTCACTGGTCACTGCTGACCCTGGTCACTACATCGCTAACCCTTGTTTTCAGGTTTGTCGTACCTGGCGAGCCGCCGCTCCTCCCGAGGGAGTTTGACTTCTGAGATCGCTCCTCTCCCAAACCTTTCGAGAAGGAACTACAACCACCTCCAGATCCCTGGTAACATAATACTCCTCCTCATTCACCATCATCATCGTCGTCATATCAAACTAGAAATTAAATTCAACTTAAGACTTTCAATTTAAATTGTTTTTTATTTTTCAAAAATTGGTGCAGCATGGCACGAAGAGCGTCTAAACCTAATTTTCAACTGAAATGTGGTATGATCGATTTTCGGATGCAATCAAAACCAAGGGAGGAATTAGCATTTTCATGATGGGGAAAGGGGGGGGGCAGATTCTTGAGTAAGGGCGGTTTTCAAAGCCAGTTTGAGTAGAATTTTGCTCTTTGATATATATGTATATAATATTTTCTGTATAAACATATGTTATATCGATACCTTAAAGCACAAACGTACTATGTCCAAAATGGCCATTTCGAGATAAATGCAAACAAAGCTTTGAAACAAGTGTAAATTGGAATGAAAATGTTTGGCCACTCTTTAACACTCCATTTTCTTCAAGCCTAAACCCTCAAGAAGGCACCACAATAATTATTTTATTGACATATCGTTTCGGTTGAATGAAACAGGATAAAATAGACAAATTGAAAAGACATAATAATATTATGTCTCCTTTGAGCAGATACAATGAAGGACATAGCCCCGCTGAGCAAATAGATGGGCATGACTCCAATGAGCAATCGACGTATAATTCAAAGTAAATCAAGCTTTCTTCAATTTTTTATTTACTTGTTGTATAATTATTGCAGATTAATTATACCAGACAGCTTGGAATTTAGCGATAAGGAACACAATATTTATTGGGCTCAGAAAGGTTTATTAAAGTCATTCTTACATACGATATCTAAGGACGAAAATAAGTCTACTTTTAGCGAATTTTCGTTCTCGGTCCAAAATTTAAAAAAATCGAATTGCCAAAAACTTTTTATACCAAAACCCGTTTCAGACCATCCTGAATCCACTCCCAAAAGGCACCAAAAATCATATATACTCGTATAAATACGAGTATAGGTACAAATTTGAACTTTTTATCTCAATTCTATCGAGAGTTATAAATTTATGTACCTAAGTGTTACTCTGGACGATAACTCTCGATAGAATTGAGATAAAAAGTTCAAATTTGCACAAAAATCCGTCCTGCCAATCGGAAGGCTAAGTTCGCAGATGGGCAAAATAGGGCCACTCTAAGGAGGGGTTTTGGAGAGTTTTAGGGGGGAGGGGGAAATCCCCATAAATTCCCAAATTAAACGGTCCGACAAGTCATTTTAAAGGTTTTTTTTTAAACGCTGAACACGATCGTGAAATCAGAATTGCGGTATCTTACTCCGTTCTCAAACTCGAGCACTTTGAAGATGAAGAAACGTCGTTGATACTTGAGATGTTCTTCATGGACATCATGTTCTTTAATGAAGAAAATTTACATAAAACCAGTCAGTTCTTCAAAAATTCGCTCTTATAGTCATGCTGCATGACTGGATTTTTTTTTTTTTTTTTTTTTTTTTGTGAGTAAATTACGACGAAATGAATTAATTAAAAAAAATTAATTAATGAATATCGCGCATCAACCGTCGTTATTGATGCGCGATATTCATTCGTTCCAATGATTATTTACCACATCCGCTCGTATTTCAGCAACAAAAAACCCCGTTATTCGCCAAATAGCTCGAGCGCCGCCCGATCGGCACCGCCCACTTCAGAACCGCCGTTTCGTAAACATCTCATCAGACGCAACGGCGATAAATCGGTGCAAACGTCCAAGCGAACAAACAATGAGGTTTTCGTCAATGTCGAATAATAAACCGCCTGAAGAGGGCGGCAAAAAAAATCGAGAGAAATCGCCGGAGAAAATATTGTTTTCTCTTTTTTTTCTCTCCGTTTTCTCAGTTTTTGTGTTTTTTTCCCCATCGCGCGCTTTATATTAGTGAAACGTAAACATCAACGAAGCGTTCGATACGAACGATACACAGACCGTTTTGTGTGTTTACGTCTCCCACGTAACAAACGATGTGATTAATCGTTTATCGATCTTCCGGCCGATTTTATATTAAATTAGGCGTTGATCGGTGCGATGCGATGCAGCAGAGAGAAAAACGAGGGCAACGCTGGGAAACGGTAAGTACTGCAGCTAATGTTTGCACCTCTTATTCTGCAAGAAAGGAGTATCTCAAATAATTGAGGAGCTTACGTTACAAAGGAGGTATGTGCCAAATTAAACAAAAAAATTCAGTTAGATTGTCTCGAAACCGTCTCAAAGACTCGTAAAAGCTTGAATTGAATCGAATTGAGGGGTTTATTTGGAATGAAATTGACCTTCTATGGGGGGGGGGGGGAGTAAGGGGGCTATAGGCCTGTTACTGGTTGTGAAATAGCGAAAAAGATCCAGAAAGTAGCCTGTTTTATGCTTGTCAGCATTTTGTGGTTTGAGTCATAATTAAAAAATGTACAATGTCGAAAAATTGGTAAAATCCAATTTCTTGCATTAGGCACCTATCTATAAAATGTTTGATATTTTCCGTAAAGTACGTTTCTGATGCAAATAATCCTAAATTTTTTGTAGGCCCGAACTTTGTTACGGAATGCTCTGCTGACTTTTTTTTTACTAAAACGAGTAGGTATTTATTATTTCTTTAGTAAAGTACTTGTTCTGACTCCTTTACTTGAATTTACTAATATACTTGTTAAAAGCTTCCCAATGGAGTTAGTATGGTTTTGTAAGCTCTGTTAGTAATTCGCTTAGGAATCTGTTTGTTAGACAAATTACTAAGGGAAGTTTTTATGGGCGCGCACACTTGGAATTTCTTCGACTTCAGTACCCAAGTCTAGTCACCAATGACGAACTGAGTGGTCTCAAAGGCATCCGGTCAGACGCGCTATGATATACCCCATAAGTCAAAGCTAGAATATCCGAAAGGCAACCTTGACAGCACGCTATCGTATGGTTCTGAATGAATTGTTCCAAGTAGGCAACTTCCAGAGTTTACTAACCAGCTTACCTCCGTTGTTGGCTAGAACTTTAACAAGGTAAAATTGAAGGGTAAAGAAAAGAAGATAGTTTTTCGTTTTAAAAATATTAGACACTGGCACAAGGGTTAAGAGGAGAAGTTACTGATTCAAGAGCAAAAATGTATATCGCTTGAGCTCTGATGCTCAGTGGCTTTATACTAGAATCCCTTCCCTGCTAGCGTTGGTCAGGAGAGTGGGACCCTCGTCAACAGGGAGGGGCAAGGTGAACCGAGGGGTAGGGATCGCGGTTCCCGTCCCTTCTGGAGCGAGGGGGGTGAATTTTCTCCTTGTGCGAGGTCTTGTCTTTTTATTCAGTATTTTGATAGATTAATAAATGAAATATGTTTTGCTGGGGCATAACAGTACTAATTTAAACACATTATTGGTACTCATTAAGGTACATTTTTATCATCAATTTGTTCCGGAATACGACTCGAAAACGTCACAAAAACTCGAAAAAGGTTGCATTGAATCGAATTGAGGGGTTCATTTAAGATGAAGTCGACCTTCTGAAGACCAAAATCCGCTTAGTATGCCATGCTGCGTCACTCGTGGAAGGTCATAAAAGTGGGAAGTTTATCAAATGAACGGCTCATATGAGTCGTTGGGGTGTCAAGTTGACAAATTCGCTCGTTACATCCATGCTGCAAGTGTGAAACTTGATTAATTAATAAGTTAATAATTTTTTGGTATTTTTTCCAGTTCCGGACCACCACCGTCCGCGGGTCTGCTCGCTCCCGGAAAAAGGCTACAACCCGCGCCTCTCGGACGACTTGTACCGCCTGAGGAATTTCGTCATCACGGACAAAGTAACGTATTTTGATCGTACGAAATATGTAGATTGTCATTCTGAGTGGATCTATGATCTGAGCAGATCGGCCGACTGAGTGTATCGGCCTTCTGAGTAGATCGTCCGTCTGAGTGGATCTCTGAACTGAGCAGAACGGCCGACTGATGAGGTCTCTGATAGTAGAGCACCGTTCTGAGTGCTCCTCAGATCTGAGTTGATTGTCCGTCTGATGGGATCTCTGATATGAGTAGCTCGCTCTTCTGAGTGTACCTACCTCTGATCTGCGTAGAGCACCCTTCTGAGTGGTTCTCTGATTTAAGTATAGCACCCTTCTGAGTGCTTATCTGATCTTAGTGAATCATTTGTCTGATGTGATGTTTGATCTGTATAGAGCACTCTTCTGAGTGCTCCTTTGATCTGAGTAGATTGGTTGTCAGATGGGATCTCTGATCTGAGTAGAGCACCCTTCTGAGTGTATCTCTGATCTGAGGCGATCTCCTTTTTGAATGCATATAGGATCTGAGTTGATCTACCTACCTGCTAAGAGTACATCTGATCTGAGTATATCCCATTTCTAAGTCGATCGCTGATCTTAGTGGACCACGCTCCTGATTAGATCTTTGATTTAAGACTATCTTAATAAAAGCCGCTTCCATTAAATGGGATAACTTTATCGCTTGTTTTATTGATTTATTGGTTTCAGGGCGTCATCAATTATGGTGACTCGATCAGAGACCGGCGCTCGAGAAGTAACACATCGATCAATTCAACAAATTCTAAGTGAGTCAATCAAAATTTCAATCAAACAACAATAATTTTTAGGTTAAAAAACTCTGCAAATTCTTGACACAACGGTTCATTATCTTCTTTGTACAGATCACCCTTCTGTCTAGATCACTAGATCTAAATGTCTAGATCCTAAATGTTAGATTAATTATTATTATGAATTGTCACTAATTATTAATGATTTTATCAAGTAGGTACCTAGTGAAAATTATTATAATTTATTGTTAGGTATTAATCATGTGTATTTATTATTAATAATTATTATTATTAATTATGATTAATTAATACCATATAATTCTGAGGTTTTTAATACTACGTCGGTAATAATTTTTCTATAAAAGAAGTACCTACCAACAAACATTCGAAATTACCTTCATTTCCGTAGCACGAAACGCACCTCAGAACAACAAACTCGACATAACTTGAGCCATATGATGTTCCAAAGAGCTTGTTAGTATGAAAATGGACCTGTATTTCAACAGTTTGATTCACGATCGTGTTGTGCGGCACAATCTTTGGGCCGTCATTGTGAACGAACGGCTGGTCGTACAGAGGGGCGGATGGTCTTAAAAAATTCTACGGAACAAACTCTATCTAAATATGAAATTAAAAACATACCGTTCCATATGAATTTTTCGAGATATGAAATTTTCAAAATTTCAAAATTCGTTTTGAACCCCTTCCCCTTGACTTAGGGTTATGAAAAGTTTCGAGGACCATTGTGGGGTTGGTCGAAACGCATAAAAAAAAATTTCGTAATTTTAACTTAACGCTAACTGGGCAAAGTGGCGCGGACGGCGTACGGCGGACGGACGGATTTTTTGGTTTATTATCTTCGATAATGAACCATTGGAATCGCCCAAAGAAAACAAAATTTTAACCCCCCCCCCAAAATTTGTTGGTTTACGTTTCAAGATACGTAGATTCAGAAAATCGAATAAAAAAAAATCCGTCCGTCCGCCGTACGCCGTCCGCCGTCCCCCGTCCGCCGTCCCCCGTCCGCCGTCCGCCGTCCGCGCCACTTTGCCCAGTTAGCGTTGAGTTAAAATTACGAAATTTTTTTTATGGGTTCCGACCAACCCCACAATGGTCCTCGAAACTTTTCATAACCCTAGGTCAAGGGGAAGGGGTTCAAAATGAAATTTAAAATTTCGACAATGTCATATCTCAAAATATTTAACTGAACCGTGCAATGTTTAGTTCATTTTTGAATGACCTGAAAAATTACGAATCTTTTAAGACCAATTGGATTTTTGTGCGACCAGCCGGTTCGTTCACAGTGAGCGCGCAAAGGTTTAGGAATAAAAACACTAACACTTTCGCGTCGAAAACGGGCGCTACGTGGGTCAACCTCCAGACGCCCAGAATAAAACTACCTTTTTCATCTTCCCGGTAAACTACAGTCTAGAAATTTTAACCGTGAGTGGGGGATAGACCACATTGCAATATTCACTCGGTTTCTCATCTGTAAATTGTTTAAATAATACCTTTTTGTAATAATACAAATTAAATTTTGATGATGAGCTATTGACTTGATATTTTAAAATAGTTCAGAACTGGATCACAATGCAATATTCACTCGGTTTCTTGTCTGTAAAATTATTTAAATAATACCTATTTGTTTAAACAAATTAAATTTTGATGATGAGGTAGATACTTGAAATTTTAAATATAGGTCAGAAATGGATCACATTTCAATATTCACTCGGTTTGTATGACATGGTATGAGTATGGTGAGGTGTATTATTGTATGTATGATTTAGTACAGTATGGTAAGATAGAAAAGAAATTCGTATGGTATGGTATGAGTACGGTGAGAATATGGTATGGTGCCGATTTGCAACACAGTCTGGTATAGACAGAAGGGTGATCTGCACAAGGAAGATAATAAACCGTTGTGTCAAGAATTTGCAGAGTTTTTTTTTATTCGATTTTCTGAATCTACGTGTCTTGAAACGTAAACCAACAAATTTTGAGGGGGGGTTAAAATTTTTTTTTTTTTTTTTTGGCGATTCCAATGGTTCATTATCGAAGATAATAAACCAAAAATCTACTTCACTGCACTGTAAAGATCGCCCTAAATAGAAGGGCATTTAATGCGGTAGTCCTGGATTTTTGACATATTATTTAGGGTTATTAGGAAGCAACAACTCCAAGTTTTCGTATTCCGATCGCTGTTGCTTCTCCCGCAATCATCGAAAAACCACGACATTTTGGCACCTTTTTTCGGTTTTTCGCCTGTAGCTTCTTCCCACTGCGTTTTTTGGTTCCTACATTACTTGATGATTTACATCACTATTGATTATTGATTTTTATCGGCTATTTTTTTCAGGGTGTCGCCGCTCTCGCCGTGGCAGGGGAGCTGCTGCTCTCAGACGACTGACGTCAGCACTGAGACGTTCGACATCGCGAGGTACCGCGTCGTCCTCCTCGGCGACTCAGGCGTCGGAAAGACCGCCCTCGTCAGTCAATTCATGACGTCAGAGTACATGAACACGTACGACGCTTCTCTAGGTGATTGTGTCTTGTCACTGATTGATTAATTGATTGATTGATTGATTGATGGGGGCCTAAATTAACCTTGAACTGTTCATCCACTGTTGAACTGTTCATATATAACTCCGTATTCCTTCGCCGGCTGATGAAAATTAAAATTGTCATAAACCGATGAAGGAATCTACTTAATTACGATACTTGGATAATAATAAGAAAAAAATGTAGTAGCTAAGCAGAGTTGCGAATAAGGCACATAAATTATTTGGTTATTTTATTTTGGTATTTTGGGAGAAAGGAAAAACAGCGGGAGAAAAACATAGATGTCAAAAACATCGATGTTTAAAGAAAAATATCGAGTATCCGATACTCATCCCTACTGAATATACCCTTCCCAGGTAGATATGAATTCGTCATCCATATTTCTGGCAACCAACAAAACGCAAACATGGCGTCTTATGCCTAAGTGGTGCCCTGTACAGATAAATTTATCTGTAGCTAAAAGCTACAGTGGCATAAAGCTATTATCCGTTATTGAAAGGTTGTGATGTAGCAGAAATTGAAAAAAAAAAAACATGTAGTCTCTACATTTCATAAGTCAAGCATCTTGTGTCCAATGTGTTACAAAGTACATATCGTCGCTTAAGAACCCGCATGGCACATCTGACAATTGCCAACTTTTCAGGAGGACAAAAAACTGATTTGTACTAAAGGTTTAAGAGTTTTCCTCATTTTCTCTCACCTCCCCATTTCAATTGGTGCAGTTATAATAATAAATCCAACAGGAGTTTGGATAATCGGAATAATTTGAAAAATTGTGTTGTAGCTATGCTGTCGTAATTTTTCTCCTCACTTGTGCTATGCTGCTCTCTACGAATATTACTCGCGCTATGCTCCACGTCTCATTCTCTGTAGTTGTGCTATGCTGAACTTACTGAAACATCAACAATCTAGATCTGGATTAATCAGGATAGGTAGGCAAAGAGAATAACTTGAAACACATAATTGATTAAAAAAATATCATTTTATTTTTCAATTATGAAAGAATATACCTAATTTTTTTTTTTTTCAAAAAACCATAAGAGGGACTAAAAATACCCTGAAATCTTCAAGAAAAAAAACATTTTTTGTTTTCAATCAAGTGAATAATATTTTTTAAGGGAACTGAACAACAGAATTCACCAAGTACCTACTCCAGCTCTTGAAGATCTCTGACGCTTCTTTGGCTGTCAGTGACAGCCTGTCACTCCAATCCGATCCAGAATCCTGATGAAAAAATAAAATAGGAAACGATTAATATCTGTTGATCGCCTTCAAAAATTACAGTGTTTGTCAAGAAATAAGAAGCGTGGACGCTAGAGAAACATCAAACAGGTTCTAGACAAATCAGCACAGCACATGTACAACTCAAACATTACACTCACGTCAATTTTTTTTAAAATAGTTTTCAACTTTCCCAGCATTTGCATTGTTTATAGTGAACATCAAACATTAAAGGATGTACGTAATTGATAAATAGATTTAGGTACTGAAAAAAGGCGAGAAAAATGGTTACCTATACTGCCCTACTACGGAGAAAGGCAGTAGACAGCGATTTCTTAGTTTCGAGAAATCGAGGGGTAAAGTTAAGAGCCTGCCCCTCACGTATAGTTCATTGGTGCGCGCTGATTTTTGGTTCTTGTGACTCATTAATTCCTAATTGAGCTTTCATTTAAGTTATAAAACCCAAATACCTTATTTAATGACAGAAAAATCTATTTAAAACCGATAGTAAGCAGCGTAAAAACCCAAAAGGCAGTGAGCTACATTCCTTAATAAATCGTTTCCTAATTCTAATATCGCATCCGTCGTGGAATAAGGGAACAACTCAAAAAACGCCATTTTTGAGTTAGCACTGGAATCGTATTATGGAAGGGGTCTATTTTGTCCGTAGATGGTCGGAACGAGGCTAGTTCATTCCTGCTCCTCGAGTTTCCTCGTCTAGCCACTTGTTGCCAAGGGGATTAGGCGAAAGAGCAAAACTTCAAACGCGTTTTCCCGAAAATCAGCTTTTCTTGATTGTTCCCTTATTCCGCGACGGGTGCGATATGCTGTTTTTCATTGTAGCATTAAATAGGGATTTTCGAGACGAATATAAAAATGTCCATATGCCCAAAATGGTCACTTACTGCCTTTCTCCATAGTAGGGCAGTATACCTATGTCATGATTCCATCTATACCTTACAATAATCCACCTGAAGTGGAATAAGCTCCATGCAAATTGTACCTTTTGATATTAGTATCCATTCTATTCTCCTTTCACTCAGTTCTATTCAAAACAACTTATAAAACGCTTGCATTCAATATTTACCTATCCAGAATCACAACAAAATTGGCGACGGTGTGAAAGTGTTACGTTATCTATCAAGTGGCGGAATTTTCAATGAACTGTCGATCGTTTGCCGATGTTTTTTCCCGACCACATTGCGGCGTCAATTCTACACCTGGTAAAATCAATCCCGTTTCAACAACACTTCGATATCTTTAACCTAATCAGATACTTGCCACCAAATCGATTCAGATTTTTTCGTTACTTTCGACTTTGCGGTATATTTCGTTATTTCTACTTGTTTTCCTTCCAATCGAGTCAAGATGGATGAGAAACAATTCCTGATGTTGTTGGATAGGTTCAATCAAAGCCAAAAGGACTTGGTTAAAGAAATCCTTCGGTCCCAACCTCAGCTCAGTGCTGCTTCAACCCAACCACAGAAAATTTTGATTGCTCCATTTGATAATAATTATTTTAATGCTACAAAGGAGAATTTCAACATGTACCGCCAACGATTTGAGAATTATCTCACTATGAAAGGTGTGTTCACCGATAAAACCTTATGCAGCCGGATGCTTCTAAATTTGGTAGGTCCTAGTCACTATCAACTTATTTGTTCGTTAGTTTCATCTAGGAAGGTTACTGACTTATCTTATGAATAAAAAGTTCAAATTTGCACAAAAAATTCCTTACTTACTGTGGCCTACCTACCTAGCTGTCAATTTCTTGGTTAATTTTTGTTGTGATTTTAAAAAAATCCAGCATGGCTATAGGGGCGAATTTTCGAAGAAATTTTAGAAAGTTTTATGTAAAATGTCTCCATTGAGGTGTCACTTGTCAGACCGTTTCATTTTTGGAATTTATAGGTAACCCCCCCCCCCCCCCTCAGCTTTTGGACATTTCAATTCTAAACACGACGGTGAAATCAGAATTCCGTTATCTCTTTCCGTCATCAGATTAGAGCAGACTTAACATGAAGATAAGATAAGATAAGATAAGGACCACGTTTTTTCCTCTTCAAAGTGCTCCAGTTTGAGAGGGGAATAAGATATAGCAATTCTGACTTCACCATCAGCGTGTAAAACCCTTTAAAATGAGGTGTGACTTGACAGACCGTTTCAGTTTTGGAATTTGTGGGTCAACATTCCCCCCCCCCCACCCTCAGAGTGGCCCGATTCTGCCCATCTACGAACATAGCCTTTTGATTGCTGAGACGGATTTTTTGTGCAAATTTGAACTTTTTATCTCAATTCTATCGAGAGTTGAATCGAATTGAGGGGTTCATTTAGGATGAAATCGACCTTCTGATGACCTAAAACCACTCAAAAACGTCGAAAAATTGTTATAATCGATTCTGATTAGGGAAGAATCGATAATAACAATTTTTGACGTTTTTGGTCATCAGAAGGTCGATTTCATCCTAAATGAACCCCTCAATTCGGTTCAATTCCACCTTTTTCGAGTTTTTGAGACATTTTACATAAAACCAGTCATTTCTTCGAAAATTCGCCATGCTATAAGACCGTGGTTTTTTTTTTTTTTCTCCTCAAATTTTTCTTATTTCTAAATCAATGTTCTATAAAGATCAATAATCGGTGTAGATTTCCCTTCTATCTAGATCACTGTCCTGTGTGGATCCTCCTCCTGATTAGATCACTCTTCATGTTTAAATGACTAATGTGGGTAGATCGCCCATCTGATCAAATGATATTATTTTTCTTTTTTTCGGAAGATGATTTGAACCCTAATTCATAATGTAATTAACGTTATAATGTTAATAATGCTATTAATCGTATTAGTAAACCGATGACTGTAAGGCCATCTATGTCGATTTCAATTGAATAAATTAAATTTAAAAAAAAAAATCTTCATTTGTCTTTAATGTAAAATTTGCATTACTTACATTTATCAAGTAAATTAATACGTTCCGTACTTAACGATAAATATTTTAACTGATAAGGTCCTACTTTTTTTTTTTTAGACGACGAGTTTGGAGAGAAAACCGTCTGCATCCTACTCGACGGCGAAGAGAGTGAAGTCGTCTTCATCGACCATCCGTGCACTGAAATGTCTGTACGTACCTTCTCAGATCGCCGTTCTGTTTTGATCCACCCCCTCTTCAGATCAATCTAATGAGCAGATCTCTGTTCTGTACAGATCGCCCTAATGAGCAGATCACTGTTCTGTCCAGATGACCCTCTTATCCACATCACTGTTCTGTTCAGAACGCCCTGTTTAGATCACTGTTCTGTACAGATCGCCCTAGTGACCAGTTAACTGTTTGTACAGATCTTCCTACTGAACAGATCACTGTTCTGCACAGAACTTCATACTGAGCAGATCACTGTTTAGTACAGATCACCCTACTGAGCAGATCACTGTTCTATACAGATGACCATCTTGTCCACATCACTGTTCTTTACAGATCGCATCAGTGACCAGATCACTGTTTTGTACCTACAGATAGCCCTAATGCGCAGATCACTGTTCTGTACAGATCGCCCTACTGAGCAGATCACTGTACTGTACAGATCACCCTCTTGCCACACTTCACGGTTTTGCGTGGATCGCATTCCCTACAAGATTAGTGTTCTGTAGAGATAACCCTGCTAAGCAGATCACTGTTCTGCTCATGCGGCCCTAGAGAGCGGATAACTACTCTATACGGATCGCTCTACCGGGCAGATCACTGTTCAGGACAGATCGCCCTACCGAGCAGATCACCGATCTGTACAGACCGCCCTACTGAGCAGATCACTGTTCTGCACAAATCTTTCTACTCAGCAGACCACTGTTCATTACTGTTCACCTTCCTGTCTAGATCACTGTTTCGTGTGGATCGCACTCCTCACAAAATCACTATTCTGTACAGATCAATGTTTTGCGTGGATCGCATTCCCCACAAGATCACTATTCTCTACAGATCGCCCTACTGGCTAGATCACTGTTGTACCACACTCCTCTCCACATCACTGTTCTGTACAGATCACCCTTCTGTCTAGATCTCTGTTCCCTGTGATCCACATTCTCGACAAGATTACAGTTCTTTGTAGATTACTGTTTTGATCATAAATTTTATTGTTTCACACTCAACTACGATCATTACGATCACCATACAATTTCGAATATTTCGTGCAGGTAGAAAACTCTCTGTCGACCTACGAACCCCACGCCTGCGCTGTGATCTACAGCGTCGTGGACAAGGCGACTTTTAAGGTCAGAAAACTCCTTGCAATCCGAATATTTCACCGTATTTTCGTTATTTTCGCACTTATTTGGTTTATTTTGTTTAAATAATAATTTGTTGTTGTTGTGGAAATTCAGGTGGCGGAAGACATTCTTAACTACCTGTGGCGCGAGTCCTACACGAAAGAAAAGACTGTCATTTTGGTCGGAAACAAAGTCGATTTGGCTCGAGCCCGCGCGATATCAACGAGCGGTGAGTTTGTACATTTATCTATCTGATCTAATGAGATTGTGGGATCATGATGTAAAGAAGATTACAGACCAGCATTGATCTTAGCGCAGATCACAGCTCAGCAAATTAACCTCGCAGAGCAATATGCTCTGACCCAGATCAGAGTTGAGCACATTAATCGAATCAGAGCTGAGCCTCGCCCTTTGTGAGATCATTGTGCTCCGTTGTAAAATGGAATCAACAAATGCAGACTAAGAGCTAGCCAAAGAGTTTGGCCTGGTTGCTAAGGCAAAGTGTTATTTTATTGAATTGTAACTGTGAACCTACGGTGTTGGTTGAATTTAAAGTGTATTTCTAGATCACTTCCTCATGAATACCTGACTTACCTTGCGCAATGAATTCTAAACTTTTCGAATGGATTCT
This sequence comes from Stenodema calcarata, assembly GCA_963920205.1. Classification (NCBI taxonomy): domain Eukaryota; kingdom Metazoa; phylum Arthropoda; class Insecta; order Hemiptera; family Miridae; genus Stenodema; species Stenodema calcarata. The sequence goes on from OY986065.1 coordinate 917,620, forward strand.
GAACTCTTGAAACGTGGACATGCCTACTTGAGGTTTAATGAAACTTCACTGAAAAAGAATAATAATAAAAAGGTTTGGGGATATAGGAGAGGATTTTCCTCTCGTTACATGAAACGAGTTCAGAATCCAAAGAAGAGCCGCCTAACCGACATTAGCAGTTATATGGCTACAATAGGAAGTGATCACATGTAAATGGTTTCCAAAACAAAATGTGTATAAGATGCCTATACGAAAGTTACATACGGCTGGATCAAGCAAACGCTTAATTGAACAAATAGGACACGGCTAAAATTTGAAAGAAACAAATAATATCAAGTGTTAACATTAAGTGTTTGCTTGATCCAGCCATACGTAACTTTCGTATAGGATATGATTGAATATTATTCAAAACCAAATTCCTTATTATTCATTAATAGATAAAACAACAATTGTTTCGTATTCGTTTTCCCATTATTGGAAAAGTATTTACACAAAGACAAAATTAAGTTAAATGTATGTCCGACCTCTGTTAATACATCAAAATTGGATGAAATATTTAAATTAATAATTAAGAAAAGTTCGCAGTAATGATGACAATGGGCGATATACTGTAGTAGGTATAATATACCTATTATAATCTTCAGATATGTGTATTATACATATCTGAAGAACTGAGATTAACCCACGATTTGAATGTTGGTGTCTAGATAATGATAAGTTGAGATTGACTTACCGAACTTGTCTTGACCAGGTTTCGACACCAAATGCCTGCGCAAGGCCAGGTACCATATATCGCACCCGTCGTGGAATACTGTAACATCTCAAAAAACCAATATTTTGGGAATCTGGTCTTGAGGGTTTAAATTTAATGCATGTGGTACTCTAGTCATTACGGCATTATTATATTGATCGGATATATTATATTCACTTACTTGAGTACCACATGCATTAAATTAAAACCTTCAAGACCAGATTCCCAAAATATTGGTTTTTTGAAATGTTACAGTATTTCACGACGGGTGCGATATTTGTAGAGTGAACCCTTTCGGTTCAGTGTTGAACAGGTACTTATCCCGGTCACTGTGATTTGTATCACAGTTGTGACAATCTTAGTATTGCGACAATTATGCTGATAAATTACTCGTGTCAATATGACGTCATTATCATTGATTTAATGGTGGTTTTTCAGATGGCAAAGCCCTCGCCGCTTCAAGAGACTGCAAATTCATCGAAACCTCGAGCGGCATTCAGCACAACGTCGATGAGCTTTTAGTTGGTAAAGAGTTTTAGAATTAGAGAGCTTTAGTCTGTTGTATGATCTCCATCTTTGTATGCTGGACCAGCAGCTCAAGCTAGTAGAGGCACAGTTATAATATGATCTACAGCCTCGTGTGCAGGACCCGCACCGTACTCTGGCTGCGGAGCTGTTGTATGATCTACACCTTTGTTTGCTGAACCAGCTACTCAAGTTGATTGTGGCACAGTTATAATATGATCTACAGCCTCGTGTGCAGGACTAGCACTGTACCTTGGCTGTGCAGCTGTAGTATAATCTACCCCTTTGATTGCTGGACCAGCTCCTCAAGCTGGTTGTGGCGCAGCTATAATAATATTATGATCTACAGCCTTGTGTGCAGGACTAGCATAGTACGTTGGCTGTGGATCTCTTCTATGATCTATAGCCTCGTTAGCTGGCCTCTACCGACCCCTGTATATCCATAATTCTGCTCACAATCACAAAAATCCCTCCTCACCACTCGTTTTCCCGTCTTGCAGGGATTTTGAAACAAATCCGCCTCCGGGAAGCGCGAGAACTGAAACGGACTCGAAGGAAACTCCATTCGAGCAAGACGTCCCTCTCCCTCAACACGGCCAAAGAGATCCTCGCCAGGATGTGTCTCTCCGACGGGAAGAGCAAGTCCTGCGAGAACCTTCATGTCCTGTAAAAACGAACCCTTTTTTAATGTTCAAAAAACAGGTGCTGTAATTAATTGTATTCTGTATTAATTGTGTGTGTAATATATGAATGAAAATATTGGTGAAAAAAATTAAAAAAAAAACATCTCTGTGGATCACAGTCCGCCATCTTGGATCTGCATGTACCTCCTGTGATACTTGCATGTGAATCAAGAGTGAAACCAGTATCTAGGGCTCGTCTTGGCCAGGAACTTCAGGCACCATGCATCAGGTCTGAGCATCAATCTACAACCATCAGATTCAGGCATCAAGCTTCAGCATCAGGTCAAAACAAATGGTAGTGGTTCAGACAAAACTGGCATCAGGCAGACCGTCAACTATGAGGCCTTAAGGCCTGACATTCAGCACCGAATGGCCTCACCTTAAGTCACTCACAACATCAAGCACTTGTCTCTGCTGTGACGAGATCTGTACCATTGCCGGACCAGCACCTCAAGCTGGTTGTGGCAAAGTTATGATATGATCTACAACCTAGTGTGCAGGAAGAGCACCTAATGCAGATTGTGACAAAGTTATGATATGATCTACAGCCTCGTGTGAAGGACCAGCACCACGAGCAGGTTGTGGCAACGTTATGTTAAAATCTCCACCTCATGTGCAGGAAAAGCACCTAATGCTGATTGCGACAAAGTTATGATATGATCTACAGCCTAGTGTGCAGGAAGAGCACCTAAAGCAGATTGTGCCGCAAGAACCGTCAAGAAATATTAATAATCAAGGTGAATCTTTAGGAACTTCTGTGAGCTCCCCTGAACGAAATTGACCCCATTTTTTTGGTCACAATGTGAAGCTCCTGATGGCTGACTGTTGTTGTGTAATGATCCACACGAAAACTGTATAACTTTGTGTTCATTGTCGTAGGACGTAAGTTAGCGTAAATTAGCCTAATTCTCCCCTCCTCACCCCCACCAACGCCAAGCTTCAATTTTTCTTCCTTTTCTGCAAGTTTTCCCACTATGCTTTCTTCAAATCCCTCCTCCTTCCCATTTATTTGCATCTTTTCTGCTTTTTCTTCAGGTTTTCCCCGACTTTTCTTCCTTTTATTCAAGTTTCTCCTCCATTTTTTCTATAAGTTCCCCCTCACTGCTCTTAAAGTCCCCTCACCACTTCTCGTTGATTTCTTCAAGTTTACCCCCTTCAATTCATTTTTTTTCTTCTTTTAGCGAATTTTCGAAGAAATTTCTTCATTCTTCCTCTTTTCCATGTAACCTCTCCCTGCCATTTCCTTTATCTTTTTCAAGCCCCTCTCCTCCTCACTCTTTTTCTTCAAGTTTTCTTCCTTTTTTTTACGATTCACTAACTTTTTATTCTGTAAGTTCGTCCCTATTTTTTCAAGTACTCCCCCCCTTATTTCCCTTCTCTTTCTTCAAGCCTCCCCCCAAAATTTTATACAAATTTTTAAAAATCAATAGTTACCATGAAATCAATCATTTTTTGTCGTCACTTTCTTAAATCCCAGTTCTTCCCTCAATCGACGAATAACGTCCATTTGTACGTTGAACCCCCCCCCCCCCTCCACACCCCACCGAAACCACCTTTCCCCAGGCTTGCTACAAGTAAAGCGCCTCGACCTAATTAGATCTATCCACCCCAAAATCATATCCAAAACTCGAAAAAAAAAATGAAAACTCGTATCAACTAATCATAAAAACAAATGTAAAAAAAAAAGAAAAATATAAATAAACGATAAAATAAAATACATAAACATGTAATCAAAATATGTATTCATGTAATAGTTATGCAAAGGTGGATTTTTCCTTGACGCGTGTTTTTGGGCGATGGTTTGCTTTGAAGAGGAAGAAGAAGAGGTGGAGGAACAAATGATTAATAAAAATAATACGATATTTTTAAACTCGATCGTAAGGAACCCACTGATCGGTCCTACTGACGTTGTCGAAAATGTTTGAAAATCCCCTCGCGACGCGTCGAGGGAAAAACTCCACCTTATGAAAGTAGAAAAAAAAAGGAGAATCTTACATGATCCATGTATGTACTTCTTCAGCCAGTGAAAGTTAGTGCAAAAAAGGGCTCTGGCTTCGAAAAACTGCTCGCAAGCTGGAAATCGTTTGAATCCCTCTTGGCGGTCTAGAATAACGGGTGTACAAGTTTGGGGCGGTTTCTTGGTTGTGCTTCATATTTGAAAGCCTTAAAAACCCCTACATTTTTGCTCTTGTTTCAGTATTTAGCGTATAACTCGAAATGTTCGCGTCCTAAAGAAAATGTTACTCCATTGTGTTTTGAAGTACATTACATTTTGAGTCGAATGGAGTTTGAAATATTGCAATCGATTCACCCGTTCAGCCGCAATCACTAGTCAAAGATGAGCGACTGTTACTAACTTCGCTGAAAAGTTGACAAGCCTCACCTTTGAACGCCTGTAGGTTGAAAATGACTGCTCCGATCGAAAAATGTTGTATGATCAAAGTTGTGGAAAATTTAAATTGAAATCAGATGCACTTCGAAATTCACTCACTCCAGTGATGAGATATCAATGATTTTCAGCTCTCGAGCAATTTACGTAAGCCAGAGCGCTAATTTGCCTAGGCTATTAGACGTAAGATAAATGTACTGTTATCTGTAAGCTGTATATCTGTACATCTTTGGGTAACTTCGATACAGGTATATCTCCGTTTATTACACATAAAAATTACGTCTGATGAAAAGAACGTGTTTTTTTTATATAATCAATTTATATGTTTTTTGTCGTCTTCTTCGAGTGGTCTTCGAAAGTGTAATATTTAACGTTTTTGAAAAATTAACGAAAGAAATTGGAAACAATAAAATCGAAATATTTATATGTAAACAAGTAAGGATTGAAAAAGTTTCAAGGCGAACAAAAATGTGGTGAGAAAATCTGTTAAATGGAGTCTTATTTAATATAAACAGAAATTTTATTTTCACTGGAGTTTCTGTTTTTGGATGACGAAGTGAGAAAGTACCCCAGTCCCCTGAGATGAGTGAGAAAATTGAGTGGTGTGGGGGGGGGAGGGGGGACGGTGAAGGGTGATCGAATGTAGGGGGAAATAGGGGTTGGAACGAGGGGTATACTGTAGGTATTCATCATTATTATATCATACTGTATAAGTACAGTCAAGAATGGGATACAGGCAGGCAGGAGGCCGCAATGCGAGTCCACCACACCTCAAGGGGGACGCCCCCAGTACCAACAGAGGACAAGCCCACCCCACAACCACGGGGCAAAATAAACAACACACAGACACACTCATACCCACCATTCACCAGATCAATTCATTCATACCGCAAAAAGAACAAACTTCAACAATAACACCCATAAGTAGATAAGATAAATAGAACTAAACCAATACCACTATTACTTTGATATAAAATTCCTCAGGCACAGGTAAAAGGAGCTTAGGTGCTAGAACTAGGTACATTTTTAACATAACTTAAATTATTGAGATCAAAGTTAATGAACTCGTCTATGGAGTATAAGGCTTATTTCTTTAGTATTTTAGTTATCTCAGTAATAAATATTTTTCCAGACATCTCTCTCATTTCATGTGGTATTAAATTATACCGTTTTGTAGCCCAATAACTATATGAGTTGTCGGAGCGTTTCAGCCTATTAAATTCGTCGTGACCCCTTGTAAAGTGGTTATGAACTTCACTGATCTTATGCCACTCGTGTTTGTTCCCATGGGCATACTTTAGGCACTATTTAACATAGGAACATGGTAATGTCATTATTCCTAGGTTGACGAAATCACGTCTGCAGTCATCCCTGTAATTCTTTTTCGCCAGAATTCGGACGCACCTTCTCTGGAGTCCAAACAACGACTGTGCGGATGTCATCAGGATTTTTTCGAAAACGCTGTTGGACAGGCTGCGTGATAGATAGATGCTGCGGTTCAACGTACTCGTACCTACTTCTGTTTCTACAATTCTAAAAATCTATAAATCGTCAGCAAACTATAAAAAGTTTACATTACGGAAAATGTCACCAATATCATTAATAAACAACAAAAATAGCAAGGGTCCCAAATGAGATCCTTGCGGTACCTCCGACGAAGGACAAAACCAACGGTTAAGGTCGTACCACCGGCGAGGGATCAATAATTGATACAATTACCTATTGTAAGTACAACTAATTTCTGATAAAAAGTGTCCCATAACTTTTAGGTTAATATCCTCGAAATGAACCATTGGAAACGAAAAAATAAAAAAAAATCATAATAGGTACCTAATAATAATTCGAGGGTCTCACGGAACACCCCACATCGTCACTTTTGGCCAAAATGAGTTTGGCCATTCGAAGAGTCTTTTCCCGGCGGATCGATGTAACTAAGTAAGTATAAGTTAGGTAACACTAAAAATCACTATTTATTTTACTGAATTACTCAGTAAACCTAGTCATTAGCAGATGGTTTTTTTGGCTCTGCTGAAAAGTGGCCCAAATGACGATGTGAGAAGTTGCCGTGAGACCCTCGAATTATTAATCTATCATTAGTTATCTAGACAGATCTGAACAAAGAAGATAATATCTTAAAATTTGAAATTCGCTCACTCCATTGCTGCGATACGAATTTTAAACCAAAAACTCTGCAAATTCTTGACACAATGGTTCATTACCTATCTTCTTTGTACAGATCATCATTGTGTCAAGAATTTGCAGAGTTTTTGGTTTAAAATTCGTATCGCAGCAATGGAGTGAGCGAATTTCAAATTTTAAGATGCGTATCATCCAGAATGAAATTTCCTACAACTTTGGTTCCAAGACATTTTTCAATCGGAGCAGTCATTTTCAATTTACACTTGAGGGTTGTCAACTTTTCAGGGAAGTCAGTGAAAGTCGCTCATCTTTGACGGACGATTGCGGCTGAATTACAGAACTGAATTCAACGTCATTCGTCATTATACACGAAAAACCGGAAAACACCTAATTGCATGGATATGACACGAGGACACGAGCTTGTTTCGTCGTCACTCCATTCCATGGATACTACACGGATCACCTCAATACCATCCATCCACCAGCTGATATCACAGTCAACACTGCGTATCGGTGATTTCACCGTCCAACTTCACTTGGTCTGTCCGATCGATAAAATAAAAATAAGTCGAACAAAAAAAACACGTTCAAGTTTTGTTTGAAATGAACGTTATTGAGTTTTGAGTTTGACTTGTTACTGATTTTTGATTTTTTAAAAGTGTTTTCGTGACGAGTCGTCAACGTCTAAATGTGAACTCAATCGGTTTTCGATAACGAGTTGTCGTGTCGAAACGATTCGTTTTGGACGGTGAGAAATTGCGTTTTTAGGCGTTTCGTTTTCCTCTTCGATTTGCCTGAGTCGAAATTTTCGACGTTGAGCGGCAAAAACCCTCTCGATTTGCGACATTTTCCTCGTGCGAATGTGAGTATTTTTTTTTCTATTTTTTCGACGTCGTATTTGTTGTTTGAAACTGCTGTCAGTCGATGCAGCCTGTACGTCAGATTCCAGTTGCTGTCCAGTCAAATGAAACCTCTAAGGGGGAGGTACATCGAAGTGTCCAGCAAAAAGCTAGAAATCAGTCTAAAAACTTAGTATAGTCTTAAAAACGAGTAATGCGAGTTTGTACCTCTCCCTTGAGCGTAACGTTTACACCCCCAAAAACGTCGAATTTTTCGGACTGTTTTCAGTTTTTCGGTTATAACGTCTAAACTGCGCATCCTAGTGAAAACCTTACCGAACAACAAATTAAAGAGCATTAAATTCTGCTTCGATTGACTCTAATAACTTCGGGATTGGACCAAACCGAGGTAGAAATTGACGGCTGAAAAACGTCAATTTTTCCCATATTGGCTCAAAAGGTGCAATTGGAATTTTTGTAGTCTTTAGCATCAAAAGTACTCGTCCTATCTAAACACTCTTGAGAATCAATGTTGTAGAGAATTTAATGACGAGTAGGTAAATTGTAAAATTTTGGCCAATTTCAGTCGTCGATTAGTACCTTGTAAATCGGTCCAATTTTGATGTTTAGGGAATCAATCGACGCTGAATTTAATTCTCTTTAATTTAGTCCTCAGTAAGGTTTTCGCTAAGATGCGTTGTTTAGGAGTTATAAGCGAAAAACGGAAGAAAGCCCGAAAATGTCGAAGGTTTTGGGGCACCAGGAGGTCTAATTTGATTGCACTGTTGATGCGAGTGGTAGAGAAAAAAGGACAGTGGGAACTCGAGGTCCTAAAACGTTAAGATAGTCTTGAAAACGAGTCATCCGAGTTTGTACCCTCCCTTGAGCGTAACTTTTCCACCCCCAAAAACGTAGTATTTTTCGGGCTTTTTTCCAGTTTTTCGGTTATAACTCCTAAACAACGCATCCGAGCGAAGACCTCATTGAGGAACAAACTAAAAAACATTATATCCTGCGTCGATTGACCCCCACTAACTTCAAAATAGGATCAGCCTATAAGGTAGTAATCGACAGCTGAAAAACGACAATTTTTCCCATATTGGGCCAAAATGTGCAATTTCTAGTCCAACAATGGCCATCTTTTCAAGGATAAATAGTGCGACGATAGGCATCTCACAGAATATTGACTTGTGGTTTTTTTCCTTTCAGATTATGACGCCAAAAGCTCTGAAACACCTGGTGACTTATCGGATGATGAAGTCTTCCTGCAACGGTCACAACTGCTCGGGCCACGGCGAATGCCTCAACGGCACCTGCTTCTGCGAGGTAACCGCGGGTTATTAACATTAAAACGGTGTGGAAGAGCGTGGTCGTCCTGTCCCGCCCCATGTCAAATCAACACACACAATTCCTTCGCCATCTCCGATTTTGAAGAAATTTGGTCTTTATAGAAACTAAGAAAAATACCAAATTTCAGCTCAATATCTCAAACGGTTGCCAAAATGTGGCTGTGTAAAGTTTCCAAAAACCGCAAAATGTCGGCCTTCCGCGTCGTTTTCAAATGGCCATAGCAGCTCCCCTAGACAGGACAGATAGTTGAAATTATTGTCATTTTAAAGCCACTTTAAAAATAAATGGCTCCAGGATATGACTTGATTGCAGTAGGGATGATAAAAAGGCTTCCACCGCCGAAGGCAACGTTTGTTTCTCTCCGATGTTTGGATTTCATGAATTTTTCATGGACCTTCAATGAAGACGTTAATTGATTATTTTTATATTCCAGATCCAGTTTGTTGGCGACGAGTGCACTCTCGCCAACACGAGCTACTTCGCGGCCTTCGCAACAATTTTCTTCGCCGTCGCGCTGACTTGTTTCATTCAACTGGTCATCTGCATCATCGCCGAATGGAACAGGTGAGTTTCGAGGGGGATATTGGGGTGATAGAGAGGCGTGAGTGACGTCCAAATACTTGCCATAGGGAATTTAATTGTGATGTAGGGGCGTGAGCGACGTCTAAATATGTGTCTAGGGGAATATTAGGGTGATAGAGAGGCGTGAGTGACGTCATATAATGTTAGGGTCTTCCGTTCAACGCATCAGCTATCAAAGTATCAGCTTAGGAGTCACAGTGAAGTGGTCCTATTCAATCAAACCCCGTTCTTTTTATCTCACTCTTTCGCTCATATTTCGAAAACTATCCGCCCTAGTGATAACACCGCTCCATACGAAATTGAAGCTGACAATATTTCCTACAAAATCTACTCCATTCATTTTCTTGATATTTCCGAGCTACCAGCCTGTAAAAATCGCCAAATTTTGTCCACTTAACGTTTTTCGTCAAACTGTTGCTTGTTGCATAACAAATGTTATTTTTACGCAAAAATCACTCGGACAGAAAGTTGTAAAGCATTAAATTCCCTTTCAAATGATATACAATGTCAATATTCTACGTCCATCCTAACGAGAACTACAGCAATTTGAATGTTTTCAGATTATTTTGGGGTTGGTCGAGAAAACACCTTAGAGTTTCCTTGGAAACTTCATTTTGTGCGCGCGTGCGCAGTGTGCAAAACGTCAACTTACTTTGTTATATCAAATTTGTTATATCCCCCTCCCCCCATCTTATTCCACGTGAAATTTCATGGAAAACCCGACACTCTGTGCGCAAATACGCTGTGGTTTGCGCAAAATTTGAAATTTGCGCGCAGATCCATTTGGCCTTATGTGACATATCGTTTTCATGTGATTTTCAACGCTGAATAATGTAGTCGTATTCATTTTTCTGTTTGACTGGACTCTTTGATGATTTTGACCAATCGATGTAATTACTCATTTTGTAGGTTGAAATCGCCTTCTCTGCTCGGGGCTTGCAGGATCACCACTCAGAAGCTTCTCTACTTCGTCGTCTTCCTCGCTACAATCATCAAAGGCTGTTATTTCACGTCGCCGGTACGAATTTCACTCCTACAAAATTGTTTTTGTTGTGTATTTTGTGTGCGTTGTCCTACAGGGTTTCAGTCGGTGGAACTCAGCTGCAACGTCTGTATTTGGCGATATGGAGGATGGTGCTGGTGGCCCGGAAGTTTCTCAGGAAGGCAGAGATTGATTGGCCTCCTTTGTCAGCAATGCCTGGTTTCGCCGCCCTGGGGGAGTATTTAGTGGCTACACTGGTCTTTGTGTTGTCCAGTGGCAGCACTGCAGGTTTGGAGTGGTGGTTCAAAAAAGCGTAGTGAGGGCTGAGAACAGGTTTGAACGTGAGTACTGCACTCCTGGGAATGTTGAAGGACCCAACAGGCATCACCAACCTTCAGATCAGCAGATCTGCCACTACAAACTCCCCCGAAACATAGCAGAGACTGAACTGGGCATTGCTGCTGGCAAAGGAGGCGTTAGCATATGTGTCTGAAGTCAAGAACCTTGGAATTTGCATCCAGAACTCCCTCTCATGGGACAAACAAATAACCAACATGTGTAACTCCGTATTTAAGTATATTTATCAATTACGCCGAATAGCCTCTGATTTTCCTATTTACACTAGGCTACAACTGGTCCACTTCCTCGTCTTTCCAACAGTCCAGTACGCCGCTGTTGCCCTCTGGGACTTGAAAAGTGAGGAAATTGCAAAGCTCCAGAGGGCGCAAAATGCCGCCTGATGCGTCTGAAGTTGGACGACCACGTCACTCCCTCCTATAAAAAGCTTCGTATACTTAAAATAAAAGAATTGAAGAAACTGCGGAGAGCATCCATGTTATTTAAAATACTCAAACTTCAGAGGCCTGATTATCTGTACCGAGCTTTCACTTTCATGTCAGATGTCCACGATACAAATACCCGAAACCGACAAAATCTCTTGCAGATTCCAAGGCATCGCACCTTGATCTTTGAAAGATCCTTATTAGTTCAGAGAACGAAATTGTACAATGAGTTTTTTCATTTGTTTAAATTAGACGAACGCATTAAAACATTTTGGAGCAATGTAAAGAAGAGGTTATTAGAAGAATATTGTATTTTGTTATTGTAATTACATTTATCCAGGGAAAGTGGAAGAGAGGGCCACCAGGCCCTAACCTTTCCCTGCTGGCTAAATAAAACCATACAATCAATCAATCTCTGCAGTCATCATATGAGCTGTTGCCGCATCCTGACCAGGAGACAGTATCTTAGCAGTCTTTATATGAGCTGGTTGTGGATCCTGACCAGGAGACAGTCTCTTAGCAGTCTTTATTTGAGCTGTTGCTGGATCCTGACCAGGAGACGGTCTCTCAGCAGTTTAATTTACACCCTTGACTGGGTTTTGCCACAACACCGTGTAATCAAGTTGTTTTGTTGCAGACGGCTTTCGAAGACGGTTGGTGCAGGAGCCTCATATCCGCCTACTACCCTCTGCTCCTCTCCGGCTCGTCCCTCATCGTCTGTTTCTGGGCTGAGGTAAACTAAACCACCTCATCTCATTCTGAACCATTTGGACTCTACAACACTTTTATAACACAATAAATGAAATCCCCAGCATTAGGAACAGCTTTACGCTGAACACGATGGTGAACTCAGAACTGCGATATCCTATCCCGTTCTCAAACTGGTTTCAAGTTATGACAAGTTTTTGTCGTTTTCCCCACAAACTAAGGTACAGGTCTACCGTACTTCATATTCTCTCTCATTTTTTCAAGGTCTTCCACATGAGGGACCTCCGCTGGGAAAGGAGGCAATTCTTGTCGAAAAGCTGCCTCGCTTTCATCACTTTCAACATCCTCTCGTACTCGTTACTTCTCGCCGAAGTCATCACGACTCACGTCTTCGACACCGACAAAGAGCTCAAGGTCAGTCGGACTGACTCAGTCCTCAATCGTCCTTTTCTACAAAAGGGGACGCAACGTCGGAAAAACGGGACATGTCCCCGTACAAAAAAAACGGGACTGTTACACATGACGTCAAAATCGAGAGTAGAATTTTTTTTTTAGTGAATATTTGAAGAAAATGTAGCTATTGTCCAAAATTTTTAAAAACGATACATGTTTTTTGGCGTCTCATTTTTATTAAATTATTGATTCTTTAAAAAACGAGTTTCTTCCTTATCACGGAGGCGTGGAAGTGTCACCATTCGATTCAGCGTCAAAAATGCCAAAATTGCGATTCCGAACTCACTTCCATGAAGAAAGTTGGCTTTTGGCGGAAAACGTTGATTTTCACCTAAAAACACACGTTTTTCAGAACTCAAACGTAATTTTCTCGACCAATTTCACTACTCAATTTCAATACCTACTGCTTCAAAAGCAGGCGAGTTTATTATGATAACCAGTATTCAATAACTTCCTTCACTCGAGTTGGACGAACAGCGAAGCCGGTTGAGGCAGATGACAGGACGGGATTGTTAGATACATGGTATGGTTTCATCAATGTACCGATTTACTCAGTAATAATAATCGATTAATAAAAATCATTGGCAGCTATACATCGATTAAAATTAATCGATTAATCGGGGAGGCAAATAATCCCCTCAAGTCGTTTAGGAGGGTATAGGGGGCTGTGACATCACAGTCCAAACTTCATAACTTGTGAAAATCAGCACTTTGAAGATGAAGAGGAACGTGGTTGATACTTGAAATGTTCTTCATGGACATCATGTTCTTCAATGGAGATATTTTACATAAAACCAGTTACTTCTTCAAAAATTCGCTTTTATAGCTGTTTGCGCTTACCGTATTTTCGACCATAATCACATATCTAGTCAGTAGCATCATAACTATTATCAAGGCACTCAACCACTACACACGATCATCATAATTGCATGTGGCATTTGTTTATAACCTGATAATCGGAACCTTTTCGTTACCTTCTCTTTCATCTTCTTCCGTTATCATCATTCTTAGCTGTATTCCTTCATATATCTCTTCCACATGTCACATGCTTTACCAGTATCCACATACCAATGTTCCTTTTCTTATATATTTGTTGCCTGTATTTAGCTGTTAGTGAAATCTTTTCCGCATATTAAGTTATTGAATATTTTTGTCTTATTGATGTGATTGTGCGCGAATAAACTCTGTGATATTAACTTTATCAACTATCAGCTGACAGTGACAGATCGTGAGTTCGCCGGCCTTTTCTTACCGGCAACCATTACCGTTTTTGATCTCGTTCGTTCTACTACCACAGTGCAATATTATTATTTAGTTATCCACCATTATCCGTCCATCCCTTCAAGAAACTTTTACTAATTACACGCGAAGTTCCTACCACCAAGATATACCCTCGAAATACCGTGGCCATTGTCATTACCGCCACTTGGGACTTCATGAAGTTGGACGACGCTGGGATACCTCTGCACCACACGGTTGACCAATTTACCCCCCTGGAGTCTGATCGTTGGGACCATCAGGAACTACCCTAGACCCTCTGACTGGAGGACTACTGAAGCCATCACCACAACCAGCTAAGCCAATTTAGTCGTTTATAAGTCTTAGCAGCTTCTAGTCCATAGCACTCTAGTCATTAGTCACCCAATCTAGTCAACCATATCCCTGTTTATCTATAAGTGGCCACCTAAATTTGAACGAATAGTTACCCATTATCATAATATATATTGTAAGCATTAATAACTCTACTCCCAGCACACAGTACATACCTAATAAACCCTGTTATATTGATGTTTCATCAATCAAAATCTTGCCTTTAATTGAACACCTACAATTCCTATTATTATTAGCTCATTAGTATTTTCTTTTCTCAGTTACACTGAGTGGTCCTTCGAGTCACCATACCATCCATCTACATCTCAGTTTTTTTTCGTAGTATTGGACATTTGCAGCAGGCAAAACTGCACGTCTCTTACAAAACATTGTTGGTCCTTCGAGCCGGATATGAACCAACTGGATAGTGATTGTACTGTAACTGAGTTGTGGTGTTCAACATAGGAGTACGTAACTGTGATATATCTGTACATCAACTAGTTTTTAGGTTTCTCTGTGATATTATCACGTAAGGTACTTGTGCTATAGGAAGGAGTGTTTCAGACATCATAATATTATCAACGTTTGCCTATTTATTATCAACTAACTTATTTATTGACTCTTTACCTTTATTTATTTTCATAGTTTATCTATCGTTGTTTTGCTTGTTCTTGTTGACCAATTTATTGAAACTTATTTTCGTTCCACCCACAACAAGGGTCATCGTCATCAATTTTCTACAGTCCACAATAGTGTCTATAGTGGTTTGACTGCCTTGATAATAGTTCGCCCTAATCATCATTTTCTCTTGCCTTTCCTGTTGCCAATCGAAAGTTCTGTTGCAGTACCCTATATCTGAATCATCTAGTCATCATGCAGGTTGCCACCGCATCAAGGGGAATCCTCAAGCTAAAAAGGATATATTCTGAGATTGGGGAGGATATCCACTCAATGAAGACCAAAGGGGCATCAGCTATCAACGATGAAGCCGATCAAACTATCTTTTTAGGTATGTGCGGGGTATTGGATCTTCGATTCCAATCATTCATGGACAAATTTGAGGAAGCCTGTGAGTATAGCGATAGTCATTCACTTGAGCCTTCTTTCCCCACTGCTACAGATCGTACCTACCGGGATACTGTCAAGTCCTGGTACTATGAGGCCCTTGGATACAAGGAGATACTCCAACGTAAGCATAGGCTGTCTCTGGAGCAGAGCATGGCAGCATTGAATATAAGTAATACCTCTAGAACCTCTGCTCAACCTATCTCTGTATCAACAAGATTGTTCCTACCACAAATCAAGATCAAACCATTTAAGGGTGATTTGTCTGAATGGCCTGCCTTCAAGCAGATCTTCTGTGCCATGATTAGGGATGAACGCTCCTTGTCTGACGCTGAGCGCTTCCATTTTTTGGTATCCTACCTGGAAGGGGCAGCATATGACACCATCAAACATATACCAGTTATAGATACCAATTTTGAGCAGGCTTGGGAGGCACTCTCCAAGGTGTATGATGATGAACGAAAACTAGCATGTTCATATCTGGAATGTTTCCTGTCTTTCAAACCCATTCTTGGGAAACCTACCGCTGAATCTCTCCAGCAATATCTTTCAAAGGTCACTGAGAGCATTACCTCTCTAAAGAACCTCAAAATACCGAATTTTTCCGATTATTTACTCTGTGAGTTGGCACTTAGAAGCTTGGATCCTAGCACTCGTGAGGAGTTTGAAACATCTATTATTGGTACTACCTATCCTACCTTTGATGCCTTACGGGTCTTCATTCAAAATAGATGTCAAGTCTTGAGAATCACGTCTGGCTCTGCTGTCATCAAACAGGGGTCCCAATCTCTGGGCACTCCTTGTACCAAACCAAAGTCGCCAAACTGGTTTACTCCTAAGAGTAACAGTCATGCCTTACTTACTCATTTGGGTCCTGGTTCTAGTCATAAATACTCCTCATCTAGTCAAAAACGTTCCTCTTCTAGTCAGAATCATTCATCTTCTAGTCAAAATCATTCACCTTCTAGTCTAAATCATTCATCATCTAGTCAAATGTCTTCTGTCAAGTCTCCTATATCCTGTTTTATATGTAAGGGAGCACACATCATCCGTTCCTGTCAACACTTTCTCCAGGCTACACCTCAGCAGCGTCTGGATATGTTAAATCAGTATCCAGGGTGTAGAAATTGCCTTCATCCACAGCATAAAACAAAGCAGTGTCAATCAAAATATCGATGTCGTCTGTGTGAAGGTCTACATCATTCTAGCCTTCACTTGTCAACTAATAATTCATCAACAGAACCTAGTAACTCATCATTGCAGCAAGCCGTACCTTCTAGCAACTGCAATAGTGCAGTAGAATCTTCTATCTTCACAGGTTCCAGCACTTCATCTGGAAGGCATGGAGTTTTGTTGGGAACAGTATTAGCAGCCATCAAGGATGTTCATGGAAACCTCAAACAATATCGTGGAGTTCTTGATGTTGGTTCGCAGTTCTCGTTTGTCACAGAGCAATGTGCCAAGGATCTGGGAAAGACTACTCGTCCATTCAACGGTGGTATATCTGGAGTCAACCACTCCCCATTAAATCATGTCTCAGGAAAGATCAACCTAACCTTCTTTCCCAATCTATCGTCTACCTCAGCCCTCGAAACCGAGGCTGTTGTAGTACCATCTATTACCCCTCCATTACCTCAGGTGGCATTGCACTCGTCACTCTGGCAGGATTACTTATCATATAATCTTGCAGACCCTGATTTTATCACGCCAGGGGAAATATCATTTCTCATTGGGGCCGACCTCTATGCTGAGGTTGTAACTGGTGCTCCCATTACCATTTGTCAGGACGGACCTCGCCTGATCAATACCATTTTTGGGTTTGTTGTTGTTGGTAGATACCACAATAATTCTTCCCACAAAACTAATAATTCATTATCATTATTGTCATGTGACTACACCAGCGTACAATTATCAACACCATTATCAACACCACAAACGTTTAACTCTTCATCTAGTTTTGCTGCCTTGGATCAACCGCTATCTCAGCCTGTGGATGCTAATCCATCTGTATCATTAACCCCATCTGCTACACAACCTGCTGGCGGTGTTCAATGGATTCCAAAAGCGACATCTCTGCCTGGATTCCCTGCATCGTCGAATATCTCCTGCACTTTACTAACAGCACCCCTACCATCATCGCAATCAACAGATTTCCCATTTGTTCCTGTTTCACCTAAATCAAACAGTGGGAATTCCGTCCGTACCTACCCACTCAATCAAGTGAACGAACCCCTTATCACTGCAGGACTCGTTTCTCCAAAATTTCGATCTCCACCCAGCCCTCCAAGTTCCAAACATTCAACGCCATCTACTGCTATCCGCCAAACGTCGATCTCTGCCAAACGTGGATCTCCGTCAACTGCACAGCCCCCGCAAGTCAGACCACCTCCAAGAGGAAACTCGTCTGCTTATTCATCTGTCCTCAGCAGGTCTGCATGGAACATATGTTTAGGCCAGCACAGTACATTATCCCTGCGCCAATCAACCATTCCAAATGCGACTCCTGAGCAATCCTCTAGCATCTCAACCAGCAACCATCATCATCTGCTCGCTCGTTCACCTCATCACAAAGCTGTTCCGTCTACCAGTTCCTGATGAACCATACCAATCTCGTGATTCATCCACACCGATCTAGTCATCTCTGTTCCAACCGATCTAGTCATCTCTGTTCCTGATATCAACGTCTTGGACACAGTTCTCTAACTTCTTGGCATCGTCGAAAATAGGGGGGAGTATGTTTGCGCTTACCGTATTTTCGACCATAATCACATATCTAGTCAGTAGCATCATAACTATTATCAAGGCACTCAACCACTACACACGATCATCATAATTGCATGTGGCATTTGTTTATAACCTGATAATCGGAACCTTTTCGTTACCTTCTCTTTCATCTTCTTCCGTTATCATCATTCTTAGCTGTATTCCTTCATATATCTCTTCCACATGTCACATGCTTTACCAGTATCCACATACCAATGTTCCTTTTCTTATATATTTGTTGCCTGTATTTAGCTGTTAGTGAAATCTTTTCCGCATATTAAGTTATTGAATATTTTTGTCTTATTGATGTGATTGTGCGCGAATAAACTCTGTGATATTAACTTTATCAACTATCAGCTGACAGTGACAGATCGTGAGTTCGCCGGCCTTTTCTTACCGGCAACCATTACCGTTTTTGATCTCGTTCGTTCTACTACCACAGTGCAATATTATTATTTAGTTATCCACCATTATCCGTCCATCCCTTCAAGAAACTTTTACTAATTACACGCGAAGTTCCTACCACCAAGATATACCCTCGAAATACCGTGGCCATTGTCATTACCGCCACTTGGGACTTCATGAAGTTGGACGACGCTGGGATACCTCTGCACCACACGGTTGACCAATTTACCCCCCTGGAGTCTGATCGTTGGGACCATCAGGAACTACCCTAGACCCTCTGACTGGAGGACTACTGAAGCCATCACCACAACCAGCTAAGCCAATTTAGTCGTTTATAAGTCTTAGCAGCTTCTAGTCCATAGCACTCTAGTCATTAGTCACCCAATCTAGTCAACCATATCCCTGTTTATCTATAAGTGGCCACCTAAATTTGAACGAATAGTTACCCATTATCATAATATATATTGTAAGCATTAATAACTCTACTCCCAGCACACAGTACATACCTAATAAACCCTGTTATATTGATGTTTCATCAATCAAAATCTTGCCTTTAATTGAACACCTACAATTCCTATTATTATTAGCTCATTAGTATTTTCTTTTCTCAGTTACACTGAGTGGTCCTTCGAGTCACCATACCATCCATCTACATCTCAGTTTTTTTTCGTAGTATTGGACATTTGCAGCAGGCAAAACTGCACGTCTCTTACAAAACAATAGCCATGCTGCATGACAGGACTTTCTTTTCTTCAACTTTGTCGTTTTATTTTTTTTCAGAGCTTCTACTTCCTCATCTTCAACGGCTGCTACGCCGCCCTCCTCTTCATCGTTATGGTCTTTTTCCTCATTTACGGCGTCGAAGTGTTTTTCAAGGTGAGTAGAACGATTGAGGTGGCAGAGGTGAGCGATTTTTTTTGAGTGAGGCAACCCCCATTTGATCTACAATCACGTTTTTTGACAATTTTGATTTTTGTCCCCCAAAATTCGCTCAATAGGCCATGCTGCATAGACGCATGTTCTGACACAGAATTTGACGCTCTACAACTTCGATTAAGTGACATTTTTCATTTGGGACCGCCGTTTACGAGTTATAACTGGTTAAAACCGAGCGTTAACTCTATTTCAGCCCTAGATGGAAAAAGATTTGCCCATCTTTGACTGCTGATTCTGTCCAATCCACTAAACTAAATTAACGTTTAAAGGGCTCATTCAACGCAGAATTTAACGCTCTTTAATTTTGGTGCGAGTTACAATTTCTGTACGACAAGTAATTTGGATTTTATACGCCACAACTGAAAAAAGTGCCAAAATTTCGTGGTTTTTTCGCCTCCTAAGAGTTGAGCTCCCCTCAGATACCGTAGCGCACTTACGCCACTCAGCTTTGTGCGAACTGAAGGAAACTAAAACTCTAATTTGAGCGACGAAACTCACCATTTGACCCTCAAAATCTCTTGTTTTTTAATTCATCCCGACAATAATTTGTAGAAGATTGAAGCTGGGTTCACATGTACGCGGCATACGCGGTATCCGCGGCAAGACGGCAAAGACGGCAGGCTTCCGATTGGCCAGCGCCTCGAAGGGTGGGGGTGACGCGTTTGCCGCGCTGCCCAAGGTCACATATCAAAATTATTAGATATTTCCGTCGATGCCGCGTATGCCGCGTTGCGCAGTGGGTCCCCGCGCAAGGTGTGTGTGTGTGTGTTGTTCTTCTACTTCTATTTCATGAATTATTGCAGGTGTGTGCAAAAGAAAACAACCTTGCAAGTCTTCTTTTTAATTAATTTACTACCTAATTCACATTAACATTAAGTAGTTAGTAGGATATTCATGTAATTACCGAGAAAATAATATTTCAGTAGGTAAAAGTAATATTTCGGATGGTAAAATGACTATAATGATAACAATGATAACAATGAAAAAAATTGCCACTAGGTCTTCCGCGCTGCTCCTTGCCGCGCCCATGTGAACGGCTAGCCGCGTTGCCGTCCCCCCTCCACGTCCTACTGGTCTTGCCGTCGATGCCGCGGATGCCGCGGATGCCGCGTACATGTGAACCCAGCTTGACCGTCAACGGAATTCAGATATTTTTCGTTGTCGCGTTTTGTCGGCATTTCCAGTCGCGCAGCATGGCCTAGTGAGCGAATTTTTGGAGTGACGCAAACCTACATTTGATTTTCTTTCACGTTTTTCAGTGATTTTGATTATTGGTCCCCCAAAATTCGTAATCCAAAGTTTAAGGGAGATACCCAGCTCAAAGCTTACGATCTAAGCTTACGTTCTAGCTCACTCTACTAACTATGCAGGTTGGTATCCGAGTTCATGGTCACCCACAGAACTCACATGCCGGGGCCCACTAGTATGGGCCCGCAGACCAGCGAAAATTCGCTTAACAGGCCTTGCTGCCTAGACGCATGTTCTAACGCAAAATTTGACTCTCTACAACTTCAAATATGCGACATTTTTCATTTGGCACCGCCGCTTTCGAGTTATAACCGATTGAAAGCGAGCGTTTTAGGCTCAATTCGGTCCTCATTGACTGTAGATTCTGTCCAAACGCCTGAACCAATTCAACGTTAATGAGGTCATTCGACGCAGAATTTAACGCCCTTCCAATTCCGGCTGGGTAAAATTTTCTGTACGACGCACAGTTTGGACGTTATAAGCCGAAAACGAGCTCGGCATCGGAAACCTCAAAAATGTATCGCTCTACAACTTTGATTATGCGATATTCGTCAAACCACTGAACCCAATTACACATTAAGGAGGTCATTCAACGCAAAATTTAACACCCTTAAATTTTGTTCCAGGGAAATTTTCTGTACGACGAGTAGTTTGAGAGTTATGAGCTCAAAACTGGTAAAAAGTGCAAACATTTAATTTTTTTTTTTTCATAATAATTGACGTTTGTTCCTGGTTGTTCAGGTTCGCGGCGGATTCTTATTGGACGAAGGTCAGCCGACTCCCCTCCACCACGAAGAGGCGACGAGGCTCTTCAAATCCGAATCGGTGAGTTGTTTTTCATTTTATTCAAATGGGATTCATGAGTTTTTTGTTGATTTTATAAATTGACTGATTTTGGGTTTCGACGTTTATTTTTACGTTTTTTTCTGTGTTTTTTCCCCAGAAAAAAGAGCGAGTTGCCAAAGCGGTGGACGTCTCGCAGCTGAACCAAAGTCGAGTCGGTCTCCTCTCGCAGGCCCTTTTCCTCTTCGCCGTCTGCTTTTTCCTGTCGTCTGAGACGACCAAACACATCTGGAAAGACAAGTGAGCGAAATCAAGCGGTCGAGGGTTAATTTAATCAAAACTTTCATCAGTACGTTACGTGTATGTTGTAGGCCTTCTAAAGACCTATGAGAGACTTACTGCCAGACAGACTCCCTGTCCCAAAGACTGATGATAAACGGCCAGCCGCAGAGTCTGATGACAAATGACAATCTCCCTGTCCTAAAGACTGATGATAAACTCTCTGCCACAAAGACTGATGTCAGCCTCCCTGTCTCAAAGACTGATGACAGACTCCCTGTGTAAGTTTCGTTGTGAATCAAGTCTTAATAGTTCATTTGTGTTATTCGCCGACAGGTTGCCGATTTCGAGTCGAAACTTGCTCGACCTCCTCTTCCGCCTGGCGGAGATCGGCGTCGCCCTTTGGTTCCCTTGCGTCCTCTGGAACTGTATGAGGTACGTCCCTCTCTTTTTAGACGTCAAGTAATTTTTTTTACGCTGTACAACTTCCGTCTGCTTATGTGTACCTCGTTGTAACGAATACGTCCGTTTTTTCTTTTAATTTTTGTTGTTGTCCTCAGACCGGAGCAGTTGTGGATTCTGAACCCGAAAAAGCTCCTCAAATCGAGGGAGTACGAGTTGTCTCGGAGCGAATTGAGCGCTCACGGCGGCAAAGACAGGAAGTACGACACGTCGGCCACGCCCCTTCAGGAAGATTCGGGTGAGTTTGGCGTGCAGGTTGGGTGAGGGTTGGGTCTCAGGAAAGCTGGAAATCGTTCAAAAACCTTAAGATAGCCTTGAAATCGAGACATCTGAGTTCGTACAGGTTTATACTGGAAAACGTCGAAGTTTTCAGTCGTCGATTAGTACCTTGTAAATTGGTCCAACTTTAAAGTTGAGGGGGTCAATCGACGCAGAATTTAATTCCCTTCAATTTTTTGTTCAGTAAGGTTTTCGCGAGGATGCGTTGTTTAGGAGTTATAACCGAAAAATTCGACGTTGTTGAGGCACCAGTATCGCTCAACCTCTAGAGTGGTAGAGGAAAAAGAACAGTGGCAACTCGAGGTCCTAAAATCTTAAGATGGTCTTGAAAACGAGTCATCCGAGTCCAAAAGGACATAGAAACGGACACGACGAAGAGAACTTGTAATTAACAGTACAATACGGTACATATTTCGACAAATCACTCGATTTATGTTTCAGTTTTTGGTCAAAAGGACAGTGAAGGGGCTTCCTGACGTAAATATTGACTCAAATTAAAGAGCGTTAAATTCTGCGACGATTGACCCCCTTAAAAGTCAATTTTGACTTAGTTGGATTGTTGCAAAAAATGGTCAAACAAATACAGTTTTTTTCACCCTATCAAAATCTTTCGAGCCAGTTTTTGGCTAAAATGATTCTGAAGAAGCTCCCTGACGATCATTTTGACGTGTCAAAAGTTGAAGAGCGTTCGATTCCGCGTCGATTAACCCTCTCATACGTCCATTTTGACCTTCTTTTTTTTAATAATATTTTTATTGGTATCGTAAAAACATATAAATACGTTCTATCGCAATTAGCTATAAGTGAAGTCAATCAAATCATTCTTTACAGTAAGTTAAAATTATTTTACCTTGTAACGCTACCACAAAAAATGATGTAAAAGCCCTTTTAGACGTTGCAGACGACGAAAAATGTCGTTTTTGACGATTTTATTATTATTACCTATTTTATTTTTTTTAAACTATTTTTTGTGCTTGTTTTTGGGTGCGTTACAGAGTGCGGTGAGTGCTGGATCTGCTACGACAACACCGGATCGCAAGACGCCATCATGCCCTGCGCCTGCGCCACGACCGTACACCACGACTGCCTCAAGAAATGGCTCATAGAGGTGAGTGACTTTTTTTCCAAATTTTGACAACCCTCAACTTTGAACGCCTGTAGGTTGAAAATGACTCCGATTGAAAAATGTCTCTAAACCAAAGTTGTAGGAAATTCAATTTCAAATCAGAAGCTTTTTGAAATTTGAAATTCGCTCACCAGTGCTGATATATGAATTTTAAACCAAAACATGGTCGTATGGGGTCTGTGATTCACAACTCCGTTTATTACACATAAAAATGACGTCTGATGTAAAGAACGTGTTCCTTTAAAATTAATTTATATGGTTTTTTTTTTTTTTTTTTTTTTTTTTTGTCTTCTTCGAGGGGTGTTCAAAAGTGTAATATTTAACGTTTTTGAAAAATTAACGACAGACATTGGAAGCAATAAAATCGAAATATTTATATGTAACAAGTAAGGATTGATTGAAAAAGTTTCAAGGCGAACAAAAATGTCTTGAGAAAATCTGTTAAATGGAATCTCAATTAATATAAACAGAAATTTCATTTTCTAACGCCATTTAATTTCAATTGTTCAACTTTAAGTCAGATTCACAGGCCCCTAGTAACGCCCTTCAAATAAGTCGAGGCGACTAAATAATTCATGTGTAATGAAAATTGTTGTTATTCTGTTATTTTAGTCGAAGGGAACAGTTTGCCCGGTCTGCACGTGCCAATATTCACTTTCGACTGACAACAAGTTCAATTTCGGGGACCTCGTGACGACGCAAACCTGCACCCAAACGGTGAGTACGCGAGGGAACACATGGATTTGTGTGGTAGATCAGTTGGGTATCTATGGGTTCAGGTGTAAGATCTGTGGGGTATCTGTGGTGTTTGGAATTAGATCAGTCGGGTATGTATGGGTAGATGACTAAGATAAGTGGAGTATTTGATGTTTGGGGCATCTGTCTGTTTGTGTATTAGTATTTGATCTGTGGGTTAATGTATTAGATCAGTGGCGTTCTGTCGGGTTGTTTATGCACTCTGTATAATATCAGCTGGGTATCTATGCGTTTGATCTGTTGGCTGATGTATTAGATCAGTATATGATTTGTGGGTTGATATACTGGATCAGTTGGATATCTATGGGTTTGGGTATGTGATCTGTGGGGTGATGCCTAAAATCAATGGGGTGTCTGTAACTTCTGGTAGAGGATCAGTCGGGTATCTCAAGATGTGGGTATTCGATCAGTGGGGTATCGTTGCGTTTTGTTACTAGATCAGTTGAGTATCTATGGGTTTGTGTATATGATCTGTAGTTTGATGCCTAAGATCAGTCGGGTATCTGCATGTTCTAATATTAGGTCAGTGGGGTTCTGTGGGGTTGTTTATGCATTCTAAATAAGATCTGTGGGTTTCGGTATTTGATCTGTGCGGTATCCTATTGGTTTGTGTATATGATCAGTGAGTTGATGCCCAAGATCGATGGAGTATCATTGTGTTAGGTATTAGATCAGTTGGGTATCGTGTGTGATTCTGTGGGGTTGTTTATGCATTCTGTATAAGATCAGTTGAGTATCTATTGGTTTCGTACATGATCGGTGGGTTGATGCCTAAGAACAGTGGGGCATCTGTGGGTTGATGCCTAAGAACAGTGAGGGTATCTGTGTGTTCTAATATTAGATCACTGGGGTTCCGTGGGGTTCTTTATGCACTCTATATAAGATCAGCGGGGTTATGTGGGTTTGAGTATATGATCTGTGGTGGTTACCTGTGTGTTCTAATATTAGATCGGTGGGGTTCTGCGGGTTTGAGTATAAAATACTCGATTATGATCTGTGGGTTAATGTAATAGATCAGTGGGTTATCTGTCGGTTCTGGTATTTGCTATGTGGGGCATCTCTTGGTTAGTGTATGTGATCTGTGGGGTATCATTGCGTTTTGTTACTAGATCATTTAAGTATCTATGGGTTTTCTCCATGAAATCGATAAGGAATCGCAAACTTGACCGCACCATTAGAAAGCTGGTTGAAGTTTGCAAGTTTTCCTGAGATTTGACAGCTTCCAACACGTTTTTTTGGAAATGCAGTTAACGTACTAGTGATTTCAATTTTTTGAAAATTTTCAATGTTTGAACTGCAATTGCGGTCCTTAGAAGTTCGTTTTTTATTACGAATGTGCATTAGGAGTATGTAGAAAATAAGCGGTCAAAAGTGGAAAAAAGTTGTTTCAAAGTGAAGAAACGGGGGTTTTTATGGGGGGTTTCTACGGATTGCGGTAGAAAGGTGCGTTTGGCGTTTTACCTCATTTGTTCTTTTACACTAAGTGGCGATCACCATCTATAACTCTGTATGTCTTCTGTACCTCCACCAGGTTCCACTGGTCTGTCTGACGGCGATCACGATCATCGCAGGGACGATCGGAGTCAAACAAGCGTCAACCTCCGTCGGCAAAGTCCTCGCCCTCGGCCTATCGCTCCTCATCATCTACGTCTGCGTCAAGTCAGTCACATCACATTCCCTTTGTCACTAAACAGTCGAGTAGAGGTTTGTGGAGGTGTGATGGTTTTCTGATTCTCCTGGCTCTCGAGGTTTTGGTTTGACCGCTCTGGGGATAGACGGCTGTGGAACCGAATATACCAGACCAAATATAGCTCTAATATAAACACAGACCGAATATACCTCTGGGTGGGCATATTGCCTAACCCCCCGAGAACAGGGTGACGTCAGCAGTCATACATTACATGGTAGCAGAACGTGGTTGGTAGGTATGTGCTGGCTTTGCCTCGGTACCTCCTCCACTAGTTTTTGTTGGAAAATTTTGAGGAGCTTCCCCAGACGTATGAGCATTTATTTGGCATTTTCTTTCACTCCTCCAATCTTCTACATTCTATATTCTAATGTTTCTACATTTCATTGGGTAAACGTCTATTTTCAAATTTCTACATAGTTCTCCACAAGTAGTAATTGGCAGTAGTAGGTACCATTACGATGGAGGTTAACTATACCTTGGAGTTTTCCAGTTGTTCTTCCCGGATTGGAACTCCATACTACTTTCAGTCCCACTTTTTTTCAATCAACAATAGCCTGGCATACCAGGTGTTGTTTGAAAGTGGGAGTTTGAAGGTTTGCTGATCGTCTGTTCCCGATGTTTTTGTTGGACCTCTCTGGAGATAGACGGCTGTGGAAACAGACCGCATACTCCTTTGGGTGGGCATATTGCCTAAACCCCCGAGAACAGGAGAAAATCAGCAAACCATTCATTACAAATCCTAGAGGGAGTTTGTTTCCAATAATTACAAGTGTACACTTTGTTCTTTCTTTCTCTCATGGAATGAAAAATCCATTCATTCAATCAACCAATAATTCATTCAACTATTCATCAAATCTTTCAATTATTCATTCATTAGTTCGGCAAATTTTTCTATAATTCATTCAATCATTCATCAATTATTTATATCATTCCCACACGCAATCATTCATTCACAACTGAACCCTCGAAAATTTTGCAGGCTCCTGTGCGAGAAGCAGTTGGCGCTCTACACAAAAGCGCGGCTCTCGTCCCTCAAAATCCACCAGCGGACTCTGGCGACCATCTCGAACCGCGTCACGGATCGAAGGTGAGTTGAGTTGTCGAATTTGGAAAAACTGATCAACCCCGTCGTCGTCCTTCACCTGAACCCAATGTCCTTCTGGACCCAAACGTCCTTTTCCAGGACCCGAATGTCCTTCTTCTGGAGCCTATCGTCCTTTTCATGAACCCTATTATCCTTCTTATGAACCCTAACGTCCTTTTCCTTGACCCTATTGTCCTTTTTCTGGACCCTATCTTCCATTTCATGGACTCTATTGTCCTTTCTTACGGAACCTAACGTCCTTTTCCTGGACCAAAACGTCCAATTCCTGGACCCTATCGTTATTTTCCTGGACCCTAACGTCCTTTTCCTGGACCAAAACTTCCTATTCCTGGACCCTATCGTTATTTTCCTGGACCCTATTGTTCTTTTTCTGGACCCTATCGTTATTTTCTTGGACCCTATCGTTGTTTATCCAAACAAGACGGATGCCTGTGACCCGTAACCTACCAAGAGAACCGATTATGCTACGTTAATCCCATCGCCGTTTAGTCCTCTATCTAAAACCGTCCCTAAAAGCTGCTCTAATTCAATATAAACATGCTCAAAAATAAAAAAAACCTCGAAAGAATAGACTTACTCACCACTTGGAAAAACACAAAACGTCGCACCTTCAATATACAATGGGGGGAAGAAACTGAAACTGATTAGTTGGGAAATGCGGCTGGATGAACCCCTCCAAATGCTATGAGGCCAGCGCTCTCTCTTATCAACAACGAGAACTCAAGGCTGAGTGCCAACTACCCCCTTATGCCAACACGCCCCGGTCTCCCCTACTCATATTTCAGTGGAAACAGACGATTTTTTTTTTTTCAAATACTCTTGTTTTCCTTATGAGCTGGTTTACCCGAATCTAGATCAACATGTTTCAAATTTTTTCGACGTTTTCGAGTCGAATCTCGACTCTGTAGACGTCCCAATTGATCACTTATGGACTAGTCCTTTTGCCGGCGACAGACCTTTTATATTTATTTGTTTAAATTGTTTTTATTTTATTTTTTTTATTTTTTTTTCACCTTTTGCGTACGAGTCTAATCCGAGAAACTATTTTCAGGGACATCTAGCATCCACTAGCGGCTTACGTCTGAACCCTTCGCGTGCGCCGACTCCAACGCACGAACCGGAGGTCGTAAGTTGTAACTAATTGATAAGTTCAGAATCGATTCCTTAAATTGTGTTCGTTTGAACTGTTTCCGGGAGCGGAAACACGCCATTTTAGAAGACTCGAAGTGTCAGGAGGAAACTCCCCTGAAAACTGTACAATTTCCCTCAGTTTGAGAGGAAATTGAAAAAAAAAAACAGAGATGAAGATGAGAATCAAATAGTAATTTTGTTAACCAGTGACAAGACTTGATATGTGATAAGAAGGAGGAGTGAGACAAACGACGGTAGTTAAGTGGTGTTTATTACAATTTGTTGTTAATTTTAAAGTAGGTAGAGGGAGGAATTGGGGATAAGAGGTCGGATGGAGGGGTGTAGAGCCAATTTACTGTAGGGTGGAGGGGTCTAGAGCTATTTTACTGTAATGTTTTTTCGGTTTTTTTTTTCTCAAAAATACCTTACCTACTGTGGTTATCTAAGTACAAGTACCTACCAAGCTGTCAATTGTTTTGATATATTTTGTTTTGTTTATTTGAAAAAATTGAACATGAAAAATGTAATAACTTACATTGAAAAAAGACAAAAATTTTCGAGCAGAGAGTTCAACATTTGAACTCTCTGCTGCATTTAAGATTTTAAATTGCTTCTATATTTAATGTAGGAGAAGATGCGTGCAAAATTCGTTTCATCAGCCACTTTTCAGGATTGGCAAACCTAAACTTTGTACGATAGATAACGGTTAGTAGATCTACTCTAGTGTAGGACTGAACTTGTTCTTGCTTAAACTGCCGATAGTTATTGATAAACTGACCCTATGCCTACAGCCCATCACCTCCCCGTTAAGTGGCTCTGCAGCCCTTCACCTGTCCGTTAAGTGGCTCCTTGACCCTCCACTCTGCCGTTTAGTGGCTCTACATTCCTCCCTTACCGTTAAGTCGTTCTATACCATCTCTCTCGCACCTTACTACAAATTCAATTGTGACGTCACAAAATATTTGTGAATTTTATTGGAATGAAATCGATATTTTAATCGAAAAATACTGTGAAAAATCGATCGTTAGAATCCCACTTTCCGTTACCCCTTCCCCCAACTTACAACCCAACCAAATTGTACATAACGCCCCTAAAACTAGTTTCATCTCAAAGCGGCTCCGAGCGGTTCTGTGACCCTTCGGTGAGTCGTCCAGAGGTTGTTTTCTATAGCGACGAAACGTATGTATCATATACACGATTAGGTATTGTAATGTGGTATTGTAACATCGCATATGTCATGTGTAGTGGTTTTTAATGTCTACAGGTATACATAGAAATTAGACCGTCAATTTTCTAGATACTTCAACCTGCAGCTGAGTTCGTGTCGCTTGTATCTACAATATTGTAGTTTGAAGATTCTGTTAGTACTGTAAAATACTGTAACTTAAGATACCGTAATTTCCGACCAAGATAACTTGCTGCTGAAATACGAAGACTTGAAGATACTGTCCCTTGTAGTTTAGGTTTTGCAACTCACAGATACTGTAACTTGCGGCTAAGGTGCTGTAACTTGAGTAAGATTCTGTAACTTGTAGTTAATGTGTTGAAACTTGAGTAAGATACTGTAACTTGTAGTTAAGGTATTTAAACTCACAGGTACTGTAACTTGCGGCAAAGATGCCGTTTCTTGTGTAAAATACTGTAACTTGTAGCTAAGACGTCGTAACTCACAGATACTGCAACTGGAGTGAAATACGGTAACTTGTAGTTTAGGTGTTGTAACTGACAGATACTGTAACTTGCAGTTAAGGTGTTTTAACTCACAGGTACTGTAAGTTGTGGCTAAGATGCTGTAACTGGAGTAAGATACTGTAAATTGTAGTTAATGTGTTGTAACTCACAGTTACTGTAACTAGAGTTAGCTACTGTAACTTGTAGTTGAGGTGTTTCAACTCTCAGGTACTGTAACTTGCGGCAAAGATGCTGTATCTTGAGTAAGATACCGTAACTTGTAGCTAAGACGTCGTAACTCACAGATACTGTCCCCTGTTGGTAAGGTTATCTAACTCACAGATACTGTAACTGGATTGAAATACTGTAACTTGTAGTTAGGTGTTGTAACTGACAGATACTGTAACTGGAGTGAAATACTGTAACTTGTAGTTAAGGTGTTTTGACTCATAGGTACTTTAAGTTGCGGCTAAGATGCTGTAACTTGAGTAAGATTTCGTAACTTGAGTTAAGGTGTTGCAACTCTCAGATACTGTAACTTGCTGCTAATATACGGAGACTTGAAGGTACTGTAATTTCTAGCTTACGTGTTATAACTCACAGATACTGTAACCTGCCGCTAAGATGCTGTAACTGGAGTAAGATACTGTAACTCGTAGCTTATCCGTTGTAACTCACAGATACTGTAACTTGTGTTCTTGCATAGTATCCAACATAAATACGTTGTAGAGAAACCTGTAAATAGTTGTATCCGTGGTATAAGTTGATCCAGCACGACAAACCCCAACATCACTCAGGACCTCAGATAATATTTACCCATAGCCCCTCCCCCTCCCCCCTCTACACATAACTATCTGCTTGTGATTGTGTACTCGTTATATCCACGGTGCAGTAGTCCTCGCTTATATCGATCGCGTTCGGACCAACTGGGTTTGATCGTTCTATACATAGCAAAGTCTGTTGTATACTTTTTGAGGCACTAAGTCGGGCAGCTTGTCGGCGTTTATTTATTTTTTATCTATTTTTTTTTAACTTTTGCGGCACTACCTAAGTCTGTCAGCGTTTATTTATTTATTTTTTATCAATTTTTTTAACCTTTTGCGGCACTAGGTAAGTCGGTCAGTTTGTCGGCGTTTATTTTATTTTATTTTTTTTTTTGTTCATGTTGCAAAAAACTCTAATTTACGATAAGAATTTTTCTAAATTTATGTTATTAATAGAAGGGTTTATTTATTTTTTCATTATTATTGTTTTTAACGTTTTGCAGCACTAAGTCCACCAGTTTGTCGGTGTCTTTCGACTGTTTTAACAGCTCTTAAATCCGCATCCAGTAACTTTTTGCGGCACCTAATCGGTGTTTTCAGACACTTGGTTTTTTTTCGCGGCATCAAGTCGGCCAGCCTGTGTTTTTAGACAGGTTTTTTGCGGCAATAAGTCGCGCAGTTGTCAGTGTCTTTAGACTGTTTTAACAAGTCTTCAGCGGGTTTCGACTTTGTTGCGGCATCAAGTCGGTCAGTCGGTTTTTTTAGACAGGTGGTTTTGCGGCATTAAATCGGGCTTTCCAGTCTATGGGGTTGACTTTATTGCTGCACGAAATCGTTATTTCCAGACAGTGGGTTTTTTTGCGGCACCATATCGGTGATTTTAGACAGGATTTTTTGGAGGCACTAAGTCATGCAGGTTGTTGGTGTCTTTAGACAGCTTCAACTGCCACTCAGCGGTTTTCGATATTTTTTTACTATAAAATTCTTATAGGCGTTTTCGAGGGCGCTGAACACGGGAAAATTAGTTTATAAAAATCCCAGATCACAATTTGACCCCTAAACTTGAAATTTAAAATTTGTCCCTCAGGAGGGACATGGCGGTGGAAGAGCCCAGCAGTTCGGTCCCTCTTCGGGGACATTGTGGTGATCTGCCCACCAGTGTCGTCCCGGTTCACGGACATCATTGCGGCAAAATACCTACAAATTATCATAATTAATTGGAAATTGTCCACTAGAAAAGAAAATTAACTAAATTCCACTAGAAAAGAAAATTAACTAAAGTGCATTTCGACGATCGTGCAGCCTGCGTAGGTTATAAGTTACATTATTTTAGGAGCAAACTTCGTCATGCGAAGTATTCCAGGTACAATAATCATGCAATGCATTCTGTACGGTAATTTATAAAAAGTAAACACATTACTCATGACCAAAAACCTGCAACCACGCATTGAAAAAGCCCATGCAAGCATGCATAAAAAATGCAGAATGCAATATAAAACTGAGGGAACGAGGGGGTAAAATATAAACGTGCATCCAAAATCATTAGGTAGTGTAAAAAGGCAGAAAACTAGTAAAACAACAACAAAAAGCGCCTAAACCCGTGAAAACACTCATGAAAAAGTTCTTCAAAAATCATCTGCGGGGGGGATGAACACGATAAAATCTGGAAGATTTACTACCACGAAGTCCCCGACGTGGGACGTTCCAAGAGGCCTCCATCACAATGTCCCCGAGATGGGACAGTTACATTTCCGCATTTCTACTGACACCCGATAAACTTTTCCAAAAATTAGTTATGTTACCTCTAACTACATACCTTGAAGCGGTTGGTAGATTTTTCGCACCCAAGGAAATGAATCGCAGACGCCGTAATGAAGTAACAATACGAGGTACTTCCAGAGAAAATGCTCTTAATTGCTATCTACCTCGGGCTTTTATCAATCTTTCTCTGTTTTCACAATGTAGAGATACTACGGTAGTGATAACAATTACAGAAGTTAGTAAATTCGTCGCAGCGAACGCTAGAATCGCTAAGAAACAATCTGTCCCCCAGGTGGGACATCGTGCGTTGAAGGGTTAAATTGGTGTTTTTAGACAGTTGGTTTTTTTTTTCTTTGCGGCATCGAGTCGGTATTTTCAGACAGGATTTTTGCGGCACTAAGGTGGCCATTTTGCCGTCGTTTTGTGACTTTTTTGTGGCATCATTTTCACATTAACTCACTTGCTTGTTCATGTCGAGCGGTTCACTCACTAACCCCCCCAATGAGATCGATTGACAAAACATTGATCGATATAAACGAGTGATCGTTATAACCGCGATCGATATAACCAGAGGCTTTGGTACACAATACTTCGAATCCCTCACGATTCCCGCTCTGTTCCCCCCATCACTAAGTAGCGCTAGTCGATCTTACCCACTATAATTATTTACCTACCATTATTGGATTATTATATTTTTTTTATTTACCTACGTGTACCTAGTTATATTATAATATATTTGTGATTAATTAATTTAATACCGCGTCACGCGTAAATGTTTTAAAACGTCCGTTGTCTTCCTCCGTAACACACAAAAAGACCCCGGAACATTTTTGTAACTACGTACTCGTCATTACATGTATTGTGTGTTATTGTATTTGAGTGTAAATATGTATTGATTTTTATTTTTGTTTTTTTGTGGTGAAAATATACCGTACAATATTTCAATGTCGTTTTTTTTACCTGCGTTCAAGCGCTATTGGCGCGAGTTTTTGATTTTTTTCCCCCGCTGTTTTCAATGATTTTACTTCAAGTGAAAACAGGTGAAATTTTGCCTTCCAATGGCGGGAAGAACAGAGATTGTGTAGGTACCTTCGAAAGCAATACACAGAAAGGGACATTTGCGTTATAGTAGCAGGGAAAACAGGAGAAATTTGCCGTCTAATAGCAGGGAAATCATGAAAACCGAGGGGTGGTAAAAAGGGAAATTTGGCTTTTCAATAGCAGGGAAAACACGGGAAGTTTTGCGGGAGGTTCGGTGCAAATTTTGCTTTTTAATTGCAGGGAAAACTCGTGAAATGTTCATTCCAATTTCAGGGAAATTCTTGTTTAGAAACATTCCTCAATGTTCACACAACAAATTCCCAAAGTTGCACTCTAACTGGTCAAGTAGTTTTGAATGCCTGTAGACCCCCCCCCCCCTCACAACCTGCACCAAGCCCCCTCACTCTAACATCCTGATTGAAGTACCACTTGAAAGTCTCGTCGAGCTGAATCCAGAGACTACTTACAATCGGATTTACGTTCAACCGTTCAAAAGTTATAAGCATAAACGTCCTCATAGAAGTGATTATAACACGTTCTTTTAGTAGTACCTATTTCATTCATAGCGTTTCAACGGATGGACAGATTTAAAGGCGGATGTTTCATAAACCTTCCCAGATAAATTCTGCGTCAAATGGTACCAGCCGCAACTTTCTACGTTCAGTCGTTCTCAATTGATGATGAGACAAACAGACAGACACGATTTTATTATATACATAGATGTGTATGCTGTTCAAATAAACATGTCATTGATTGATTGAAGTTTTCGTTTTTCCTATTGCAGTTGAAAAGACAGTTTTTCGTTTTCTTTGTAACTACTAACAACATATTAGAACTCCTGCTGTTTCACCCCTTTTTCATTAACAAGAAATGAAACTAGTTTTTTCGACAGTTGGTTTTATAAGTATAACGACCGTTATTTTACGTTTCTCGAAAGTAACCGTTAATAACGATGGGTAAAGAAACGAGAAACTAGTTCGAAATAACTAGTTTGGAAAAAAAACGTTAGGTATCACCGTTTTTCAATTTGAAAAAAAAAGCACATCTAGTTCTAGTATCTAGTTCTTTGAATTAAACTATCAAATAATCAACTGGGAACAACACGAATAACAAGAGGAAGAAGAAGAATGTACCGTGGAGGAAGAATGGAATCGTGTTAAATAGTAGGGTTTTCTGTGATGCAAATAGTTGCTCCTTCCGTACCTTGCAAAAGGGTTTTTCCAAAGCAGGCAATTTTATTAGGTAGGTACATCAAAAAGAGCAAACCTGAGTTCCTCCAAAGTTGAAATGCTCATGTTCCTCAATGGAAACAAGGAATATTGCTCTCAAACATTGGGAGACTTCTCCCAATAACTCGTTCCCGCTTGGTGTTATACTATCGTGTTTCATATTCTTTTACTCCCGCATTACTGTTGAAAAAATAATCTCAACTGATTGTGTGATAGGACTGAAAATAAAATAATGTTAAAGAGATCCTATTTCTTCTATAGTTTTTCCTAAATATAAATATATAGGTACGTAAACAGTCACACGGGTTCCACTAAAAACAGTGCCCTTCGTTCGTGAGTTCTCAGAAAAATGTGATAAATTACCTACTCATTCAAATATATACCTAAGTACCTACGTTTGATCGGTTTTTATTACTTTCTACTTCTACCTATTTGATGATTGTCCTCCAAAATTTGATGACATGCAAAGAACCGTAAACAGAAAACTTTAACCAAAGATATTATCATCTACTTTTGTTAAATACTATTTTGGAGCTTTTTTTTTTGCAAGTCCCGTCCATCCCTAACCAATAATCTCCTTGCTAATTTAAAACAAACTATCTTCAAATGTATCGAAAAAGGTTTCGTTTTGACATTCTGTGTCTTTGCTTTGGCACAGAATAAAAACCTGTCACGAAAAAGTGTCCTCGAAAAGCGTTACCTACATTTTACGATAATTTTCATCACTTACAACCAAGCCGTTGCTAGGGAAATGAAACTTCTGTAGTTTTCATCGGACAAAAATCGTTCACCATTCGATCGAAAGCTCTCGAATTATAACGCATTTTTTGCGTATTTGTTCTTGGTATTTATGTCAGACTTATGTATATTTTTATGTTATAAATTGATATAGTGAACACTGCCCCTTGTTTTGTGATCAATTGCTTGAGGTTACCTACCTGAACGGTTTATTAAGATTGGATATTATTAATATTGACAATTTTCTGTATTGTTCATTATCTCCTTTGGTTGAAAAACCTTTGTCTGTTTGGAGGGTTGTAGGAGGCGGTAAGAAAAGAAGAAGTTTTTCCGAGCTTTCGGCTTTAATAAGCCATCTTCAGGGGTAGGTAGGTATTGTTTCCTCAAACCGGTCTCTTTCGTAGTTTATTCCTCTTTCGTAGTTTATTCGTAGTTTATTTCGTAGTTTAGTAGTTTATTCCTCAACCCGGTCTCTTTCGTTCAGAATAAACTAGTAGTTTATTCTGAACGAAAGAGACCGGGTTGAGGAAACATTGGAACCGCCCAAAGAAAAAATTTTTTTAACCCCCCCTCAAAATTTGTTGGTTTACGTTTCAAGATACGTAGATTCAGAAAATCGAATAAAAATATTGCAATGTGGTCTATCCCCGACTCACGGTTAAAATTTCTAGACTGTAGTTTACCGGGAAGATGAAAACTCGGCGCTTCGCGCCTCGGCATTTTCAATGCCAAGCACAGCAGCAGGTCCCCCTTTTTCTGCCCCCTCCGGTCTTAGTCATGCATAGGCATGTCCAGACGGACCACGTGGAGGTGCCGGGTTTTGTACGGAATTTTTTAGGGGCAGAGGGGTAGATCCCTTTCTGAGATCTATTTTCTCATCAGCTAGGCCTCAGTACTCCCCACCTCTTCTTATATTTTGTGGTTCTTCCATCATTGGCAGGCTTTTCTCTTATATATAAATATATGTTGCTCGGCCTCATTACTCGCCGCCTCTTCTTATGGCTTGCGGCTCTTCAATCACTGGCAGGCTCATACTGTACAGGGGTGTGACGGGTGAGTACTCCTATAAAATTCCTCCCGTCCTTATTCTACGCTAGCCTAGGTTATCACAATAAAGTTTATACAGGAACGCGGTTATCACAGTCGGGTTTCTTTTATGTAATACATTCACTCATTAATAATTTACATTCTCGCCGATAAAATCTCATTCACAGTTGGTTACATTCACACAATAGACCGAGGGATTGGAGGAGTCCCACCGGTCCCGGGCCCACCCTTCCTAAATGGCCTCCTGGCACTCGTTGTGACAGAGCTTTCTTGCAGGAGGCCGAACAGCCCTAGGGTAAATTAACAAAATGAAAATAAAAGAACAAAAGAATGAAATTAACAAAGGCAATATTGTAATAACCTACCAGTTTGCTGCCCCCCCAAGACCGGTAGGCACCTCCACCACTCAATCAATCCGCACACACACAATTTAAAATAGATAAAAATATCCTAATCTAACATATATTTATCACAGAGTGTTTCACTAATCTAGTATCACACAAATCTAATCTACTATGGCGAGTACTTGTATAAATTTCCTCCCACCGCTAATCCTAACCTATGCTAAGCTACTCTACATTAAAATTCCCCAGTACTCAATGGTCTAAGGTGGGGAGCTCTGCTCCTTCGCCTCTCAGACGAGACCATGCCTTGCAGAATGTTGTTAGAATGTTGTTTACAGTTTTATTTACTCAGCGCTGTATCTCAGCTTCTTCGATATTTACAGCGGTTTTGGCTGTATATAATTTATGCATAAATTAAAGGCTTTCCAACGAATGGAGAACGATTTTTGTCCGTTGAAAACTAAAGAAGTTTCATTTCCCTAG
Organism: Stenodema calcarata; assembly: GCA_963920205.1. Taxonomy (NCBI): domain Eukaryota; kingdom Metazoa; phylum Arthropoda; class Insecta; order Hemiptera; family Miridae; genus Stenodema; species Stenodema calcarata. The sequence continues at coordinate 954,478 of OY986065.1, forward strand.
AAACGGCTCGGTTGTACGTGAAAATCATTAAAAATCTTCGTGACATAATTTCATAAACTTTCTTACGCTTTTCAACTCTGGTAGGCCACCGCAAAAACATTATTCATGTTAAAAAATCCGTCCGTCACCCGTCCGCCGTCCGTGGCACTTTGCCCAGTTAGCGTTGAGCTAAAATTACGAAATTTGGTTTCTGGCTTTGGACCAGCCCCACAATGATCCTCGAAACTTTTCATAACCCTAGGTCAAGGGGAAGGGGTTTAAAACGAACTTTGAAATTTCGACAATGTCATATCTCTAAAAATTCTCATGAAACGGTGTAATTTTTAGTTCACTTTTGAATGACCCGAAAAATTACGAATCTTTTAAGACCAATTAGATTTTTGTGCGACCAGCCTTTCGTTCACAGTGAGCGCGCAAAGGTTTAGGAAAAACACAAACTTTCGCGTCGAAAACGGCCGTTATGTGACCCAACCCCCAGAATAAAACTACCTTTTTTCATCTTCCCGGTAAACTAGCCTAGAAATTTTAACCGTGAGTCGGGGATAGACCACATTGCAGTATTTACTCGGTTTCTCATCTGTAAAATTGTTTAAATAATACCTTTTTGTAATAATACGCATTAAATTTTGATGATAAGCTAGATACTTGAAATTTTAAACATAGGTCAGAAATGGATGAAATTTCAATATTCACTCGGTTTGTATGACATGGTATGAGTATGGTATGGTATATTATTGTATGTATGATTTGGTATAATACAGTATGGTATGATAGGAAAGAAATTCGTATGGTATGGTATGAGTACGGTGAGAATATGGTATGGTGCAGATTTGCAATACAGTCTGGTATAGACAGAAGGGTGATCTGCTCAGAGGAGATAATAAACCGTTGTGTCAAGAATTTGCAGTTTTTTTAAATTGTTGCAATGAAAAAGATCTTTCCCCAATATAATAGTGTCGAACTTCCCCGACTTCCCCCATAGTGTGACATGTGAAAATCGAATCGATTAATCTATGAATAGGTTTTTTTCAACCGATTAATCGGATAACCGATTAATCGAGTCTGTAAAACTATCGATAATTCCATAATAGATTATTTTGTCCCCGTCGGCCATCCCTACTTCAGACGCTTTCCAGTTTTTAGGAATTCCAGGGGAAAAACAGTGATGACATTTTTCATTATTTTTCCCGCTATCCTGAGACCTATTTCTACCACTCAGATTTTTTCTCAACAAAAGAACAAATCATGCACTAAAGGGTTAAACAGGAACAATCAAAGTCAACGAGTGTTTTAGGTGAGAGTCACATTTACTTATAAAAGAATATCAAACCTATTTTTTTCACAAATCAAGTATTTTCGGAACTTTGGAAGATGTGGGCGTTGCCCAATTGTCAACCACATTTGTATCAGAGTCCATATTGATTGTGCACTATGGTTCATCGTCTAATCAGTATCAGAGGAAGTCGACTCTGCATCTGGACGGCGTTGTCCCTTGGAATCAGACGTTTTAGAGCGTAGACTCATTTGCCTCCTTCATTTGGATGATTTCTCGCCTGCAATAAATTACAATAATTTTAAGAAGGAATGAGTATATTCTAGAGTAGATTCAGGATTTGATTTCCAGATTTAGTATTTTCTACTTCTTCCTAAACTGCAGCCCTAACGTAGCGTCAGGGGCAGCGCAGGAAGCGGCTCGTCCCCACAAGAAGTGAAGAATGTAAGTAGAAGTTGAATGATGAAGAAATTCATTACGAATAACAACATATTTAATCAAAAGTAAAACATTCAATTGAAAATTACCTACAGCTCCCTACCAACCCATGGAAGAATTCCTTCTTCCATGCTACCTACCTTTCAAGAAGGCAAGTCATCTAAGAAAAAGAAGAAGAAGGTAATGATCCACGATCTGAGTGAGATCGTGGATCTTTACCTTCTTCTTATTGCAAATCCTTCTTATTATGAACCGCAAAATTATCGCTGATGGGGGGGGAGGGGTGTGGCGTAACACCTACATTGTGTGCGTCCATCTGTGTGTATTCTGGAGCGGGCGTGTGAGTGTGTCTCTGACTGAATTGGGTGCAGTACCCCCACGCTTAGAGCCACGCTACGCTCCTGGCCCTAATAGTTGATGATATGAACATAGGAAGGTACCTAACATGTAAGTAGTGTGGCTGTCTATTTAACAAGTACCTACCTACCATTCATAATGGGGCTATGCCTGCATATTTTTCAAATCAAAGTATAATTCAAGATGAGGTAAATCACATCCACTTGTATGAGAGGAAAAATCACCTATTCATTTAGCAGCTTGAAAAGATGCTTACTTCATCAATGATGGAAATTACAAGCACTCAGTGGCACTAGAGTAAATACACGGAATTATAGTTTTACTAACTAAACCTCCAGGTACCTGTGTGGGTTCTCATGTGCTTTGAAAGATTTGAGCGCTTAGCAGCCTTGTAGTCGCATAGATGGCAAGAGAATGGTTTTTCTCCTTTTTTTTTTTTTTTTTTTTTTTTTTTTTAAACTTTATTGCACAAAATGCATTACAGTTAGGATAACAATGGATTTTCAAGAAATATTAATGTGGAACATGTGAGGGAGTGGAAGTCCATTGACTTTCTCCCATTAAATATTTCAAGTGATCATATTATGTTGGTTTTTCTCCTGCAAAAAAAAAAAAAAAAAAAAAAAGTTAACTTCAATATACTTCAAGATGATTAAAATCTCATCCACTTGTATGAGAGAAAAAGTCATCTATTCACTTAGAAGAATGAAAGGATTCTTACTAACTACTTCATCAATGATGTAAATTACAAGTACTCAGTGGCACTGGAGTAAATATATGGAATTATAGTTTTAGTAACTAAACCTGCAGGTACCTGTATGGGTTCTCATGTGCACTGAAAGAGATGAGCGCTTAGCAGCCTTGTAGTCGCATAGATGGCAAGAGAATGGTTTTTCTCCTGCAAAAAAAAAAAAAAGTTAACTTCAATATACTTCAAGATGATTAAAATCTCATCCACTTGTATGAGAGAAAAAGTCATCTATTCACTTAGAAGAATGAAAGGATTCTTACTAACTACTTCATCAATGATGTAAATTACAAGTACTGAGTGGCACAAGAGTAAATATATTGAATTATAGTTTTAGTAACTAAACCTGCAGGTACCTGTGTGGGTTCTCATGTGCACTGAAAGAAATGAGCGCTGAGTAGCCTTGTAGTTGCATAGATGGCAAGAGAATGGTTTTTCTCCTGCAAAAAAAAAAAGTTAACTTCAATATACTTCAAGATGATTAAAATCTCATCCACTTGTATGAGAGAAAAAGTCGCCTATTCACTTAGAAGAATGAAAGGATTCTTACTACCTACTTCATCAATGATGTAAATTACAAGTACTCAGTGGCACAAGAGTAAAAATATGGAATTATAGTTTTAGTAACTAAACCTGCAGGTACCTGTGTGGGTTCTCATGTGCACTGAAAGAGATGAGCGCTGAGTAGCCTTGTAGTTGCATAGGTTACATGGGTATGGTTTTTCTCCTGCAAATTAAAAATGTTTTGCACTTGGATAGCTGATAGTTTGAGGGGGGGGGGGGGGGAAATTCTACAAGATAATAAACTGTTTTGTCAAGAATGTGCAGAGTGTTTTCAAATCAAATGCTCCAAGATGATTGAAATTGCATCCACATTATTTTAAAAAAAAAATCACCTAGAAGATGCTTACTTCATCAATGAAGCAAATTACAAGCACTCAGTGGCACTAGAGTAAATATATGGAATTATAGTTTCAGTAACTAAACCTGCAGGTACCTGTGTGGGTTGTCATGTGCTTTGCTACATCTCCTTGCCAAGCAGCCTTGTAGTTGCATAGATAGCAAGAGAATGGTTTTTCTCCTGCAAAAAAAAAAAAAAAAGAAAAGAAAAAGTTAACTTCAATATACTTCAAGATGATTTAAATCTCATCCACTTGTATGAGAAAAAAGTCACCTATTCACTTAGAAGAATGAAAGGATTCTTACTACTTCATCATTGATGCAAATTACAAGTACTCAGTGGCACAAGAGTAAATATATGGAATTATAGTTTTAGTAACTAAACCTGCAGGTACCTGTGTGGGTTCTCATGTGCACTGAAAGAGATGAGCGCTGAGTAGCCTTGTAGTTGCATAGGTTACATGGGTATGGTTTTTCTCCTGCAAATTAAAAAAGTTTTGCACTTGGATAGCTGATAGTTTGAGAGGAGGGGGGGGGGGGATAATTCTACAAGATAATAAACTGTTTTGTCAAGAATGTGCAGAGTGTTTTCAAATCAAATGCTCCAAGATGATTGAAATTGCATCCACATTATTTTTAAAAAAAATCACCTAGAAGATGCTTACTTCATCAATGAAGCAAATTACAAGCACTCAGTGGCACTAGAGTAAATATATGGAATTATAGTTTCAGTAACTAAACCTGCAGGTACCTGTGTGGGTTCTCATGTGCTTTGCTAGATTTCCTTGCTGAGCAGCCTTGTAGTCGCATAGATGGCAAGAGAATGGTTTTTCTCCTGCAAAAAAAAAAGTTAACTTCAATATACTTCAAGATGATTTAAATCTCATCCACTTGTATTGGAGAAAAATTCACCTATACACTTAGACTCTAAGTCCTCTAAGTCTTAGAGGAATGAAAGGATTCTTACTACTTCATCAATCATGCAAATTACAAGTACTCAGTGGCACTGGAGTAAATATATGGAATTATAGTTTTAGTAACTAAACCTGCAGGTACCTGTGTGCGTTCTCATGTGGTTTGAAAGAGTTGAGGGCTGAGCAGCCTTGTAGTCGCATAGATGGCAAGAGAATGGTGTTTCTCCTGCAAAAAAAAAAGTTAACTTCAATATACTTCAAGATGATTTAAATCTCATCCACTTGTATGAGAGAAACATTGACCTATTCACTTAGACTCTAAGTCCTCTAAGTCTTAGAGGAATGAAAGGATTCTTACTACTTCATCAATTATGCAAATTACAAGTACTCAGTGGCACTAGAGTAAATATATCGAATTATAGTTTTAGTAACTAAACCTACAGGTACCTGTGTGCGTTCTCATGTGGTTTGATAGAGTTGAGGGACCAGCAGCCTCGTAGTCGCATAGATGGCAAGAGAATGGTTTTTCTCCTGCAAAAAAAAAAAATATATATATATATGTTTATTGGGGCTGAGGGGGTCATTAATAGTTAAAAGTATATAATTTTCAAGAAATCAGTAATGAGGTACCTATCCAAAGAGATATTTATATCTCATCTCCCATAGAGTATCAAATTCATTGGAGTGTTTTGAGAGTCAACATACTAAATTCCTCTCCTAAATTTCATTCTTTAGTATGTTGACATTACTAAATAATATTGTATGTATTACAAACGTTGTGGGTCATCATGAGAAGGACGAGATCATTTAACCATCTCAACACTAAGATGTCAAGAAAACTCAAATGACTTCAAACACAAAATATGAAAGAACCTTATTTATATTACTGTCATCATCAAAGAATTACGATGATTCACAAATAAAAACTCATAAACGACCTTTTATTGTAAGGGTATTATTCTGTCTGTGTTTCATCATGCCTGGAGTAAACGCTTTGATTTAAACCATAGAACTACTGGATTTCAAAATCTTTCAAACCGTTATCAAATGAAAATCATGTGTACAATGGGTACTTACTGTCATTATTGTCCACCAACGCGAAGTCGCATTCTGATTCCTCCAAGATTTCTTCTTCATCTTTTACAGCTTCATCTCCATCTAATCGCCTCATAGTCAAGCCGTCCTCTTGTTGGTCAGTGTTACTGGCCTCCTCTTCTGACATACACAAACAGATCAACTTGATTCAATTTATGATACATTGAGACAATTGATATGAATGTTCAACATTGGTTAGGGGTTCAAATGTCAATATTGAGGATAATTGACGGCTAGGTGTACCACTGCAAACGTGATTCAAAAGGTTGGTGGGACTGGGGTATATTATGTGTCATACACCTCAGCACCTCTTTGTTGACGTTTGAACAGGAGAAAAACCATTAGACGCCAGAGAGGTCAGAGAGTACAAAAATAGTAACCAAAAGCAGTTCTTACCATCAGCAGGAGAAGGTTCAATCTTAATAGCTGGTTCTTCATCGAAATCATGTTCTTCTTTAACTTCCACAAGATCCAGTTCAGGATTCAGGGGGTCGAAACACGCTTCATCTTCTATAACATAACAGCCTGTTATTGGGTCACCCATGTCATCACATTCAATTCTGATGAATTGCATACGATTCAAATACTGGACAAAAACCCCAAGTTAATATTTAAAAAGTATGTGTTGCATTACGTGTTAATGTTTATAACCCTTTGATTTCCTTGTTTTTGAATCATAGAACTACCGAATTTCAAAATCATTCGAACCGTTATCAAGTGATGAGTACAATGGGTACCTACCGTACACCAAGGTGAAGTCGTATTTTGATTCCTCAAAGATTTCTTCTTCTTCTTTCACAGATTTCTCTCCATCAAATCGCCTCATAGTCAAGCCTTCATCTTGTCCATCAGTGTTACTGGCCTCCTCTTCTAACATTCACAAACAGAACAATTTGATTCAATTTATGATACATTTGGGCAATCGGTACGAATATTCAACGTTGGTCGCTTCAAATAACCTAATACTGTTCAGTAACCTAATACCAGAAACCCCTATTACTGGAATAACGTTTTTGAGAACTTGGTTGAAAGGCCATTGAGGGCCTCTTTACGAATACCTCTACCGGTCCCTTGGGATTCCGTGATAACCACTAACTACCTGGCTGGGACCTAATACCAGGTAATAGGTTACGGAAAACGAATGCGTGAAAGGTGTGCACCTACCATGATATTACCATTATTAATCGCCTAAGATATAATTTCATTGAATTTTAGCAAAAGTTAGTTATAAGACTGTGATGCCTATATAATAGTTACCTAGCTGTACACAAGATTAAATACTTGTACGATTATACTTACATACCTACGCAATTAGTTGTGCATTTTAAATTGAAGATCCCTTTTCCCACACCAAGAGTCCAACTATCAAACAGAGTTAGCCACATAATATTTATTAAAAGACTAGTCATTCTTTAACTTAAACAGAAATTTCAATTCTTTAGAGATTACTGTCATATTCAGTACATTAATTTGTGTGTCTGTTTCAATAAGGAGGTACCTAATTTTTTCGGTGCGATTTTGAGTTCAATCTTATTTTTTGAGTAGGTACCTCTATTCACTGTTGCACTTATTTCAATCAGAGCGTCAAGAAACATGCATCAGTATGTAGGAATTATAACAACGCAAAAGTTGTCATACTGTCAATGGTGAAAATTAAAAATGACACAAGATCGGTTGTGAGCCTGAAAATCCAGTCCGCGGTGGAAAGGTTCCCGAATCGCCGGTAACCTATTACCAAAATAACCTAATACGACAACCTATTACCAGACGGTCGCTGTTACTCGATAACCTATCACCAAGAAATAACCGTATTAGCCACGCCTAGCTGATAAGACCTGATTTAGTCAGTGACAGGTTAAAATCAAAATTCACGAATGGTTATGTGGAGAACGACTGGAGTACGCTTACCACAGCCAGACTTCATAGTGCTCACAGTGATTGTACATTTGTGGGGGTGCCAGGAAAATCTAGCAGACGAACATTCAGACTTTCTGGAACCTCGAATGTCTCGATTCAACGAGATCGTACGCCCCCAGCAACGTAAGTTGGAAGGTACCTTCAATTATAATTAAATGTTCGAGATGGATACTGTGATGCAGTAAGAAACTTGTGTAGCTGCATGGAAATAGAAAGGCTGAATTCGATAATATATCTTCGGTGTGCACTTAGATCAACATCTCAAGTGGAAGGATCATGTAGCAGCATTGGTCAATAAAATCAGGAAATCGATGCAGTTGGTACTTTCTAATGCTACGAAGTTGGCTAACAAGAGAAAATCTTAAATGGGTGTATTATGCTCAAGTATAAGAAGTATTCTGCTCTACGTGGCGTACAAATCGGGAATCCCCTCGGATGTCGTGATTTATACTGCCCTCCTTCACAGATGCCACCTTGATACCCTGGAAAGAAGAAGAATCTGATGTTCTTCAGACCTCGTTCTGTTGTTCAAATTACTCAACAATCGTATAAAATTAAATTGGTCGCCTCTAAAACCCCCAGTCGCTCAACAGTTTTATTTAATATCCCCTTTTCATTCACAAACTACGTTAGAAAACCGCCCTCTTCACCGAATCCTCCGAAGTGCGAATCCCCTCCTGGCCTCTTACCCACAGTTTGACTTTTTCAACTCCTCCCTTCCAAATCTCAAATCTATATTGTTGTCTTCGCCTCTTTCTTTTCAATGATTTCATTACTTTCACTTCATTACGTTTCGCTTGCTGTAATCCTCCATGTATTTTAATAAACATTATGTAAACGTTTATTGGGCTTGCCCGTGCTAATAATAAATAAAAGTACACAGCATCTTAACTTATGGTATTATTGTATGGGGAGGGACTTGTGCATCTAACTTCAACAAAATAAACATAACAATGAATTGAGTTTTAAGAATATCAACTAGTGCCCATAAGCGTAAAACAAAGATATATCTTGTTATTACAATATATTGTAAGTTACATAAAAACTTATTACCATGGAAAAATGGAAATTATATTGGCCAATATAAATTGACCACAGCCTGAAACTGAACTTGGCAAAAAATGGAGACATAATTCGCTATGAAACCAGTAAAATGGAGACATTTTACGTAAAACCAGTAATTTCTACAAAAATTCGCCCTTATAGCCATGCTGCATGTCTGGATTTTTTTTTAATTTTGTCGTCGCTTTCGAGTCAAATCTCGACTCTGTGAACGCCTCATTTGATCCCATACGAACTCGAAATTCTGTGTTCTGAATTCGGTGTAACGGAAACGTTTTTACATTTCACGTGTGAACAACTCGATAATGATTGATTTTGTGAATTTTCGGATGTCATCGACACAGAAGTGAAAATTGTGATTCAGAAAAATCGGGGCTGAGTACGTTATACTACACTTTTACCTTGAAAATCTCTACGAACTAAATCATTAGGCAACGAAATCGTGGAAACCCACGTAAAGGAAAACCAGAGTATTTGAAGAAATCGTCTTCCACTGAAATGTGAGTATTGTTTAGTGACTGACGATGGTTCAATCACCGAAACCGGTCTAACAGTTAGGTAGATGATATTTCAGTGGAAATAGACGATTGTTTCAAATACTCTTGTTTTCCTTTTGAAAATCTCTCGTACCTGCGAGTGAAACGACAGAGGACACTCGTGCATTTGATGAATTCGCACCTTCAGCCATTTGGAACACTGTACCTGTAGCCCGTCGACGGAGCACAAACAGTCAACAAAACCCTCGAAAAGTTATACGAATTTCACTGTGAACCTGTGAAACTGACTAATGTTGAGGATATTTTGATATAAATTGACAGTTTAAATAATATTATACTCGTACGAATAGCACTCAAAACACAACTTCTCACAACAGACAAGCCAACAATCTTGAGGGGAGGTAACAAAAGGGTTATAGTCTTCCACTTCAAATGACGAGATGACAGACGTTTCCTACTTCGAGACAATAATCCAAGGAAACACACACACATACTTCCTCAAACATCCGTTGGAGTATTCGCGTCACCAGTGCTGCCAGATTGGGCGGTTTAATAATAATAATACTAAAAAACACTTTTATTATCCTAACAGGAACAAAGTTCCCGCCGAGCCTGGACAATAGAATATTTTTATAAGAACCCGATTGGGAGTTATGAGGAAAAAAGAAACAACTAGAAAAAAAAAATCCACTGTCAATAGGGATGGGTCAAGAAACGAGAAACTAGTTTAAATAACTAGTTTGAAAAAAATAACCTTAATAACCGTTTCTCAATTTGAAAGAAACTAGTTACAAAAAAACTCTGCGAATTCTTGACACATAGGTTCATTATCTTCTTTGTACAGATCACCCTTCAGTCTGGATCACTAGATCTAAATGTCTAGATCCTAAATGTTAGATTAATTATTATTATGAATTATCACTAATTATTAATAATTTTATCAAGTACCTACCTAGTGAAAATGATTATAATTTATTGTTAGGTATTAATCATTTGTATTTATTATTAATAATTATTAATATTAATTATGATGAATTAAAGTTAGGGTAGGTTCTTTAGGAGTCGGCTTTTTAAAAAAGGTTGAAATGAATTTAGGCGAAACGAACTTTATTCACGGAATTACACAGACTTTAAATTGTGACAATAAAGTTATTGGAACACTTAGAACAAATTACGCGGAACACACACAGGGTCGGTCGGTTACAGTAGCAGGCCGAGAACTGAAGGCTCGGGGCCTGCCCACGTTGGTTTTATAGTGTGCATGGCTGCGTCAGCAGTAATGGTAGGTCGGGTACTATAACTCTTCCCTCCCTGTAGATAAAATTGAAATTTAGTAGAAATTTCAATTTTTCAGTTTCGACGAGCAATCATGACACACTATACAACTTTACAATAATATAAAAGGATATGCACACAAATAGGTATAAATTACGTGGTTAGCAATAGTTGTGACATGATTAACAATAAACAGAGGTTGGCACGACAATAGTGAGACAATACTATGCTAGCTTTACAATTTACGTGAGATAACTCGAAGGAATTTTAAGTTTACATTTCGACATTAATTCCAAACATGATACTTGATAACAAATGAACAATTTACAACATAATTTTCGAGCTGGTTTTAGACATTATCTCGGGAAATTTGAATGTTTCTTCTATGTTTATAAAAACGGTATCCAGTGTACGCGAAGAATGATATGAGAGCAACGTATAAAAGAATTGTCCAGGCGCTAGGGGAAAGGTGATTCAATACAAGTTCTCGTGTACTAGGTATGGGAATTGAAGGATGTGATAGTTGTTTTAAGTTTCTGAGTTTCATCAACGCTGTAGGTTTCTTGTTGAAATCCCAAGACTGTTTTTGGAACATGACCATAGAGGGGGTATGGCTACTATAGGTGGATGGGGTGGTTAAGGTTTGGTTCCTATATTCTATCGTGCTGTTGCCTGGGGAAACGAGGAAGATGCCGAAAAGGGATTTAAACTGTATATTACCCTGGTCAATAATTTTTATCTGATCTTCGTAGGGGAATAAGAAGACGTAACGATTAGCCTCTTCTAGGAGTTCTATATGGTTGTTTTGTAGATTTAGTTGTATTAAATCACAACGACCGTTCAAACCCTTAGTGAGTATGTCTAACTCGCAGTCGTTTTCGCTGGTTAGCTGAAGACTATTCTGACACAAGTAGTAGTTACGTCCATATTCACACGGATTCTTAAGGAATCGTAGGTCGGTTGTGGATTTTAGAGCGTATTTGGTGGTGGGTAGGATAGTAGCATAGAAATTTGGAATGAAGGTTGGTATTGGTTGAAGGAGAATCAAATCGAACTGAGTAGTATGGAGGATGGGGACATCTAAGAAATAGATGATTTCCTCAGAGCTTATGAAGCATTTCACTTTTATGTGATTTTGGATCTCCCAGAGTGATTCTTCTTCAAAGAGGGGCAAACTGTTACCATAGAATGGTATAAGACTCCTAAGGATTTGTCGTAGGGTTTCTGGTTTGATAATGCTTGGGTGGAGTTTACCTAATTTGCAGAAAGTTATCGAATTTTCTATGTCTTGAGTTAGATCTGAAATTATTTGTAATAGCAATTGATTGTGTTCTAGCGCGTTTTCTACTTTTCCTACCTGGGTTGCAAAGGAGCTTGCTTCCCTCAATCGCTCTATTTCTGAAGCCAGAATGTCGTGGTTGTAATTAATATTCGAAATAGTTTCATTCAATTCAGTGACAAATTTTTCATTGATTGAGTAATGGTGACTAATTTGTTGGGACAGTATTTCTTGGTTTGTATGCAGGTGGTGAAGAATTTGATTAAATTTTTCCTCGTCATTGGCGTCTAAGTTTCCTGTAATGAATTTAACTACAGAGCCTAGGCCGTTTAGCAATCCTCGCCTCTGACGGCGGGGTAAGGTTGATGCAAACAATCGTCCTTCAATAGTTTTTAGCATATGTTCGATCATTTGAATTCGGGATCGGACAACCTTTTGAAATTCGCTATCTTCATCTATTACTTTGATGATATCATGGAAATGGGTCTTAATTTGGTTCACTTGGTTAAGTATTTCTCCTAATTGGTAGTAGTGCGTGATGGTATGATAATGGTTGATCATTCGGGCAGAACCTAATCGTATGGGTAATAAGCCTAAGTTGGATGTAATATTTTCGAATTCCAGTCCTTGGATCATGAGTAATGTCGGAAGCGTTAGGAGGATAATGGCAGCAGCAGGTTGGCGGTCCATGATTAGGTGGGTCGTGGTGAATTGGTGTCGTCCTGAAACGAGGATAAGGAACTAGAGTCGGAACTGGAGCTGGACGGTGGTGATCGGTATGGTTTTTGGGGGATGGGTATTCTAGATATAGATCTCGATTTCAGGTCTATTTCGGGGGGCATTGGCAGCGCTTTTCTCGGCTTCCTGATGGGATAAGCCGGTAGTTGAGGAGTAGTTATTGATGGCCGTGGAGAATTGGTCGGGTGAGGGCTTCCTGGTCCTTGAGGGGAAACAGATTGGGAAGAGGATTCGAATGTCGGAGGAGAGGGTACTTGTTCTAGCAATTTTGAGAGGTCCTTACAATTCCGTTTAGGGACGGGGGTTGTGAAACTGGTTACTGAGGGGGTTTTTAAACTAGAATGCCTAGGTTGGGCTTCGTTTTGGGTAATGGTGGTGGGGTCGTATTCTGGAACGGAGTATAAGGTGGCGGTTTGGGGAGAATTTTGAGGTGGGACTTGGATTCTGTCCTCAGAGGAAGATTCCGAAGGTGGAACCCTGGCACGGGGGTAGTCTGTCGTGGGGAAACTGACTTCCGATGGGGAATAGCTTGAAGAGCTTGAGTCTATGTTAGGGAGTTTTTGAAGTTTCCTAGGTCCTTTGATATTGGCCATGTGAATCTTCTGTTGGGTATTAGCATGACGGGGCTGTATTTGTGCGGTGTGCCTCAATTCATCAATGGATATTACGATTTCAGGGTTGTATCGGTGTTTTGTCTTGCTCTGAAGTTGTTTGGTCTGAACGTAAACAGTGTCAGGAAGTTCTGGAGGATCTTCCCGGGTGGAATTTCTGTTTTCTATTATTCTCTCCTTTAGCTGATTGCTACGTTCCCTAAGATTTTGGTAGAGGGCTTTCATTTTTTCGCGGTGTTTTGCGAGATAGTCGTTAGCAAGGCGTTCTTCCAGATTTACTTTGAGGAGGGAGTCATCCGAAATGTGACCTTGAACTACTTCAAAGGGAGTTAGAGAGGTCGCCGAGTGAATCGAGTTATTATAGGCTATTAGGGCATAATGCACACGTGTCTCTACGTCGTCCTTTTTGAACACTTCTTGACAATTCAAAAGCCGAAGATGTTCTATAATTGTTGAGTGGAATCTTTCAATGGGACCATTCGAGTCGGGATGTTGACTGGATATAAAATGGATATCAATGTTGTGGTTGGTTAATAATTCTTTAACGAGAGACGAATTCAATTCGGCTCCGTTGTCGGAAATAAGTTTTTTGGGGACGCCATGATGTGAGAAGTATTTCAGGAGGACTTTAACCACATCGAGACTGGTATTGGTGGGTACCATGTACATTTGGGCGTATTTGGAGAAGGGGTCAAAAATTGTGAGGAATTTTGTCCTATCTATTGTTATCTTGTCGATATGTAAGGTTTCGAAGGGCCGGGACGGTGTTGGAGTTACGTTGTACTTTATTTTAAGGGGATTCCTCTCGTATTTGGTGCGTAGGCAGACATCGCATTGGTTAACGAAGTTCTGGATAGTTTTCTTCTGGTTGGGCCAGAAGTATCTTCGTTTAAGGTGTTCATAAGTTTCAGGACTACCTCGGTGATTGGTTTTGCCTACGTGATAAGCCTTAATAAGTTCCTGGACGTCGTCTTCAGACTCAATATCTTCTAGTAATGTGGAAAACTTGGCCATCAAGAGCTCAGATTCCTTGAAGGTTCGAGTCATAATGGCAGCAAATCTCTGGAAGAATTTGTTGTCTGGATCATTGTGGAAATAGATGCCATAATGGACCTTGGGTCTGACGTATTCCCTAATGAATTCGACAACGTCCTTCTCTAGGTGGTAATGAGATAATTCCACTGTGGTGCGGGTTTTGGTGGAATTAAAAAAGCGTTTGATAGAGGGTTTCCTAGGGAGCGCTGTTACCAACTTGAAAATTATTTGGTTTATTGCATGATTAACGGGACCTTCTCTGGTGGGGATCGTAAATGTTTGGATAGTGGGGGGAGCAGTTTCGGCTTGTACGTCAAGGGACAGGTGATCTTCAAGATCCCTTTGTCTCGATCGCGAGAATTCTCCCAATATTGCGGCAATTGCTCGATCTTCTTCCTCTGTAGTTAACTGAGGGGGAAGAAGTTCGTCCAGTTGTACGTTTTCGAGCAATTGGTCTGCATCGACCGGTGGCGTGGAGGGCTGAGCTGTTGGATCTGAGTCCAAGTTGTTTAGCTCGATTCGGGAAAGAGCGTCGGCTACATGGTTTGAATTCCCGGGCTTGTATCGTATCTCAAAGTTGAAGTCACTTATTTTTAACCTCCATCGGTATAATTTGGAGTTTGGATCTTTCATATTGAAAAGCCATTGAAGGGGCTTATGATCCGTAAATAAAATGAACTTCTGTCCGTACAAGTAAGGACGGAAGGCTTTGAGAGCGTTGAGTACGGCTAGGAGTTCCTTTTCATTTGTAGCGTATTTCCTCTCCGTTTCCGACAATGTTCTACTGGTATAGGCTATTGGGAGGTCCGAACCATTGATTTCTTGGCTCAGGACGGCGCCTGTGGCAAAATCACTAGCATCGCATGTCACTCGAAACTGTTTTTGGAAATCTGGATATTGTAGGATGGGGTCGTTACAAAGGAGGGTTGTGCAGTGTTTGAAGCTCTTTTCAAATTCGGGTGAACTAGGCGTAATTTTACTATTTTTCTTTAAAGCGGAGGTGAGGGGTTTAGTGAGGGTTGCGAAGCCTTTGATAAATCGACGGTAATAACCCAGAAGTCCCAAAAATCGTTTAATTTCAGTTCTATTCCGGGGAATTGGGAAGCTTTCTATCGCACGTATCTTCTCCGGGTTTGGTTTGACACCATCGGCAGTGACTACGTGGCCTAGGTAAGCCAATTCTCTTTTAAGAAACTCGGTTTTGTCAGGCTGAATTTTAAGGTTGGCTTTCCGCAGACGATCGAAAGTCTGTCTCAAACGAACAATGTGCTCTTGAAGGCTAGTTGAGAATACAAGGATGTCGTCTAGATAAACCAGACATATCTCATTATTCAACCCTCTCAAACAATTATTCATCATTCGCTGAAAAGTAGCTGGGGCATTGCACAAGCCAAAAGGCATCCTTAAATATTCATAATGCTGAGTTTCAGTGGAAAAGGCTGTTTTGGGAATGGATTGCTCATCTAGTTCGATCTGATGGAATCCTTGAGCCAAATCTAGAGTTGAAAAATAACTGCAACGGCCAAGTTTGTCCAGAAGCTCCGAAATGTTGGGGAGCGGAAATCGATCAGAAATCGTGGACTCGTTGAGTTTTCGAAAGTCAATGACAAGGCGGAATTTCGTCTTTCCGGACGCATCCATTTTCTTTGGTACAATCCAAAGGGGAGCGTTATAAGGGGAGTTGGAAGGGCGGATGATTTTCTGAGCAAGTAGTTTATCAATTTGCTTTGCCACTTCTTCCCTATATACGTGAGGATACCTGTAAGGTTTGATGAAGATGGGAATTTCGTCCTTGGTACGAATGTGGTGTTTTACCTCATTCGTGAAGGTCAGGGGGCCTTCATCCTCTTGGAAAAGATCCGCATAGTCAAGAATTAGACTTTTAATGGCTTTTTCTTCTTCTAGATTCAAGTGGTCAAGTCGAAACTTTGAAAAGTCAATCCATCGCTTTTGACGTCTATAAATTTTTGGGGAGCTATCAAGATTATTTAGGGTTGGTTCCGAATCGATAAACTGGCCTTCTGGAATTGGTTCAGCATTCAACGGATGGTTTAAATACAACCTTACTGGTTCTTCCTGTTGATTAGTCACATGAACGAAAGCCTGAGAGTTTTCTACATGGACAATGCAAGTTGGGATTTGCAATCCTGGGAAGGATATCGAGTCGATTAAGGCTTCACCGTTTTCTATGTTATCAACTTCTACCTTGACTTGTTGGATAGACCTCGCGTCAATTAGGAATGATTCTACTCTTCCCTTTGGACAGAGGCATCCAGTTGAAAAGTAAAGGGGAATGTTGACCTGAGGTGTCCTAAGAAGGTTATTTTCCAAGTCGACGGACGCTTTAAGAGCTTTCAAATTGTCCAGTCCTAAGAGCAGCTGAAATTTGGTATGAAAGTCGAATAGTCTAAAAGGAAGATTCAGGTTTTTCTGATTGAAGAGTTCACCGCAGGGGAGCATGGCTAAGTGGGTGATTTTTGAATCTCCGTGAGCTGTGACTACTACGCCAGTGGCAGGTTTTAATTTTTTGTTGAAATATTTATTTGCGATTTCGGATAAAATGAAGGACCTAGTGGAACCTGTGTCTACAAGAAATTTCATTCCGGTTTTTGGACAAATTATAAAAGGTAGTTCATTTGAAATGTGATTAAATTCAATGACTTCAGATTTTTGCGTTTGGTTGGGAGCGAATTTAGTTTGGTTTGAAGCAAATTTAGGTTGATTGGAAGCAATTTTAGTTTGGTTGGGAGCAAATTTAGTTTGATTGGAAGCAAATTTAGTTTGGATGGGAGCAAATTTAGTTAGGTTGGGGGTTAATTTAGTTATGACTGGGTTTGGGGTTGATCGTGGCCTACTTCTAAAAAAGAACTAGTTTGTTCTTGTTCAGATTCGATTCCTGATTCTCGCATGTTTAAATCCTCAAATTTCTGCATTAATTCGGTGTCGTAATATACCGGTGCCTGTAAAAATGGATCATACACATAATAACCTGTTCCCTTTTCACGTACTTTTTCGTCCTGTTCACCTTCGCATTCTGTTTGGTCACACGCATCTAGGGTATACGTGTTTCCTTGTGGTCTAGACTGAAAATTTGTTTTGTACTGACCCTGATAGGGTTTTCTAGGGGAATTTTGGCCGAAATTGTTAGGTTGTTGGAAGGGCGGTCTGGGGTATTGGAAGGGTGGTCTCGGGTATTGGAAGGGTGGTCTGGGGTGTTGAGGTTGGTAGGAGGGTCGCCAAGGTCCGCTGTTAGCTTGGGGATTACTAGGTTTGGATGGTGGACCTGGTTTTGGTTTGTTCCGGAATTGGAACTCATTGGACAGGATTGCGATGCACTCCGCCAGGGAGTTCGGACTTCTCGCTCGGATCAACGATCCTACCGAGTCCTCCAGTCCTGTGGTAAAGACACGCAAGGCCAGCCCTTGCACGAAAGATATAAGTTCGTGCGAGCTCTGTTCCTTCTGGAGCGCAGCAATAATGTTGTTTAGGACGGTTTCCAGCCGTGTATGGAATTCAAAACAGGTTTCACCCTGTTTTTGGCTGAGGCGGGCAAGTTCTGTTGTTAACGTAAACTTGTCCCGACGGTCACCGTACGACGGTCACCAACAATACCTTCCGGAGTTCTTCCCAATTTTTAGGATCTGCTGCGAAAACTCGTCTTGCAGCATCACCCTTAATTCTCGAAAGTACCCCTTCGAACAACAGGTCATTTTGGAAGGTATTCCGACCCGTTTTGTCGAAAAAGTGATCAAACAGTTTATCACTGACGGAGATGAATCTTGTTAATACAAGGGGGTCTCGAGCGTTAAATTCTGGGAGGAGAGCGAAATGAGATTCCTTTAGTGGGGGAATTTCAGGGAAAGGGGATGGAATTGTAGGTTTTCTCTGGATGGGAGTTTGGTCAGAGGTCCCTTGGGCAGAAATGTCAGCAAGACCTTCCATTGTTGGTGATTGTTCGGGCCTACGAATAGAGTTAAACCAATCTATGTATGGATCGGGCCTCGAACGGGGTAATTTAATTGATTTCGGAATTTTGGACAACCCTGTACAGTTAAAAGAAAAAATTTTTTTTAAATTGAAGTAATTAGGTTAGGCAAAAATAGGTAATTAGGTTCCTGAAAAATATAAAGTGAATAAAGTTCCTTACGTACTAACAATTTAGACAGAATAATATGGCTTAAATTTAAATGAAGAAGGTTTAATTGAAGATGACGTCGAAGGTCGAGTTTAAAAGGCTGGGAGTCAGCTGAAGAGTTGTAGATAAGAGTGATGAGATGAGAGGCGGAGATGGACTGCGTGGGAGGTTTTCTTTTTGCTAAGGTGAGCTTCGCTCGAGATATGATGAAATCCTTCGCACGTTGACGGTTTCAATTCAAAAGTATTATTCTTGTTGCGATCTTTCGCACGTTGAAATAAAAAGTTTATTTATTTTATTTATTTATTTATTTTTATTTATTTATTTTATTTTTTTTTTTTTTTATTACTTGGAATTTACTTTTCCTTGTTACTTATTCCTTTACTTTTCCTTGTTACTTTCCTTGTTACTTATTTCTACAAGCGGGGCGTGCTTGGCTTCAAGGGTCAGGGCAGACGGAAATGAAGACTTTGAAAACCGATCTGGGCGTGATCGGGCTAGGGAACCTATGTAAGTCTAACTGCTTACAGTTACCCTAGGAGTCTGGCTTACTACTGTTCGATAGTATACCTGGTGGTTCCGGTTGTTGTTCTTGCGTTCGTTCCTGTGTTCCGTGTTCGGTAGTCCTTCGTCCTGGTGGTCAGCGAAGTCGGGCGTGTTGATTTGCTGATTCCAACTACACTCAATCCTTTTCGAAAGCACTCCGGACACTTGAAGAGTTCGACGATTATCGCGAAAACACTACGCGGATAATTTGCGAGTCGAAACTGGGTCTTCAAATATGTCCTTCCAAGACTTGCGCCAGTTAGGGTAGGTTCTTTAGGAGTCGGCTTTTTAAAAAAGGTTGAAATGAATTTAGGCGAAACGAACTTTATTCACGGAATTACACAGACTTTAAATTGTGACAATAAAGTTATTGGAACACTTAGAACAAATTACGCGGAACACACACAGGGTCGGTCGGTTACAGTAGCAGGCCGAGAACTGAAGGCTCGGGGCCTGCCCACGTTGGTTTTATAGTGTGCATGGCTGCGTCAGCAGTAATGGTAGGTCGGGTACTATAACTTTAATACGATAAAATTCTGAGGTTTTTAATACTACGTCGGTAATAATTTTTCTATAAAAGAAGTACCTACCAACTAACATTCAAAATTACCTTCATTTCCGTAGCACGAAACGTACCTCAGAACAAAAACCTCGACATCACTAAAACTGTTGAGCGAGCAACGTAGTGGGAGAAATATAAACGACGTTTTATAGAGCGTAATAAACTGATTTTATTGAGAGAACACGTTTTCACCGTTAGGTTAACATGGAGAATGATAAGAGGGTGGATAAAGATGGTGGATAATACATATGGATGCTATTCGCAACACAACACGCCCCCTCGAATTTAGCATTCATTGAAATTCGAATTAGCATTCACAATACAAGTATTATAATAATGTTAACATATTTATGCTACGAAATACAAAACTTTTCACAGAACTCAAAATTAAATTTCAAAATCAAATTATAAAATATGACACGGCAAATATATTAATTTTTGAGTCCGAACAGTTCGACTTGGTGAGAATGCTTAATTTTTCCTAATGGCTTAGTCAATCCATCGGCTGGATTATCATGAGTAGATATATGATTGACAACAATATCCTTTTTCTTGATATGGTCTCTAATGAAATGATATCTGAGGTCAATATGTTTGCTCCTCTGACTAACTATATCGTTTTTAGCTAAATCAATCGTTCCTAGATTATCGCAATAAATGAGAGTAGGACATTTAGCTGAATCAAGTTCGAAATCAGAAATCAATTGTCTCAACCATAAAGTTTCTTGTACACACAGAGCTAAAGCCATGTATTCTGCTTCACAGGATGACATTGCCACAGATTTCTGCTTCCTACTTGTCCATGAGATCAAATTATCTCCAATTTTTGTACAACTACCACCAATAGAGAATCTATTGGTGAGTTCGTTGCCCCAATCGGCATCGCTAAATGTGATCATGTCAGTTTTGACATTATTATTCTTGGCATATTCCACTTTTAAATTCAAAGTACCTTTAAGGTATCTCATAATTCTTTTCACTGCTATCCAATGAGGTTTCTGAAAGTTTTTATTAAATCTACTTACAGTATTCACTGCAAATAAGATGTCTGGCCTTGAAATTTGCGAGATGTAGAGAAGTGATCCCACTGCCTCTTGGTAGGGTATATTCTTGTTGAATGGTTCTTCGTCCGCTTGGTCGTCAGCCTTCTTTGTGATAAGGTGTTTTCCAGCGTTTATTTCCATTGGTGTGGATGCTGGATTACAGTCGTCCATATGGAATCTGTTCAAAGTCTTTCGGATGTACTTTGTTTGGCTTAGCCAGAGTTTGCCATTTGTACGGTCTCTCGAGATCTCCATGCCTAGACAATTTTTTATTTCGCCTAAATCCTTCATCTCGAATTCGCTTTTGAGTTTTTGCTTGATATCGTTTTTAAGAGAATCATTACTTGTAAGAAGGATGAGATCATCAACCCAGAGAGCGATTATGGCAATTCCACCATTTCCCTGATAACGATAAATACAAGGATCAGCTGTGGAGCGTTTCAGGTTTAGTTCACGTAGTACTGCGTCAATCTTGGTGTTCCAATAACGTCCTGCCTGGCGTAAACCATACATTGATTTATGTAATTTCCACACTTTATTCTTCTCATGTGGTTTCAGAAATTCAAGTGGAGGTTTTGCATATATTTCTTCTGGTAGTTCACCGTAGAGGTATGCAGTCTTGACATCTAGATGGTCTATGTTAAGGTTTTTTTCAACAGCTAATGAGAATAGGAATCTTAGTGATGCATATTTGGCAACGGGGGAATAGGTTTCGTGAAAATCTAAACCTTCCTTTTGGCTGCAGCCACGTACAACAAGACGGGCTTTAAAACGTTTTTGGTTACCTTCGTCTTTGATTTTATAGACCCATTTTGTTGAAAGTGATCGTTTTCCTGGGGGTAAATCTACAATCGTGAAGGTGTGGTTCTTCTTAAGAGAAGTGTACTCTTCTTCCATGGCCTTCCTCCATTCATGGGAGTCTTCACTTTCAATTGCCTGTTTGTATGTACAAGGAGTATCTTCTGAAGGGTATCCTTCTGCAAAATACGTGATGAATCCAGGAAATTCTCTAGGCTTAGGCTGCCTTGATGATCTTCGTGTAGCAACTTCTGAGGTAGATTGTTGTTGAGGATCATATTCGTTCCCATCAGGTAGCCATGAAGACGAAAGGTCTTCATAAGTTGTTTCTGGATCATAGCCATCAGACGGAGAGGTTTCTTCAGAGTCAGTGGACAATGATTGGTCGTCATGAGACGGAGTCGTGTCGTCGTCATTCACAGTGATGTGTGGGATTTTGTTTGGGGTTGCAGTGCTTGGCTCTATTGGAGACGCAGGCTTATGAGATTTACTCGTGGTCCCAACTCGTTCATCCTCTAAAAAATGGACGTCGCGACTTATTGTCACCTCCTTAGTGAGTGGATTTATTAGTCGATATCCTTTGGTGTCTGAGCAGTACCCTGTAAAAATCAACTTTTCAGATTTTGGGTCCCATTTTTTGCGGCGCTCTTTAGGAACGTGCACCATGGCGTTGACACCAAAGATTTTCAGATGTTCTAAACATGGTTGTTTTCCTTCCCAAATTTCATAGGGAGTTTTTCCATTTAAGGCACGCGATGGTGATCTATTGGTCAGGTAAGCAGCAGTTGAAATAGCCTCTGCCCAATATTCTTTACCCAAACCAGCATCGAGTAGCATAGTTCGCGCTTTTTCAACGAGCGTTCGATTCATTTTTTCCGCAGTGCCATTCTGCGGTGGCGAGTATCTGCAGGATTTTTGATGACGTATACCTGATTCCCTTAAAGTTGACTCAAGACGTTTGTTGACGTATTCAGTACCATTGTCGGTACGGAAACATTTGACTTTCCCCTCCTTTTGACGCTCGACCAAGCTCATGAATTCCAGGATACAATCAGGAACTTGTGATTTGTTTGTGAGGAAAAATACTGTCACATATCTAGAATGATCGTCTATAAGCGTTAGGAAATAGGAACTACCACCAATGGATTTGTTTTCCATTGTGCCACAAAGGTCAGAGTGAATCAAATCAAGCACATTTTGGGTACGGTTTCCTCTACTTTTAAAAGGAAAACGAGCTTGTTTCCCCATCAAACAGAGCTCACACTTGCTGGACATTCTGGTGACACCACTTATGCCAGTAGAATTATTCTTGAGAAATTCAAGGCCTTTCGAATTTAGATGGCCCATTCTTCGGTGCCAAAGATCACTCTTATCAGGAGCAAAATAAATACAATTCTGAGGTTGTGCGACGTTGAGACGATAAATCCCATTTTCTTCTCTGGCAGTGGCAAAAATCGAGCCACGTCCGTCATATACTTGGCCTCCATCTTTGTTAAAGACGATTGTGTTGCCCTTTTTTACTATTTTGCTTACCGAGAGTAAATTTGCAGCAGCATCTGGAATGTATAAAGTTTCTGTAACATCAACTTCAGTGTTTTGGCCAGAGTTACCGATAACGTTCATGTTTACAGTCCCACTTAGCTCAGCTGTCAAATTTTCGTTATTGACAGATGTTATTTTGGTTGTAGTTGGAACAACATTAGTAAGGGCTTTGTTGTTGTTTGTGATGTGGGATGATGCACCGGAATCTAGAAACCAATCACCTTTTGGGCCAGAGGGCGAGGCGGAAAAACAACAAGCCAAAAAAGCCTTTTTCTTGCCACCCTTATCAAAATCAGATTTTGGATGGTCCTGTTTAGAACCAGACTGATGGTTATGGTCAGGTTTATATTTGTTTCTAAAACATTTATTGGCAGTATGACCGACTTTAGAACAAATTTGGCATTTAGGTTTGAATTTTTTTGTGAGGAGAGCTTTTTCTTCATGGGAACTTGAGGATGCAATTTCTAACTTGCTAAAATCTTGTAATAATTTTACTTTTATTGCATCGCCCGTGATTTTTGTACCTGAGCTCTCAAGACCCATAACTAGAGGTTTGTACTCCTCCGGGAGGCCAGCTAGTAACAAAGTACCAACCCATTCGTCGTCCACTTTGAACTCGATCTCGTTGAGTTTGTGGGCCGTGGTTAAAATATGGTTACAATATTCTTCAATATTGTTGAAGTTTTCGAGTTTGGCTGTAACCAATTGCCTCAACAGACCGACTTTCCTCGTTAGACCCGAATCTTCATATGCCCGAGTCAATGAACTCCAAGCTTCCTTAGCTGTATTTGCACCCTGTATGTGTGGGTAATTGACCTTATCTATTGAAAGAATCAGTTCCGAAAGAGCTTTACGATCCTTTTTCGGGTCAACAACGGTATCTTTTTGGGGTTCAATGCATTCCCAAAGATCCTTCAAGACAAGAACTGCCTTAACTGATATTTTCCATGACGTGAAATTTTCCCGTCCAACCAGCTTTTCAATGTGCATCGAAGGCGTAGAGGTCATATTCGTTCGATTTGGTTTATTATAGGATAAACGGCGAACACTTACCACAGATCCGTAGCCGTACACTGATTAGCCTACGAACACAGGGGACCGCGACTTTTTACTGACGCACTGACTTAAATCGTTGTTTATAAAACGTCTTCTAGGCAATCCATAACCTGCCATATGATCTTCCACACAGCTCGTTAGTATGGAAACTGACCTGTATTTCAACCGTTTGATCCACGATCGTGTTGACAGGCTCAACCTTTGAGCCGTCA
Organism: Stenodema calcarata; assembly: GCA_963920205.1. Taxonomy (NCBI): domain Eukaryota; kingdom Metazoa; phylum Arthropoda; class Insecta; order Hemiptera; family Miridae; genus Stenodema; species Stenodema calcarata. Next base: position 978,511 of record OY986065.1, read on the forward strand.
TTGTGAACGAACGGCTGGTCTTACAAAGCTGCGGATGGTCTTAAAAAATTCTTAGGAATAAACTCTATCTAAATATGAATAAAAACTGTGCAAGTTCTTGACACAACGGTTCATTATCTTCTTTGTACAGATCACCCTTCTGTCTAGATCACTAGGTCTAAATGTCTAGATCCTAAATGTTAGATTAATTATTATTATCAATTATCACTAATTATTAACAATTTTATCAAGTACCTAGTGAAAATTATTATAATTTATTGTTAGGTATTAATAATTCTTATTTACTATTAATAATAATTATTATTAATTATGATTAATTAATACGATATAATTCTGGGGTTTTTAATACTACGTCGGTAATAATTTTTCTATAAAAGAAGTACCTACCAACAAACATTCGAAATTGCCTTCATTTCCGTAGCACGAAACGCACCTCAGAACAACAAACTCGACATCACTTAAGCCATATGATGTTCCAAAGAGCTTGTTAGTATGAAAATGGACCTGTATTTCAACAGTTTGATTCACGATCGTGTTGTGAGGCACAATCTTTGAGCCGTCATTGTAAACGAACGGCTGGTCGTACAAAGCTGCGGATGGTCTTAAAAAATTCTACGGAACAAACTCTATCTAAATATGAAATAAAAAACATACCGTTCTATATGAATTTTTCGAGATATGAGATTTTCAGATTTTCAGATTTTCATTTTTCGGTATGAGATTTTCAAATTTTCAAAATTCGTTTTGACCCCCTTCCCCTTGACCTAGGGTTATGAAAAAGTTTCGAGGACCATTGTGGGGTTGGTCGAAACCCATAAAAAAAATTTCGTCATTTTAACTCAACGCTAACTGGGCAAAGTGCCGCGGACGGCGTACGGCGGACGACGTACGGCGTACGGCCGGATTTTTTTTATTCGATTTTCTGAATCTACGTATCTTGAAACGTAAACCAATAAATTTTGAGGGGGGGTTAAAATTTTTTTTCTTTGGGCGATTCCAATGGTTCATTATCGAAGATAATAAACCAAAATGAAGTACGAGGTACGCGGTGTGGGTGTGGGAGGGGGCGCAGAGACATAAAAGGTCTCGTCGTATGTCGCACTAGTTGGCCTCCTGCCAGCCGTATTACGTCATACGCTCGTGCGTCATAGGCTCTGACGTACTTGTTGGCCTCCTGCCAGCCGTCTTACGTCATACGCTCGTGCGTCATAGGCTCTGGCGCACTTGTTGGTCTCCTGCCAGCCGTCTTACGTCATACGCTAGTGCGTCATAGGCCCTGACGTACTTGTTGGCCACCTGCCAGCCGTCTTACATCATACGCTCGTGCGTCATAGGCTCTGACGCACTAGTTAGCCTCCTGCCAGCCGTCTTACGTCATACGCTCGTGCGTCATAGGCTCTGACGCATTATTTGGCCTCCTGCCAGCCGTCTTACGTCATACGCTCGTGCGTCATAGGCTCTGACGTACTTGTTGGCCTCCTGCCAGCCGTCTTACGTCATACGCTCGTGCGTCATAGGCTCTGACGTACTTGTTGGCCTCCTGCCAGCCGTCTTACGTCATACGCTCGTGCGTCATAGGCTCTGACGTAATGGCCCGCCGGTCGCTTGTGTTCTGACGTGATCTGAGGGAAAGGGTGAATCAAGGGAACAAATTTTTCCCGTTTCAGTTTATGTGCCAAAGCAAAGACATGAAAATGTCAACAAAAATTGTGTAAATAGGTACCTAAGCCCAACTGTAATGTCAATTTTCTGACAATGAGTTTTCGACTATAGTTTTCATACCTTTTTACTTAAGTAGGTACTTATTGCAATTTGAGACTGATAATGAGCTGTTTGCAAATAAAAAGTCTGATAACTACTTTATTACATCTTATTAATCTATTTTCAAGTTCCGATTCACAGTTGAATGTATTTTATTTAGATGTCGTAAAATTCGAAAACGATGGAATGACGAAACCTGTCGACTACCGACTCAAGTGATACTGTCGACTTCTAACACATGTAGGTCGACTACTAGTGCAAAACCATGTCGACTACTGAAGAAAATGTTGGTCACTGGTATCGACTACTACCTAGAGCATTGGGATTTTTTACAAAACTTGTTTTTCCCTTTTCAAACCATGTTGAATAATATTTCCCGCTGCCAGGTCTTTTAGGGAAGGATCTTGGTTACACAATGAACAGGTTTGCAATGAGAAAAACTCTGCAAATTCTTGACACAACGGTTTATTATCTTCCTTGTGCAGATCACCCTTCTGTCTATACCAGACTGTGTTGCAAATCAGCACCATACCATATTCTCACCGTACTCATACCATACCATTCGAATTTCTTTCCTATAATACCATACTGTACTATACCAAATCATACATACAATAATATAGCATACCATGTTCTACAAACCGAGTGAATATTCAAGTGTCATCCATTGCTGACGTATATTTAAAATTTCAAGTATCTAGCTCATCATCAAAATTTACTTTGTTTAAACAAATAGGTATTATTTAAACAATTTTACAGACAAGAAACCGAGTGAATATTGCATTGTGATCCAGTTCTGAACTATTTTTAAAATTTCAAGTCAATAGCTCATCATCAAAATTTAATTTGTATTATTACAAAAAGGTATTATTTAAACAATTTTACAGATGGGAAACCGAGTAAACATTGCAATGTGGTCTATCCCCGACTCACGGTTAAAATTTCTAGACTGTAGTTTACCGGGAAGATGAAAAAAGGTAGTTTTATTCTGGGCGTCTGGGGGTTGGGTCACATAACGGCCGTTTTCGACGCGAAAGTATAGTGTTTTTCCTAAACCTTTGCGCGCTCACTGTGAACGAACGGCTGGTCGCACAAAAATCCAATTGGTCTTAAAAGATTCGTAATTTTTCAGGTCATTCGAAAGTGAACTAAACATTACACCGTTTCATGAGAATTTTTAGAGATATGACATTGTCGAAATTTCAAAGTTGGGTTTGAACCTCTTCCCCTTGACCTAGGGTTATGAAAAGTTTCGAGGATCATTGTGGGGCTGGTCCAAACCCAGAAACCAAATTTTGTAATTTTAGCTCAACGCTAACTGGGCAAAGTGCCACGGACGGCGGACGGTGGACGGCGTACGGCGTACGGGTGACGGACGGATTTTTTTTTATTCGATTTTCTGAATCTACGTATCTTGAAACGTAAACCAACTAATTTTGATTTAGAGGAAGATAATAAACCAAAAAACTCTGCAAATTCTTGACACAACGGTTTATTATCTTCCTTGTGCAGATCACCCTTCTGTCTATACCAGACTGTATTGCAAATCGGCACCATACCATATTCTCACCGTACTCATACCATACCATACGAATTTCTTTCCTATCATACCATACTGTATTATACCAAATAATACATACAATAATATACCATACCATACTCATACCATGTCATACAAACCGAGTGAATATTGAAATGTCATCCATTTCTGACCTATATTTAAAATTTCAAGTATCTAGCTCATCATCAAAATTTAATTTGTTTAAACAAATAGGTATTATTTAAACAATTTTACAGATGAGAAACCGAGTAAACATTGCAATGTGGTCTATCCCCGACTCACGGTTAAAATTTCTAGACTGTAGTTTACCGGGAAGATGAAAAAAGGTAGTTTTATTATGGGCGTCTGGGGGTTGGGTCACATAGCGGCCGTTTTCGACGCGAAAGTTTAGTGTTTTTCCTAAACCTTTGCGCGGTTACTGTGAACGAACGGCTGGTCGCACAAAAATCCAATTGGTCTTAAAAGATTCGTAATTTTTCGGGTTATTCAAAAGTGAACTAAAAATTACACGGTTCAGTTAAATATTTGAAGATATGACATTGTCGAAATTTTAAATTTCGTTTTGAACCCCTTCCCCTTGACCTAGGGTTATGAAAAGTTTCGAGGTTCATTGTGGGGCTGGTCCAAACCCAGAAACCAAATTTCGTAATTTTAGCTCAACGCTAACTGGGCAAAGTGGCGCGGACGGCCGACGGCGGACGGGGGACGGCGGACGGGGATTCGATTTTCTGAATCTACGTATCTTGAAACGTAAACCAACAAATTTTGAGGGGGGGTTAAAAAATTATTTTCTTTGGGCGATTCCAATGGTTCATTATCGAAGATAATAAACCAAAACCGAGTGAATATTGAAATGTCATCCATTTCTGACCTATATTTAAAATTTCAAGTATCTAGCTCATCATCAAAATTTAATTTGTTTAAACAAATAGGTATTATTTAAACAATTTTACAGATGAGAAACCGAGTGAATATTGCAATGTGGTCTATCCCCGACTGACGGTTAAAATTTCTAGACTGTAGTTTACCTGGAAGATGAAACACTAGGTCTAAATGTCTAGATCCTAAATGTTAGATTAATTATTATTATCAATTTTATCAAGTAGGTACCTAGTGAAAATTATTATAATTTATTGTTAGGTATTAATAATTTGTATTTATTACACAATGCTGCATTTATAAAATTTTCGAGCGATGATCAAAAATAAAAAGGTGTTTTATAAGTATTTTTCAACGCTGAATTCAGATCTTTAATCCGTTTTTCTCTATCACGTACACATTTTCGGCAAATCGTATCTACATTGTGAATAGGTATGATGAACAGGTTTCCGGAGGAGACTTGTGGGAAAAGAAGTAGGTAACAATCATATTGAGTGTAAACAAAAAAGTTTAATTAACAGGAGAAATATGTATATGGGCCCTCAGAACAAACAACTAATTAATCATTCAAAAATTTTCTCTTCCTTGACTTTCTTGATGTCGGTTTCCCAGCCTCACAGTCCCTCTTCAGATTCCAACAGTAGTCCGACATCATATACGCGTTCCATTTACCTTGGTATCGTTGTTCCATCAATTTTATGTCTTGGTGGAACCTCTCACCCTGTTCGTCGCTGAAATCCCCCAAATTCTCGGGAAAATACTCTAAATGTGAACGGAGGAAATGAAGCTTGACACTCATGAGGCACCCAAGCTTCTGAAAGTTCCTCAGCAAGTCATCCACCAATTTCTTGTAGTTTGGGTCCTTGTGGTTACCAAGAAATCCGTCAACAACTGACTTGAAACTGAGCCATGTGTTCTTTTCCTGAGCGTTCATGGTGTTTTCGAACTCTATGTCTTTCATAAGCTGGCGGATTTGAGGGCCAACGAATATGCCAGCTTTTATTTTTTCTGACGTGATTTTGGGAAACCTTCTCCCCAGATATTGGAAGCAGGGGTTTTCTTTATTCAAGGCCTTGACGAACTGCTTCATCATTCCAAGTTTAATGTGCAAGGGAGGAAGCAGGACATTTTTAGGGTTAAGCAACGGACGGTTGATGATATTTTTTGAGCCTGGTGTCAATTGTGCCCTTTTGGGCCAAACTTTGACGTTCCAGTGCTTATCGCTGGCTCTGCTGTCCCATTCGCACAAAAAACAAGGCATTTTAGTGAAGCCACCCTGTAAGCCTAGCAGTATAGCGATGATTTTGAAGTCACCACAGATCATCCACTTGTGGGTGTCATATCCAATATTTGTCAAAAGGGTTTCCATATTCTCGTACGTTTCTTTCAAATGAACGGAATGAGCTATAGGAATCGATGCATATTTATTTCCATTATGTAGGAGAACTCCTTTCAAACTAGCTTTTGACGAATCTATAAAATTTATAGATAGGCTATTTAATAGCCTCCATTCAGCTGGTACGTATTCGATTTCAAAACATTCCATCACCGACTTGATATTGCAACAGAAAACCATGGAATTCTTTTCTTCAAAAAAAGGGACAAGTTCCTGTTCACGGTGACGATACCATGCGAAAACGACACCTGGGGCTAATAGATTCTTAGATTTTAATTTCGATCCGAGAACTTCCGCAGAATCTTTGGGGAGATTCAAGTCTCTCACCAAATCATTCAGTTCCCCTTGGGTGAAAAGTTTTGGGGAATGGTCTTTGTCAGGCTCAAAGGGTTCGTCCCCATCGGACTCATTTCCACTGCTTTGAGAGCAGCATTCGACTGCCACATCAACCAATATATTGGGAGGAATAGGAATAGGTATATCGCTGCTGTGTGAGACAGGCCTTATTGCGGAGGGCAAGCTAGGATAAAAAACTCTGCAAATTCTTGACACAACGGTTCATTATCTTCTTTGTACAGATCACCCTTCTGTCTAGATCACTAGGTCTAAATGTCTAGATCCTAAATGTTAGATTAATTATTATACTCAATTATCACTAATTATTAACAATTTTATCAAGTATCTACTGAAAATTATTATAATTTATTGTTAGGTATTGATAATTCGTATTTATTATTAATAATAATTAGTATTAATTATGATTAATTAATACGACATAATTCTGGGGTTTTTAATACTACGTCGGTAATAATTTTTCTATAAAAGAAGTACCTACCAACAAACATTCGAAATTACCTTCATTTCCGTAGCACGAAACGCACCTCAGAACAACAAACTCGACATCACTTAAGCCATATGATGTTCCAAAGAGCTTGTTAGTATGAAAATGGACCTGTATTTCAACAGTTTGATTCACGATCGGGTTGTGAGGCACAATCTTTGAGCCCTGATTGTGAACGAACGGCTGGTCGTACAAAGCTGCGGATGGTCTTAAAAAATTCTACGGAACAAACTCTATCTAAATATGAAATAAAAAACATACCGTTTGATGGGAATTTTTCGAGATATGGAATTTTCAAAATTTCAAAATTCGTGTTGAACCCCTTCCCCTTGACCTAGGGTTATGAAAAGTTTCGTGGATCATTGTGGGGCTGGTCCAAACCCAGAAACCAAATTTCGTAATTTTAACTCAACGCTAACTGGGCAAAGTGCCTCGGACGGCGGACGGCGTACGGCGGACGGACGGATTTTTTTTAATTCGATTTTCTGAATCTACGTATCTTGAAACGTAAACCAACAAATTTTGAGGGGGGGGGGGGGTTAAAAAAATTTTTTCTTTGGGCGATTCCAATGGTTTATTATCGAAGATAATAAACCAAAACGGACAAAGTAGGTAGGTGTTAGTTTTTGAATTGAACTATCGAAAACTTTGTCGACGCATTCGTGGTTTGTTCCGAAACATAGTTGATTATTAGGTAAATATGACTCGGAACAAATCACGAACAACAAATGCGCCGACAAAGTTTTCGTTTTTCCTTTTCTTTGTAACTACTAACAACATATTAGAACTCCTGCTGTTTCACCCGTTTTTCATTAACAAGAAATGAAACTACCTAGTTATTTTTGTTTTATTTAACGAACTTTATTTTACGTTTCTGGAAAGTAACCGTTAATCCCCCCAAAAAACACTCCGTGTAAAAATCACCCCGCCTCGCAAATATCATTCTTCAGAGGCCGGAAAAAGTTATGATATCCACTTTCCCCGCCCGCCCTTTTCCTCATTAAGGAGCTAAGTATAATGAAAAGCTTAACCACTTCACAAGCACCATACCCCTTTCGAAATCTCCCCTTGGCGCTATTGCGAGACGTTTTTATTACTTCCACAAGCAACTTGCGTACAAAATTTCAAGTCAATCCGTGAAGGTGGAAAGGCCTAACTGATTAAGGAGAAGAAGAACAGGTAAGGGTGAAAAACCGGGTTTTTGAAGTTATATAACTCGGCTCCCTTTAAAGATATCGACTTGAATCTTTCAAAAGGCACTTGCTACACTTGAAACGAAGCTCCGTGCAAAATTTCAAGTCAATCGGCGAAGGTGGAGAGGCTGTAGCCTTGACCGACTGAAAAAAGTAGAAAAACATGGTAATTGGTTTTTGAAGTTATATAACCCGGCTCCCTTCAGACGTAGCGACTTGAAACTTTCAGAGCTTTCTCTTATCCACACGAAAAAGATCCAAACCAAATTTCAAGTTGATCGGTCAACTAGGAGCCGAGATATGGCCAAAATTAGCCTAAATTACCCTAAATTTTAGTTTTTTGTCCCTAATTTTTTTTTTTGTTGAGATAATGGGCTATTTCGTTCAAATGGCACTGAGACATGCTATAAAGAAGGTATGTAAAAAAATTCAAGTCGATTGGTCCTTTTACCCAGGCTGTAGACTCGTCAAAGTGGACAGAATTTTCCTAAAGTTTCTGGTTTTTTGTTTCTAAAACTTTTTTGGGTTGAGATAATGGGTTAAATTTTATATAAGGCTCTGTCTCAAGGTTAAATGAAGCTCTGTGCAAAATTTCAAGTCAATCGGTCAACGTGGAGAGGCTCCAGCCTTGCCTGTCTGAACAAGGAGAAGAAGAAGGAGAAGAAGAAGGAGAAGAAGAAGGAGAAGAACAATCTAAGGCCGTAAAACCGGGTTTTTGAAGTTATGTAGCTCGGCTCCCTTTAGACCTATCGATTTGAAACTTTCAGGGCTTTCTAATATACACTCAAAGAAGACCCACACCAAATTTCAAGTTGATCGGTCAAATAGGAGCCGAGATATGGATACCTCGAAAACGCGTTTCGTGACGTCCGGTAAACATACACTTGGTACCGTTCGTTTTCTCAACTTCTTTGCTTGGCGGGGCGGAACGCTACCGCGTTCCTAGATAACGATGGGTCAAGAAACGACAAACTAATCGTAGTTTAAAATAACTACTTTGGAAAAAAAAGTTATAACCCTTTCTCAATTTGAAAAAAAAAACTAGTTGAAAAAAAAGTTGAAATGCTCATGTTCCTCAATGGAAACAAGGAATATTGCTCTCAAACATTGGGAGACTTCTCCCAATAACTCGTTCTCGCTTGGTGTTATACTATCGTGTTTCATATTCTTTTACACCCGCATTACTGTTGAAAAAATAATCTCAACTGATTGTGTGATAGGACTGAAAATAAAATAATGTTAAAGTGATCATATTTCTTCTATAGTTTTTTCTAAATATAAATATATAGGTACGTAAACAGTCACACGGGTTCCTCTAAAAACATAGTGCCCTTCGTTCGTGAGTTCTCAGAAAAATGTGATAAATTACCTACTCATTCAAATATATACCTAAGTACCTATGTTTGATCGGTTTTTATTACTTTTTATATTTGAATACATATTTATTACATGGATGTTTGGTCTTCCAATGAAAGGGAAAACTTGAAGGGGAAAACATGGGAAATTTGGCTTGCAATGGCAGAGAAAACGTGGGGAGAGGAAAAAGGGAAACATTAACCACAGACTTGGCGAGAAAAAAACCGTTTATATTTGTTCAGTAGACAATTGACAATAACAACAATGTTCTTCTTCTTCTTCCTCTGAAACATGAAATACTTTTTAGCCAAAATACAACAAAGACACAGGAGTCCGATACAAAACTACGATTACAATTTTCAACGGTTTTTACGACCCCGCAATGGAAATTTTTAAAAAACCTACTACAAGATAAAAAATTTGGTGTATGGTTCATGTTATGGCAGGTACGCTACGAGTTTAAGTCATTCAAAAAATTTAATTTTTCTTATTTTTTATATTTATTCACTTTGGTTATTTTTAAAGATTTAAATCGTCCGGTTTTTTTTTTGTTTTTTTCATTCCAAGGTTTAACCATGTAACAGTCAGGTGGCGAGTGGTGGTCGTTGGGTTTTGTCCGTCCGACAGAAAATGTCACTCGCTGCGGTTTAGAAGAGCGTTGAATTTCACGTCGAAGGTCATTTCAACTGTCAAAATCGGTTCTGCCGACATCTCCCGTCAAAAATGAGCAATTTCGACCAACTTCGTTAAAAAGTTGACTGTAGATTGAAAATTACTGGTCCGATTGAAAAATGTCTCGACACCAAAGTTGAAGGAAATTCAATTCTGAATGATACGCACTTTGAAATTTGCTCACTCCAGTGCTGAGATATGAATTTTATACTTTGCTTAAAAGTTGACAATCCGTCAACTCAGGTACCTACCTGATTAATGATTGATCGGTTACTGCAATTACCTTCGTGATCAGATCTTGACAATGTGATTTCGAGTTTAAACTGAGTTGATTACATCAATTTTGACTTGAAAAAACGTTAGAAAGGGATAAGTTTAGAGTTCCTGCTGAAAATTTGGCGCTACGACCTTCTTCTGGTTTAACATTCATATCTCAGCACTGGAATGAGCGAATTTCAAATTTCAAAATGCATCTGATACCAACTTCCAACTGATCAAATTTCCTACAACTTTGGTTTCGAGACACTTTTTATTCGGAGCAGTCATCTTCAAGCTGTAGGCGTTCGAAGTTGAGGGTTCGACACAAGTTATGAGCTAAGTTTGTCAAAATCGCTCATCTTTGAGGAGCGATTGCGGAAGTACGGTCAGGCCGATTTCAATGTTTTAAACGAAAATTTTAATAGTCTTTAAAACGTTATTGAGTGAAATTTTCTGTAGGACGCCTACTTTTTGAGTTGTACGCGAAACATTAAAAAAAATATATATATAAAGAGAGTGGCATTTTTTACACCAACTTTCCGGGGCTGTGAGGCCAATAAAGTTTTGATATGCTGAGAAATATGAAACAATTACGTTTAGGAAACGAGAAATTTCAAATTGAACCCCCTCAAAAACGAGAGGTTGGGTTTTGGGTATTTTTTTTGGGCCCAATGATCGAATTCTCGAAATCTCTCTTTCTTGCTAAATTGCTTCAAAAATTCGCCTCGAGCATTTGTAATGATTTTAACGAAAAACAGAAAAAAATGAATAAAACATGAAAGTGAACAGTTTCGTGCGTTTAATACGTGATGGAGTCATAGGAGGGGGGGGGGGGTCCCAAAACCCTAGAAGGGGGGGGGGGCCTTAATGATTTTTTCTCCACACACTTTGGAGGGGGGGGGGGGCTTAGTATGTAACCCCCACCCCTCATTATGTCAAAATTCTGGCTACGTCACTGTACGATATGCGCCATAAAACTACTCAAATCCAAATTAAAATAGCCCTCAAAACACCTCATATTTCGACGATTTTAATATCTAGAATCACCCCCTCCCCCCCCATCATCACCACAACCACCACCACTGAAGTATTTTACAGGATTAAACACAAAGACCAAAAAAAGAAAAAAAACAGACAGATGGAGAAACGTGGAACGCGCTTTTACCACACGCGTCTCAGACGCCCAATTGGCTCGATCAAGGCCTCGCAAAACATCGCTGAAATCAATCTTCCTCCTTAAATATTCAATTAATCTTAAATAAAATCAATTTCCCCCTCCTTAACCCTCCTGAAAATCCTTAGTTTACACCCTCGCTCGTCAGGTGTGGAGTAGGAAATTGGCAGCTTGAGACGAGTACGTTTTTGGCTCGCGGAAACGTGCGCAAAGTTGATTTTTGCGCGATAAAAATAATTTCTCCCTACATACCTACATTTTTTAACGCTCAATCAGGGTGAAGTTATCCATTGAAAACTTCATTCAACTTTCTAAATTTAACTTATTTCCTGATCATCCAGAAAACTGCTTGTGCAAGTACACTGCTTGTTCTTACCACGGAAAAATCGACAAATAATCTCTATAAAGTGTAATAAAGTGTAATTTCTTCGTGAAATGTTGCGTAGAATCCGAATCTGTAATAAAAAATAGGGGTTCTCATTTGAAATAAGGAAGTTAGTGTAGACTGCGCAAAAGTGCACAAATATAATTTTTTTGAATCCTAGTTAAAAATCATTGAACACGGATTTTTTGGATTTTCAAATAGGTACATAATATGTATAACAGTATATTATACTGTTTCTATTGAAAATAAAAGGGGTGTTCACGTTAAATGGACTACCCTGTACAAAGCTGTATGGTTTCCCTGGCTTTCCAAAAACTATTTATTATAATAACTCCATAAAAACTATAATAACTCCATGTCTCCACACAGCCGGGTACAACATTTCCCAACTATTTCCGCGGTCGCTTTCACGCCTGGTAAGTCCCGGTAAGAGCTTGTTCCACGCTTTAAACAAAATAATAATAATTCTAATATTAAAAATAAAAAATCAGAATAATCAACCTAAACCAGGTAAAACTCTACCAATAAAAGCAACTTGAACAAAATTTAAAATCGTACAATTGTACAACATCACCGTCACAAATACAACAAATGTACCGTACAAATTATTGCTACAGCGTCCAATTTTTCTTTACAAAAAACAACAATTCAACACACATAATTAATTGGGGATTTTTTCTCCCCCCTTCAGATTTAATTGATTAATTTTAATTAATTAAAATCACATACAAAAAAGGTAACTTTGTTTAAAATAAATTAATTTCACTTATTTATACACTTTTGTTTACACAACGAGGGGCCTCGAAAACATCGACAAATCTGATATGTTTTTTAGAATCAACTTTCCCTCGTGGTTTTTTTTTGTTTTTATTAATTGAAGTTATTTTTTAAACTTATTAATCTATACGTGTTTTCAATTATCGGGACATTGGTACATATAACAACGAAGGTACAATTGTATTAAATAGAGTACAAAAAACTACGAAGTCCTTCACACTTCATGCAGAAGGGCTTTTGTTTATAGATGATTTTTTGGGTTTTTATAAGTGTTTATAATTATTAAATATAATTTTTTTTTTTGTTAAAGGGACTTGAATGAGTAACATTCACGTAGAAAGGTTTTTTTTTTTTTTTTTGGTTTTTTCTTTAATTTTTTTTCTCAGTAGGTAGTTTGTTTAATGGTATTTAATTATTAAACGTTAAAATTGGACAAAGAGCTACGTAGGCTAGTGGCTTTGAGTAGGTGGTGGGTGTTGGGGCCCGGTGGCGGGCGGGGGGTTTGAGAGGATTGATGAACGACAATCGATCGATCGAATCGTCGGCGTAGAGAATCGATAATGGGCAGAGTTTGTGGTTGGGGGGGGGGGGGGGGGGGGTGATGACCACGACTGGGTCGAGAATTTATGAATCGATACAGTGCTAGTGTCGACGGATTCCGAGTAGGTCGACTCGGAGATGACCAGGTCTGTGTAGGGTATCGATTGTTACATATCGATAAGTAATCGATTGTCTGGGTGGGTTTGGTCGGTTATTGATAATTGATAATGACCAGGGTTGGTCAAATTGGTTGAATCGATCGTTACGATTGGATCGATATCGTACAGTGTTATACCATACAAACGAATCGATTTCCCGCTCTCGCCCACCGGGAGGACACCACTAAAATGCAAAAAGCTCTTGGTGTATCGTTCTGAAATACTTGTTTTTTTTTTTTTTTTTTAATTTCCTTTTCCATCACACTAAACACTAAAATGTATCAAATATCTATTTATTATGTAATTGGTCCTACAATTTATTTACTCTCTTCGCCGATGAAAACTTTCAACCGTTTTCAAATCTCGTAAATTAAAATGAAACGACACAAAACGGAGCCGATCAAACCCTCGCCAGAGAAGGGGAAATGAAGAGATTCAGAGGCGGTTTGATAGTGCGAGGGACCAAAATTACGATACAGAGACTCGCGTGTTACAAGACAGGTCATGGTCTCCGTCTAATTCGAAGGTTCGATTTAGGACGACTATTCGATGTCTAATAATCGAAATGCAGCAGCGATCGTTGCGTCTTCTTGCAATGACTAGTAAGCCCACTCGTATTGCTTTGTAGCTCTCATTCAATGACCTTGTAGCTCACTCACATTGGCTGGTAGCTCACTTCCAATGCCCCGTAGCTCCCTCGCAATGCCTCACTAGTAGGGATGGCCATCGATAGTATCAAAATATCGATATATCGATATTTTCATATCGATAGTGCATAGTCCGATAGTATCGGGCATCATTACTTGTGTAACGGATAGTTTCTGACGATATTTTTTTTTAAATCCGATATAGGTACCAAAAATTTCCAAAATTCTTGAGTCGCATGAAAAAGTGTTGTGGGACTAGTGGAACTAGTGGAGTTTTCTACTAGTTCCAGGGTCGTTATAATCTTCATGAGTAAATTTCACTTGTTCCATCATGGCGTCTGCCTGGACAGGGAATGGAATGAAGAAGAGGAACCCTTTGTGTGTTGATTTGGATAAGGGTGAGTGCACGGTTGCCAGGGATTTTCCCCCTAGATTTAGGGGTTTTTTTTCGCTGACAGGGATTTTTTTGGGGGGAAGGAAAGTTTAGGGTTTTTCTTTAGGGTCATTTTTTTCTAGTCAGGGTTTTTTTCCGGGCTTTTGTAGTATAGGTCAGGGGGTTTTATAGAAAAAAGGTTGGCAACCGTGGGTGAGTGTGTCTGTGTCGTAAATAATGTTTAATTTGTCTGTGTCGTAAACATGCTTACCTATGTTTAAGCAGGTATAAAAACCTATATTCGAAAACTCATTGCCCGAAAATTTACATTACAGTTGGGCTTACATAGTTTACATAGTTTTTTAATACAATGTTTTTTCAACCGATATTTGAGTAAATATCGATATTTTTGATCGATACTATCGGTTGCAAAGAGTATCGATACTGAGGTGTACGATAAATGTAGCCATCGATACTATCCGATACCTCAGATACTATCTAATATCGAAATGTTGGCTACAGATGGCCATCCCTAGCCAACGCCCTGCCCCAACAGCAGCAAGCAAATCTCACCTGTTCCATTTATAACATATCACCTCCCTTGTCTTCCACCTCATAAAACAATGTACACAGATTAGGTACTGTACAATTTTTAATTTTTAATCTTTCAATCAACAAGGACACTCAAGTGTTTAATTTCATAATAAATATAAATAAATTAATATTTAATTTAAAAAAAAAACGTTGCTAATCTCTCAATCGGTACACAATAATTGACTAACTAACACCTTCGAGAACCGTCTTGTAATTTGACGGCCCTCAAACACGACGTCTAAACCTCATCGTCTAAAAATGTCGTCTACAACGGGAGACTTGGAAACGTCGTTCTATCACACTAAAACCAGGCAGGTATACGAGTATACAGTTTGCTTAATATTATAAATTATAGGATTACACGAAATTCATACCATTAGTGATTATTTTGAGTTTTATTTTCTCTTCTCAATTCAGCGTTTTTGCGGGTCGGTACAGGCGTACGAGTGTGTGTCCATTTTGAGTCAGAGTCAAAATCAATCGAAAATTTAACCGAGACGAGATCTGACGATCTTACATACTAAGGGTTTCTTATGACCCCTCGTCCACTCTACTACACCAAAAACCGCGTATTTCTACGTTTTTTCGTTCAAAACCTCAAAAAAAGCGTTCAAATTGAAAAACACCTCTGAATAAACGTTGTGAGAAATTGGATTCTGCGTCGAATGACATTCGGTGTTTTTATCAATTGTCTATCGATATAATCAATCAATTCGCGCATAAAATGATCGAATTTGAGATTTAACGCAGAATTCAATTTCCCACAACGTTTATTCAGAGGTGTTTATCGATTTGAGCGCGTCTTTCGGGGGTTTTGGACGAAAAAACGTGGAAATACGCGGTTTTTAAGGTCGTAGAGTGTAGGGATGCAACATCGGAACCAAATAATCGATTATAACAACAAATGATTGACCGTAAGCTAATAATTGATGTGACCAATCGGTATTGAATAATCGATTTTATTAGCTTTCTCACTAAGTATTTAAAAATCCCATGGTCAACCTCCTGATGGACCAGCCTCCCCATCTGCCCTTCAACGCCTTCTGATTCCAATCGATTCTACCGATTTAAATCGATTCGTACAATCAATTCCCACGCCGACCCCCCAAAACCGAAATTCTCACTCGACAAAAAAAAAAAAAAAAAAAAAACACCCGATTTTCGTTATCGACACCGTCGCACAGCGAAACGAGGAACATCATTTTTTGACAGTAAAACACCTGTAGTCAACTTTAGATGTCGTGTTTCAACTTTTGTTTAAAATTTCGTTAATTTAAATTAATTGGTCCATCAAACTATCGGTAAAATGTATTCCTACCGATTTATGAAGCAATCGGAGTGATTCGAAATTTTTTTCCCCTGTTTTTTTGAACTGATTGGGAAAAAAAATGCAAACATTTTTGTTGTGAAAAAGGCACATGGACAGGGCTAAAAACCTAAAAAATTACTAATTTAACGAATTTGATAAATAATTAGTAAATTATAAATAAGTCGATAAATCATGTCCACCTCTACTAAGGTGATTGCGTAGTGTAAAACCCAAAAAAACAGGACAGAAATGGTGGTTATTTTGTTGTGATTACATCAGTACAAATTTTGTGTGGGCGCTGTACACGCTCTTGCGACGACCCGTCGTAGAAGGCTCCGGTTGGTCTTTAAAAATTCTCTGAACTCAACTATACATATTTATACGGAAAACTACACCGTTCCATTTGAAATTTTCGAGATACGACGTTTTGAAAATTTTCAAAATTCATTTTGAACCCCTTACCGTAGACCTCGTGTTATGAAAAGGATCGTCCACGGGGTGGTTCTTACCCGAGAACCAAATTCAATCATTTTATGAGAACCCTAACTTGTATTTTTTCCCTTTGGTAGAGTCCAATTGTTAACGATAATAAACCAAAATTGAGTTGAAATTAAATAAATCATAATCATAATAGTAATATTATTACGATTCAGGCGACGCAAGAGCGCACACCCCGCAATTCACAGTTTCAAACTGAACCACGTAAACGTCATCTCATAAACATTGAAACACTACGTCTTTTCGAAATCCTCTTATTTTTCGCGCTTTTTCTACCAGCACAATTACACAAATGATCATATTATTAATAATTATTACGACTAATCTAAAACGGCGGGAAGACATTTATCAATGTTAAAAATTGTTTTGTAATATAAAAAACGTGTCAATTGATGTCGAATATTGATCGACGTCGAATAAGGAACGAATTACACGTGGTATTTTTTATATTTTTTTATATATATTTTCTTCATACACCTACAAGGTTTTTGTATTTGGGTTTTGGTTTCCATTCACGAATAATCGAATTTTACAAACTAACCATCTAATTATTATATTATTTACTAAAGTTTACAAATTGGTGTTTCAAAGCTCCAACAATTCGGGGGTTTTATTTTTAATAAAACACATTGACGAAAGATTTTGTAAAAGTTTTAGTTTATTTTTGGTTTTCGGGGCAGAGCGGATGTAGTTCAATTTACATCACAAAATGAAAAAACCACCGACTTCTAACGAACAAAACTTGCATAAAATTTCAATGTGTTTCAACCCTTTTTAATTTCAAGCACATGAAATAACTTCTAATTTTTTTTTGTTTTAGTATTTTCAAGTGGTTTATGGTTGTTTTTCTTACAAATTGACTATCGTGAGATTACAGCAAATACAATTCTAAATTAAATAGCACCGGGTATTTTTCTCTCATTACAGTTGATTATGTGACGTGTAAGTTTATTTTGAGTCGTAGAAATTTGACGGTTTTGAACTCTGCGGGTATTTCGTCAAAAAACAAAATGGCTTGATGAAGCCAGAAATGACCTGCTGGAGCAAAAGATGGCGAGGTGGAGCAAAAAATGGCCTGTTGGAGCAAGAGATGTCCTGCTGGAGGAAGAAATGGCCTGCTTAATTAAGAGATGACATGTTGAATCCAGAAATGGCTTGTTGGAGCAAGAAATGGCCTGCTGGATCCAGAAATGGCCTGTTTCATCCAGAAATGGGGTGTTGGAGCAAAACATGGCCTGTTGGAGCAAGAAATGGCCTGTTTCATCCAGAAATGGGGTGTTGGAGCAAAACATGGCCTGTTGGAGCAAGAAATGGCATGCTGGATGAAGAAGGCAGACGGATTGTATTCGACCCCAACCTCGTATCAACCTTCTCCCAAAACGTTCCACTGCTAACAACTTAAAAATCAATTTAGACAAAATACCCGCGACAAATCCGTTCAATCAAAACGACCGTCAAAATTCATTGAGACGTCAATTCCTAATAAGTGTGGTCCATTATTCCAAAATATAAGGTTTTCCCTACTTTTACATCTACTAGGTACCTCAATTTCTCAATTTATTTATTTTTGTTTTGTTTTTTGTGTCACATTCATTTTTGGGTATAAAAATTGTAAAAAAGTGATTACCTAGGTACCTAAAATTTCAGTTGCGTTTGTATTAAAAAAAAAAAAAAAAAAACTCTCCCAATTCTACAGTAGGGAAATTCTAACTAATGAATGAAATTTGTAAAAAGCTGCCGTTCTTTGAGCGTAGAGTACGACATTTTGGTCACGCGCGCGACGCTTTGTTTTACAGTAGATTCGGATTTGGTATTCGAAAATACAAAAAAAATTGACAGAATAGGACTTTGAGGACAAGTACTTGAAATACACCACCTTAGAACGGTTACTTTGAGTCATGGATGAAGTCACAGTGATAGGAACCGTTCAGAAAGCTGTTTATAATTTTAAAAAATTGAGGGAAACGAAAGTCCCGATTTCGAAACGGTTCAGAACCTTAATCGCATAATGTTGTGGTAATAATGTCGAATTTTATGTCGTTGGATATCGTCACGACACGGGATAGAACGTACAGGCCGTTTAGAGCATACCCTGTACACTAAAATACTGGTTATAGTGTACAAGAAGACGGCTGGATGTGTAATAGACTGTGACTGCAGCCGTTAAATGCCTGATGCACTCGGCAGGGGTATTGGTTGGTGCGCCTAAGCAACGTCAGGACAGTGTGGAACATCAACTGAACAGCAGTTTACAGATGTGTGAGGTACAAATGTATTAAGGCAATAGACTGCATAATACAGCAGATGTCTAATGAAGATACTGAAGAGCATCAAGAAACAGGAGATTCCACCTAATGCAACAGATGCAGTTCATCTAAATCAAGGACTGCTGGTGGATACCAAATCCAGACGAACTGCTGTACAACGCCTCGATGCAGCTGTTCACGTTCTGCAAATTGGAGATTCATATGAGAGGCAGAGCAACCAAACGGCAGGTTTGGGGTTATAAATAGCACGAATCACACTGAACTCAGCATCAATTGAACGACAGCTGTGAAATGTCTGATGCGTGCAAAGCTGCATCTGACTAGTGCTGTGTAATGGTACAAATTGCAGATGGTGGATGCATAATTGCTGCAGCAATCCAGTGCCCGAAGCAGCCGAGTTGTGAAGAACTGTTGGTGTATGATGGACCCAGCACTGTGAGGAACATCGACAGAACAGCATTTTGGAGATTTTTGATGTACAAACTGACGCTGCTTGATGCAGCTGATACAGGCAGGTGTATAACAGACTGTGGCTGCAGCCATTAAATGCCTAAAGTTCTGCATGAGAGTTTGATGCATGAATAGGAATAACAAGTACCTACCTACAGTCAGTCAGTACCTACTGACTTATTTTCAACACTCAGCGTCAACCGTTAATCCAATAGATAAAAACTACCTGACTGACAGTAAGGAATCACACAATGTGGATACTTGAAGACGTCGAATGTGCTTCCGTTCCAAACACATAGCCCTTGTGCCGCTTCCGTTCGAAAGATATCAGTGGTGTGACGCCCCAGTTCCTGACATGACGTTCCCGTTCCAGAAACATCGCTTTCAAGACGCTCCAGTTCTGAAAACATTGCTGACATGACGGTTATATTCCAAAAACATCGGCAGCATGACGCTCTAGTTCCAAAAACACCGCTTTCTCGACACTCCAGTACCAAAAACATTGCTGAAATAACGCTCCCGTTCTGAAGACATTGCCCTCAATACGCTCCTGTTCCACTAACATTCCTGCCATGACGTTCCCGTTCTAAACACATCCCTTTATCGGCCCTCCCGTTCCAAAAACATCACTACCATGACAATCCCGTTCTGAAGTAGCTCTTGAGTAGCTCCCATTCCAAAAACATCGCTGCCACGACGCTCCAGTTCTAAAACCATCCCTTTCACGACCCTCCAGTTCCTAAAACATCGCGGTTTGCACAAGCGGGAAACGCCACACCTCATATTTGCATTCAAAGTTCGAATTTACACCGCGTTATTTCATACTACACAAAGTTGATGCTTTATCTTTAAATGTACTTTTATCGACTCTTCCAACAGTTTATAAATCAATAATTGTATTCATTAATGAGTGATTCTATTTGGTGTTTCATCAGTATTTTCAGTTTCGTCGTTAACATCACGACGTACATGGGAATTCGTATCCAGAGAAAACTAGACCTGCGGTGGGTCTTGACAATGCATTTAGTTTTGACTGCTGTATTTGGGTTTGATTTTTGACCCCGAGCAGTGTTATGGAGGGTATTTTGATCGTTATAAAGTTGTGATAATGTAAATATAATTGTTGTAAGCCTATCGAAAGAAAGCCATGTTTACAATCTGCACTTGTCACTGTTGCGGGTTCACTCGTTGTCTCGCATAGAACAATACAAAACCTTGGTAGAAAAATATGTTGTACTCGAGTCGTGGAAGGGGGTCATGATTGAGTCGTGGGTAGAGGGTAATGGGTCATGGCGGTAGGGACATGAGTAGGGGTGATGGGTGGAGTGTCATGGCTGGAGAGTTATGGGTGTGGCAAGGATGTATGGTATTGGTGGACGGACAAGGGTGATGGGACATAGCTGTCTGGTGATGGGTGGAGGATCGTAGCTGTAGGGTAATGGGGCTGTCAGGGGTTGTGTCATGGCTGTAGCGTTGTGGGTAATGGCTGGAGGGTCATGGCAGCAGGGTAATGGGTTGAGGGCCATAGATGTCTGGTCTTCACCCTAGGGAGAGTCATGGCCTCAGAGATCATGGCTGGAGGGTTATTAGTAGGGAGTGACGGTTTTAGCAATTTTGGTCATGGCTAGAGAGTCATGGGTGGTTGATTATAGCTGTAGGGTTATAATTGGGTCATCGCTGTACGGTTATGGGTGTTGTTATGTGAGGCTGTCAGGGGGTTGTGTCATGGCTGGAGGGTCATAGCTGCAGGGTTATGGGTGTTTATGTGGGGCAGTCAGGGAATGTGTCATGGCGGTAGGGTTGCGCGTCATGGCTGTAGGGTCAGGGGTTGTGCCATGCCCGAATGGTCATCGGTTGAGGGTCATAGTTGTTGGGTGAAGGGTCATGGCCAAAAGGTAATAACCAGCGTAAGGAGTTACGCCATTTATTACCTTTCAGCCATGATCTTTGTACAACCGTAAGGAGGTACGATTGTGGGGACTGGGGTCATAGCTGTATAGTCATGGGTGGTCGATTATAGCTGTAGGGTTATGGGCGTAGGATCATAGCAGTTGGGTTATGTGGGTCTGTTGGAGGTTGCGTGATGGCTGAAGGATTGTGGGTCATAGTGGCTGTAGGGACATTGGTAAAAGAGCCATGGTCAAAGGGTTACTAGTAATGGATCATGGGTGCAGGGTCATTATTCGGGTCATGAGTGGACTGAGCCTCTGAACGGCAGTTATGAGACGTGTAATGTAGCACCGAACTGATGCTGTAATACATCACGATGCTGACAGTACAGGCCAGCATCACTGCTCTATTCAACAACTCGCCTCCAGTACAGACCTGTGGATTCTTGGGAATGATGTGGTGATTCTCCACAGTGACTGGTGAAGTGGACGAAACTTTGAAGGCGATAAGCCACACCCTGCGCACAACACTAATTCTACCAAGGGACCACCACATTGCGGCATTCAACCTGCAAATATTCCTGCTGCTGTTTTCAATCAAACAACAGCAGGAATATTCGCCTTTTGAAAATCATCAAACTCTCTCTTTCCTTTTACCGTCTTTCTTCCACACAACCGTTTCCCCGATCACGTTTAATCGGCCATAATATCTTTGCAGCTCGTAACCATGGTCTTCCTTCGAGGCGACCCCTACAAAACGTGCAGGTTCTCGCACGACTTGGACTTTGAGTCGCGGGCCCAGACTTTGCTCAGGAGCCCTTTGACTTTGAGCGACGCTGACGTTCGAGCTCCTCGGACTTTGGGGAACATCGGCGGGCTCCTCGGCCGCTTCTTGATCTCCGTCGTCTTCTCTTCGGTCGCTCCGTTCGGCTGAGCGCGTTTCTCTTGTTCCTTTTCCTGCTCCTGCGGGAACAGACGAATGAGTGATTGATTGATTTGTTCATTAAGTAAATTTTACAAAACCAGGGAAGGCAAGGGCCATGAGGCCCTCTCTTCCACCATCCCTGGACACAGATATTCACAAATTCCTCTTACAATCGTGTACGCAAATATTATAAGTAATAATAAAAATAATAATGGTTTGTCATGAACAGTTTAACAGTTAACACCTCGAAAACAAAATATGTATCATTTTCGATCAATTTAGTTGGACAACCAGTAGATTCAAAGATAAATAAAAAACTAGTCATGCAGCATGACTATAAGAGCGAATTTTTGAAGAAATAATTGATTTCATGTAAAACGTCTCCATGAAGAACATCTCAAGTAACAACCACGTTTCTTCATCTTCAAAGTGCTCCAGTTTGAGAGCGGAATAAGGTATAGCCATTCTGACTTCCCCATCATATTCAGCGGGTAAAAACCTTTAAAATGAGGTGTCACTTGACAGACCGTTTCATTTTTGGAATTTATAAGTAACCCCCCCCCCCCCTCCACAACTCCCCGAAAACCCCCTCACCTTTTGGACATTTCAACACTGAACACGACGGTGAAGTCAGAATTGCGATATCGCATTCCGTCATCAGATTAGAGCAGACTAACCATGAAGAATATATCAAGTAACAACCACGTTTCTTCATCTTCAAAGTGCTCCAGTTTGAGAGCGGGATAAGATATCGCAATTCTGACTTCCCCATCTTTTTTAGCGGTGAGCACTACCACGTTGCTTCCTTTTAGCATAACGAAAAAATAAAATTTACTATCCTCCATAATGATGATTTGAAAAAAAGTCGTTTCACCACGATACACTTCAGTTTACATAAGATTACCAAACAGTATGCATCCAGAAGGATCTCCTTGAGTTCACTTCTTATCGCATCAGTCTTTTTGCTAATATCGAGCACATCGGCGTATTCATTGTAAATTTTGGTGCATTGCACAGCAACAGCTCTGTTGTAGATGGTTGTACGATGCATCGGGATTTGCATGGATCGATCTTTGTTTCTAGTGTCCTGTCATGCACCTGAGATATCCATGTGAATTTGTTGTAAAGGTACTGGGGTCTTTTGAATTTCAGAATTTTGAATAATGAGACTGCAATTTGTACCTTCTTCCTCTCGGGGATATCAACCAAACTAATTTCTTGTAGTGTGGTGTCACTACACTCTGGGAAACACCCTCCAGATCACACTATACCCTGGGAACACCCTCCAGATCACACTATACCCTGGGAACACCCTCCAGATCACACCTTGCCCTGAGAGCACCCTCCAGATCTCACTATACCCTGGGAACACCCTTCCCAAATACCACCTGGTTACTCCTTAGAACTCCCTCGCTAGCCCACTATGCACACCCCACTCACAACTGACAAGTGAACACTAACCTGTTTGAGGCGAATCTGCGACAGGAGGCCGACCAGAAGCTCGTCGACGTTGTGGTTGAATCCAACTGACGTTTCAATGTATTTGCAATCGTAACTGGTCGCCAAGTGTTTCCCCTCTGGAATATCAAATAGAAACTATTAGGACACACCTGACAATACTGACAGTAAATTGTGGTATTATGCGTATGAGAGTGATCGGCAGCTGTCAGTTTACACAATGACGGCAACAGTCGTTACCGTTAATGTGACAACTGCCTCGCAGTTCACAAGATGACAGTGGCTGTGACAGCTCCTGTAATGGCTGTGACAGTTGCCATGGATTTAACCCTGGATTACCACCCCTAGGTCGATTCGACCGATAAATATTTTCAAGCTTTCAGAAATATGTGTCAGAACCACTCCCGGGGCTTGGGTACCGAGTTATGTACTCTTCAGTTCATATTCCGAGTGAGTACTGATTCATATTCCATTACATAGGAGGTCTAATCGGCCTACAGGTGATAATGGCCGCTCAATCTGTGTAGGTCTTTCTGACCCACAGGTGGTAATGACCGCTCAATAGTAGGTCTATTTGACCTGTAGTTGGTAATAACCGCTCATTCTGTGTGGGTAATTTTGACCTACAGGTAGTATTCTAAAAGACAACATCGTTTTGTCCCTCTTGCTCCAAGTACATTTCAACATCCGCACAAAAGTTGCGTGGATTGTGCACAAAGAAACAATTGATTCAGGTAGACTGTAGTTACCAACAACCTACACAGGTGTATGTTTTCTGAAAAAAAAGCAAGAAAACTGAGTTAGGAATTATCTAATCTCTAAATTTACACAATTCTTTAGTCAAATGTCCTATTTTTCTTAGTTAACAGCTGTATCTTCGTGTTTCTATTTGTTTTTCCGAAATTCAGATGGTATAAGTTACCAAACCACGAACTAGTGCCTGCCCAGAAAAATGAGGAGATTAAGCTAGGGATTATCAAGAATCTATTTCAAAAATGTTAATTCTTTGCAGTTACAATATTTTCCTTGCTACTCAAAACGTGTTACTGTTAAGAGAACAACAGATTTTCAGAGGAACAGTAATGTGGAACATGTGAGGGAGTGGAAGTCCATAAACTTTCTCCCATTAAAGATTTCAAGTGATTATAAATACCTATATGTTAGTAGAAGTAATAAATAAGTAATAAATAGAAGAAGAAAAGAAAATAGAGATAATTATTACAGCCACTTTCACTCTGTTCTAAGGAGGTCTGTATGACGTGATCATGTGCCAGGAGGTCACAATATCGGGCTGGAAAAGATCATTTTGCTTTTTTCTCCAAATTGAAGTAAAATATCATTATAAACCCTTTTCCAGGTTATAAATCAACAAATTATCCCCCATATTCACTCAAAACATCAAATTCTCAAAAAATGTACTTGGATCACTTTTACCAATCACTCCACGAAATTGGTATGAAATAGTTTCCAGATTGTTTCGGTAGCGATAAGCTCTTATGTTTCAACTATCAAAACTCAAATAAGGCTGCAACACTATTCACTACAACTTTTCTCTTGCGCAAATATGTTAACAACCTGGATTGTCTTAATAGGAAAAATACGTTAACAATCTAAATGACAACAAAAATATGGAGTAGGTATATTCTTAATCAGCGCAAAATCCCCTGTAACAAAAGTTAGTCTACTATAACGTACACGCCGGTGTATGGTACACATTTATGAAGTTAATGATGGACGGCGATTGTTTCGTGCTCCCATAATCGACCAGACCATCATCGACATATGATATTGGCGACGACATTTTCTGCTGATTATTTCCAGTCGTCAATCGGCGCTAAACTTGAAGAGACGTTTCCATGACGCCCATCGTGCCAATTAAGGATTTATGGCATTTTTCTAACGTTATTTGTAGCGTTTCTTCAGTCCGAATAAAATGCCCGATCAAATATAATGGAATCAGGGAAGAGCAAATGGAATTCGATTTTACGGGCAAGCCTTTTTCATCTGTATTTTACGTGTATAATCCATTATGTGACAACGCCATTGGTGCCTTGTATAGATTACAGGAGGAATATTTAAATATCGGCAAGTTAAATATGAGGAATAATCGGTACGGTCTTTTATTAGAGGTGGAGAAGAGAACAGCATTCCCTATGTAAATATTTTCACTCTAGTTTCGTTCCCTTGCCTCTTTGTAAAAATATGGAAATTTGTTACAATTGAAAAAGAAATTGAAAATAAAATTTAATTAATTCCTGCACAACATCCAAATGGGTTATTTTATTTTATTTTTTATTTTATTAATACCTTAATGAAACGTCGTAAAGGGATTTATAAATTGTGAATAACTCTTGTCGCAATTGGTCGTTTATTTCACCAGTCGTCAACACTGTTCAAAGAAGCGTACTCTCAACAATACCATGATTCACATAATATGTGAATCATGGTCTTGTTGAGAGTACGCTTCTTTGAACAGTGTTCGTAATGAGACTGGTTCGGTTTGTACTTGTATATCTAGCGAATAAGCTACGAGTGACATCAATTTATAAATTTCTACCTCACCCTCGCTAATTTGTGATTGTAGATTTCGGTAAATTATATCGAAGACTCGGAGAAAGTTATATAACCAAGTTCTAGTCGCTATCGATTTGGAATTTGTTGGGCTCTTGAGATAATACAGTAACCACTTATTTTTTAGATCGATATTAAAAATGGCTCGGACGATATAATCGACCACGTTCAATAACTTGAACACTGGAGATCACGGCAATGGGTGATTAGATAATTCTTGTGGCCAAAGATTTAATCATTACTCGTACAATAACTGCTTCACACCATGAAGATGCATCAGTCTGTGAACCCCCGAAAAATAAATTACAAAAGTCCTTATTAAAAGGAAAATTTCTCAAATCTACTCGTACAATAGGTATATTGTTGCTCAAATTATATTTTGTTTGAACAGTGACTATTTGCAGTAGGTAATCGCTTCTTTAGATTCTCACCTATTCCTAAATCGTCCAGCATCACAACCGATTATTCGATAACATCGTCAGTTTCCAGGTTCTCGTAGGGAACGAATTTTAAGGATGTCAGATTTTATATCTGAGGAACGAGTAACTTTCAGTTCATTTGTAAATTGATTGTTTCGCGTTCCATTGTTTTGTAGCTTCAATATAAGTCGACGAGACAAATCGACTTCTGATAGTAGTCTCTCCTTGTTCCTCTTTAATCTTGTAAGTTCCGCCTTGGGATTTATAATTTCGACTGCCGGCTCAGAGAGACCCTCTCAAGTTTGTTAATTATTTATTTTTTATTTTCACTCACGTTACCACGTAACGTGGTACAGTAATAGAGAGTATCCCCCCAAAAAACACTCCGTGTAAAAATCACCCCGCCTCGCAAATATCATTCTTCAGAGGCCGGAAAAAGTTATGATATCCACTTTCCCCGCCCGCCCTTTTCCTCATTAAGGAGCTAAGTATAATGAAAAGCTTAACCACTTCACAAGCACCGTACCCCTTTCGAAATCTCCCCTTGGCGCTATTGCGAGACGTATTTATTACTTCCACAAGCAACTAATACTTGATGGTGGTGGTTAGGGGAAGGAGGATCAGGTTTGTAGGTAGTGAAAGTAATAAAAATACCACAAATACAAACTTTTTATACAAGTATTAGTTGCTTGTGGAAGTAATGAAAACGTCTCGCAATAGCGCCAAGGGGAGATTTCGAAAGGGGTACGGTGCTTGTGAAGTGGTTAAGCTTTTCATTATACTTAGCTCCTTAATGAGGAAAAGGGCGGGCGGGGAAAGTGGATATCATAACTTTTTCCGGCCTCTGAAGAATGATATTTGCGAGGCGGGGTGATTTTCACACGGAGTGTTTTTTGGGGGGATATCACATCTTTGTGTTGTTGAAGTGGGTCATTTTATAAAGAAGGTCTATGCAAAATTCCAAGTCGATTGGTCCGGTTACCCAGGCTGTAGACTCGTCAAAGTTGCCAAAATTGGCCTAAATTTCAGTTTTTTGTTTCTAAAAGTTTTTGGGTTGAGATAATGGGTTAAACCTTTCAAAAGGCACTGTCTGATGTTGAAACGAAGCTCTGTGCAAAACTTCAAGTCAATCCGTGAAGGTGGAAATGCCTAACTGATTAAGGAGAAGAAGAACAGGTTTTGGTGAAAAACCGGGTTTTTGAAGTTATACCTATAACTCGGCTCCCTTTAAAGATATCGACTTGAATCTTTCAAAAGGCACTTGCTACACTTGAAACGAAGCTCCGTGCAAAATTTCAAGTCAATCGGCGAAGGTGGAGAGGCTGTAGCCTTGACCGACTGAAAAAAGTAGAAAAACATGGTAATTGGTTTTTGAAGTTATATAACTCGGCTCCCTTTAGACCTAGCGACTTGAAACTTTCAGGGCTTTCTATTATCCACACCAAAAAGATCCATACCAAATTTCAAGTTGATCGGTCTACTAGGAGCCGAGATATGGCCATAATTAGCCTAAATTACCCTAAATTTCAGTTTTTTGTCCCTAATTTTTTTGGGGGTTGAGATAATTGCTTATTTCGTTCAAATGGCACTGAGCCATGCTATAAAGAAGGTATGTAAAAAAATTCCAGTCGATTGGTCCTTTTTCCCAGGCTGTAGACTCGTCAAAGTGGACAGAATTTTCCTAAGGTTTCTGTTTATTTGTTTATAAAACTTTTTTGGGTTGAGATAATGGGTTAAATCTTATATAAGGCTCTGTCTCAAGGTTAAATGAAGCTCTGTGCAAAATTTCAAGTCAATCGGTTAACGTGGAGAGGCTCCAGCCTTGCCTGTCTGAACAAGGAGAAAAGGAGAAGGAGAAGAAGGAGAAGGAGAAGAACAATCTAAGGCCGAAAAACCGGGTTTTTGAAGTTATGTAGCTCGGCTCCCTTTAGACCTATCGATTTGAAACTTTCAGGGCTTTCTAATATACACTCAAAGAAGACCCATACTAATTTTCAAGTTGATCGGTCAAATAGGAGCCGAGATATGGATACCTCGAAAACGCGTTTCGTGACGTCCGGTAAACATAACTTGGCACCGTTCGTTTTCTCAACTTCTTTGCTTGGCGGGGCGGAACGCTACCGCGTTCCTAGATATACCCACCCGACCGACGAAATCGGCGCTAAAAAAATTAACAGGCGCCATAATTACACATCGGTCATTATACTGGTTTATCGTAACCAGTGTAAATAATAATTATTGGTATGGACCAACGTTCACCACTCAGATTTGATGGAATTAAGGCCTTTAGCCCAGGTAGAGATTACATAAACGTTTGATCTTCGACATTAATTAAACTTTTATTATCAACACCGTCACCATCGTTGACACTGTAAAACATGTAACACTGACAATTTGTTTATAGCTGGAACTCTATTTCTCTTGAAAATAAAATAACAAAATACTACACTAGCTATACAACTGCAAGTAACGCTAATAGCAAGATTTAAGGCAATAAAAATTGCATCTGATTTAAACATAACACTTTTATATTTTCGAATACTATACTTAAACTGAAACTTTTCTTAACATGGACGTCAATGGTTCATTTCTCAACTTGGACGTGAATATTTTGCTTTTTTGATCAGATTTATTATAAATTACTTAGTTGATTGTAACGGAATACCTTGTCAATAAATTTAAAATTATACTGGTCGAATTACTCCTTGGAAATCGTTTCCGTGTCTGTAAGTATTGGCCATGAATCAACGAGATGGTTTCTGGTTCTCGTCAGACGAACTGAGGTAGTGCGAACTTAAATTCACAATTAGCGTGTCTTCCATTTTGTTGATGGCGAGAAATACGTGATAATAAGGTGTAGGTCTCATAAGTCTTTCGAGGGCGTTTCCATTTTATAAATCCAGAGGTTGATGGGGTTGGATCGACGTCAACTTCAGATACATGAACTGGTGAAGATTGTGCCGTCTCAATAGGTATGATTGGATTTACCTTGAGTGTTGCCAAAGGACGCTTACGAGAGATAGTAACACAATATCTCGCAAAATCGTTGCTCAGATACATTTTTAAATCTCCATATTTGACCTTGAACATGGCATCCTTTCGAGGAAGAAAGTACGTTTTACGTTCCTCGAGGCTAGGGAACACATCTTCCCCTTCGTCGAGCGTTTCCGAAGAATTTGGTAATTGGGGCGAAGTTATACGGTTCAATACGGTCGACAGTATCAGCCTCGTCCGATTGAAGATGGTTCGGCGATTCAACTACTTCTTCATTGTTGTGCGTTTTCGAAAATGTCCAGTCAAAAGTTTCGATGTTGATTGTTTGTGGTTGGTCTTGGATAATGTTGGTCGACATTGTCTTTTGAATAAACGACACCGTATAAACAATTCGAGATCTTAGATGAATGAAGTATCGAGTTATAGCTCGCCGTATTAAAGTACAATGTAGTTGGATCACGTAATATTTGTTTCGGTTTATCGAATACAACCTTTAGATAAAGCGGATTGAAGAGGACGCTTATCAACCCACTAGAGCGGCGTTCTAATCGTCAAAACTCATTAAAATCTGTCTGTATGTAACAACCTCTTTGATAGTCGTATACTGTCTTAATCAAAGATTCCCTAAATGCAGCGGCGGTCTCCTCACGATCGCGAGCACAGATTTGGCTCCATGTTTCCGATTCATCGGTATCATCCATCGACGATCCTTCATCGTCCCCATTTTCAACTTCGTCTATACCAGTACTATCGGTATCATTGGATGACATTTCGTTTTCTGAATCTGAAGAATAAACTGATTCCATTTCATTCTCTGATGATTCCTCGTCACTATCCGTTCCGTCGTCACTATATAATTCCTCGTCACTATCCGTTCCGTCGTCACTATATAGGTATTGAAACGGTCCATTTTTTTTAATATTACTCCTCGAGGATACATCAATATGAACTCGACTGTTGAAATTGAAATTGCAATTGAAAAAAGTGTTATTGTTAGCGGTCCTTGATTTTTTAGCTCCGGTCCTGGTTGTAGATCTCGCTTTATGGGAACCCCGGAGGTTCTTTTTGCCTTCATTAGCAATGTTGGTCGGTTTGTTAACTTTAGCCTTTCGTTCCAGTTTGTTTTTTTTACCGGTTCCAGTCGGCTTTTTGTTACCAGCTTGTTTTTTTACTCTTGGTACCTTCTGTATTTTTTCAGGTTTGGAAAATTTATTATACATGCGTCTAAGCGTATAAAAGCACCCATTGTATAATTTTGTGTTATCCGGTTTTTTAGATGGTAACATAACTCGTCGTTTATCTTCGTCATTTTCGAAAACAACTATACCATCTTTAACGTGTTTGGTTACGCTGCAAATGATGGATTTATATATTTTTTTCGCTTTAGTACTGTCTAATTCATCTCCTCCGCCATCTTTTAATTGATTGAGTTTTTTAAATACTGTTTCTGGTTTCATAATTAGAGCTGATTGATAATTCTACAAATGTCGTCGTAATACAAAACTTAACTATCGACGTTTTTTTATAATAGTGACAGTTTTCACTGGAACATATGTCCGCAATATAGTTTCTGTAATCTTCAGGTTGTCATACCAATCAGTTTCGTCGTAATTATCGTAGATATCGTTGAATTTCTTATTTTCGCCACAGATGATGCTGTAATGATGACTGTAAAAATCGTGACCAGAATTGACTACTTTACTCAGGCGATTGTATCCCACACGGATATTAAATTCTTCGAGCGATTTCAAATCCGAGGACGAGAAAGTATTCAGCAATTTCACTATCACAATTACATCTGGTAAATTGTATGGAATTATCACCGATGGTATTTGTAACGATTCGTTTTTAACTGGTCTATCGATTAAATCCTTCAAACGAGTTCTTTTCAAATGGTTATCTTTCAAATTTTCCAACTGTAATTTGATATTTGTGGGAAACGCGTTCAGTATGAAAAATGTACTCGTAGATAAATTACGTCATGGAACAATCACTGGTTTAAATTTATCAAACAACGTGCGATGTGTACGACGGCACCACACTTTATCAACTAAAGGAGATAAAAGTGGTTCGACACGATCCATCTTTCCCCTCCCTTATTCCAAATTTCCACTAAGTATTAGCTGCAGTAGACGAATGGAGGCAATGCGCATGCGAGAATAAACTGAACTGGTGGGCGTTTCCGTCATATATAGTATTGACGCATTAAGTTAAACTTTTGACCAATATATTTAAACTTTTGACAGATAAATTTAAACCTTCGACAAATAGATTTCAACTTTCGACAAATAGATTTCAACTATTGACAGATAAATTTAATCTTTTGACAAATGGACTTCAACTTTGGACAAACAGATTTCAACTATTTATACATATTAGCAATTTCAGGGCTGCGTTCTTGCTATTCAAGGCACCTACGTTCGTCGCATAGGTAAACTTAAACTTAAACCTTCGCTGTGCCTGCAGGCGAGGGGTTTGAATCTCTTCTGCATGGGTGGCATAATCAAGGTCTCACTGTGTTCGTATTTTTTGAATAGTGACGTGTTCATCACAAAACAGCCGTAATGAGTGATTCAGATTCTGTTTTCAGTTCACCTGTTTTAGGACCTTCCAGTAGATACCGTCGCAAAGTGTGGCCTCCTCAACTCGAAATGACTGTTCCAATTACGTCATGGATATGTTTTTAACGTTACCATCCGCAGCAGCTGGACGTCCACTTCATTGAAATTCGTTTTCAGAACTCGTTAATTTTGTGATTTGGTTAATTTTCTTATTTCTTTCTTCGTTCCGCTTGAAGTTGAAATCTATTTGTCCAAAGTTGAAGTCCATTTGTCAAAAGATTAAATTTATTTGTCAATAGTTGAAATCTATTTGTCGAAAGTTGAAATCTATTTGTCGAAAGTTGAAATCTATTTATCGAAGGTTTAAATTCATCTGTCAAAAGTTTAAATAATATTTATAATATCAAATATAAATATATTATATTTGTCAAAAGTTTAACTTAATGTGTTAATACTATAAAGCGCCCGTTGTCTTATCAATGTTTTGACATTCTTTACATTTTCCTTAGGCGACATTAGAAACATTTTTAAGCGTTCCACCCCTTTATTTGTCGTTAATTTCTCGGCACCTTTTTTACCCATACCAAATTCAGAAATCAACAAACTAGACAAGTGCGATAGACGAGTCCTCTTTTTCAATTTTTTCAAATAAAAAACCGCGAAACGTTTAGCGAGTGTCAACAAACAAAACGTTTCACGTATCGAAAAATGGTTGGACGATAATAATTTCAATACACGTAATCCATCTGTTCCTAATTTACGAGTCAATTTTTCAACAACGTTCATATAATATATATTATATCGAAGGCAGTCCTCGCAAAATTTAATGCATCAACGTTAATCCGGCACAACGAACTTCGGTTTTAGTCGTGAGATTGGTCAAAATTTCTACCAATTTCTTATATTTACTCAATTTGTCTAAAGCGCGAAATTCCAATGCCGCCCTTAAAAGTCTCCTCCGGAGTCCGGTCTCCTCAAAATTTTGTCTTGGAGGGGAGGAGTTATGTACCTACACAACCTCCCAATATGTCTCCCTATTATTATTTTGCTGACATTAGCAGCTCCTAACTCTATAAAAGGTCCGCGCCTTCAGCGATCGACATTCAGTCCATTATCAGCAGTCAACCGGTTCACACCTCTGTATCTTGTAACGAGGAATAAAAGTGTTTTTAAAAACCTGAATCTCGTTCCATCTTAATTAACTTATATATAGGTATGTACATATAATTTTTGGTGTCTTTTGGCAGTGGATTCAGGATGGTCTGAAACGGATTTTGGTATGAAAATTTTTCGAAAATTCGAGTTTTAAAAATGTTGGACCGGGAACAATAGCGAAGAAAATGTTCTTCGAAAATTCGCTAATAAAGGCCAATAGAACACATAAAACCTGGGAAAATTTCCTTAGTAGGTATGATATTAGTGATTCCGAAATGGGCAAAAGAACAATTATCTTAAGTTCCTTAATATATACATAATACAATTTCAGAGGGCTCAACGGGGCTTAAGAACAGTGAGGAGCAAGTCGAATAATCACCAGAACTAGCGATGTTACTTACAGCTGCGCTATTGAATTGAGCATCTCACCTTGACTGGTGACGACTCTGGATCTGACAAGGTCCGTCTTATTGGCGACGAGGATGACGGCTTTGTTCTTGATCGTGTTCTCTTTCCACAGGACTTGCAGAAGGTCTTCGGCGGCCTTGAAGGAGCCTCTGTCGGCGGTGCTGTAGACGACGCAGTACGCGTGCGACCCCGTGCGGTAGTTCTCGAGGCACGACGTCGGCTTTGAACGAGACGTGGAAAGAAAGAAATCTTTTAACGAACGAAAAAACGTGATGGAAAAAGGTCTGAGGACTAGATATTATAGATACCACTAGTGCAGACACATCCAATTGTACAGTTACAGACTGTTCAGTGTCTGCTGCTGTACTCATCAGAAGTACAGACGCTGCCGTGACTGTGACTGTTGATGCCATCTCTTACTGTCTGCTGTAACTGTAACAGCAGACTCACATACTCTCTGAATGTCTCTTCTGACTATGGACTAAATTCCATTAAATGGTCACGGAATGAAGATTAATAATTAATTATTAGAATAGGTGAATGGCTTCATGCAAAAAGGGTCCTTATGTATTTTTTTCCGTTTTGAGATAATCGAAAAAAACTGTTTACCTCCTTGAAATTTTGGGTAATTTCTTTTTTACTGCGCATTCCTCAAGGTAACCATTGTTAGAAACCAAATTGATCTTGTTGATTGATTTTTTCAGGTGCAGGTCAGTCATTCATTTTCTCCTTCATCCGCCTCTTGATTGGCAGAATAGGTCGGCCGGTGAGTAGGGAAACAAAGTAAGGACGGTACTGTTCTAGTATGAAAGGTTGTAGCTTTGCTACCTCGTCAACCTGCCACGACGATGTATTGGATTTCGTGACAGCAAGATCAAGCGGATGTTTTACGTTGTAGGAGCTTCCTTCTTCTATGGATCGACCCTAAACACCTCAGTCATGGAAGAAGAACGTTCTAACATTGAGCCTAGAAACAAGAAATGAAGCAACTTTGCAACCGTTTAACTAAAACCGTGCTAAACTGTTCGTTCGTTTTTCTCCGTCAACATGTTATTTTTAACGGTTAACTCCTAATATGTTAACCTCTAATGCCGTATCACCAGTAGCCGAGGTATATGGAAGTGAAACGTGAACGAAAACCAACTTGTCGAACATGGATGATGTCAGATGGCTCGGCTTTCAATTCCAATAATTGTTGGAACAATTATTGTTGGTTTACGATGTCGACCAGCGTCTCTGAAGCGTTTTCACCATTTAACTCGGAAATTCCGTGGAACAAGAGGTTTAATTTCCTCTGAGATTGATCCATATAACGTTCTGTACATTATCTTAACATGTATTGTAAATTGTATTCTTCTGTATAATTGTAGGAGAGGACCACGAGTCCTAAATTGTACAGAACAATAAACGATAATCTAATCTAATCTGACTGGATTCTACAGATGTCACTGATGCAAACACAATTATACGGTTAAAAACATTAAAAATTACAACCAAACCTCACTTACGGACATCTCAGCACTTGGGTGGTCCACAAATATCAGTTCGGACTCCTCGTTGTCCAGAAGAACTGACACGCTTTTTTCACCGAATTCGTCATCTGCAAACACACAAATAAAATCGACATCAACGAGAATTCTCAGTCAACAAGGCAGTAGAAACTGCAGTCATAGTGATTCGGAAGGATCCACTGACTGCGACAGACGATTAGCCCATTTTTTTAATGTCAGAAGAAGCAGTGAAAATAGGTATTGACCACAAACTTGTACCCGGTACCAGCTTATAAACTACTGATGAGGAAAGCGCTGCAGACCTTGCGTGGACAATAATAAAACGAGAAGGTTCACCAGATATTCATGCAAGGAATGTGGCCAGTGGCGGATCTACAGGGGGGGGGTTAAGGAACTACATTCACATTGCGTCTAAACTTACACTGGATAAAACGGGAAATTTTTGAGAATATATAAAACTAGATGTCGGGTCCGTCGCTGATACCCAAAAATACCAAAACTAATATTCATCTGTCTCACGGGAAGGAATAATTTAAGATTTTTATAGTTCGGCTTCCCCATAAACCCCCACCCCAATGCATCGGATACGGAAGTGAACCCCCCTATGTCCTTCCCGGTCGTGGAAACATTTAAATACGGGAGAAGGGTTCGATCCATTGAGCCATTTTTGCGTGATTGAAGGGCAGACAGACAGACACCAAATTCAAAATCGGCATGGTTCGACTCCATTTTACGCGAAACGAATAACTGTTTAAGGATTGCAGATCTGCATATAAAGAATTAGAAATTTTAACGGTCCCTGCTGCTTACATCCTGGAAAGCCTGTGCTACATAATGAGAAATATGGAGTCTTTCCACACTCCTGTTCACGGTTATTCAACTCGCAATAAGAAAAATCTCTGTCTTCCGTTCCATCGACTGGCTGCTACTCGTAATGGTGCCACCTGGTGGGGAATTAAATTCTTTAATGCCCTCCCCACAAATATCCGAAATGCTCCCCTTGGTACTTTTAGGGCCCAAATGATCAGGTACCTCACCAGATTGGCTCCATATGATTTTGAGGAGTTCCTGACGAAAATTAACTCTATTATTGTATTTTAGTTTTATCGACACTTTTTGTTCCTTTTGTACCTGTTTTGACTGTATTTTATTGTTGCTCACAATTCTAATTTACCGTTGCTATTTTGTAAGATTTTTGACGTTGCTTATGTACTACGTGCGATCCTAGCAAATAAAAATATATTGATTGATATTGATTGATTGTAGTAAAATTTTTCGAAAATACCCAAGGAACACGAAAATCGTCTCTAAATTAAGTATATACCTAGATGTAACTTGTACGAGTAATTTATAGGAGTTTGAAATAAACAAACAGATGAGCTGAGGATTACAGACAAGATCCAATGTTTGGAACTAGTTTATATTTCATGTAACCAAAGAAACCATAATTTCATTTATCTAAAGTAATTGCTACCCCGGAGACGAGAGCAAGAGCACAACCGCCATTTCGTACGAGAGACGGCAAAAAGACCTGACATGTGCGGGAGGGCGGATGCCCGCGCCACGTCTCTTTTGTTTACATTAAATTCATTAAATGAAACAGTCTAACAAGCGACACCTCATTAAAGGTTTATTTAGGCTGAACGCGAAGGTGAAATCAGAATTGCGATATCTTATTCCGTTCTCAAACTGGAGCACTTTGAAGAAACGTGGTTGTTACTTCACATGTTCTTCACGGTTCATCTGCTCTATAGTCCAGTAGTTAGAAGAATAAATTATTTATCTTGCAAAATGAGATGTAAAAGATTTGATTGTTTTAATTGGTCTATTTTGGACCCAATCACATGAGTTTAGAGTTTGCACACAAAATTTCAAACGGCAAAACTTTTGGTAGCCAAAAAACCTCGAAATTGTTGGACTTTTTTCGTGTTTTGAGTTATATCTCCACATCTGTCAATCTTACGCCAAAAGTCATTACATACAAAACTAAAGTTGATAAAATTCCGCGTCGATTGAAAAAAAAAGTCAGAAATTGTTCGAATAGAAAATATTTTACGATTGATAAATAGTGGCGAGTTTTAACAATTTTTCCAATAACTGACACTACTCGATTTTCAATGTGCTTTACTGCTACAACATCAAATACAATCGCCAACTCCTCGCCCTCAAATTTAAAGAGCATCAATCGGAGAGTTGAAAAATCATCAACATTTGAAAAGTTGTTAAAGTTTTAGGGATAGGGGAACGGAGGCTGGACAGTGTGTTGCGCTTGAAAGTGTGCACCACAGCATCTTGCTCCTGCAATAAAGCAGCTTTGTGCTGCTCCGCTTTCTGCAAGCACTGCTCAGGAATCTCTTGCAAGAATGTCAAC
Organism: Stenodema calcarata; assembly: GCA_963920205.1. NCBI lineage: Eukaryota > Metazoa > Arthropoda > Insecta > Hemiptera > Miridae > Stenodema > Stenodema calcarata. Next base: position 1,015,862 of record OY986065.1, read on the forward strand.
TCTCCACGATAAATAATTATCTAAGAATGGTGTCAAGGGAGATTATGAGTCATTGGTATCACTGAGAGTGTTTTTTCCTTGCAACGCCTGTAAGAATCTGAGTACCTAAAATGTCCCCATGTTGCCTGCTGCATAACTGTGGATTTTTTTCTTTCTCATCGGTCATTTTCATTTTGGTTCATATTGGTCCATATATGGTTCATTTTGGTTTTCTCGTTTATTATTCTGTGAGCTGTGACCTACGTTATTATTGTTCAGACTCAACGACCATTTTGGACTCTAAATCGATGGCTACCTACGTTCTCGTTGAGTGTTTGAAGTTGATAAAATGGACTGAAAGAGGAACCCCCCCCCCCAATCCCAAATACACACGAAAAAACTGCGCCAGTTACGAGTTCATAAAAGACCTCACGGTTACGAGCGTGCGGAGCGAGCAAAACCCTGGACTTTGCCCCCCGTTCACTATACACAATTAACCTTTTGAAACGGGGACGTCCTCTTCATGCACCGTCGATACCCCCTCCCCTCATCACCAGTTCCATCCCCCCCCCCCTTGTTGTGTGCTTCCGAGTGTGTGGATCCGCTGAAGCTTAATGAAATTATCGAACGCGTACCCCCCCCCCCCTCCATCTGGCATCGTCTTTTGTGTTTTCCCACCTTCGTCATCGTTCTCCCTTTTCACACGAGGGGCCAAATAGGTGGACGAAAAAAAAGGCCGTAAAACGAAAAACAAAACCCCTTTGACGGGGACGTTCCCAGACCTCCCCGAGCCGATCAATGGCGTTTTCCACCGGTACTCAAAAGGCATTTTCTAGATGAGTAAATTAACCTTCCGCCGAATAGAAACCGAAAATTCCGGTGTATTCGAACCATAGATCTATATACCATCATATAGATCTATGATTCGAACCGGCTCTACAAGTTTCGGTATCTAAATGAGCCATTAAATACGTTCAAACCAAGCTTTAGGTATGTGGTGTGTACTTGCACTGAATCGGAAGGGTCGACGTTCCGGCGTGCGAATTTTCTCAAGATCAGGAAGACCAGGAGCACAAATTCATGATTTGCCCGAGATTCGATCATGCAAGACGTCGCACAGTAGGCAAAATTTAGTTAATTTAGCTGGACAAATCCTCAAAATACAATGTCCGTAAAAATACGAAACTCCTATAGAAAATCAAAGTAAAGGTGTATATAGGATGATTCATTCCTTCAGAACGTTGCAGAAAGTGAAAAATGTCGTTTGAACCCTCATATTAGTCGATACTCAGCCTCTGAACCGTTACCATCATCTGGTACCTGATTTTTTAGAATTTTTTAAGCCCGTTCGGCCGTTTGTTCACAATGAAGGGTCGAAGGTAGTGACGATAAAAAGTCGTCAACATGAGCGGCCCATACTTGTCCAGTTGATTCGAACAGCACATGATTCTGAGACATAATATATTATATTGAGTTAATATTACTATTATTTTTTAAGTGTCAATAATTTTTGTATGTTATTATTAATTAAGGACATTAATAGTTATTAACGACCTATCTGAGGGGTCCTACGGCTCACCTGAGGAGCTAAAGGCTCATCTAAGGGCTGATTACGACATCATAAGGCTCATTTAAGGCTGATGAGGGGTTTTCTAAGGGGCTGTAGGGCTGAGTACGAGGGCTTATTAAAGGGTCTCAGGGCCAATCACAAGGGCGCATCTCTTACCGATGGAGTTGTCGTACGAGTGAAGATATTCGGACGTCATGAATTGCGATATGAGTGACGACTTGCCGACGTCAGCGCCGCCCAACATCACGACTTTGTAACAGTGCGGGAGGCTCGCGATGGACCCGACGGACGACTGGCGGCTGCACGATGTTTTCGGCCCAGAGCTGCCAACAGACAATGACAATCACGTTGTATGATGGTAAGTTAGTGTAAAATCACCAGAATAAATGACCCCAAAAAGCCTCACGTTCGTCTTAATTGATCGAATTTATCACGATTTAGAATGCACAGGCCCAAAAAAAAGAAAAAGTGGGATTTTGACGAGACCTACCAACTCTTATGTATTTTTCGACGCTGAATCCGAATCTGTACAAAACAAAAACCCTGCGAATTCTTGACACAACGGTTTATTAGCTTCTTTGTACAGATCACCCTTCTGTCTAGATCACTGAATGAGAGATAAGTGATTATTTAGGGTTAACTCAGGGTCAACGGGTAAAAAATCAGCCTAAAAAGAAAAATTCCTCAAATCCTGGAAGTTTCCAGTGTTTTCAATAGCCTGTAAAACCTACTATTCCTACTTGAAAGTTTCGTACTGTAACAGTAAAATTTGGCCAAAAAGCTCAGCTTTCCAACGGTATCCTACAATTTGAAATTACATAGGAAAATAAGGGAGAAAATGTCGTTTCCACGTCGGAAAACGTGTTTTTTCACGCTAAATTAAGGGTCATGAGGTAGATATTTAATGACTACCTCACGACGGGAATTTTTTTCTCGCCAATATCGACTGGGACCACATATTTAGAGTGCAGATTCGGATTCAGTGTCGAAAAATACATAAGAATAGGTGGGTCTCGTCAAAAGAACAGACCACTTTTTCTTTTTTGTGGGCCTGTGGTATTAGAAGCCTCACCTGGTTTCTTGTGAGATGACGCTCTCTCGGCTTTTGGGCTTCCGCGCTCTGAGGCTGTCGCCTTTGTTGACGACGGACTTGCCAGCGATGGAGAAGTGCCTGAGGCGGTAGTAGTGCTCTTCGGCACCGGTGTTGGGCATCGAGGCGACTCTCGTGCGGGCCTGCGGGAGGCTCAGGAACGTCGGGCGGTTCCTCGGGCGGACGGATTGACTTCGGGCGTGATGAGGCGAGCCGTACCTGGTCAACCAATGACAGAACAATCTGTAGCAACGAGTGATGAATGATGGATGTTACGGGTATCGATTCAGACATAAATCGATGTTGTCATATCAAATAAAGGGGCCATCCGATAAGAGGTATTCGGAAATGGCGTACGAAACGAATCAAATTGTATCTGATCAATTCATCCCTTTTCCATTCATAATTAGCAAATAGCTTTCCGAAACATGGTGTCAGGTGTTTATGGTTATCGCGTTTTGTGATCAAAACGATCAAGTTCGCACCAGTGAGCCCATTATTGCCGTTTCATCTACTTTAGTGCCGGTTCTTTGTTCTCCCCGCGCCGTTATCGGTCATGGCATCATCAAACATTCCAATCCCCGCGAAAATGGACCTGACAGGAGATCAAGAAGCTAATTGGGAGTTTTTTAAAGCAGAATGGACTGATTACATGATCGCTTCCGACCTCGCAGAGAAACCTGCAAACAAACAGGTAGCAACATTCAAAGTATGTCTTGGTAGGGAAGCGCGAGTAGTTTTGACGAACTTGAAACTATCTGAAGAGAAGCTCAAGTCAATAAAATCTATTACAGACGAGCTCGATGCATGCTTTAAGAAGAAGGTGAACGTAATATACGAAAGATTTATTTTTGGCACTGCTTCACAGGACGATGGCGAGTCCATTGACGGGTACATCTGCCGCTTACGCAAACTTATTTCAACATGTGGTTACAAGGCCCTTGAAGACGAGATGCTGCGCGATCGACTTGTTATTGGCATTCAGAGTGAGCGGACTAAGAGAATATTATTAAGTGACGCAGAATTAACTCTCGCAACTGCAATTGACAAATGCCGCGCAAACGAACTTGCAGACTCACAGGTAAGCGCTATGAAAAGTAAGTCCGAAGCCGTCGTGAACAAAGTCTACAGTAAGCAGCAACCAAAGCGATCAGATAGTGCCAGAGCACCTTGCAAATTTTGTGGAACTTATCACAAGTTTGGCCGTCAATTTTGCCCTGCGTATGGGAAAGAATGCTCAAAATGCAAAAAATTGAATCATTTCGCAAACGTTTGCTTGACATCAAAAGACCAAAAACAGGGAGGGTCCAGGCACACCCGCAAAACAATGCAGCGCAACGTTCACGCCCTGAGCGACTCCAACGACGAGTCAGATGAGTTTGAGGAGGATGACGAAGAAGCACTCCTCATCGAACGTGTTGATAGCATGGGGGTGCTCAAGAAAGGGAAAATCTGGTCAGCCAAATTAACATTTGTCATCGACGGTCAGCAAAAAGTGGCAGAGTGCCAGCTTGATACAGGAGCGTCAATCAATGTCATACAGAGAAGTTTGTTGCATACCTTGATGGGGTACAACCCCAAATTAGAGAAGACGTCAACAGCTATACGCGTCTTTGGCGGAGGAATCTTGAAACCAACAGGACGAATCACGCTGACTGCACAGAAGAAAGGCAAGCAGATCCCACTTCAATTTCAAGTAATAGAAGGAAACCCTGGGTTAGAGCGTCTACCAATCCTTTCCGCCGCCACATGTGAGGAGCTCAACTTAATAAAGCTAAAAGCTGTGAAGGCAATGGAGGACAAAAGCACCTCCCAGGCAATCATTGAGGAATTCCAGTGCGTATTCAACGGCGTGGGTCGTCTTAGAGGGACATGTAAGCTCCACGTCGACCCAACATTCAGCCCGGTGAAGCAGTCACCTCGTAGAATACCAGTGCCACTGCGAGCAGAACTCAAAACAAAACTCGACGAGCTGGTCAAAAAGGGCATCATAGTAAAGGAGACAGGGCCAACAGAATGGACAAGCAACCTAGTCGTTGTCAAAACGCCAAAGAAACTGCGTCTCTGCATTGATCCATTCCATCTCAACAAGGCATTGCAGCGAAGCGAATTTGAGACACCAACCTTTGAGGAAATAACGCCTGAGCTAACCAGAGCCCGTTTCTTTAGCCTGTTAGATACAAAGGACGGGTTTTGGAATGTGGTTCTCGACGACGAAAGTTCTAAGCTCACCACCTTTTGGTCACCATTCGGCAGATATAGATGGCAACGCCTCCCCTTTGGACTCAAGGTGTCTGGGGATGAATACCAGCGGCGACTTCACGAGCTTTTTGGCGCCATAAAGAACATTGTAATCGTCCAAGATGACATTCTTGTGTTGGGGGTAGGCAAAAATGATGAAGAAGCAACAATAACGCACGACCATGCCCTCAGACAACTCCTTGAGCGGGCTAAGCAAGCAAACTTGAGATTCAACAAACAGAAAATGAAGCTGAAAATGAAAGAAGTGAACTACATGGGCCACCTCATCACAAACAAGGGGATCCGCCCAGACCCCAATAAAGTCCGCAGTATTGAGCAGATGAGATACCCTGAGAATGTGCAGGAAGTGAAGAGTTTCTTAGGACTGGCAACATACTTGGCCAAATTCGTACCCAATCTTGCTGCAACCACAGAGCCCCTAAGACAGTTAGTTTGCAAGGACGTCAAGTGGAACTTTGGCCCAGCAGAAATGCAAGCGGTTGACACTGTAAAGAGGTTAATAGCCACAGCCCCAGTCCTCGCGTATTACGACCCAAATAAAGAGGTAATTCTGCAAGCTGACAGTTCATCCCATGGCGTGGGATGCGTCCTACTGCAAGACGGACACCCAGTAGCCTTTGCGTCACGGAGTCTCAGCAATAGCGAACGTAACTGGGCAAATATAGAAAGAGAATGCCTAGCAATCCTCTTCGCCTGCGAACGATTTTCCAACTTTCTCATTGGAGGAAAAAAAATAACGGCCCTTACAGATCACAAACCATTAGAAACGATTTTCGAAAAACCACTACTAAAAGCCCCAGTTCGATTACAGCGCATGATGCTGAGGCTTCAGCGGTACGAGCTCAAAGTAAAGTACATCAAGGGACAGCACATGTATATTGCAGACACACTATCGCGTCTACATCTGGAAGGTGGAAAACCATCAAATTTGGACGAAGTACTCTGCATTGAAGACTCCATCTACAAAGAGCTTGAAGCGATTCAACCCACTGACAACGTCAACATGTTGCCCTTGAGTTTGCAGAACATCAGAGAACAGACTGCGTTGGACGAGACCCTATGCATGTTAGCATCTACCATAAAGAATGGTTGGCCAGATCGCAAAGAGAAACTGACATTTACCCTGCATCCATTCTGGGAACACAAGGATAATCTCTCCATGCAAGACGGTGTCATCTTTAGAGGCAGTCAGATTGTAGTACCCAAAGCACTGCGAGCAAGCTTCACAAAGAAAATACACCTTTGTCACCTTGGCATGAATGCTTCAATCCGTCGAGCTCGTGAAACACTATTTTGGCCCTTCATGAGCGCCGAACTCAAGGAGGCAATCCGATCATGCCGAATATGCCAGGAGCTTGCGTCAGACCAACCCAAGTTGCCAATGAAGTCGCATAAGGTGCCAGACCTGCCATGGGAGCGTGTAGCAATCGACACATTCGAATTCAAAACCGCTAAATATGTCATAATAGTCGACTCATTCTCCGATTATTTTGAGCTCAAAAGGCTTAACGACATAACAGCCAAATCGTTGATCACATTCTGCAAAGAAAACTTTGCACGCTATGGAATCCCTTCAGTCCTTATATCTGATAATGCACCACAGTTTGTGGGAAGCGAATTCAACGAGTTTTCACGAAAGTGGGAGTTCGCTCATTCTACGTCGTCACCAATGCACAGTAAGGCAAACGGCAAGGTAGAAGCAGCAGTAAAAATTGCCAAGACAATGTTGAAGAAGTGTGAGCGAGATGGCACTGACTTCTTGGCGGCTCTACTCGAATGGCGAAACGTCCCTACCGAAAATATAAACTTGAGTCCAGCCCAGAGACTGATGACACGCCGAACACGAACAACTTTACCAATCCACAGAACCCTTCTTCAACCAGAAGTCAGCCTTGGCGTTAAGGGATCTCTAGAATTGAGGCGAAGGAGGGCAAAACTTTTCTACGACAAGAGGGCCACTGAGCTACCAGACCTAGAAGTTGGCGAAGAGGTTTTGGTGAGACCGCATCACGGAAACGAAAGATGGTCGCTTGGACAAGTTCAGGGAAAACATAACTCCTCATCATACAACGTAAATGTCGAGGGGAAACTGCTCCGCAGGAACCGTACGTGGCTCAGACCGTACCACAATCAGGAAATCCAACAAGACCACGAAAAAATACCGCCAGTACGTCTTTCAATCCGGCCCAGAACACCATCTCCAGAAACTCGTTCACCAACCAAGAATTCAATTGCAACTTCGCCAAGATACCCCTCGCAACAGGAGCCAGTATGCCATGAAGAAAACACGACCCCTTCTGGAACAGAGACACTTCGCCAGCAAGCAAACGACGACAAACAGCGACAACCCACAGGACATTCACCAAAATGGGCCAAGGTAAATTCAAAGCATAACCAGTCGAGCCAAAAGGTAAAAACATCTCTAGCCCCAAGCCAGTTTCAACAGAACACTAAGTCAGGACGGTCAGTGAAACCTCCAAAGCGCTTCACGTTCAGCGAATCAAGCCCCTCGCAAAAATGAAAAAAAAAAAAAAAAAAAAAAAATGAAAAAAAAAAAAAAAATAAATAAAAAAAAAATATAAATAAAAAAATAAAAAAAAAAAATAAAAAAAAATAAAATAAAAAGGTTTACTTAAGCTACTTCCATTCATTACGACAGATCATGTATTATTTGTTTATTTATATGTCATACTTTGAAGCAATAAGTTACTTTCAGTCCTTACGACAGATGATAATGTATTATTTGTTTATTTATTGTCATACTTTTGAAGCAATAAGTTACTTTCGTTCTTTATGACAGATCAGGTATTATTTGTTTACTGTGAAGCAAGCTCTCGCTCACGACAATCTAATTTGATTATCATGACTAATGGTCATAGTGTCTGAAACATTTCTATTTTCTTTATAATCGCTCTTGTAAAGTGTTCACTCACTTTTGTTTCGTATTTCCGAGGTTGCTGTACTTAAGAGAAAGGGGGATGTTACGGGTATCGATTCAGACATAAATCGATGTTGTCATATCAAATAAAGGGGCCATCCGATAAGAGGTATTCGGAAATGGCGTACGAAACGAATCAAATTGTATCTGATCAATTCATCCCTTTTCCATTCATAATTAGCAAATAGCTTTCCGAAACAATGGACTTTAGCATAAATCAACAGTCTGCTCAGCCAAATGGTAGCAAGTGGCAGAACCTTCTTTGAGGTAGGAAGTGGCCAAATCTGCCTGTGAGATGCCAGCAAGTAGCAGAACTTTCTTTGAGACAGGAAGTGGCCAAATCTGCCTGTGAGATGCCAGTAATTGGCAGGTCGGTCTTGCACTGCCAGACTCTGTAGAGATAACCTGGCAGAATCTCCTTCAAGACACTGGCATTTGGCTTCTTCTTTTAGAGTCACAAATGGCAAGACAGTGACAGATAACTGAGGTCTAGGTGACAAATCTACCTGTGAGGTGCTGGAAAGTGTTAGAATTTTTCTTTAGATAGTTAAGAATAGCCAAATCTGCATGTGAGATGCTAGCAAGTAGCAGAATTTTCTTTTAGATAGTTATGAATAGCGAATAGTGCGAGCCTGCGGGAGGCTCAGGAACGTCAAGCGGTTCCTCGGGCGGACGGATTGACTTCGGGCTGGTCAACCAATGACAGAACAAGCAACGAGTGATGAATGATGGACTTTAGCATAAATCAACAGTGACAGGGAAAGTCTGCTCAGCCAAATGGTAGCCAGTGGCAGAACCTTCTTTGAGATATGAAGTGGCCAAATCTGCCTGTGAGATGCCAGCAAGTGGCAGGTCTGTCCTGCACTGCCAGACTGTGTTGGGATCAGTATCCTGGAAAAACTGGGGATTTCCTGCGAAATGATTGCACTAGTTTTAGTTGTTGGCCAAAAAAGTAGTTACGTGCCTCTTGGGGGGAAAAGTCATTCGTTTTATTTTTAAAGTATTAAAATTCCCTACAATTTCAGTGGTAGTAAAACCCAAGATAGAGCTCTGCAAAACAGCCAATTTTTTTCCCAAAAGTGCAAATTTAATGTAACGGTCATTTTTCCAGTTTCTTAACGACCAAACTACTGTTTCTACCAAACTACGCTTCAATTCAAGGCCAGAATGGTGCTTCTAGAACGAAATGTTTTCTCAAAAACTAACAAACTAACCCACTGGTCTCTTTTAACTACTGTAGGAAGTGCGGGAGGAGCGGCCTGCTGGTTCCGCTGCTGGAGGATTTGGTTGGAGGCTGCACCGCTAGAGCGCATATGCTGCTCAATTCTAAGACGATTTCCCACGTGTTGTGAAGTGAAGTGAGAAGGTTAGGTTACTAAGTATGTTTTGAACGGTGAACCGGAGAAAGTTGTTCTGATGAAAATTTGTAATTCAAGTTGTCTTTTTAAAAATACTAATACCTATCAAGTTGTGTCAGTTGAAATTTGTTGAGAATACACGTATCGAAAGATAGTCGTTTCATTAAATAGTTACTCCCACACTACAGCTCCAAAACTATTCGTCCGATCCAAAAAACATTTTTCTTCTGAAAAACTGTACTTTCAGGCCCCATATAGGTATGAAATGCTACTCAAGCCCCAAAAATACCCATTGCAGCACGCTAAAAAAAAAAAATAAAAAAAATAGCTATTACTATTATGAAACCCACGTGTTTTTGGCACACTGTTCGCTATAACTCCAATTCAAAATTTCTTTTTTCATCTTAACGTTAATTGAATTTACTATCAGATCTCTTATATGAGAAGTTGATCAAGTCCCGTAAAATACTCATGCCAGTTCGCTAAAATCCAAGTATTCAGTGGTAGTATGATTACAATTTCAGTAGTAGTAAAACTCTGTAGAGCAGGTAAACCCCAAGATAGAGCTCTACAAAATAGGTCATTTATTCCCAGAAGTGAAAATTTTATGTTAAGGTAATGTTTCTAGTCTCGTGCCGTCCAAACTACTTACAAAATGTCATGAGCAAATAATTTGAAGACAATTTAATACAGAATAATAGATCAGAATGATGCTTCAAGACCGAATGGTTTTCTCAAAAGCGGGAAACCGGTATTCTGGACCCAACTGACTTGAAATTTGCGCGGCGTCATAAAGAGGTTGTATATCATAGTATCATGTTTCATTTTCTTAAAAATTAAATTCTGGGGTTTCGTCGGGCTCCAAAACTATTCGTTCGATCCAAAATGTCATTATTTCGTCTCAAAGCTAGTAATTTGACTTGCAGACCCCATAGGTATAAGAAATGTTAATCAAGTCCCTTAAAATACCCCTGCCAGCACGCTAAAACATCCGTACTCATAATATGAAGTCTGACAGTAAATTCAACCAGCTTTAAGCTGAAAAATAGAAATTTTGAATAGAAAATGTGATCGTTGAATTCTTTGTAAAAAAAAAAAATACGGAGACGTTACACCGATGAGTTTTTTGCTTTCTCTCGAAATATCGAAATAAAAGGGTGGGACGTTCATTAAGAACCACCTTGGATATCTATGGAATGGAGATATACAGATAGATAGATATCTCCATATTTTGGGAGAAACGGGACCCGATTTATGGTCCCCGGTGTTCACGTTGGGTCCAGGTGGCAGTTGTCAACTTTTTAGACCGAAGGGTGGCAGTTTACAAACACCGAAAAAAAAAATTGGGGCAGAGTACGTTATAGTAGGCTAACTTTTGTTACAGGGGATTTTGCGCTGGTTAAGACTATACCTACTCCATATTTTTATAGCCAATTAGATAGTTAACTATTTTTCTATTAAGACAATCCAGGTTGTTAACATATAATATATTATGTTAACATATTATGTTAACATAATATATTATATTTGCGCAAGAGAAAAGTTGTAGTGAATAGTGTTGCAGCCTTATTTGAGTTTTGATGGTAGAAACATAAGTACTTATCGCTACCGAAAAAATCTGAAAACTATTCCATATCAATTTCGTGGGGTGATTGGTAAAAGTGACCATGTGACATTTTTTGAGAGAATGACGTTTTGGGTGAATATGGGGGAGAATGTCGAGGGTCTCACGGCAACTTCCCACATCGTCATTTCGGCAACTTTCCAGCAGAGCCAACAAACCATCTGCCAATGACTACATTTACTGAGTAATTCAGTAAAATAAATCGTGAGATTTAGTGTTACCTAACTTAGGTACCTAAGTTATACTTAGTTAGATCGATCCGCCGGAAGAAGACGCTTTGAATGGCCAAAAATGACGATGTGGGAAGTTGCCGTGAGACCCTCGATGTGTTGATTTATAACCTGGAAACGGGTTTATAATGATAGGTATTTTACTGCGATTTGGAGAAAAAAACCAAATAATTTTTTCCAGCCCGTTATTGTGACCTTCATAATATTATTATGACAATTTGGCACATGATCACATTAACCCGGCAGAGTTGATTTGGACGTGTTGCTGTACCAACGGGTAAATCCTCACTCCTCCAACCGTCAGGCAGCTCAAGTAGTTGGTTGCGAGCTCTGAGAGCCTTGGGGTTATAATTATTATAATCGAAACTCGTATGAATGTATACCTACTAATGTCTGTATCACTGACTTGTAATGTAATTGGGCCTGCCCGTATTAAAGTATCTAATAAATAAATAAATAAAGAGTAGAAGAGTGAGCGACTGCATTTTCCGTGATTTTTTCTATATTACAGGAGGAATTTACAATAGAGAATAATGTTCTCTATTTAATAGGAAAAGAAATCTTCAGAAAATGCAGCCGCTCACTCTTCTACTCTTCAAAAAAAATGTCACTGCAGATCTTTTATATTTCATTTTAATAAAATTGGTAAAGTTTTTTCAAAATGATACTTGGTCTTTTACTGTTGTTATTTTCTCTTTCTTGTTAGGCACATACTTACGTAAATTTTCGAGGGCTCAGTGTGCAAGAGAAAACCCTTCCAGAACGTGCTTCATGCACCATAGATGAAAATTCTAGATTTATTATTTTGTCATAAATAGGTTTTTCCATCATAGGCATAATGAGGAATTTTCTTTTGAGTGGATGTGTTTTCTCCCCTTCTTTCCTGTTGAAAATGGCATGTTTGATCAGCACCGGTGCTGATTTCTCCGCTTGGCCGGGTTGTGCAAAATACGATAGTTGATATTTTCGTTTTGCACAAACCAGCTATCCACCATAACTCAAAAAATATCGAAGTTACTCTTATTTTGACGATACCATTCGATTCTGAGCACCAAGAAACATGGAGGAGAGAGTTTTCATCTTGTTAATCAACACAGGAGAGGCTGGCCAGCTACCCGGGTAGAAGAAAACCCCGAAAATTCTTTGATGGCGTTTTTCTCGAAAACGATATAATAATAATAATATTTATTGGCAAAAAAATGATCAAATAGGTATTCCGGCGCTTGGCCGGTTTGTGCATAACACCGTCCAATTATTACTCCGTGTAATTGGGTTTGCCCGTAATATTGAATAAATAAACCAACTCTGCCCTCACTAAAGCAGGCGACTGGCGACTCCCTGAATCCACAACTTACTTTCTATCAAATTCGTGTAGTTGGTCCTCAGTTAACGTCGTCGCCACTTCCAGGAGCCTCATGTTCTCTTCGCGGCGGATCCGCTCCGAATCCGCGTCAGGCTCCGAATCCCTGCGTCAGTAGAGAAAAAACTCGTTAAATTAAAACTACAAATCGACTGAACGTCTGTAACGTTTCAAAATTGAATTTTAGACTAACCTGTCGGTAGGGATCTTCTGATATTATCGATATTGTAATTTTATATTAATGTTGAAAATCGGAATTTACTTTGGATGTTGTTGTTTACAAATATGTCTTGACAGGTACCTCTACTTTTTCATGTGACCTGTTGAGATGTTTCATCCCACTGTATTAATAACAGTTTTGTGCCTTGTTTTGACACCGTGGCTACGTTTTGAGTGCTCATGCCTGAAGGAAGGCCATATTGAAGTGAGGCTTGTGACGTTCTAGTAGGTACCTACCTCTTCTCGTTTTATTGTTTTGAATATTTCTGTGTTCTTGGGAATGAGTTTCAGTATCTCTTTTTCTTTTTTGCTCAGGATTGATAGAAAACTTGATGAATAGTGGGATATAAAATGGAATAATGAATAAAACCCGTTAGGTACATGTACCTATGTATACTCATATCAATGAATATCGATATTTTTGTTTCGACATTTCCGATATTACATCGATATCGGAAATGCGATATTATCGTGATATCGGAAGATTATGGTGAATACCGGCTTTCGATATTGTATTTTTATAAGTAAAGTAAGTATTTTTACAAAAATACGGTTTTTGATCTCGATAATCACGATATGTTTATGATATTCTTTTGATCTCCTATCTTATCAGGCCCTAATAAGCTGTCGATATTCATATCTTATTAGGCCATAAAACATATCGTCATTCGATTTTCACATATTCTATTTCCTATTAAAAATATTGTTTGTTTTTATAGTAATTTTTCAGTCAAATGGTAATTATTAATCTACCTGTAAGTATTCCAATATATTTTAGGCAGTTTGAACAAAATTTAACAATAATCATACTGCACAAATGATTATTTCTGTTTTGGTACTGAAAATCCATTGTGTGACTGTTTTTGGTACCTTAAAACAGCGATCTCAAAAATTTACTGACACAAGTTTTTTTTCAATGAGCTAACCTCAAAAGTGTAACTCATTGTGTAACTGTTTTTGGTACACAAGTTTTTTCAATGAGCTAACCTCAAAAGTGTAACTCATTGTGTAACTGTTTTTGGTACTTACACAAGTTTTTTTTTCAATGAGCTCACCTCAAAAGTGTATTTTTCAACCAAGTTTTACTCCACGTGATGAAAAATGATATAAATTAACTGCAATATAAAGATGAAATCAGTCTTCAATTGTAGTAATGTGTAACTTCCAAACTTCAGTCTATTCGACCAATGTTAAATGTTATTATAAATGTTATTTATAAATGAACGTTAAATGTTATTATTGCCCTTGTTGTTGTTACGGTGGATGAAAAAGGTGATAGAAAACAATTAATAAATCAGAGTGATTCTGGTGCTCACCTAACTTTTGCTTAATGTATGCTATAAGCTTTTCTTATGCGAGTATAGGGTTGCTTGCTTAATATAATCAAGTGAGTAATATAGTTCACTTGATTAAAAAACGCATTTTCATGAAATTACGAGTAATCATACAAATGTATCATTCAATATTGCCGATATCGATATTTTGTGGCGATAATGTCGCTGTATCGATATCGACGTTGAATATTGTTATCGATATCAAATAACGGAAGACCCTCTATCGGAACAACCCTTACCTGTCGGGGGAGTTGCCGCAGATGGACGCCTGCTGTATGACGATGCACGTAGTCGGCATTTCAGATTTGGTTCTGGAGGTTGGAGAATCAGGAAGTGGAGGAGACGATCTGGAAAACAATCGAAAGACAGACAGTTTTAGCAGTTACAGCATTCTACAAAGATAGTAAAAAAAAAAAATTAATTAATTTAAAAAAACCGTAGATTGACTTTTACCAAATCTTTCGATTGAAATTTTACTATGTATTTCCAATTCCTTTACTTTTTAACAACTCCGTTACTTTTGACATTTTACTTCGACCAATTCTTTTAGCGAATTTTCGAAGAAAATGTAATTAGCTATTGTTCTCTGTCAGATATTTTTTCGTCAGTCCTCGTATTTTCGAAAGATTTTTTTTATACCGAAATCCGTTTTAGACCATCCTGAATCCACTGCCAAAATACACCCAAAATTATGTGTATATGTTTGTTTGTTTAGTTTATTTAACCACCAGGGAAAGTTAGGGCGAAGTGGCCCTCTCTTCCACTTCCCCTGGATACATTCGAAAACATAATTCCTCTGACAAACGAAATACTGCTAACAATTACCAATTAATATAAATTCTTCTAAAAATTGAGATAATGTGATAAAAATCAATGTTCATCTTTCAATAGGTTTCACGTCAAAAAATTATGTTAATAAAAATAATGTTCATCTTTCAAAAGGTTCACATCACTTTTCACCACCAGACGATAACTCACGATAGAATTGAGATAAACAGCTCAAATTTGGACAAAAAATCCGTCTTGACAATCGAAAGGCTACGTTCGTAGATGGGCAGAATCGTACCACACTAAGGGATGGGGGGGGGGGAGTTCGGGAACTTTAGGGGCGAAAAATTCCCCATAAATTCCCAAAATAAAGCATTCTGACTAGTGACACCTCATATTAAAGGTTTTTGTACGCTAAACCCGATGGTGAAGTCAGAATTGCGATATCTTATTCCGTTCTCAAACTGGAGCACTTTTAAGATGAAGAAACGTGGTTGTTACTTGATATGATCTTCAGGTCAAGTCTGCTCTAATCTGTTAACAGAATGAGATATCGCAATTCTGACTTCACCGTCATGTTCAGAGTTGAAATATCCAAAAGCTGAGGGGAGTTTTGGGGAGTTGGTGGTGGTCACCCAAAAACCCCTTCACGGTTCATCTGCTCTAATCTGATATCGGAATGAGAAGTTCAGCGTTGAAATGTCCAAAAGCTGAGGAAGGTTGGGGGGGGGGGGAAGAATTGCTACATTTAACTTTTACCAACTCTGTCAATAATTGTCAACAATTATTGTTAAATTTCACTTTTTACTATGTAATTCTTCCAAGGTTTGCATTTTACTTTTACCAACTATTTTATTAATAACCTACTCTGTTACTTATTACATTTTACTTTTACCAATTCTTTGACTTTTTACATTTTACTTATACTATAACGCCGCAGGCAGTGGCGGATCCGGGGCAATTTCAGAGTAATTCGGGGGGGAGGGGGTTCTAAATAAGAAGGCCCGAGATGCCTATTAAAAAATTTGACATGCCTATTAAAAAATATTTTAAAAAATCGTCAATTTAAAAAAGATTTCTTTTAAATCTTTTCGAATTAGAATTTAGAATTTCGAATTAAATTAGAATTTCTTCTAATTTAAAAAAGTGTTGAAATTAGTTTAAACCCCTCTATTTAGTACCTACCCCCCTCTTCGTCAAAATGTTCCCGAGGGGGGGAAGGGGGTACCCCGGTATCCCCGGTATATCCGGGGTATCCCCCTTTTTAAGAAACCCCTCCCAAACGAAATTCCTGGTGAAAAAATTAAATCGCTAAAACACTTCGGTGAGGTTATGAACCTCATGACCCCCCCCCCCCCCCGGGTTCAAAGTCTGGATCTGCCCCTGGCCGCAGGCAAGTTTGACAGTGGACCGACCATTTTCTCGATTCTAAACCGACGGCTTCTTCGCATCGTCGTCAACTTATTGGAAAACAGACTCGTCGTCTGTGACATTTTCACGTGCTACGTGAGAAATTTCTTGGTTTTCTTACCCGCGGTCGATGGTTTCACCGAATTCCGAATCGATCGTCATTTGTTCGGCGGCGAAACCGGAGCTTCCTCGGCCGTGGGGCGTCCGCTCCTCTTCGAGATTCGTTCTCGCGTACCTTCGAAACAAAATAACAATTAATAATAAAATTTCAATTATTTGAAATGATTGAACGGTTCTTTAGGATGTGAAGGACGGGATGCAGTCAGTCGGTTGTGCCTCTTATTTTCTTGTACCCACGTGAGCCAAAACCATAAATGCTGTTACAAAGGCGATTTTTTTTTTTTTTTTAATTGTTCATTTTAAAAAAAGATTAGATAGGTAAGTTTTTTTTTATAATCAACAATTTACCTAATATTAATGAAAATGAGATGCCAAAAACGAGTTTCTACCTTATCAGGGAGGCATGGAAGTGTCACCATTCTTTCCAGAGTCAAAAGTGCCAAAATTGCGATACCCAACTAACTTTCATGAAGTAAGTTGGCTTTTGGTGGGAAACGTTGATTTTCACCTTTCTCCACCAATTTTAATGTGAAAAACTTTTTTTTTTTTTATACCGTTGGAAAGCTAAGATTCTGGGCAAGTTTTCCCCGAGGAGTGCACGCCGAATAAACCCCGTTCCTACTAATACCGCAAAATAGGAATGAAACAACGGTGATTTTTAAGAAATCTTCAAATTTTGGAATTTGGCCATTTTTTCTCATCAATTAGGACTGTCTTAAAAATCAGATAAAATATATCAGGGTGGTAGAAAATTTAAAGCTTTTTCCAACGGTATCCTCAACTTCTATTTTACATATTGATTTAAGGAAGTTAGAGCCGTTCTAGAGACAAGGTTGAAAACACACGAAAAAAGTCGGTTTTTTAAGTGAGTAATGAATAAATTCTACGAGGCACTTTTTATTGCAAAATTTGCAATAAAAAGCTAATTTAATTAGCAGTAGAATTGATTCCTTGAGTTTGTCCCATAATTTCTGTAGACACCCTGTATATTATATTTACATAATATGTAAATATAATATACAGGGTGTCTACATAATATTATTATATTACATTCATCACCATAAACAACGTTAATTTGTATTTTAAATCCCTATTCGCCGGTTAGAACAAACCACTGGGTACAACGAACAAACCCCGTCGTTATAACCGAATACCTTTGCATCCTATTAGTTGTTCTTTAAATTTACATGTAATTATATAACTGAGTAATCTACAGTAGCGATAGGTTATAGCGATCTTGGAGAGGAGAAAGGAAATTCCGTTCGCTATAACCGGAGTTAATTGAGGCCGTTAATACCAAAAGGTTCGTCAAATCAAAAATCTTTTTGGAAACCGAAAATATTAGTACACGGCCTGTGGATGTCGTGCAGCCCATGCGGCAGTTAAATTAACGGCAATTCGTACCAACAACCTCTATTCACTGGTTAGAGCGAAATACTGGAATGCAACGAACAAAACCCGCCGTTGTAACCGATCTCTGTCGTTATAACTGAATACCATTGCATCCTATGAGTTGTTCTTTAAATATACATGTCTGTAACTGAGTAACTGAAAGGAAATGCCTACAACCAGAGTTCATTGAGGCCAGTTATACCGAAAGATTCAACTAATCAACAATCTTTTTGGAAACCGAAAATATAAGGACATGGCCTGTGGATGCGGCAGTTAAATAAACGGTTAGTGCGAAATACTAGATACAACGAACGAAACCCGCCGTTATAACCGATCTCTGTCGTTATAACCGAATACCTTTGCATCCTATTGGCTATTCTTCGAGTCTACATAAAATATCAATGCAAACGAACGAACCTTTTGAGCAGTTTGAGTCTTTTCGGTGGTAGTTTGGGAGGCTCCGAGTAGCCCAAGTCCTCTATCAGATTGGGAGTGATTCGGATTTCGTCGTCCGTGTCGACCGTCACCTGAAAAAAGAAAAAAAAAACGAAAATTTAACGGAAAACAATTTAAGAGTAACTGCTTGTCATTTAAAGCTACCTGTGAAAAAATCCGTAGATTGTCACGTTTCACCCTAGATCCGTATTAATGGCGTATAATGAACGTTTCTTTGAATATTCGCTCTTTAAGACATGCTGCCAGAGTGGAACTCTCATATCACAGTACCAAGAGGCACAAAGAGCGAGTATACAATCATAATGTGGCATTAATATTATGGAACATAAACCGTAACCATAGGACAAGCCCTGTGCGGTTAAGGGGAGATACTTGAGCTAACTGTGACCATAATAATCTCTCATTAAATGCATTAAGGTTATTATAATAATTATAATAATGATTATAATAATGATTACATAATCGTAAAATAAACACGTAATATCCACCATTTAAGGAAAAAGAAAAAAATTGACTTATTCAACCACAATGTTATCTGGTTACACTTTTCCTTCTATTATAGAGGAGAAAGAAGAATAATACGAGTAAATTAAAGAGTTCATTATTGTTTTAGTGATATTCGAATAAAACAAAAATCCCCAGTCATGCAGCATGACTAGAAGAGCAAATTTTCGAAGAAATAATTGGTTTTATGTAAAACGCCTTCATTAAAGAACATGATGTCCATGAAGAACATCTCAAGTAACAACCACGTTTCTTCATCTTCAACGTGCTCCAGTTTGAGAGCGGAATAAGATATAGCAATTCAGACTTCCCCATCCTATTCAGCGTGTAAAAACCTTAAAAATGAGGTGTCACTTGACAGACCGTTTCATTTTCGGAATTTATGGGTGAACCCCCCCCCCCCCCCCATCCGACATCCCCAAAACCCCCCTCAGCTTTTGGACATTACAACGCTGAACACGACGGAGAAGTTAGAATTACGATATCGCATTCCGTCATCAGATTAGAGCAGATTAACCATGAAGAACGTATTCTTCATCTTCAAAGTACCTACTCAAGTTTGCGAACGAAATAAGATATCGCAATAATTGGAACTATTCCGACTTCACAATCAGCGTGTAAAAACCTTTAAAATGAGGTGTCACTTGTCAGACTTTCATTTTTTGAGTGAACCCCCCCCCTTCACCCTTATACTCTCCAAACCCCCCTCAGCTTTTCGATATTTCAACACTGAACACGACAGTGAAGTCAGAATTGCGATATCGCATTCCTTCATCAGATTAGAGCAGACTAACCATGAAGATCATCTCAAGTAACAACCAAGTTTCTTCATCTTCAAAGTGTTCCAGTTTGAGATCGGAATAAGACATCGCAAATTTTATTTCACCATAATGTGCAGCAGAAAAAAAACCCTTTAAAATGAGGTGTCTCTTGTCAGAATGTTTCATTTCGGGAATTTATGAGGAATTCCCAACCCCCCCTAAAACTCCCCAAAACCCCCCCTTAGAGTGTCTCGATTCCGCCCATCCACGAATTTAGCCGATCGATTGTTGAGACGGATTTTTTGTGCAAATTTGAACTTTTTATCTCAATCCTATCTAGAGTTATCGTCTGGAATGACACATACATAAATATACATATAATTTTTGATGTCTTTTGGCAGTGGATTCAATTCAGGATGGTCTGAAATGGATTTTGGTATGAAAAGTTTTCGGAAATTCGAGTTTTAAAAAATCTTGGACCGAGAACAATAGCTACATTTTCGTCGAAAATTCGCTAAAAAACTTGCCCATACGGTCATGCTGCGTGGATTTCGTCGATTTTCACCTTCTCAATTCGTAGTTAATTTCACGTGTTTCGCCGGTGATGGTCGAACAGCCCCCTTCAGGACGAGGCCCATTGATCCGATCCGACCCCCCCCCCCCCCTGAACACCACCGCCCCCTTCCAACCCCCCCCCTGAACACCACCGCCCCCTCATCGCCTACCGGTCCTTAACACCATCAGACATGCGAGATAACGCGATGGGTCTTTTGCAACTTCAACAGATAAACTCCCCCCCCCCTCCCATCAACCGGGGGGCCATAAAGATGAGGGGCGAGGGGGGCGATAGAGGAGAAAACAGAAGGCGGTACCGACGCGATCGCCCCCCTTTTATATTTCACCCCCCCTCGACCCCGCTTTCCCTAGTTAAAAACAGATAAATAACTCGCTTAAAGCAGGAAGTTAAAGTAGGTCGGAGACCCCTCTCACGTGCCTCCTGTTCTAGAACAGGCCGTCGCCATCTTCTCGGAACATGTCGAGGGTGTTGAGGGAGGTCGTGAGTCACGGAACATCCTTTTGAAACGCCCCTCCGTCAGAGTGTTCTAACGGGTGATCGACACGGAAACTCATCGGAGAGTCGTGTCACAACTTTTTAAACCGATTGAGCTGAAAAGTGATTAACAGAGAATCAACGAAGTGAGTTTGAAATGAGAAGGGCCGAAGAGGTTGGTACAGGTCGGTAGAGCCGCTTACGGCTTGTGATGCCACAAATCCACAACTTTGGCCTTGAGGCTCTGTGGCTTCTACCACACATGATGTCTACAGTGGCAGGGACGTTTAAGCTGGGTTTTCCTATAGACGGATTTTTTCCGACGCGTGGCGTACGCAGCTTGTTATGTTTTCCAATGAGCGTGTTGATAGCCGACTTCACCTGGCTTCATCTCAAGTATCAACCACGTTTCTAGAAACTTCTTCAACCACGTTTCTTGAAGCTTCATCTCCAAAGTGTTCCAGTTTGAGAACGGAATGAGATATCGCAATTCTGATTTCACCATCGTGTTCAGTGTAAAAAAAAAGAAAAACCTTTAAAATGAGGTGTCACTTGTCAGACTGTTTCATTTTGAGAATTTGTGGGTAACCCCCCCCCCCTTTAAATTCCCCAAAACCCCCTTTAGAATGGCTCGATTCTGGCCCTCTACGAACTTTGCATTTCGATTGCCAAGGGGGATTTTTTGTCCAAATTTGAACTTTTTATCTCAATTCTGTCGTGAGTTATCGTCCAGACTGACACAATACAGAGCCACAACTCTGGCGATGAGGCTCTCTGGCTTCTACCACACATGAGGACTGCTGTGGCAGGGTCATGTACAGACCAACAACTCTGGCCATGGAGCTCTCTGACATCTACCACACATGATGTCAACTGAGGCAGGGCCGGTCACAGAGCCACAACTCTGGCGATGAGGCTCTCTGGCTTCTACCACACATGAGGACTGCTGTGGCAGGGTCATGTACAGACCAACAACTCTGGCCATGGAGCTCTCCTACATCTACCACACATGATGTCAACTGAGGCAGGGCCGCTTACAGAGCCACAACTCTGGCCTGGAGGCTCTCTGACTTCTATCTCACATGTCTACTGAGCTAGGGCCATGTAAGGTGGGTTTTCCTATAGACGGATTTCGTAGGGTTAAGAGTGACGTACGCAGCGTGTTATGTTTTCCTATGAGCGTGTTGATAGCCGACTTCACAGGGCTTCATCTCAAGTATCAACCACGTTTCTTCATATTCAAAGTGCTCCAGTGTGAGAAACGAATAAGATATCGCAATTCTGATTTCACCATCGTGTTCAGCGTAAAAAACTCTGCAAATTCTTGACACAACGGTTTATTATCTTCTTTGTACAGATCACCCTTCTGTCTAGATTACTTGATGATAGATTAATTCTAATGTAACGGTATATTTTTCATTTCATATTTAGATAGAGTTTATTTGTTAGAATTTTCCAAGACTATCCACAGCTTTGTTGAAGAAGAAGAAAACATGTTTATTTGACCAAACGCACATGCAGGACAGAGAGAAAAACAAAAAAACATGATACAGCAATGGACTTGTAGTCCGTCAGCCGACCACAGCTTTGTACGACCAGCCGTTCGTTCACAATGACGGGTCAAAGTTCCAGCAGATCGAAAATCGTCAACATGAGAGTGAATCGTGAGGCAGCCAGTCGGGTCCATTTTCAAACTATCTCAGCTGATTCAAACAACACATGGTTTTCAAATATCGAGTTAATAAATAATATTTAATGATAATTATTAATAATAAAGCATAAAAATTATTAATAACCAACAATAAATATTAATAATTTACACTACTTGATAATAAGTAATAATAATTAATGATAATTCATAATAATAATTAATCTATCATTCAGTAATCTAGACAGATCTAATGAACTGTACAATGAATTTTAAACCGTATTTTTGCTTCCTCTAGTATGTTATACCTAGACATTTCTACATCGAACAGGCGTCTAAACCTTCCTAGTAGTTGTGAAACAGAATTACCTAGGTCCCTCAATTCCGAAAACCTGTTTTCGAGGAACCACTCTCCGGAAGGGCCACTCAGAGGCGATTTGAACGATTCCAAAAAACGAAACCGCAATGGTCTTCCACCTTTGATTCCAATTACCTCATTGTCTTCGCAAGAACCGCAAATTCCTCGAACCTACGAATTAGTCCTCACGTTATTGTTGTCAACGCCGCCTCCTTGATACCTGTTTTTGGATCAACCAACATTATTTTTCACAAGTAACTTTACTAACTGCTGGATTTTGAGATTCCCATACAATTCTGCACAAAATTGGAGTAATGAGCTTGTGTGTGCATTCAAGAAGTTATTACTCGATTTTTAAGGGCTAGGTAAACTTTAAAATTGGTGCCCTGGAAAATTTTAAATACTTGACACGTCACATTGGGCCATCTTAGCACAGAAATGAGCCCGATGATGAAAAAAAAGTATTTTAGCGTACATTTTAACTTAAGAAAGTACAAAGTACAAATCATCAAAAGATAAGTACAAGACTTCTAAATAAAGTACTGTTGGCAACCCTAATCACAAGTCGGTAAGTAGGTAGGTACTTATTCCTGTACTTATGTTCAAATAGGTATGAAAACTATAGTCGAAAACTCATTTCCAGAGAATTGACATTACAGTTGGGCTTATAGGTACCTAGGTACCTGTACCTATTTATAGCTTTTTCAATTTGAATTCGTCAAGTTGAATTTTATAAAAGTTACAAAATTAATTAGTCCATTTACAAAACGAATTCGTTCCTTTTCAAAATGAATTAGTCCTTTTACAAAATGAATTCGTCCTCCATAAAGAGGGCCCAAATCTTGAAGGTAATAAGGGCGGCGTTTGGGGCTCTGGAAAACGGTGGCGGTCGGCATGGGGTGCGGAAATCTTCTGCATGACATTGTCATTCCTTATCTCCCGCTCATCTTCTCAATGGAGCTTCCTTATCTTCGAATCCGTGATAGCCAAACCATTCTTGTCCTTCAGTTGTTCACTATTGTTTCTTGCATAGGTACCTACCAAAAGTTGAAATGAGTGACTCGGGCAGTTCTTTTAATGACGTTATTCAGTTCAATAGACGAATAATGCTTCCGGATAACTTCCGACGACGTAAAAACCGCATTTCCGATTCCGATTCCAATCCTTCCAGCGAAGAGAGACCCACTCTAAACCGTCGAAGAGGAAAATACGAACGAGTATCCGAAGAGAAAAAGAAGTTGTTACTACGGCTATATTTGGAAGGATATAGTGTCAAGTGTGGCATAAAGTATTCATCTGGCAAAAATATTATACAAAAAAAAAAAAAACCGTTCTAATACAGCCACTAGCACCAGACGTCATCGATACCTTACCTCCGATACTATCGAATATCGAAATATCGATTATGTTGGCTACCGATGGCCATCCTTATTTCTCTAGTTATTGAAACTAGTCATTCTAAAATTACATTGAACCTCGTTCATAAAAATACTCCAGCTAATTATTGTAACATCTCATGTACTGTTCCTTCTATTATGTCTTGAAGTGATATAGGATTACCTAGATAAAGATGTATTTTCTATTGCATTAATTTGTGGAACAATTTCGTTTTTTATTTTAAATTTTGAAAATAACATTTACTATTTGTTAGTGCACCACAACACCTATCTCGCATCTATCCCAGTATGAAATGTGGTGGGGAAAAAAATCAAAATGGGTAAAACAATCCATGCACGCTTAGAAAGCGTACAGGCACCAATACTGTGCCTACTGAAATTCACGATACCACTGCTGGGTTAATAACTGACCAATAATTTCGAGTCCAGCCAAAGCTGTTCTTGAAAACGATAACTTAAGCCGCGTTTACACCAAATGCTGTCAGCAAATGTTGGCCAGCTTTTGTTGGCAGCATTGCTATCAACAAATGCTGGCAGCAAATGTTGGCGAATTCCCTAGACTGATCAACATGTGTTGACAACATTTTAGCGCTTTGGTGCGTTTAGTTGCATTCGGCATTCCGAATTCAATTAGTTTTTATCTATTTTTTATAATTCAATTTTATAATTCAATTAGTTTTTATTTTATTTTTATAATCAGGGTCCATCGGATTCCAAAGAACTGGTTGCTCTCGATATAGGTCAATCAATTGCATGACTGTTTCACGCGACCAATCAATTTCACTCTCAATGCTGTCGCTGTTCATATTGAGTTGAGAAACACGGACACCAAACTACACAGACGTACTACCATCAACAGTCGCAACTAGAGTACTGACGCTGTCGGAACGACATGGCGGCCAACCACGTGCGCTAAGGTAAGTGTTGCCAACATTGTTGACGGTCGCTTTTAGTCCCGTCAACATTGCTGCCAGCATATGTTGGACAACATTCTTTGATCTTTACCGACTACTGGTGGGTAAATGCTGCCAACACTTTTCGGTGCTGACAGCATTGTTGGCAGCAAATGTTGACGGAATTAAAAGTACGATTTTTGTAAATGTTGTCAGCTTTTGCTGGCAGCAATGTTGTCAGCTCCGGTGTAAACGCGGCTTTACGAGTAAGTATCTTTTTCTCTCTCTTAGTTTTTAATAGAGCATTCACGAAATCGTTGAAAACTAAGTTTTTGTGCAGCTCAGGTCCTCAGGTTTCAAGTGAATTAAACGAAAAAATTAGGTAATGGGTGTGGTCAAGAAAACCTTTTAAAAAACACCGGGAAATCTACCGGGTTTCCTAGCTCAAACTATCGGAATCTACCGGTTTTTTCGACGACGCCTCCCCCCCCCCCCCTTCCCTTTTATTTGCATTGAGTCCGTTTTGCAATAAACATATCTCATTGACAATATTGCATTTCACTCTATTGTTCCACACGTAGGAGTTCCTTCATGGAGGAACTCTCAAGTCACTGGTATTGTTCTTCAAATTAGCACTTCACTATGACGAGTACCTACATTTGCAGATAGATGATCACGCTCATGCTATGCTGAGATGATCAAGTCCTTGACGTGAAGCGGCCGTACAGGTCGCTGTACATCCGGTCGTCTAAAGCCTTCAGCAACAAGTGGGTTTCCGTGAGCTTGGTTTCGTTGGACAAACATCGTTAGGTGTTGCGAAAGAATTTCGGACGGAGTGTCTAGCCCGAAGTCATGGTCAGAGACGAGTAAATGGCCGTTTTTTCAAAAATGACCTAAATCACCTAAAAACGTTGAAAACGACATAGGTATTTTAGATGTTTTCAGGGTGTGAAGTGACCACTCTCTTTTTCAACGAACTTTTCTATCTGCTCACGTTCTTCGGCAGTTAATTAGGTGACGAATAATATTATATTATAGAGCCTTGCGATAATCTCATGGGAAAAGTTATTCGAGATCTCGTCCATTGAGCTATTCATGGACACTGCAGTTATCGTCAGACTTGTCCCACTCCTCCCTCCCCCCACTACCAGTTTGGGGAACTGTATACCAGGTACCTATAGTACTTTCCTCATTCGCGAGTCTGTACTGCGACCAACCATGTCAAAAATTACAAGAAAAGCTGCTCTTATGCAGTAGACGGGGAGAAGCTTTTCTGCAGACCTTGTGGAAACTCGGTAAGTTCTGAGCATTTGTACCTAATAATTAGTGAACAATTATTTGTTGTTCCAACGTACGAGTAGGTATCTTAAATGGAAAAGTTTGTAATAAAAAGTTAAATTGTCGTTCGTACATATATGGACTGTTTTTGATTCTCCTGGAGTTCTATGTATATTTTTTAATGTATCACGACTGATTACGATTATTAGGAAAATGAGGGGCAACGACGTATGAATGACGTATTCGTGCAATATTGGCAAAATTAATGACCTGAATCTGCAAAACGAATGACCTAATTGACCTATCAAAAATGACCTAAATCATGAAACTAAATGACCTATAGACTATAGACAGTATATACCAACACGGGGAAAACTAGAAAATTCATTCACAACTTCACACCTGTCATTATGTTGACTATCGAAAACCATAATGTGTCAGAAACACGAATGTGAACCACCAAAAATACAAACATTAGGTAAATCAAAGCAACAAAAAAGGTGTATAAATAAATAAAAAGATTATGACTAAAGATTATACGAGATTAAGACTCGTATTACCTTTGGAAGAGTATAAAAAATGAAATAATTTGATTTGATAAGTTGAATACGTAAGTGTCTCTTTACTGCTTATATCCTCTACTTTCAAGTAGTCCTGGAGCAACTTAGGGATTTAAGATATTTGCATGACTCGGACAAAGGGATATCGACACCAGACAGTATACCATGACCAGAGACAAGTAACTATAGGATAGTTACTTGTCTCTGGTCATGGTATACTGTCTCATTTCTCACAAAATCAGGAGTATGAGTAATCCGCTTTTGTAGAATACCATTTTGTTGCTTTTCCAGCCTTCTGAATTGTGAACGCGAACAAGTGCCCCAAATGTTCATTGAATATGTCCAAATTGGTACAATAAGCGTCTTATATATGATTATTTTGTTCTGCACTGTAACATTCGTAGTATCCAATAGCGACCTCAGGCAAGACACTCGGTTGCGACGACGCCTACCGGACAAGAGGGCCACAGTTGATGGAAACACTGCATGAGACTCTCTGGCTTCTACCACAGATGCAGCCACAAATCTAGCCGAATCTGGCCAAATCTGGCCGCTTGTGGAGCCACAAATCTGGCCATAATCGATCATGGGAACTCATGTACGCTCAGATCAAGCGATCTCAACAATAATTGTTGATAATTTTGTCCATAATTGTGATGTTTCTAATTATTAGGAACATCACAATTATGAACAAAAATATTGTTAATTTAATCAATTACCATCGTGATGACGGTATTAGACGAGTCGGTGGACGTGTTGGCCGACTCAAGGGACGACCCAAGTTTGGCCTTCCGCGAGGCGCCACGGAAATGCAGGCGCCGCAGCGCCGTCGACGCCGTTGCTATAACATCCTCGCTGATTTTCTGCGGCGATTTCTCCGACTATCGGCAATGCAAAAGTATAAAGTTAGTCTCAAGAACAATAATCGCCGATTTCAACGATGAAATCATCGACAAATAAAAAGCGATGTTTTGTTTAACCTTTAGTTACTGACCTTGGTCTGCCCGGCGTTGGATGCCCTGTGTCGGAGGCGGGAAAAGGCAGATTTAAGCCCTTCCGTAGTGGATTACAGATGGTCCTGAAACGCACCAAAGCCCAATAAACCAACTATTTTGCTTGCATCGTGTAAATCTACAGTAGTTATAACGAGTTACAATTGGATACCACAAACCAACCCCGTTGTTTCATAGCTCTGTTATAGCTGAATATTAGCGCAATTTTTGTTATTCAAATGTACGTTAAACTGTAAATCATCAGTAGTCATCGGTTATAGCGAGCTCTAAAAAATTCCATTCGCTATAAACGGACTTTATTGAGGCCCGTTGTAGCGAATGGTTCGTCTAATCAACAGTCGTTTTGGAAACTGAAAAAATAATGCGGCCTGCGGATGTCGTGCGGCCCATGCGGCACCTAAATTAACGGCAATTCGTACCTTCAATCTCTATTCACTGGTTAGAGCGAACAACAGGATACAACGAACAAAACCTTCGTTATAACCGATTTCTGCTGTATATTGAGTACCACAAGTGGTGGTAACCGTTTACAAAAAAAAACCGGTTATAGCAAACAACTGGTTACTACGAAAAAAAAACCTTCGTTATAACCGAATACTCTTGCATTATATTTGTTGTCATTTAAATATACAACTAACAACAAATAATATAATAACTAATATATAGTAACTAATATTACAAATCAAGGTCATAATTGAGATACTTGATTGTCATATTATAGTATTTTGGTGGGGTGCATATTTTTTGCATATTTATTTTTTGCACGAGTGCACATTTTGCCAATCGTAAAATCATATTTTGGTGGGAAAAAGTGCATATTTTCCGGACTCTAATTAGAACTGTGTAAATTTACAGTAGTGATCGGTTATAGCGAGAGGACGACGGAAATTAAGGTTCGCTGTAACCGAACATTGAGGATATAACGGAACGAGACGTTGTTTCGACATTCAAAACGCCTCAATGCATTATTTACTAGGGTTGGGCAAACCATTAAAGATTAATCGATCAATTCCTCTACGCAAATCGATTCATTTAATCGATTATGCTTCTTTTTATTATGTAATCGGCCAAATCGATTCACTAGTCCGATTAGGGAGGACATAAACGAGGTCATACTGGAGGAAATAGGTGGTTATTAAGGAATGACCTCTGAGGACATACTGAAGGACATAGAAGGAGATTCTAAAGGTCATAATAAAGGACATACTGAAGGTTTCTGAAGGATACAAAAGGTTGTAGAAGGGCTTAGAAGGATATTGAAGATCTTGGAAAGGTCTTATAAGGACTGAATGTCTTGGAACGACATTGAAGGTTATAGAAGGGTATCAAAGGTTTTAGAGAACAGTTGGAGGACGTAATGAAGGACAATGTTCAAAGTCATAGAAGTACATTGCGGGATATACTGAAGGTCATAGAAGGACATACCTACTCAAGGTCATAGGAGAGATTTAGTGGAGGACATATGTATGAAGATCTTAGAAAAATGGTGATCGTATTGAGGTCATAGAACGACTGAAGGTCTTGGAAGGACATTGAAGGTTATAGAAGGGTATCAAAGGTTACAGAGGGATGTTGGAGGACATAATGAAGGTCGTAGAAGGATTTTGTAGGACATACTTTTGTAGAATTTTGTAAGGTCATAGGGGTACATCGAGGGACATACTGAAGGGTATAGAAGAACATACTAAAGGTCATAGGAGGGATTTACTGGAGGGCATATGTATGAAGATCGTATTGAAGAACATATTGAAGGTCAGAGAACGACTGAAGGTCTTGGAAAGACAATGAAAGTTTTAGAAGGACATGGAAAGTTATAGAGGATTTTGAACGTATTGAAGGTCATAAAAGGACTGAAGGTCTTGGAAGGACATTGAAGGTTATAGAAGGACATCAAAGGTTATAAAGACCAGTTGGAGGACGTAATGAAGGACATACTGAACGTCATAGGTGGTTATCGTAGGACATACAGAAGACCATGCTGAAGGTCATAGGAGGACATACCAAAGGTCATAGTAGGACATACTGGAGGACATATGTACGAAGATCTTAAAGGGTGTTGAACGTATGGAAGGTCATAGACGGATTGAAGGTCTTGGATTGACATTGAAGGTTTTAGAGGAATATCAAAGGGTATGGAAGGACATTATGGTAGTCATAGGTGGATATGATTTATCTTATAAGACACATATTAGAATGGATTTAGGTAACCTAATCAATGCAACTTTAAGGCTCCGCTGTTCCAAGTTTCTGGGAGGTCTCCGAAGTCATGATAATGATCAATAATGATATTGAAACCAATATTGATATTGAAAACCGAAAGTCATGATAATGATATTGAAACCAGGGAAGGATCCAAGTGATAAGAAGTCCTACTGTAGGCCAATTATCTCTGTTACCAGTGTAAAAGTTGTGTCATCAAGATACCACCGTTTTGGCGAAGGAGCGTTCGTGTGTGGAAAATGCAAGTTGACGCGCAGTTTTTTAACAGCCCAGTCACTTCTGAAATAACGAAATACAACTATGTGCTGGCTTCTCTTGACTCTGACGTAGCCGAAGTGATTTCTGATTTCCTTTGCAAACCAAAATCAGCCACCCCTTACAAAGATCTCACGGACAGTTTGCAATCGGAATTTGAAGAATATGGCTTACCGATTGAAGAACCTTGCGGATGATCACGTCGGGGTCACCAATTGTAAAAGTTGTGTCATCAGTTGAATCTCGAAGGTTTGTAAGAATTGTAAGCGAACATACGGAACAAACGTTGTATTGAATAAGTACAGAAGAATTATTTTAACTTAAGTGAAAAGAATAACGCTGTATGTACAATTGACTATCAGATGTAGAAGTAGGAATCGGAGGGAAACTAGAACATGATAAGAAACACATGGATGCTCAATAGTGTTGGTAGGTGTCGAGGTTCTGTTGTTCTGTTGCGCGTACGGCGAGTCAACGTACTGGTAACAGTCTACCATTAGGTACCTCCACACCAGAAACTGTAACAGGCCAATATCTCTGTTACCAGAATTATCTAAACTGATGGAAAAATGATAGCTGAAAATTATTGGGCCTGTGCTATACCTAATGTACACAAGGGATTTGCCAACGGCTGAAAGTGGAGTTACAGCAACCTTTGCTGATGATACAGCATTCACGTCCGAAGGGAACACAGCAGAAGAAGCAGCTCACAAACTGCAAAATCACCTAGATAAAGTCATCAAATGGACCCAACAATGCAGAATCAAACTCAACGAAGCAAAATCTGCATAAGTGAATTTTACGTATAAGAAAGATAAACCGTGGCCAATTATGATCAACTCCCAACTCATACCCGCGGCAAACACAGCTAAATATCTACGGTTGACGCTAAATGCCAAACTAAAATGGAAAGAACACATCGAAAATCAACATCAAATATAGGAAGTCGTACTGGTTACTGGGGAGGCATACAGAACTAGAGGTTCACAACAAGTTACTGCTGTACAAGCAAATTCTAAAACCAGTCTGGACGTACCAATGGCACACAAATTTGGGGCTGGCATACAAAAAAATCCAACATCAAACACGCTCAAACTTTCCAAAAAAAGTACTTAGGGGGATAATGCCCCGTGGTACATAAGGAATTACGACCTTCATCGTGACTTGAAATGGAAACCGTCACCGAAGCCATCAAGAACTATTAGAGGACACATGTAGGAGGACATACTTATATCAGAAGGACATAATATGTAGTAGGTACCTATATTATAGGTACCTACTACATCGGGGTCGGCAACCTTTTTTCCGTGGTGTGCCAATTTTTCCAAATTCACAAATTCGAGGATTCTTAGGGCGCCACCCTCGAAAACCATGAAATTTCATTGAAAGAGCTCAGTTAGCTTCTTTGAATGAAAAATGAAACAAAGTCATGCAGCATGATCGTATGAGCAAATTTTTCTAAGCAATAAGTATTATTCGTACGAATAAGTACCTAAAACAGGAGTAGTTTTACTCAAAGTAAAATTTGGGGTGAAATGGGTGGAATCAAAAATGTTTTGAATGGTGGGTACTAGGTATAAGAGTAATGGATACGTAACAAATTTTGTCTCCATTTTTTTGCCGAGTAACTCGTCAGTGTATAGATTTTCAACGCTGAACTCGATGGTGAAGTCAGAATTACGATATCTCATTCCGTTATCAGATTAGAACAGACTAGCCGTCAAGAACATCTCAAGTATCGACCACCTCGCATCTTCAGTATAAGAACTGAATGAGATGTCGCAATTCTGATTTCTTCGTCCTGTTCAGCATTAAAAAAAAAAAAAAAAAAAAAAAAAAAAATCAGATGTATAAATATGTATAAGTGTTTAGGTTGAACGGACAAAGTATTTTATCGATAGCACGCCCAAGCAATGACTTCTACACTGGCAGTTGCCTTGGCTAG
Source organism: Stenodema calcarata (assembly GCA_963920205.1). Classification (NCBI taxonomy): domain Eukaryota; kingdom Metazoa; phylum Arthropoda; class Insecta; order Hemiptera; family Miridae; genus Stenodema; species Stenodema calcarata. The sequence continues at coordinate 1,047,855 of OY986065.1, forward strand.
CCCCCCCCCCCCCCCCCACGGTTTTCGAAAAGTTGCTATTAGCAAATATAACAACTAATTCTGTATCTGTATTAAAAATTCGTCAAAAATGGTGGTTTCGAGATGATTTTGATTTCATTTTACGCACAATTTAATTCTCTACAACATTTATTTAGAAGCGTTTTTCGGTCTCACGATTAGTCTTCGTGTTTTCTACCAAAAACCCTGAAAACCCGTTAAAACGTGTTAGGGCTGTCCTTACAAAGTCAGCACTTTGAAAATTCACAGAAAACTAACGTGATCCAACCGGGCAGAACCTCCATATTTAGGGATGGTAGAGATGGTTAGAGAAAGATGGTTAGGGATGGTTAGACATGGTTAGTCGGAGATGGTTAGGGATGGTTAGAGATGGTTAGGGATGGTTAGATAGAGATGGTTAGGGATGGTTAGAGATGGTTAGGGATGGTTAGATAGAGATGGTTAGGGATGGTTAGATAGGGATGGTTAGGGATGGTTAGAGATGGTTAGGGATGGTTAGAGATGGTTAGGGATGGTTAGATAGAGATGGTTAGGGATGGTTAGGGATGGTTAGATAGAGATGGTTAGGGATGGTTAGATAGAGATGGTTAGGGATGGTTAGAGATGGTTAGGGATGGTTAGATAGAGATGGTTAGGGATGGTTAGATAGAGATGGTTAGGGATGGTTAGGGATGGTTAGAGATGGTTAGGGATGGTTAGAGATGGTTAGGGATGGTTAGATAGAGATGGTTAGGGATGGTTAGAGATGGTTAGGGATGGTTAGATAGAGATGGTTAGACTCCTCACCCTTGTTCCTGTATACGCTCCCGTCTGAAGGTCATCGATGGTCCCTTTTCAATGTCTCGAGCCCTTCAACCGCTTCATGTTCGGACCGTCCGTCCGTTCGTCGGGTCGATTCGTGATTTCGTTATTAATTCGTCCTCGTCAGTCTTCAGAACGTCCTGGGAGTGGAACGGAAACAAAAAAGTAGACCAAAATACGGACAAATCAATCGGTTGTAGTCGTGCGGGTGAAGAACACGTTCAATTTTTGGACACATTTGAGCGAATAGTTTCAGGACTTTTTTGAGCCACGAGAACTCTAAATTTTAACAATTTTTGCCCGTGAAACTTTTACTGTCACCTAGTTTCATTTTAACCTCCTTATTTTTTGTACTGAAATTCATTTTGCCCTGATATCCTTAAAATTATCAATCTGAATCATATTACTACAACGGCAAACACAAAAAAATATAGAATCCGATTGTTAATGTTCTGGTAAATACGCGTATTTTTGTAGGTGCCTATAGTAACTGTTATTCCCCATTCAAACTTGAATTTCTCCATGAAATCGATAAGAAATCGCAAAGTTGACCGCACCATTAGAGAGCTGATTAAATTTGCAAGTTTTCCTGAGATTTGCCAGCTTACAGCACGTTTTTTGGAAATGCAGTTTACGTACAAGTATTTGCAAAAATGTTTTTCATTTTTTTTTAAATTGTCAATGCTTGAACTGCAATTGCGGTCCTTGGGAGTTCGTTTTTGATTACCAACGTGCTTTAGGCGTATGTAGGAAATAACGCTGAATCCGAAAATGTGGTTGAATGTAGAAAAAAGTTGTTTCAATGTGAAGAAACGACGGTTTTTATGGCAAAAAAATCGTGATTGTACATTAAATGTGGGTTTGCGTCACTCTAAAAAAAATCGCTCATTAAGAAAATATCGGTAGTATAAGTGTGCTACGATATCAGAGGGGGGCTCAACTGAAGGGAGGCTAAAAAAAAGAAAAATTTGGCACTTTTTTCAGTTTCTGGCGTATAACATCTAAACTACTTGTCGTACAGAAAATTTAACTCGCACCAAAATTGAAGAGCGGAAATGTTGATTTGGTTCAGTGGATTGAACAGAATCTGCAGTCAAAGATGAGCAAATAATTTTCAATTTAGGGCTGAAATGTGCATTTTAACCAGTTATAACTCGAAAACGGCGGTCCCAAATGAAAAATGTCACATAATCAAAGTTTTAGAGCGTCAAATTCTAAGTTCAGGGGCACATGTATTTTCAAAAATTTCCCGGCAGCACGACTTACTTACTGAGCGAATTTCAAAAACAACGTTCAAAGATGCCTCGTTCCCAAAATTTGCTCGAGCGAATCACTAGGCCACGCTCCGCCTTTTCTTTGTCTCTCTGCGTCGCTCTTTGTCGTACTCACCTGAACGGTTTTTTTCGTTCCAAAATCGTTTTCGTTCGGGCGGAGATCGAAATTCGAACAAACTACGAACGACTATTTGGTAACCACGAAATTTCACTTTTTTCAATTCGGGCGACAATTTTTCATTTCGAGAAAAAAATCGTTTTGAAGAAAACACCGCAAAAAAAACCAAAATTTGTCGAAAAGGCGTCAAAAATCGAGTTGAAAACGCGGTTTGAAAATTTCGAAAGAGCGAATTTTCGTGCGTGGTTTTTTTTGTTTTCGTCGAAAAAAGTTTTTGAAAAGTCGAAAGTGGGGCGGAAAAAAAATTGAAAAAAAACTACCACCAGAAAGACGAACGAACGAGCTACGGAAGGGAAATACTGAAGTGGGGAAACTGGAGGGCGGTTCGTCGGAAGGCGGAGTGGTGGTAAAGAGGGGAAGGTGAATGGAGGGGAGGGGAAATCGATTAGCGGAGATTAGCATGGTGGGGATGGTGGGGAGGGCAGGGCGACGTCGATACATCGAGAAGAGGAAAAATCGAACGAACTCGAATTTGAGGTCATACGACGCAAAATTTTTTGGCGAATTTTTGAAGAAAAGTTGTTTTTGGTTCTCTGTCCAAAATCGTTATAACTCGAATTTTCCAACAATTTTCGTAACAAAATCCGTTTCAGACCATACTGAATTCACAGCCAAAATACACCAAAAATGTATATCGTCGGGTTGGAAGTGAAAGTGATCAAGTGCATTTTTCGACATTTTACAGGAGAGCCTGTCAAAGTTTTCGATCAGCTCGACTAGTGGGAAAGTGTGGATTGCTAACATAATATTGGTTCAAACCCAAAATTTGGTAAAATTTGGTATTGAACTTGATTTGATATTGAAGTGTTATACCTTGGTTTCGGGGAGTTTAGGCGGGGGGGGGGGGGGGTCACCCTAAAAATGAAAGTCTGACAGTTGGACGAGTGACCCCTCATTTCAAAGGGTTTTTTGTAGGCTAAACACGAAGGTGAAGTCAGAATTGCGATATCTTATTCCGTTCTCAAACTGATTCACTTCGAAATTGAAGAAACGTGCTTGTTACGTGTTTATTTATTTTTTTTTTTTAACTAAATTTGAGCTAATAAATAATAATTTTTAGGTCAAAAACCATTTTATGGTGTTCCCCAAGGAACAGTCACCAAAATAGCAATAAACATTTATTGGATAGTTTCACAATCTCCGCTGAAACATTTGATCATGTTTACCTCGAAACACCTTATTCAAAACCCTTCAGTTAATGAATATCACAAAGTTGATGGAATTGCATTAAAAACCACTTTAAGTAAATAATTTTATTATTTATAAAATAACTTTATTGTTTCTAGCCATACATAAAATACTTGTAGTGTCTTGATATGCAAAAACCTCATTTTGTGAAAGAAATGTACTTGATTACTTTTACCACCAACCCGACGATACGTCGGGTATGTGTCACTCCGGACGATAACTCGCGATAGAATTGAGATAAAAAGTTCAAATGTGCACGAAAAATCTGTCTTGGCAATCGAAAGGCTAAGTTCATAGATGGGCAGAATCGGGCGACTGTAAGGGGGGGGGGGGGGTTGGGGAGAGTTTTATGGGGAGGGGGAAATTACCCATAAAAACCCAAAATAAAACACTGACGAGTAGCACCTCATATTTTACGCTGAACACGATGGTGAAGTCGGAATTTCGATTTCTCATTTCGTTGTCAAACTGGAGCCCTTCGAAGATGAAGAAACGTGGTTGATCCTTGAGATGTTCTTCATGTATAGTCTGTTCTAATCTGATAACGGAATGAGATATCGCAATTCTGACTTCACCATCGTGTTCAGCGTTGAAAATTCTGTCAACTGAGAAGTCACTCGGCAAAAAAATGAGACACAATTTGTTATAAAACCAGTGAAATAGAGACATTTTACATAAAACCAGTTATTTCTTCGGGAATTCGCTCTCATAGCCATGCTGCACGACTATGGACTTTTTCACATTTGAGGTACAAATGTGTAGTTATTGAGGTCGTAGAAAAACACCTCTGAATAAACGTTGTGGGAAATTGAATACTGAATCAAATGAACTAAATATTCGGTGTTTTTATCAATTTTCGATCGATATAATCAGTTTTAATCAATTAATTCGCTCACAAAATGATCGAATTTGAGCTCACTCGACGCAGAATTCAATTTCCCACACCGTTTATTCAGAGGTGTTTTTCGATTTGAGCGCGTCTTTTGGGGGTTTTGGTCGAAAAACGTTGAAAAAACTTCGATTGATTCGGATCCTCAAGTTGATTTTGATTCGTGAACAATTGGGTTTGTTCGGCAATCGAGACGGCGGACGATCGACTTCCTGTATCGTGACGAAGAGGCGGCGGAGGAGGGAGGGAGTTATGAGGAGGAGGGAGTTAGTGGGAGGGCGGGGGAACCCCTTTCAGACCCGCACAAAAGGGTATTGACGGTGTCAGGGCGCCCGCGCAGAAGGGGCACGAGGGCGCGGGCGGGAAAAGCGCTCAGGCGGAGGCGGCGGTATTCAGTGTCACGAGGTGGTGGAACGGGGGGCCGATTCAGTGACGCGTTATGAGGCGGCTCGTTGTAGGTGCGCGTAGTCGAGTGACTACGTCAATTCAGTGTAAGACCCCGACGCCGCACAGTGGCCTAAAAAACGCCAAAAACACCAATTAAGTGGATTAATTGACTAAAAAATCGTTCACCCCTGTTTTATTAAACAAATTAAATTTGGATGTTGAGCTAGAGTTTCATCTATCATTTCGGTAATTAGATTAGGGTGATCTGCTCGAAGAAGGTAATAAACCGTTGTGTAAAAAATTTGCAGAGGTTTTTGGTTTATTATCTTTGATAATGAACCATTGGAATCGACCAGAGAAAATTTTTGTTTAACCCCAAAACTGGGCTTTGTTTTGAACATGTTTGTTTAACCTCAAAACTGGGTTCACTTTGCCCAGTTAGCGTTGTGCTAAAATTTCGAAATTTTTGTTACGGGTTCCGATCAACCCCACAATGATCCTCGAAACTTTTCATAACCCTAGGTCAAGGGGAAGGGGTTCAAAACGAATTTTGAAAATTTCAAAACGCGAAAAATTCCCATCAAACGGTATGTTGAACAAGAACCGAGGATCTCCTTGAACTAAGCAACTCGTGTGGGATGCCAAGAATCGAAATGAGACGTCATTAGACGTTAAAGATGATTACCCTGTGTTATTTTTATCTTCTGCTTCCACGAAGATACAAACATGTGAAACTTAACATTCTTCAATTTGCATTATTCAGGTGGCAATTGGAGATCTCGAGAAATCAGTAGGGGCGGGAACGCAACAGGAGTTAGCGGCCAAATATCCAGGAAAAGTCCTGTTTGTTCCTTGTGATGTCACTATAGCAACACTATGGCAAATCCGTGTTTAGAATGTAGTTCACATAAATCACTTTAATGGTATCATTTGTCATAGTTTTTCTCACAAATAAATAAATATATTCTTTTTTACAAAATACGTTCTGTGTATTCCTTTTTCCCTTCGTTCTCTTGGGTGCACTTTCCTTCAGTCGGTGGAAACCTGAAAAAGTCTGAGGGTACTCTCAGAGGCCAGAAAACTAGTGTTTCTGTTTTGTTTAACAATCTCGATAACTTCATTTGAAGGCCACCGTGCTGCACTGTGAAAAAAGGTGGTTGGAGCACTCGATTATCCAAAAATGTGGCGTTGAAGTCGAGCGTCAGGAGATCATACCCTGAACCATGAAAACTACGATTGCAACACTTGGTCTATCAACCTATTTGATCGGATTTTATGCCAATTCAAGTATGGCATCTTAAATTACCGAGATGTGGTTCTTCAATTCGACGCATCCGAGTGATGAAACTGGCCAATCCGACTGAAGAGTATTTGCGAAAGCTGCACCAAAAAGCTTCAAAATAAGCTTACTTTATATTGGAACATCCTGGGGCAATTTGACGTTAAATTTATGAAAGTGTATTACCAAGATCACAGTACAGACTTTGATTCTGGGGGGTCATGCGGTCCATAACCTAACTTGACGGTTTTTAGAGATACGGAACATGAATGGTCGCGTTGGGTCTGAGGTCCTCCACAAGTGAATTGTTTACTCATCAGAAAGGTCAAAGATTCATACAGTAGAGAAGCTAGAAACCTAATTACCTACCTACCAAACCATTCATGTTCCAGTATTTTCAGGTTCAGAATTTCAGGTATTTTTAAGAAGAAAAGTGTGCTCCACATTTTTTTTATTGAGAACATAAAACCCTACATCATAAAAACTGAACAGGAGTAGATGCCTAACTTTTAGAAAAGGTACAAATAAAGGTAACTGATGAATAAATCATTTTAACTTGAAAAAATACTACTGATGATACTTGATTTGATATAGGTACTTATAAAGATGCAAGAAAAAAAAAATCAGTGAAAACGAGATCAAAACTGCAAGTACCTCCTTACATGAAACCTTTCGTAGGTGGGTTATTCTCATCACATAAATTACTGGTATTAAAACAAATTTTGTCTCAGTTTATAGATTTCCAATAATGATCCGTCTGACAAGTGACAACTCAGTTTAATCAATACCAGTAGTGGTATCGAAAGGCAATATTCGATAACAATAGTATAGTACCTACCCAGTATCGAAAGGAAGTACGCGATACTTTACTAATATCGATTACCAGTATCGCACATTCCTTTCGGCCGACGGGGCCCCTCGCTCGCCTTTTAACATGGAACTGGCAGAAGTCCGTCCGTTACGCTATTCTATTTCTGTGCTAATCACACTATGAAGCTGTGTAGGTTTGGAACCTCCTTACGATTTACACTTATAGCAGAATCGCTGAGTGGCTCCTAAAGCTAAGTTCTTTGCTATTCACACTATGAAGCTGTAATTCGGTGTATGTAGCCTCCTTAAGACTAACTTGAGGCTGCCTAGGCCCAGGATCAGCTGAGTGCCTCCTAAAGCTAATTTCTATGCTATTTATACTATCGCCCATTGAGTAGCTCGGCCTCCAGTATGTACCTTTTGGACCCCTCGAAATTTAGGAGGTGTCACTATCTGGAGAATCGAGACATCCTGCCGAAATGTTTTCGGCCGTCTGGGCCCTGCAACTGCCATACTTATTGTTTACTACTACAAATATCAAGTCCTTATAACATAGATACCTACTTAATGACATCTTAAGCAGATAACTAACTTATCTATCTCTCTTCTAAACGAACTTAATCTATCTAACCATTCTCTAGGAACCAGACAGTCGTTTTGAGTAAGATAACTTGACATAAGTAGGTACTTGATATATTGTAGTAGGAAACAATAATAATAATCATGATAGTACAGTTCTGTATTTTCCTAAACTCCCTCAAGATGAAAGTCATTCCTTGACAATAAATTCTAAGACAGCAATACTTGTTAAGAACGTAGATCTTTTACGAATTAAATTTGTTTCATATCATTAAAAAATACTTGAAAGAAGGTTTTTGGTAAAACTGGCTTAGATCCCTTCGGAAAACCGTCAAGAGTAATTATCGAAGTGAATCGAGGTTTTCCATAAAGTCCATATTATGTATCTCGGTTTGAAATCAAATTTTTTGGGGTTTTCCAATGAGTCAATCAACTCAATTGTACTACTCTGTCCAAATCGAAAATCATCAATTATCGAATTGAACATGTGATAAGAAAGGAAATATTATTATTATTCTTGTCATGAAACCTTTTCCTAGTTGACGTTGTCCATTGTTCTTTCCGAATTTGTGCAATATAGCTGTCGTTCTCGTGATTTTCTCAATTCAAAAACTCTTTTCATTTAATCACTATAATTAAATCAGGTTATGGGCCCAGTATTGCTGAAGTGTACACTAGGAAGTGATTTGGAAAGTGATTTTGAAAAGTAAAAGTGTGTAGTGGTATTCTTTAGTAGTTCGTCATGGAATTCTCAAAGTTAGGTCTTGTAGACAAGTTGGAAGGTCAGTCAGACTGGATTGACTGGAAGTTCCAGGTAAACATTCAGCTACAAGTTAACGGTGTGATGAATGCAGTTGCTGGAAAACTAAAGAACCCTGCATCTGTTGAGCTGGTGGCAGAACCATCGGAAGCTCAAGTAAAGGCTGTCAAATCTTACAATAAGGAGGTTGAAGCTTTAAATAAACTTGAATATTTGGCTCAGAACATTATTGTAAGTTCGCTGAGCTCTCAGGTAAGGCAGTTAGTGAACATGTGTAGTACAGCCAAGCAAATGTGGGACAAACTCCACTCTGTATTTGAGCAGCGAACTGAGCAGAGACAAGACAGGCTATTCAATGAATTTTTCGGTATCAATGAAAAAAAACCCTCCGATAGTATTGCAAAGCATATAGCTAAATTAGAGAAGCTATGGGTGGAACTCCAGGATGAAACTTGGAGAGAAGATAAGGTGAAGCTACCTGACTCCTTGTTCCTAAATAGAGTTCTCAACACTATGTCTCAAACACTATGTCTAACAAAGTACAGGTGATTTGTTAGGACAGTTTTGAGCGGTCTTTGACAAATACAAAACCTTGGGTACCAAGGACATGTATATTTCTTTGAAATGCATCGATGCTGATACAGTTAATTAATTGTATTGTAGTGAGAATGAAGTTCATTCCGACTCTCCCGAGCGGTCAGAGAGGCTGGCGCTCGAGTGGGGTGATTGTTAGGACTTGCGGAGGTCTTTGATCTCGATGACGTAGCGCTGGGTGACGTTGTAAGGGATGGAGTAACCATTGGCGTAGCTGTTGTCCTCAAAGACAACCTCGTAGTCGTCAAGGCAGGTGAGCGGAGGTTGGTTCACGATCGCCTTGTAGAAGCAGGTCGACGTCGGGTAGAGCGCCATCACTGAAAGCAGGAGAATCCTCAAGTATTATTCTTAAAAGTAATGGGGTTTTACTCAATCTAAGGTCCTGCCAGTCCACGTACACAGGACATCACTAGGTCCTAGGACATCGCTCAAATCCAATTCTATAATCTGAAAATGTTTCACTCAAATCATCAAATCTGATACGCAGGCCAACCCGAAAACCTGACCAAATACCAGACCCGAACCCTGGGACCTGAAACTTATGACTAATTCTGCCCTCCAGTGTATGAAACTGTTACTGCTACCCTCTTACGGTTAGCTGACGGTAAAAAATTGTCACGGATCGTCTTAGGGCCAAACGGATTCAAGTTGTTTTGTAAAATTTATGTTGGTTCCAGATAGGTTGGATGGAACTTGTATAAGATGATCCAGACATACAAGGGCTCATATGAAGGACTACGAATAGGTATTATACCATCTACTTTGTGTACGCCAACCAGAAACCCCTTAGGGGAAATTTTCTGTTGCGGACTTACCCAATGTTCCAGGAGGAAACAGAGCGTCAGGGTCTGTCTCAGGATTCGCCCTCATGAGGGGTAAAGGAACGATTCGGCTGCGGCTCAGAGTAAAACGGCATTTCTGTTGCTCTTCATCAATATCGTCAACCTGCAACGAACACCGTAACAATTACAGGAAAAAGTCGTTTCAGGAAAAACGGACAGGGGATAGAAACCGAAGATCCATTTGGAGCAAACCGCTCGAATTGAGAGGATTTCATTATAACTTGAAATTGCTAAAGAAGTTGAAAGTCGGTGAACCACATCTTCATAGGGTATTCTAATCCTCATCGAAATATAGAGATTTACGGATGACTAAAGGATCAAGCGAAAACGATCACTACAATCGGCTACTACCACTTTAGTACATTTACTCAGTCCAATTTTTTCAATCACCTACACTCTTCAGATGCTCTTAGGGATCGTCTTCAGCTATGAACCACCAGTGGGCGGCTCTATCAAATGTAAAGTGTAATTGGCTGGTAGATGAACCAGTCAAGTCAATAATTGTTTTTCTTCCTTCTTGAAACTGTTCCTTCATCGTTAAATAAAACGTCATTTGAGGAAAGTAATGTCAGGTTTAAGTGTCAATAGGATGTGCGCATGGAAATTCGTATTTTTTACCCCAATTCGTTTTTAGCACCCTTTAAACCCCTTAAGAACTAATGTCAGGTCAAAACTCAGGCTGTGATTGACTTAGGGCCGATTTCACCAAAAACTCACTAATCATGGTTGGGTAAATCACGGTTTGAGCAAACGAACATCGTAACCGTGATTAACGTCGTTTGGATTTCACCATGATAACCGTGATTCCCGCTAATCATGGTCACACTAATCACAATCTGCTTCACAAATCGCGACTTAAGCCCAGCATGGATGCTAGTTGGAGTGTAATAAGGTTACAACGCAAGAAGGTTTTTCAAGTTATATTCGTTCTTCGCCGGTTGTTTTGTGATTATTTCGTCATTATTTCGGAATTTTTCTTATCTAAATTCGCATTCCGGCATTTTCCTTTTTCTTTGATTCATAATGAGCGATATATCGAGTCGACGAGAAAACGGAAGCGAGAACCACCGTTCGGCTTTGCTGAATTGGTCGAAAAAACATTAGTCAACCTATTACAGGTTATTATCGCATTGCGAAATCGTCTTCGTCCAAATCAAGAAAATCTTCCTTCAATTACTTTATCCATCTAGGATGGCGGATAGAGAACTCCTCTTCCTCAAACGCTAATGTAAAAACGTAAGAGACCGTCGTGAGAGTCTCGAACCTTGACATGAAAATGTCTTTGCTTGACACGTTAGTTTTTGTGTAATTTTTCAAGTTTTCCGCTTCTTGTTACAACATTTTATAGCTTTGAGATAACTTGAACCGCTCGTAGTTGTGTTGCTGACTTCATTGCTTACACTCATTTTTCATCCTGTACAGCTCATCTGCCACTGATGGTACGTGCGTCTGATTAACATGAAACTATTCTATAAAATCTGACGATTCCAACGAGCGGTGAACGATTACCGTGGGATCCACACAGCCGGAGTTATGTGTTACAACCTGATTGGTTGTACCTACGTGAAAATCAATCCGTACTAATCGTTACACAACATCATTGGGAGGCCAGAGCAAAGACAATTGCATGTAAACAAGTATAAACAAAAGTACGAAAATAAGTACGGAACAGCACTAATGTTGTAGGTAAACGCTCGATGTAAGAGACGATGCTGTAAACAAAGACAGTGTAATCATGATTAAGGACTCTAATCAGCCGAATTTGGCTGGTTAGTTCTTAATCACGGTTAACGCTCAACCGAGTGTGGTGAAATCCAATAGCACTTCGGATCATGATTAACGAACGTAAATCGTGATTCGGATCGCCTAACCGTGATTTAAAATGTTGGTGAAATCGGCCCTTAGACTTTTGAAACAAATTTCTAAATTCACTATATTAATAAAAAAAAAGCCACCTCATCGTCCAAAAATAATTTTTTTTTTTTTTAATTGTGGCTTAATTGTTAGTTAAAACTTGTAAAATGAGGGAGCAGGATCTCAAATAGATTTCGATTTTTTCTAGACATTTCAAAACTTCAAGTCAATCACAGCCTGAGATATCCTTCAAAAACCTTCGAACCCAGGTCCTGCAGAAGTAGAAATTCACAAGAAAGAAGCGAGCGTTTGAAATATGATCAAAGATTACACAGGACAGCTGCAGAACAGCCTGAAAACGGCATCTAGGAGCGCTGTCTCAAGAAGTTTCAGTATTAATTAATTTTGGTACTCCTAAAAGGGTCAGGCAATCACCTTGCCAAATAATTTCATCATCAATCCTCATTTACCCACGAATTTATAAACTGACTTTTTTTTATTCATTTCCTATCAATTCAGAAGGTAAAAGGTAAATTTTTGCTCTTCATGAAGCATCTTCTTTCGAAAAAATCGTTTATGAAAACGTGCGCACACCCTATTATTGTGGATTCCTGATTTAGGGATAAGATTTCAAACTCCATAATACTCTATACTTAAAACACTCCATTGTATCCTGTGCAATTCTATTACTAGTACTTACTCATCTGGTTACATTGTAAAAATGAACGTTATTTTGTTCAAACCTTTGTGCAACCCCTAAGGTGCTTTGGCTAACATGAATATGAGGATGCACCCCAAAATGGGAGACACTTCCTGGTGATCAAAATGGAAGTGTACCTGTAGGCGCTGAGAAGTTGATTTTTTGTTGTAGTTTTTCTACCTTGTTTTTATAATAATTATAATTATTCAGCGCCACATGTTTTTTTTTGTTCCCAACTTAGTAACTTTTTATATATAATAAAATCATTCGAGTTCCAAAATTTGATTAAGCAAGTTCGTCATTTAAAATATTTGTACAATCGTACATACCTTCCTAATCCCCACAGTAGCTGCAGATAAGCATGGCACATCACAAGCAGAAGTTGGATAACATTGTATCAATGTGAATCGAATGAAGGGGTTATATCTCAGAGAGGTACCTCGTATTTCTTTGTTAACTGGTTGTACAAACCACTTCAGCTAACATCCAGTTATCTTCTTGAGTTGGACTTTCAGTTTTCTTGACGAAAGCTGCAACCATATCGCCAGGCTGAAAAGCACAAGTCAATAGTTAGGGTTATCACCATTCTATTCTCAGATGGACATTCATGTCATAATTGTTGCCAGATTGTTGTTCAGTTTCAACCTAAGCTCTTACGGTTTAAGGTTTTCCCCTCGAGATTGATTCCTTCCCAAAAACTGGTAATTATGATGAACTTGTTGGTAACATTCAAACCTTAGCAATGTAATTGGGATCGGGAGGTGTGGCACCGCAGAGAGGTGGTGGTTTCGTGTTGGGTTTGCCAACGTAAAGCGGAAGCGTCTGCGCCGAAGTTTGCAGCATCAGCATCATAGCACCTCGATGGAACGACTCTCGATTTCCAATACTCCGTACCTGTAGTCAAATGAACGGTTAGTACACACTATTCCGGTTCGATTGTCTCCATATTATATACGTGGGATCCAGATCCGGAGGGACTCAAGACCTAGAGGCCGACAGCTGTTTGAAGGGACTACCGCCACAGTTAAGAACTTAGGAGTGTATCCTCATTTATTTATTTATTTTTTTTCATCGATTAACCATTAATCGTTTGTATCTCTTGAGTGGACCGATTAATTCTGATCGATTCGAATTTTCGTCCGATTGATCGGCACTTTTGCCGCGACGTTTCATTTACTCCGGAAACAGCAAGTAAAGTGGTGGCTGGGATATCATTAGTACTCTATTTAGTAAATTTATTATTGTCACTGCCAGAAATGGAATGAATGAAACGGAGGAAACATTAAACTGACTAAAGTAAATGAAATAATCAAAAACATAAATATATTATATTTTGATTAACAAAAAGCAATTACATCGAGACTAGCTTGAATAGTACATATTATTGTGAAGTTGGCAATCTTGAAATCCTCAACCAATGAACATCCTAGAGACAGTACGGCTTGATAGCATGGTAACAATAATCTTGTACACAATCTAATCATTCTGTGCTGAGACCTGACTGAATACAGATCGTCTACCTACTACTTTCCTCCTTTTGCCTCCCATGCCGCACAACGCAAATATATTGTAGGAACATAAAACTGACCTTGTTAGTAAATAAAAATAATGAAAATCTAATATTTTCGTCAGAAAATAAATTGAACGTAAAAAGCGTACAGCACAAATGAACCAATGAGTCAATGCTTTAACCGCGTTTACTCTCACTTTTTACTCAAATCTTATAGCCTAGCTGAAAACTGATTAATCGATCTAAAAAATCGATGAATCGAATTGCGTAGAGGAATGGTTCGATCAATCTTTAATTGGTTTGCCCAACCATAGGAGAGGAGGCCATGTTGGAAAGGCACCTGTATGAGAAACTTACGTTTGTAATAAGCTATCCAAAGTAATCGGGAGTGATTATTCAAGAACCATGTCCCTGGAAGAGGATTTGTGAGGAACGTTCTGCCTCCTGGAGGTTTATCCATATAATATAAGTTAAACTTTACATAATATTATATTATAATATATGTAAAAGTTAACTAGAAAAGTTCACCTCGAGTGGGTTAACTTCAGATTAAACTCTAGTGGATATGACATGAAAGTTAATCCACTACAGGTGAACTTTTACAGTTAGTTTGAAGAGCAATCAAGAGACAACTTCACTATCCCCTAAAATCCCATTATTAAGGAGTAATCAAATCAACTAAATGGACATCCTTCATCCAGAAGACAATACAAGAAGTATTAATTAAAATAAGTTTACCTGTAATCGCCTCTCATTACAGATTTCTCTGATTTCGCGTATTTTCTTGAGCATGTTTCGCAGGGTTTCTTCTTCAGCAGCTGCATCGTTAATACCAGCCGTGTACAAGGACATCAATTTTTGCTGTTGAAATAGAGAAATTTCTCAAAAGAAGGAATCAAAAAGTACAGACATTCAATGGAAATGGGAAAACTACTATGAATTTCGTTTCAATCATTTCAGTCTCAATTAATTGATGTTAGAGACCAGCACGTAAAATTGATGTTAGAGACCAGCACGTAAGATTGATGTTAGAGACCAGCACGTAAGATTGATGTTAGAGACCAGTACCTAAAATTGATGTTAGAGACCAGTACGTAAGATTGATGTTAGAGACCAGCACGTAAGATTGATGTTAGAGACCAGTACGTAAGATTGATGTTAGAGACCAGCACGTAAGATTGATGTTAGAGACCATCACGTAAGATTGTTAGAGACCAGCACGCAAGATTGATGTTAGAGACCAGTACGTAAGATTGATGTTAGAGACCAGCACGTAAGATTGATGTTAGAGACCAGTACGTAAGATTGATGTTAGAGACCAGCACGTTTAATTGATGTTAGAGACCAGTACGTAAAATTGATGTGAGACCAGCACGAAAGATTGATATTAGAGACCAGCACGATAGATTGATGTTAGAGACCAGTACCTAAAATTGATGTTAGAGACCAGTACGTAAGATTGATGTTAGAGACCAGCACGTAAGATTGATGTTAGAGACCAGTACGTAAGATTGATGTTGGAGACCAGCACGTAAGATTGATGTTAGAGACCATCACGTAAGATTGTTAGAGACCAGCACGCAAGATTGATGTTAGAGACCAGTACGTAAGATTGATGTTAGAGACCAGCACGTAAGATTGATGTTAGAGACCAGTACGTAAGATTGATGTTAGAGACCAGCACGTTTAATTGATGTTAGAGACCAGTACGTAAAATTGATGTGAGACCAGCACGAAAGATTGATATTAGAGACCAGCACGATAGATTGATGTTAGAGACCAGTACGTAAAATTGATGTTAGAGACCAGCACGTAAGATTGATGTTAGCGACCATCACGTAAGATTGATGTTAGAGACCAGCACGCAAGATTGATGTTAGAGACCAGTACGATAGATTGATGTTAGAGACCAGCACGTAAGATTGATTTTAGAGACCATTGCGTTGATGTTAGCTAAGATATTTGTTGTACGAATCTTGATATTGATAATAAAGGAAAACCCAAGTTATCTACAATTCAAGTTGTCCGACTACTGTTTTCTACCAACAGCATCAACATGGAGGATTTACCTGATTGTAAGGAGTTATGCGACCTTCTTGAGTGACTTTGTTTTGAGCTTTTTTAATAGCATCGATTTGTTGCTCGGTTTTCAACCGCTGTGTCTCGAGATCGTGGACGGTCGATGCGATGGAAATCAGCCTGTCCTGCGAATCAGTAAAAATACACACATCAATCCAACATTCAAACGCCAAATTCAACTTCGTCACTTTGTCCGAAAAATCAAACTTCATAATTTTGGACATACAAGAAAAAAAGGGCCAACGAAACAATTGCCAAGTTAAATCCACAGTCATGCAGCATGACAATAAGAGCAAATTTTCAATGAAATAACTGATTTTACGTAAAATGTCTTTATTTTACTGGTTTTATGACACATTTTGTCTCGTTTTTTGTCGAGTAACACCTCAGTTTATAGGTTTTTCAACGCTGAACACGATGGTGAAGTCAGAATTTCAATATCTCATTCCATTATCAGATTACAGCAGATGAACCGTGAAGAATATCTCAAGGTTCACCCAGAAATCTGAGTCAGAAATGGAAGAAGTCGTTGTACTGTTAATTATTTAGCTCGGAGGAGTAGTTACGGAGAGTTTACAAACCTGTTCAAGGAAGTTCCCGATGGTGTTTTTTTTTTAAATAGTATTATAATATAATATATTATAATACTATATATTTTATATATTATTACTTATATTATTACTATATATTTATATATTTTATTTTATATAATATATTATAATACTATATATATATAATACTATATAATATATATATTATATTATAATACATCCATTTATTTAATATAATATTATTATATTAAATAAATGGATGTATTAACAAACCTACCACAGTCATACTGATAACTTATTAAATATTATTTTATATTTAAATTAAATTAATTTAAATTTAAGACAGAACTATCCACGCGTGTGCTGGGTCCAATTAGTGCCGGGCCTAAGTAGTACACTAGAACCCTGTGCTCACTTGAAATGTGCCTTTTGTGGTTTTGGCAGAATAAATGCTATCATCACAATTCATCAATCAATCATTTATTCACAATATTGCCTGGTAGGCTAATGTGGGGAGGGAGTGGTGTTTGTGTTAGTAATAATATTATGTTGCTTGGATTGTGTCTTGATGTGTTTATGGGAGTGTTGCGTCTGAGTTGTTGTCCCTCAGCTGTCTCCTCTTCAGCCTACGACTTTCGGTTGGTGGAGGGCCCGAGATCGCTGCGACTTGAGGGTTGGAGTGTCCCACAGCTCTTTCATTGAGTGCTCTGTAGGCCACCTCCATCTTCTCCCTCACCGTCTCCATCTTCAGGTCCTGATGGAGGACCTCATTCCGGACGAACCATGGTGCTCCGCAGATTTGCCTCAGTATTTTATTCTGCGTGGTTTGCACTTTTTGGACCGTTGTTGCGCAGGCGGAGCCCTAGATTTCGCAAGCATACGCTCATATTGGTTTGATGAGCGACGTGTATATCAGCCTTTTGTTGTTGAGGTCTAACTTGGCACCCGGATTCATTACCGGCCGTAGCTGGTATACACGCCGCTTCATACGTTAATACGTTAAATTAAATTCCTCCGTATAATATTCAAGTGACCGAAATAAAATGAACATATTCTAATAACTAAACCTCTACTAACCTGAACCTGTACCGCCGCTTGCTCTTCTGTGAATGGCATTTCGTTAGATACACTTGAATCGTTGTAATTCAAGATATGTAGGTGGTACTATTCAATTACCGAAGTTCACTTCTTTACCAACAGCAACGACACAATACCATGATGAAGCTACGATGAAAAATACGAACTGAAAAAGCAAAGAGGGGTTTGTAAACAAAAATGAATGAGGATTGTGGCAATTGGTAACAATGAGAATTGGTACTGGTCTGTTAATGAAAATCGCCTTAGCTCCAAAATTGTCGAAAATGGGGTTTTTATGTACCCCTCCTTAATTCAACCTCACCATTCTAATGGTCACGTCGAAATGTCAAAATTCGATCAGGAAGGGGTGTAATCTCAAATAAGCTTGATGGCGGGGGGAAAACGCCTCAACTGCAAGTTTGTTGAGTAGAAACACCTCAACGCTTCGTTTGAAACACATTAACCAACATGTTTTGATGTTATTTGTTAAGGAAAAAAGCCTCAACTCGCTGAAGAGTGATCTCAGATGGCTTCAGATGATGGGGATGAGTTGTTTCGAATGGACGTATCTCATAATGAAAGCGTATTATACACTTATAATATTTCAATTCACGTTGGTGACCAGTTGAGGTGTTTACCATCAAAATGCCACCTCCATTTGTCAAGGTAAAACGCCTTAAGTCGATTTGAGATGTTTAAATTTAACAAACGTACGAAAAAACCAGTCAGAAATCATCAATAATCGCCTCAAATGCCGTAAATCGATAGGAAAAACTGTTATTTGATGGATCCTCGCCACCCACCGTTCTAATTGAACATCAATCAATGCCCTACCAAAAAATGTGGTTGCGGGAATGTTTTGCAGTGAACAAAAGAGGAGTTTTCACAGGTAAATGTTGAAGCTGATTTTTGTAAAATCAATTAGAGTTGAGGCGTTTTTCCTTAACAGGGCAGTGTAGTCGTTAAATGCTACACCAAGGAAGCCACCGGTATGTTGACCATGTTTACTTACTAACGTCAACATCTACAGAGATTCTCCTTTCATCGTGATCAACATCCAAGACCCTGTCAGGGAGTATCAGTAGGAACTTAACAAGTTGAAAGAGCAAGGCACAAAACACTGCTAGAATATACAGTCAAGTACCAGCCTACCTAAATTTTGCACCAAAGAATTTTCAGAGTTTGCGGAAGTAATAAAAATGTTACTGGACTAGAAACTAGTTAATGTTACTGGACTAGTACTCACAGCGTTGATGACGTAGGACGGCGGTATTGACCGCATTTTCACAACACAAAATAATCAAGTTAAGTGGTTATTGTTTAAAACACAGTGTATAACGAAATTCACGCACAAACCGTAGGATTTGCACATAATCGAAGAGAAACTAACGGAAATTGCATCCAAACAGTGGAATGAAAACAAACTGTTTAAACTAGGGATGTATAGAAAATATCGATATATCGAAATAGCCGATATTTTTTTTGCGATATATCGATGTTTATTGCCGATATTTTTTATCCCGATATATCGGAATATCGATATCAAACTGGCACTATCGGGTCCGATATATAATAATAAAAATATATTATGTTTGCATAAATGTATAAATATTATTAGGTATATTATATCGCATTTAATGTCCAATGAGTAGCCAACAAGTTTCTTCGCCCTAAGGCTTCTATCCTTGACCTTCCCTTTGACTGATAGTTTTGAGAATTTTTCTGCTGAACCTGAAGGTTCTGGTCCACTGTAGATCGTATCCTATCACGGACACCCTTGGCAACAAAAATGAGCATCTGGAAGAAGAAATAAAGGTAACAAGCGGAAGAAGAAGAAGAACAACATGGAGCTAGAGAACAACATCCAGCGTGGAGAACAACATGGAGCTACACTGGGTTGGAAAAGGAAATGGAAGGGACAGAGCAAACTTTACGGGAGGATAACCAACCCTCTAACGTGAAACCTTCCTCATTTTGCTGTAATGCAAAATGCAATCAACTGCTCTTCGGCGACCTTCTCATCCGCGTAAACACCATACAAGATTATTTACGAAACGACCACTCGACAGACTCTACGACTACATTACCGACAATAACATCCGCCTATAACCGAAATTACCAATAAAAAGAAATCAAATATTACCTCACCTATGTCCAACATGGCCGTCTGCTAGGACAATTAAAACGAGAAAGGAGAAGAAGAAGCTATTATATTATATCGAAGACCGATATATCGAAATATCGATATTTTGTACCGATATATCAAATTACTATTTCGATATATTTCTAAAGTATCGATAGTCGATATATCGATAGTTTTCTCCGATATTGCATCCCTAGTTTAAACAATTCACGAAATGAGGTGGTGGTTCTTATTCTTCTTCACGTTTGTGGTTACTTGTCTGAGCCACGGCCAAGGAGTGAGGTTGTTAGAAGGCACGGCCCATAGAAGAAGGAATTCATTCTTGATTGTTCCATGGGCGCGTCCACACTATGCCGGTGTCAGCGGACAATACTACCCCCGTACCCAAGGTACATCGGTCCTAGGACACAAGTACCCACCCCAACCCCACCCAACACGCCATGGGGGTATATCCGTCCTAGGACACAAGTACCCACCCCAACCCCACCCAACACGCCATGGGGGTATATCCGTCCTAGGACACAAGTACCCACCCCACCCAATACGCCATGGGGGTATAACTCTGCAATGAAGCATTGGAATCGACCAGAGAAAATGTTTGTTCAACCCCCCCCCCCCCCTCAAAACTGGGCTCACTTTGCCCAGTTAGCGTTGTGCTAAAATTACGAAATTTGGTTTACAAGTTGGGACCAACCCCACAATGATCCTCGAAACTTTTCGTAACCCTCGGTCAAGGGGAAGGGGTTCAAAACAAATTTTGAAATTTTGAAAATTTCCTATCTCGAAAAATTTAGATGGAACGGTATAGTTTTTAGTTCAGCGAACCAGAGAAATATTGAAGATAATATCATAGTGGAATTGGTTCAATACTTTATAATAAAAATGCTGATAATTACCTATGTCTAACATTTTTAGTTACCTTGAGTCACAATGTCCTTTCTAGTGGAAACTATCCAAAAAATCTGAAAAAAATTCGTGAGGTCTAGGTACTACTATGATAAGTTGATAAATTGATTTACAAAGTTTCAGATTTTTCGAACATTTAGAAGTAAATGTGTTACTGAAAGGGTTAAATAACAATAATGTCCAGCTGGTACCTGTAGGTTTTATAAATGAAACATAAAGCTTAAATAGGAAAAAAAAAACAATGACCTACCGGTGACAAATGTAAACAAAACCTCTCAACACTAACTGTCAAAGAGGATTCAAACCAATCAAAATTTCAGTTCCTAATTAAGTACTATTTTAATTTAAACATTGATGGTTTTTGATTGTATGGCTAACCTGATGATAGAAGCCCTTGTTCGTCACTACGGCCTACCGACGAACAATAGTATTCTGATCACTCTAAATTAAATGTAAACTTTCAGCTTGATCAGGAATAAACACACACTCTCTCTCTATGTTTACTGCAGACTGCGCTCTGTACAACCGGTTATTCATTAAATTCTTTGTGGGCACTCGTGGAATGTACATAAAAGCTACTTTCATTTCTAGTAAAATAACTGGAAGAATGAATGGAAATCAGGCCGAAGAGGTTCGGCGAATCAACAAGGTTATGGAGCAATTTGAAATGACCGGAAAGAGCGCCTTTTCTACAATACGCTCACAAATACCAATTTTTGACAAGTTTTTCGAGCGGAGGAGTAACTTTTTAAATAATCAAAACACATATTTCCGAACATGAGCAAATTTTCTGAATGACTCACTTTTTAGCCCGAAATTCGCTTAGACTGAACCAAATCAACGTTTAAGGGGCTCATTCGACGCAGAATCTCATTTGGGACCGCCGTTTTCGAGTTATAACTGGTTGAAATGCACATTTCAGCCCTAAATTGAAAAACATTTGCTAAAGTCAAAAACATTTGGACTGCCGATTCTGTCCAATCCAATGAACCAAATTAACGTTTGAAGGGCTCATTCAACGCAGAATTGAACGCTCATTAATTTCGGTGCTAGTTAAATGTTCTGTACGATGCGTAGTTTAGGTGATATGAACCAAAAACTGAACTAAGTGCCAACATTTCGTGTTGTCGCCTCTCAACAGTTGATGGTAAAATTCAAACAAAAACCAAATGAACTACTCAGTAAACTTTATTTACAAAAAATACAAAACTTATATGCAACATCACAATACCACAGGAATGTTCAAAATCTGGTGGTTTTATAAGAAATATGACGAAGACGATGCCATGTAGTGGTCTCTGACGGGCCTCAAAAGCCACACATTTCTACGGTTTTTCAACCAAAAACCTCCAAAAAATCGGTCAAATCGAAAAACACCTCTGAATAAACGTTGTGGGAAATTGAATTCTGAGTCAAATGAACTGAAATTCCGTCTTTTTATCAATTTTGATCACTTTTAATAGATTAATTTGCACATAAAATTTTCTCTTTTTCGCTGAAAATTGTTTGAAAAGAGGAAAAATTAAATTTTTGATTTTTCGGTTTTGGACGAAAAAACGTGGACGTGTTTTTCTACGACCTCAAAAACTACTACCTACTTATTTCCACGTTTTTTCGTCCAAAACCGAAAAATCGTGGAAATAAGTAGGTAGTAGTTTTTGAGGTCGTAGAAAAACACGTCTGAATAAACGTTCTGGGAAATTGAATTCTGCGTGGAATTCTACACATTCCGTGTTTTTATCAATTCTTGATCGATAGAATCAGTTTTAATCAATCAATTCGCACTTGAAATGATCGAATTTGAGCACACTCGACGCAGAATTCAATTTCCCACAACGTTTATTCAGAGGTGTTTTTCAATTTGAGCGATTTTTTCGGAGGTTTTTGACGAAAAAACCCGTAGAAATGTGTGGTATTTGAGGTTGTAGAGTGGACGAGGACACGCGGTGGAATGTCCACGTGTCCACCGAGAGGACGTACTGGCTCGTTCCTCCCTCCCCCCTCATTTCTCGTGCCTCGCGCTGTACGTCTTCCTCCCTCCTCCTCCCTCCCCCGTCATTTTCCGTGCCTCGCGCTGTACGTCTTCCTCCCTCCGGCGTTCGACGTCCTCGCGTATTTCGTGAGGAGAGCGTTGACCGTCTGTTTCTCCGTCGCGAAGGCGCTCACGAACGGCGTGATCTCGTCGAGCGCCCACGACGCCCGCACTTGGAAGAGGCGCCCGAACCGCTCGGAGAGATCTTCGGGGAGAGCGCTCTCGGGAAAGTACCAGATCACCTGAAGAAAAGAAGAAGAAGAAAAAAAGATGCAAACTGTGTTTAGAAGATTGTGAATGAAGATTCCTACGACTCAACGGGCACCTCTAATTCTGACTAGTTCACCACTTCCACAACGACCTCCTCTTCAAATCTCAATCTGCACTTAAGTAGCAGAGTTGAAAAGTAATCATTCCTTCGAGTAATGATTACTTTTCCGATTACGCCCGTCATATTGCAGTATATTTTGCTTGTACGAAATTCACTTCAATATGAATGAAAATCTGAAGTTTTGTCCTCGCAATTAACCCTGGAGTAATCGCGATTACCATTCCAATCACTGTGGTAATCGTTATGACGATTACTTTTTCCGATTACAAGTAATCAGAATACACCAGAATACATCAGAATACCACTACAGGAATCGGAATGAAGTAGTGGTGTTGAACAATCGATAGTTTCGGTTTCCGATAGTATCGATGGCTTTTCCAAAAACTGTCCATAGTATCGATAGTAGGTACTATCGATAGTTTTAACACCCGTCTCTTTTCAAATGTCTTATCAAATCTGGACCCAGTTGGTATTGTCAGTCGTCGTCTATCATTAGTTTTTTAGTGAAGTGATTGCTGAATAAAAATTTTTTATACCAAACTATACCAATACCAAACAATACCAAACTGACTGAAATACTGGCAATATTTAATATAAAACTTCCTTGGTAACCACAACGACATATTATGGTTAGGTCACTTACATGTCGATTTTGGGTTTTGATTTTTTTTTTTTTTTTTTGATTGACCTAGTTAGGCTAAATATTATTTTTGGAAAATACCCAAGTATTTTTTTATAATAAAATTGTCATGTCTGATTAAAAATTTTGTTTGTTTGACCATTTTCGCCTGGGAAAGAACTGGAAAAGGGAATTAAGAAAGAAGGCTAGAAATGAACGATAACAATTATTGTGTTGAATGAACTGTGTTGAGAATGATCCGATAAACTCGTGACAAACTTGTGGGCCCTTGAATTGCGCATATATTTAAAAAAATAACTTCAGGTAAAGATCATCTTGATAGGTACCTACTAATTCTAATACGAATAACTGCTGGAAGGACAAAAATTATCCGACAAAATAATGCTAAGAACAAAAAAATAAATGCATACAAAAGTGGCACTGATCAAGAAAAAAGAAAAAATATCTAGAGGAGTCGATTCTTCCTCTCAGGTAATGTTGTTCAATTTCCACCTGCATTGAGTACGTGTTTTTTCTGGGATCATGAGGGTTTTCAGTTGGTTCCGATAGTACTACCGATAGTCCGCTGACTATCGATAGTTTTCGATAGTCAGAAACTATCGATAGTATGGTAATTCGACTATTTTTTCAAGCTGATTACTTGAATTCTCCAGAATTTGTTTGGTTTATTGTTTTGTAAGCAATAAAGTACTGAAGTGAACCTAGATTCCGGTGTTGACGAAAACTTATTATCGATCAAGTTCATATTTTTGATAATAAAGTTGTTCAATAGTTTGAATAACGTTGCTTCATTTCATCACCACCACATAACTCACTAGGGCATTATGAAAATGCATGACCCACATTCATGACAGGACGCAAAGTGTTTCATTACTGATGTAAATCCTTGAAAACGGAATGTATCGTAACCAGTTAGGTTTTTGCTTTGAGCAAGAGAGAAAGATAGAATAAAGTTATATTTGTCATTTTCGAGGTCTTGAAAAAAGGCTGAAGTTTGGTTTTCTTATGGACCTTATTCCAATTATGCAGACTATTATTCATTGAATTAGAACATTATAAAAATGAAGACAACACCCCTTATATTTGAATCAGTTACATAAATGTATTGATTGGTCATTCGATCAACGTAATTATCAATTAGCTGTTGCCTCGCTGCCCGAGACATTGTTGAATGGATCAGCGGTAGGGAAAAGTGAAGTTGAACCGAGTTCATCCCTGTTGACCGGCCGAAATCGAGCGTTCAATGCTGAACTCCCGGTTATCTGAGTTCAGGGCTGAACGCCCGTGGTGAACCCCAGCCTGACGGACAATCTCCGTTCACGAGTTGAATCGCGATTTGAACCGAGATCATCTCCTTCGTTTACGTTGGTGAAACCGGCCCTAAGACCGACAGGAAGTCCACTCACCGGCGGTTGCGTTTTGTCGTTGTACAGCGCCAGACCCTCCAACATCTTCAGGTCCGTCTCCAAACCCGACGGGACGCTGCCGGACCACGCTTTCAGAAAATCGTCCAAATTGAATTTGTCCACAGGCCTCAGGAGGGACTCACCTAAAAATCTGTAATAAATTGAAAAAAAAAAAAAAAAAACAGCACTGTGAATAACACGAGCAGAACAATAACGTGAAATGGAATCAGTGAAAATAATAACTAGAGCCCGGAAAACATGCACTTTTGGTTTATTATCTTCGATAATGAACCATTGGAATTTTCCCTCCTAAATATGATTTCACGATTGGTGAAGTATGGAAAATATGCACTAGTGCAAAAAAAAATATGCACCCCACCAAAATACCGTGATGGAAACTCATCACATGTTTAGTTTGGGAGTTGTTGACTTGGATTTCTAGAATTGTTTTGGTTGTTGATCTAAAAATAAAATTGTTGTTGATCATACGAGTTTGGTTGAACCAAGCGGCAGATTTCCAGATTGGAAACAAAAAATCCACAGTCATGCAGCATGGCTATAAGAGAAAATTTTCGAAGAAATAATTGGTTTCATGTGAAGTGTCTCCATGAAGAACATCTCAAGTAACAACCACGTTTTTTCATCTTCAAAGTGCTCCAGTTTGAGAGCGGGATAAGATATCGCAATTCTGACTTAACCATCATACACAGCGTGTAAACACCTTTTAGAAGGGGTGTCACCTGTCAGACTTTCATTTTTTGGGTGAACCCCCCCCCCCCACCCGCCGATTACCCAAAACCCCCCTCATCATTTGGGAATTTCAACTCTAAACACGACGGTGAAGTCAGAATTGCGATATCTCATTCCCTTATCAGATTAGAGCAGACTAAACATGAAGATCATAAGAAGTACTGATACTATCATAATGATATTATGATAATGATATGAAGATCATTAATGATATATCAAGTAACAACCACGTTTCTTCATCTTCAAAGTGCTCCATTTTATTTTATTTTATTTTCCAGTTTTACCCGTGTTATTGTTGGAAAATTCATAGACCTTCATGACTACTGTATTAAGTCATGTAACTGTAACAGTTCGAGGAATGACATATACGGGCATTAAACGGTGAATGTGGTGAGTGGAGGGGGTGCCTAAAAAGCTGAGAAAACACTATTCTTGCTTACTGGATGTACTTATAAAGAAAATCAGAGAAAAATACATTTGTTGCACAAATTTATTCTAATAAACTTTTATAAACTTGAACAATCTTCAAATTTTCATTGACTTAGGTACTGAAAGTAGGTATAATTATCACAATGAAATTTTAGGAAGTGGATGTCTTAACGTGAGAGTAATAGACACATTTATTATCTAGTCAAACTTTCTCCTCTACGTAGGTACTTACTTCTTCTAATATACCTTCTAATATAGGTAATATAAATTCGTAAGGATTTTTTAGGGGTTAACAACTTTTGAGAAAAATTGCAACTTTTATGCAAAAATATGAAATTTGAATTTACTTCATTCGAAAACATTCAAAACGTCTAAATACGAGGTTTCACACTCGAAAGCCGAAATATTCAAAATGTGCCTATTCGGGGCTCTAAAATTAAAGTACAGGAACAATTTTGGTCACTTTGGAAAAGCCAATTTTTTGTGTGGAAACAGCTGTAGAAATAGCAATTGAGCACAAGGATTTCCTTTTTTTTTAACGAAAAATATAATACATTCATCTATGGATAAAGCCCTCTGGCATTTAAGATATTAATTTTAGCATTTTTGTAGGGAGTTATAGGCATGTGTTTGTGTCTGTACCTAATTATTAGCGAATTTTCGAAGAAAAGGAAGCTGTCTTTCTCGGTCCTAAATTTACCCATGAATTCCGAAAATGGAACAGTCTGACAAGTAACACCTCAGTTTATTGAGTTTTCAACGCTGAACACAATGGTGAAGTCAGAATTGCGATATCTCATCAAGTTGTCAGATTAGAACAGACTTAACATGAAGAACATCTCAAGTATCAACGTTTCTTCATCACCTGCTGGAGCCAGATCAGACAAGCCGCAGATAGGGCTGCACAGAGGACCGCTGCTCTGAGTCGCCTAATGAGAAATACAAACGGGCCTAGGCCTTGTAAGCGGCGCCTGATGATGTCGGTGGTACATTCAATCATGCTGTATAGGGCAGAGGTTTGGGCAGATGCGCTGCATACTACACGAAGCGTATGATAGCTGTGCAGCGTAGGGGAGCACTGCGGATTGCATGTGCTTACGGGACAGTATCAGAACCAGCAATACTCGTCCTGGCGGGTGTGATACCCATACAGCTGCTGGCTGCAGAAAAGAAGCGGGTGTACGAGCGGAAAGACGAAGGACAGAGACACTGCGTATCCAGGAAGGAAAGAGAACGCACCATGACAAGATGGCGGGAAATGTGGACAGGCGAGTTGAGAGGGCGATGGACTGCTCGGTTAGTCCCTGACATCCAGGTGTGGATGCAAAGGGGACATGGAGAAGTGAACTATTTCCTGACTCAGTTCTTCTCAAGACATGGACTTTTCTACGGCTACTTGTACAGAATGGGAAAGGTGGGTACTCCATCGTGCCGCTGCTGTCAGGATGTGGAGGATGATGCGCTCCACACGTGTTTTGGATGCATGAAATGGGCAGAGGAAAGGAGCTGGCTCAATGAAGCACTGGGCATAACGTCTCCCAATATGACCCCAGAAATATTAGTTGCCAAGATGTTGCAGAGTGAGCAGCATTGGACAGAATATGTGGAGAATGTGTTGAGGGCAAAGATGCTCCTTGAACGGGAGCGGCAACGAACGGAAGGCGCGGACCGACAAAGGGAAGCAGAGTGAAGAGGAGGTCCCGAGGACTCAGCCCGAAGTAATGTGTTAAACAGTCCCAGGCTGAGCTCCAACACGGGAAAGGTAGGTGAGGTTTTAGTGAGGTTTGAATCCCACATAACCTGGAGGTGCGGTCCTCTCCACGTATCTTACAGAATCCAAATGCCACCTATGGTTCTTAAAGATTTCCTCACCGGCCTACGGAAAAAAAATCCTGTTCAGCGTAAAAAAACCCTTTAAAATGAGGTGTTACTTGTCAAAATGTTTCATTTTCAGAATTTATGGGTAATCTCCCCCCCCCCCCCGAAACTCCCCAAACCCCCCTCAGATTTTTCTATAGAATTTTCCGGAAATTAAGAGTTTTAAAAATGATGGTCTGAGAACAATAGCTGAAAATGATTTGCTCTTATTCGCGATATTCACCGGCATATTTTGCGTTCGTTGAGGCGGTAGTATTTGTCGCAGTCTTCGGTGTATTCGCCGGTCGGCTCGAGGTAGACGCGGAGGATGTGGTCCAAAACGGCGTCGGGAACGAGACCTTCGGAGGAGAAGATATACATATTTCAATAAATCCATTTATTAACATAATACGCATAGTACATAGAGAAAAGTACTGGATACTTGAAGTAAAATTATTCACGAGTACAAATTTATGTAGGTAAAACAAAAACATCTGGCCATTTCTGATCTCCACTATGAATAAAGGAATTTAAATACTACATGCATCAAAAACTCATAAACACTTTTTTTTTAAATTGGCTAAATGTTTTGATAAGCTCAATGTTAGGAGGGCTTAATGAAAAAGTCTGAGACCTAAATAGCATACTTAATTGCCTTAGATAGGAATTACAATTTGGATAAGGGATCGGTACCATAATACCCGAGTGAAGTCGAGTGATACCATGTAATCGAGGGATTTTAAAAAGTTGATATTTATAGTACAGAGTATTGGAGTAAATTTGGCGTATAAGTAAGTCGAGGGTTAAGAAATACAAATTTTAATAACAAAGGTTTGCAAGGGATATCTAGATCTAAATATAAGTCGCATACTGACTTTATTGCCACCTCAAATGATCGAAAAGTAGCTCAGAATAGAGTACACGAATGCATGAAAAGTAATTTTTAGGGCAGATAAGGGATGACATTTATTTCAAAATTTAAATTTAAGTATGATGGATTTTGCATTTATTTGATTCATCAGGGGTTGAAATGTTAGCTTTTTGACATTTTATGTCTTTACTTTGCTACATAAACTCGAGAATGTTACGGAGAAGCGTCACGAAAATATTTCTGATGATTTTCGCTTACAACTGATTCGTTGCTACGGAACTTTAACTTCGCCAGTTAGCATCGTACAAAAATCGTTCACGACTCGTTGGATAGCTCTCGATTTACCTGCCCATATTACGTTAACCACTGCGGAGTGCGTGGCCGACAATCTGCGGTATGAGCGTGATTGTTTAAATGAATGTTTACGTACATACACATATTATGTGTATGATCAGGATTGGCACGCCATTGGTAACGTCTGTTACCTCATTGACGAAGTACGTGGTGTGGGTGCGGGAGGGGGCGCAAAGACATAAAACGTCCCTCGTGGTTGCGTACTTGTACGAAGGCTGTACCCACCGTTTGTGTTTTTTTCAAAGTTTCTGGCGAAAAACACCACAATATTAGCTGTCGAACGATCCCTAACCATCTCGAACCATCCCCAACAATCTCTATCTAACCATCTCTAACCATCCCGAACTATCTCTAACCATCCCTAACCATCTCTATGTAACCATCCTTAACCATCTCTATCTAACCATCTCTAACCATCTCCATCTAACCATCCCTAACCATCACTATCTAACCATCTCTAACCATCCCTAACTATCTCTAGTAGTTACAATATGGAGGTTCTGCCCGGTTGGATCACGTTAGTTTTCCGTTAATTTTCAAAGTGCTGACTTTGTAAGGACAGCCCTAACACGTTTTAACGTTTTTTCAGGGTTTTTGATGGAAAAAACGAAGACTAATCGTGAGACCGAAAAACGCTTCCAAATAAATGTTGTAGAGAATTAAATTGTGCTTAAATGAAATCAAAATCATCTCGAAACTATCCTTCTCTAACCATCCCTAACCATCTCTATCCTACCACCCCTAACCATCCCTAAACATCTCTATCTAACCATCTCTAACCATCTCTAGTAGTTAATATGTGGAGGTTCTGCCTGGTTGGATCACGTTAGTATTCCGTGAATTTTCAAAGTGCTGACTTTGTAAGGACAGCTCTAACACGTATTTACGGGTTTTCAGGGTTTTTAGTAGAAAACACGAAGACTAATCGTGAGACCGAAAAACGCTTCTAAATAAATGTTGTAGAGAATTGAATTGTGAGTAAAATGAAATCAAAATCATCTCGAAACCACGATTTTTGACGAATTTTTAATACAGAAACAGAATTAGTTGTTATATTTGCTAATAGCAACTTTTCGAAAACCGTGGGGGGGGGGGGGGGGGGGCTAGCCAAGGCAACTGCCAGTGTAGAAGTCATTGATTGGGCGTGCTATCGATAAAATACTTTGTCCGTTCAACCTAAACACTTATACATATTTATACATCTTATTTTTGGTGTCTTTGGCAGTCGATTCAGGGTGGTCTGAAACGGATTTCGGTGTAATAATGTTCAATGGAGAAAATCGTTCACTGACCGCTCAAAGCAAACGTGGTTTCTCTGATGGGGACTTGATCTGGTTCCCACGAATTGTTTTCGACGAAATTCAGAAGGAAACTGAGAGCTCGGAACTCGTACTCGTGGTTTAGAAGGCGCCAACGACCTGAAAGAACAACAGGAAACGTTAGGGAGACGGACGAAAGAACATGAAACCTGTTAATCCATGACCTCCCCTTAGCAAGGATCCTGTTCATCTCGAATCTCCCCTTAGCAAGGATCCTGTTCATCTATAACCTCCCCTTAGCAAGGGGCCAGCCCATGTATAACCTCCCCTTAGCAAGGAGCCTGTTCATCAAGAACCTCCCCTTAGCAAGGATCCTGTTCATCCATAACCTGCCCTTAGCAAAGATCTTGTTCATCAAGAACCTCCCCTTGGCAAGGATCCTGTTCATCCATAACCTCCCCTCAGCAAGGAGCCTGCCCATCCATAACCTCCCCTCAGTTAGGTGCCTTCCCAACCATAACCTCCCCCTCGCAAGGGCCCTGTCCATCCATTACCACCCCTCAGTTAGGAGGGGAGGTTATCTATAACCTCCTCTCAGCAAGGAGGCTGCCCATCCATAACCTCCCCTCTGCAGACTTCCCGCCTATCATAACCTCCTGTGATTTACCTTCCAGTTCCAGAGCTTGAAGGTCCTCCAGCGCCGCCCGTAATTCCCCTTCGCTCGCCTGAACTTCCTCCAACAGGTCTTCCAAGGTGTACGTTCTGTCTTCAACCGCCTCGTCGGACGGCCGTATCTCGTTCTCAGGACCGTTGTAAGGTCGCGCTGACAACAATCGTCTCAACCTGTCGTATTTCAAATTACACGTACGTCAAGTTTTAATGTTGTGGCTAATGTCCCCATTACGTTTAAGTTATTCACCCTTTAGTTAGATTTGGTGAAAGTGGGACTGAGTCAACACTGATCATTTCAGAGATTTTTGTAATGTTCGTACGTCATTTCAGCTCACCTGCCCATTTGCGGTTTCACCTTCTTCAACTCGAAGTACTCGCCGTACACACCGACGATCCGCTTCTCTTCCATTTCACCCTCGTCGTCGTCACAGGTCCGTTTCCCGTTCGCCGTCGCGTGGATATCGTCCGCCATCTTGAGACCGGGCAGCAACAAGAGGGAATTGGACGTTTCGGCCGCCTGTAATTTACAGGTGATTGAGTGATTGCAGGTAAATGAGGGAAAATTGGAAAGGTGAGGTTCGTCAATTGGTCAGAATAACTGGGGAGTTGGTTGTGGAGCGGAGAAGATTGTTTGGGAATCCTGCTGGAAACCCTAGAGCTCCTCACCTCTCCCTTGGCGGGCTACATGCCCATTTCATATCCTCCCTCCCTAGACTACCTGCCCATTCATAACCTCCCTCATCAGAGACTACATTTTTATTTTATAAGGACTACATAACGTACACAGGGAACGAAGTATACTGCAGACATCTTGAGTGGGTGGAACCATGAGCCAGATAACCATGAAACTACAACAACTACTACAAATAACAACAGGGCAAACTAATAAAGAAAACTAAAGGGTTCTGGACACCTACTCATCATAATCTCCCTCAGTAGGTTGCCTACTCATCATAACCTCCCTCAGCAGGTTGCCTGCTCATCCATAACCTCCCTCAGCAGGTTGCCTGCTCATCCATAACCTCCCTCAGCAGACTGCCTGCTCATCCATATCCTCCCTCAGCAGACTGCCTGCTCATCCATAACCTCCCTTCTGCAGCCTGAAAACACGAAGTTATACATAAGAGGACGACTGAAATAAGCGCCGTCTGGAGCGACTAAATTACAAATCTAACATCATATTCGTGATCAGCGATCCCAAAAACCCCTGATAGGTGAATTCCAGGACCGAAAGTTGGTTTTTGGATGATAGGATTGGAGTTCCGTTACAACATACGAAATTACGACATTTCCGATGCAGCGCCAGTGTCAGGGTTTCCAAGCTTTATCATAGATGAATAAATGTCTAGAAAAAATTTTGAAATAGCAATTTCGACGTATTTTTTTCCGTAGAATCGAAATCTGATGTCAAATTTATCCTATCACCGTTTTTCTTTTCTCTGACCTCATAAAACGATGGAAAAATGTGATTTTTTTGAGATTATCACGCCAAAATCGACTGGGACCCCATATTTTGAGATTCGGATTCAGCGTCGAAAGATACATAAGGTCTCGTCAAAAGAACAGACAACTTTTTTTGTGGGCCTGTGTTATTAGCTTATTTGATGTTATAATTATTTTATAATATTTTATAATTATAATTATTTGGTTCCGATGTTGCATCCCTTTTTCAAGGATCACTGTGGGGTTGGTCCAGACCGGGAAACAAAAATTCGTAATTTTGCTCAACGTTATCTGGGCAACGTGCTGCAGACAGCGGACGGACGGATTTTTTTTAATTCGATTTTAGGAATCTAAGTATCTTGAAACGTAAAACAGCAAATTTTGAGAGGGTAATCTTTTTTTTTTTTTCTTGGGCGAGTCTGTTCCGTTGCTGATGTGGGCACTGGAGTGTCCCGCAGAGAAAAGTCGTATTGGGTGACAAAACATTGCTCATGTCACATCGCGTGTCGTATCGCCCCAGTGTGCACTGCCCCTTATGACTGTCAAGCGCACAATATTAATTGAACTCACCTTAAGGTCGTACGTCTGATCCCTCGTGCAGACGACCGCTTTGTCGGAGGGTCGTCCTCTGACTTGAAGTTCACCGCCGCCTTCCAAATGACTCAACAGAGCGCCGTCGCACTCGAGGAGTTTGTATTCGGGAAACTCGGCGGCAAAATACAAAACTTGACTCGTCTGCTTCAAATCGCCTGGAAACGAAGAGGAAAATGACGTCAGCAGAGAGGAAATGTCTTACAAGTGTCACATTTTGAAGGTCTCTGCTTATAACAAAAACAGAACCTTCTCTTCAAGGCCCATGCCTCTCCCCACCATACACATCCATACGTGCCCATTCATAACCTCCCCTCATCAAGGAGCGATGTTCGATGAAAAGTTTGTTGAAATGTTTGGAACGGAGGAGAGGACCAGATGAATGTTGCAAAGTGTGTACCGGCCTTCAGACGACCTGCCCATCCATAGCCTCCGGTCGGCAGACTACAAAACCTCCACCATCCTTGCTAAATTTTCTACAATCATCCAACATCCAAATCTAACCCACATGTCAGGGGTTTTTTCCCGCCCAAACAAACTAAATCATTAAGAAAATTAATAAATGAAGTAAACCAGCATACCCTCAATTATCTCTGGATACATAACTCAATTAATGCCTGACACATTAAACGAAGCAACTAAATTGGAGATCATCATCATCAACCTCCACCACTTACTTCTCGACAGTTTCGCGTGATTAACGACGGAATTCACTTCCTGCAGACTCCTCACGTAATTCTCTTCAAACTCCGTCGCCTCCTGCGAGTCCATCACGACCCTGAAAACAGACGTATCAATTTTTTTTTATTTATACGGGCACAGGCCCAATTATAATGAGCATTGATGACAGAATGGAACAGCTAATAAGTTAAGATGTTATCTTAACTTATTACATGAAAGAGAAAATCTTAAACTTAAATGAATTGAAATTAGGTGAATTAAATGAAATTAATTGAAATGCATCCTAACTTGACGCTCAACAGTCCTCAGGCTGAAGCATGCAGCGCAGCAGACAGGCGTCTTCGAAAACACCGGTAGCCACCATAAAAATGTTGATGGCCCGCTGCATGCGAATCAAGGGCTGATTGTAGAGGTAGTTTGCGCTGGAGCTGCGTGTATAAAAAGTGGGCGTACGTCGGATGGGATGTGTGGGAACGTAAAAGTCGAGTGCCTGATCATCATAGTAAAACCACTAAATACCACACATAGCATGGCTAAAGAGCTAATGTTTGAAGAAATAAGTGGTTCTACGTAAAAATGTCTCTTAGCGAATTTTTGTCGAAAACGAAGTATTGTTCTCAGTCCAAAATTTTTAATTTTCGAATTTCCGACAGAAGAATTCAGAATTCCATCTTGAGATATTGATGCTGATGAAGAGGAAGTGTTTAATTCAAATGATGACAATGAAGACAACAAAGAATTTCCCGATTGGAAGGACGATTCTGATGCTGATCCAGAGTATTTACCTTCAGAAGGTGAAGACGACTTTTCGGCTGGTGACTTTGAACCTGAGAGAATAAATAAATAAATAAAACCCCTAATTTTGTAACATTTGTGGTTTAAAATACTCGTACTTTTGTTAGTAAGTCAAAATTAGTAGAAGAAATATGTACAGAGAAGAGCCTTATCTTTGAGGAAGAAAATTGTTCAAAGAGCTTATTAAAATAAAGTTTTTATGCTTTCAAATGACATTGTTTAATTTTTCTCGATCCATTCGTTTTGATGACTGGCGATTTCGTTAATGACGTTTTTCGGGTATACACGTCTGTCAGACGTGTAGGTAGTACTACGCGATTAATATCCAAGGGTAGTAATCTAGGGTTAAGGGCGGCTACTACTGGTGCATTTACCCTAGGTCTGTCGTTTTTTTACCCAGATTGACTGTCACATCACCTTTTTTACCCAGTACGTATATCCCCCATGGGACAGGGAAGAGGCCTGATTCGAGTGACATATAATTGAATATTATTCGATCTATGTAGGGTACCAGGGCTACTACTGGTGCATTTACCCTAGGTCTGTCGTTTTTTTACCCAGGTTGACTGTCACATCACCTTTTTTACCCAGTACGTATATCCCCCATGGGACAGGGAAGAGGCCTGATTCGAGTGACATCATATAATTGAATATTATTCGATCTATGTAGGGTACCAGCTCCAGAAGGAGACACTTCTAACTTTGAATTAAAAAAATAAGAGTTACCATTTTACATAAAACCCGTTATTTCTTCGAACTTTTGCTCAAACAGCCATGCTGCATGACTGTGGATTTTTTCAATATTGTTTAGATCTCCAATTTTTACAGTAGTTTTACCTCTTTAAAAGGAGTTCGTTTTAATGACGCTGTGTACTGAAACGGTATTGTTCCTAAATTATTTCATGTATCCGTCCTCCATAATAAACTATATTATAGTTTAGTAAAGTTCATAATATGAACTCTATATTATAGAGTAGGTACCTTACCTATCAGGTTCTAATTGACTGTCTACAGTTACCCGCAGGCATTGTTTTCATCGAAACTTCTTGGAACGTTTCTTGTTGGAAGAAAAACTATTTTGAACTTACTGATGATTTTACTCAGGCCGAGTTATCTATCATCTCATACCTACAAGTTATAGTACCCGACCTACCATTACTGCTGACGCAGCCATGAACACTATAAAACCAACGTGAGCAGGCCCCGAGCCTTCAGTTCTCGGCCTGCTACTGTAACCGACCGACCCTGTGTGTGTTCCGCGTAATTTGTTCTAAGTGTTCCAATAACTTTATTGTCACAATTTAAAGTCTGTGTAATTCCGTGAATAAAGTTCGTTTCGCCTAAATTCATTTCAACCTTTTTTAAAAAGCCGACTCCTAAAGAACCTACCCTAACTGGCGCAAGTCTTGGAAGGACATATTTGAAGACCCAGTTTCGACTCGCAAATTATCCGCGTAGTGTTTTCGCGATAATCGTCGAACTCTTCAAGTGTCCGGAGTGCTTTCAAAAAGGATTGAGTGTAGTTGGAATCAGCAAATCAACACGCCCGACTTCGCTGACCACCAGGACGAAGGACTACCGAACACGGAACACAGGAACGAA
The DNA here is from genome assembly GCA_963920205.1 of Stenodema calcarata. Classification (NCBI taxonomy): domain Eukaryota; kingdom Metazoa; phylum Arthropoda; class Insecta; order Hemiptera; family Miridae; genus Stenodema; species Stenodema calcarata. Next base: position 1,083,987 of record OY986065.1, read on the forward strand.
CGCAAGAACAACAACCGGAACCACCAGGTATACTATCGAACAGTAGTAAGCCAGACTCCTAGGGTACCTGTAAGCAGTTAGACTTATATAGGTCCCTAGCCCGATCACGCCCAGATCGGTTTTCAAAGTCTTCATTTCCGTCTGCCCTGACCCTTGAAGCCAAGCACGCCCCGCTTGTAGAAATAAGTATCAAGAAAAAGAAAAGTAACGAGTAACAAGGAAAGTAACAAGGAAAAGGAAACTAAATAAATTCCAAGTAATAAAAAAAAAATATATATAAAAAAAATAAATAAATAAATAAAATAAATAAACTTTTATTTCAACGTGCGAAGGATCGCAACAAGAATAATACTTTTGAATTGAAATCGTCAACGTGCGAAGGATTTCATCATATCTCGAGCGAAGCTCACCTTAGCAAAAAGAAAACCTCCCACGCAGTCCATCTCCGCCACTCATCTACATCATCACTCTTATCACTCTTCAGCTGACTCCCAGCCTTTTAAACTCGACCTTCGACGTCATCTTCAATTAAACCTTCTTCATTTAAATTTAAGCCATATTATTCTGTCTAAATTGTTAGTACGTAAGAAACTTTATTCACTTTATATTTTTCAGGAACCTAATTACCTATTTTTGCCTAACCTAATTACTTCAATTTAAAAATTTTCTTTTAACTGTACAGGGTTGTCCAAAATTCCGAAATCAATTAAATTACCCCGTTCGAGGCCCGATCCATACATAGATTGGTTTAACTCTATTCGTAGGCCCGAACAATCACCAACAATGGAAGGTCTTGCTGACATTTCTGCCCAAGGGACCTCTGACCAAACTCCCATCCAGAGAAAACCTACAATTCCATCCCCTTTCCCTGAAATTCCCCCACTAAAGGAATCTCATTTCGCTCTCCTCCCAGAATTTAACGCTCGAGACCCCCTTGTATTAACAAGATTCATCTCCGTCAGTGATAAACTGTTTGATCACTTTTTCGACAAAACGGGTCGGAATACCTTCCAAAATGACCTGTTGTTCGAAGGGGTACTTTCGAGAATTAAGGGTGATGCTGCAAGACGGGTTTTCGCAGCAGATCCTAAAAATTGGGAAGAACTCCGGAAGGTATTGTTGGAGTCGTACGGTGACCGTCGGGACAAGTTTACCTTAACAACAGAACTTGCCCGCCTCAGCCAAAAACAGGGTGAAACCTGTTTTGAATTCCATACACGGCTGGAAACCGTTCTAAACAACATTATTGCTGCGCTCCAGAAGGAACAGAGCTCGCACGAACTTATATCTTTCGTGCAAGGGCTGGCCTTGCGTGTCTTTACCACAGGACTGGAGGACTCGGTAGGATCGTTGATCCGAGCGAGAAGTCCGAACTCCCTGGCGGAGTGCATCGCAATCCTGTCCAATGAGTTCCAATTCCGGAACAAACCAAAACCAGGTCCACCATCCAAACCTAGTAATCCCCAAGCTAACAGCGGACCTTGGCGACCCTCCTACCAACCTCAACACCCCAGACCACCCTTCCAATACCCCAGACCGCCCTTCCAACAACCTAACAATTTCGGCCAAAACTCCCCTAGAAAACCCTATCAGGGTCAGTACAAAACAAATTTTCAGTCTAGACCACAAGGAAACACGTATACCCTAGATGCGTGTGACCAAACAGAATGCGAAGGTGAACAGGACGAAAAAGTACGTGAAAAGGTAACAGGTTATTATGTGTATGATCCATTTTTACAGGCACCGGTATATTACGACACCGAATTAATGCAGAAATTTGAGGATTTAAACATGCGAGAATCAGGAATCGAATCTGAACAAGAACAAACTAGTTCTTTTTTAGAAGTAGGCCACGATCAACCCCAAACCCAGTCATAACTAAATTAACCCCCAACCTAACTAAAATTGCTCCCATCCAAACTAAATTTGCTTCCAATCAAACTAAATTTGCTCCCAACCAAACTAAAATTGCTTCCAATCAACCTAAATTTGCTTCAAACCAAACTAAATTCGCTCCCAACCAAACGCAAAAATCTGAAGTCATTGAATTTAATCACATTTCAAATGAACTACCTTTTATAAGTTGTCCAAAAACCGGAATGAAATTTCTTGTAGACACAGGTTCCACTAGGTCCTTCATTTTATCCGAAATCGCAAATAAATATTACAACAAAAAATTAAAACCTGCCACTGGCGTAGTAGTCACAGCTCACGGAGATTCAAAAATCACCCACTTAGCCATGCTCCCCTGCGGTGAACTCTTCAATCAGAAAAACCTGAATCTTCCTTTTAGACTATTCGACTTTCATACCAAATTTCAGCTGCTCTTAGGACTGGACAATTTGAAAGCTCTTAAAGCGTCCGTCGACTTGGAAAATAACCTTCTTAGGACACCTCAGGTCAACATCCCCCTTTACTTTTCAACTGGATGCCTCTGTCCAAAGGGAAGAGTAGAATCATTCCTAATTGACGCGAGGTCTATCCAACAGGTCAAGGTAGAGGTTGATAATGTAGAAAACGGTGAAGCCTTAATCGACTCGATATCCTTCCCAGGATTGCAAATCCCAACTTGCATTGTCCATGTAGAAAACTCTCAGGCTTTCGTTCATGTGACTAATCAACAGGAAGAACCAGTAAGGTTGTATTTAAACCATCCGTTGAATGCTGAACCAATTCCAGAAGGCCAGTTTATCGATTCGGAACCAACCCTAAATAATCTTGATAGCTCCCCAAAATTTTATAGACGTCAAAAGCGATGGATTGACTTTTCAAAGTTTCGACTTGACCACTTGAATCTAGAAGAAGAAAAAGCCATTAAAAGTCTAATTCTTGACTATGCGGATCTTTTCCAAGAGGATGAAGGCCCCCTGACCTTCACGAATGAGGTAAAACACCACATTCGTACCAAGGACGAAATTCCCATCTTCATCAAACCTTACAGGTATCCTCACGTATATAGGGAAGAAGTGGCAAAGCAAATTGATAAACTACTTGCTCAGAAAATCATCCGCCCTTCCAACTCCCCTTATAACGCTCCCCTTTGGATTGTACCAAAGAAAATGGATGCGTCCGGAAAGACGAAATTCCGCCTTGTCATTGACTTTCGAAAACTCAACGAGTCCACGATTTCTGATCGATTTCCGCTCCCCAACATTTCGGAGCTTCTGGACAAACTTGGCCGTTGCAGTTATTTTTCAACTCTAGATTTGGCTCAAGGATTCCATCAGATCGAACTAGATGAGCAATCCATTCCCAAAACAGCCTTTTCCACTGAAACTCAGCATTATGAATATTTAAGGATGCCTTTTGGCTTGTGCAATGCCCCAGCTACTTTTCAGCGAATGATGAATAATTGTTTGAGAGGGTTGAATAATGAGATATGTCTGGTTTATCTAGACGACATCCTTGTATTCTCAACTAGCCTTCAAGAGCACATTGTTCGTTTGAGACAGACTTTCGATCGTCTGCGGAAAGCCAACCTTAAAATTCAGCCTGACAAAACCGAGTTTCTTAAAAGAGAATTGGCTTACCTAGGCCACGTAGTCACTGCCGATGGTGTCAAACCAAACCCGGAGAAGATACGTGCGATAGAAAGCTTCCCAATTCCCCGGAATAGAACTGAAATTAAACGATTTTTGGGACTTCTGGGTTATTACCGTCGATTTATCAAAGGTTTCGCAACCCTCACTAAACCCCTCACCTCCGCTTTAAAGAAAAATAGTAAAATTACGCCTAGTTCACCCGAATTTGAAAAGAGCTTCAAACACTGCACAACCCTCCTTTGTAACGACCCCATCCTACAATACCCAGATTTCCAAAAACAGTTTCGAGTGACATGCGATGCTAGTGATTTTGCCACAGGCGCCGTCCTGAGCCAAGAAATCAATGGTTCGGACCTCCCAATAGCCTATACCAGTAGAACATTGTCGGAAACGGAGAGGAAATACGCTACAAATGAAAAGGAACTCCTAGCCGTACTCAACGCTCTCAAAGCCTTCCGTCCTTACTTGTACGGACAGAAGTTCATTTTATTTACGGATCATAAGCCTCTTCAATGGCTTTTCAATATGAAAGATCCAAACTCCAAATTATACCGATGGAGGTTAAAAATAAGTGACTTCAACTTTGAGATACGATACAAGCCCGGGAATTCAAACCATGTAGCCGACGCTCTTTCCCGAATCGAGCTAAACAACTTGGACTCAGATCCAACAGCTCAGCCCTCCACGCCACCGGTCGATGCAGACCAATTGCTCGAAAACGTACAACTGGACGAACTTCTTCCCCCTCAGTTAACTACAGAGGAAGAAGATCGAGCAATTGCCGCAATATTGGGAGAATTCTCGCGATCGAGAGAAAGGGATCTTGAAGATCACCTGTCCCTTGACGTACAAGCCGAAACTGCTCCCCCCACTATCCAAACATTTACGATCCCCACCAGAGAAGGTCCCGTTAATCATGCAATAAACCAAATAATTTTCAAGTTGGTAACAGCGCTCCCTAGGAAACCCTCTATCAAACGCTTTTTTAATTCCACCAAAACCCGCACCACAGTGGAATTATCTCATTACCACCTAGAGAAGGACGTTGTCGAATTCATTAGGGAATACGTCAGACCCAAGGTCCATTATGGCATCTATTTCCACAATGATCCAGACAACAAATTCTTCCAGAGATTTGCTGCCATTATGACTCGAACCTTCAAGGAATCTGAGCTCTTGATGGCCAAGTTTTCCACATTACTGGAAGATATTGAGTCTGAGGACGACGTCCAGGAACTTATTAAGGCTTATCACGTAGGCAAAACCAATCACCGAGGTAGTCCTGAAACTTATGAACACCTTAAACGAAGATACTTCTGGCCCAACCAGAAGAAAACTATCCAGAACTTCGTTAACCAATGCGATGTCTGCCTACGCACCAAATACGAGAGGAATCCCCTTAAAATAAAGTACAACGTAACTCCAACACCGTCCCGGCCCTTCGAAACCTTACATATCGACAAGATAACAATAGATAGGACAAAATTCCTCACAATTTTTGATCCCTTCTCCAAATACGCCCAAATGTACATGGTACCCACCAATACCAGTCTCGATGTGGTTAAAGTCCTCCTGAAATACTTCTCACATCATGGCGTCCCCAAAAAACTTATTTCCGACAACGGAGCCGAATTGAATTCGTCTCTCGTTAAAGAATTATTAACCAACCACAACATTGATATCCATTTTATATCCAGTCAACATCCCGACTCGAATGGTCCCATTGAACGATTCCACTCAACAATTATAGAACATCTTCGGCTTTTGAATTGTCAAGAAGTGTTCAAAAAGGACGACGTAGAGACACGTGTGCATTATGCCCTAATAGCCTATAATAACTCGATTCACTCGGCGACCTCTCTAACTCCCTTTGAAGTAGTTCAAGGTCACATTTCGGACGACTCCCTCCTCAAAGTAAACCTGGAAGAACGCCTTGCTAACGACTATCTCGCAAAACACCGCGAAAAAATGAAAGCCCTCTACCAAAATCTTAAGGAACGTGGCGATCAGCTAAAAGAGAGAATAATAGAAAACAGAAATTCCACCCGGGAGGATCCTCCTGAACTTCCTGACACTGTTTATGTTCAGACCAAACAACTTCAGAGCAAGACAAAACACCGATACAACCCTGAAATCGTAATATCCATTGATGAATTGAGGCACACCGCACAAATACAGCCCCGTCATGCTAATACCCAACAGAAGATTCACATGGCCAATATCAAAAGACCTAGGAAACTTCAAAAACTCCCTAACATAGACTCAAGCTCTTCAAGCTATTCCCCATCGGAAGTCAGTTTCCCCACGACAGACTACCCCCGTGCCAGGGTTCCACCTTCGGAATCTTCCTCTGAGGACAGAATCCAAATCCCACCTCAAAATTCTCCCCAAACCGCCACCTTATACTCCGTTCCAGAATACGACCCCACCACCATTACCCAAAACAAAGCCCAACCTAGGCATTCTAGTTTAAAAACCCCCTCAGTAACCAGTTTCACAACCCCCGTCCCTAAACGGAATTGTAAGGACCTCTCAAAATTGCTGGAACAAGTACCCTCTCCTCCGCCATTCGAATCCTCTTCCCAATCTGTTTCCCCTCAAGGACCAGGAAGCCCTCACCCGACCAATTCTCCACGGCCATCAATAACAACTCCTCAACTACCGGCTTATCCCATCAGGAAGCCGAGGAAAGCGCTGCCAATGCCCCCCGAAATAGACCTGAAATCGAGATCTATATCTAGAATACCCATCCCCCAAAAACCATACCGATCACCACCGTCCAGCTCCAGTTCCGACTCTAGTTCCTTATCCTCGTTTCAGGACGACACCAATTCACCACGACCCACCTAATCATGGACCGCCAACCTGCTGCCATTATCCTCCTAACGCTTCCGACCTTACTCATGATCCAAGGACTGGAATTCGAAAATATTACATCCAACTTAGGCTTATTACCCATACGATTAGGTTCTGCCCGAATGATCAACCATTATCATACCATCACGCACTACTACCAATTAGGAGAAATACTTGACCAAGTGAACCAAATTAAGACCCATTTCCGTGATATCATCAAAGTAATAGATGAAGATAGCGAACTTCAAAAGGTTGTCCGATCCCGAATTCAAATGATCGAACATATGCTAAAAACTATTGAAGGACGATTGTTTGCATCAACCTTACCCCGCCGTCAGAGGCGAGGATTGTTAAACGGCCTAGGCTCTGTAGTTAAATTCATTACAGGAAACTTAGACGCCAATGACGAGGAAAAATTTAATCAAATTCTTCACCACCTGCATACAAACCAAGAAATACTGTCCCAACAAATTAGTCACCATTACTCAATCAATGAAAAATTTGTCACTGAATTGAATGAAACTATTTCGAATATTAATTACAACCACGACATTTTGGCTTCGGAAATAGAGCGATTGAGGGAAGCAAGCTCCTTTGCAACCCAGGTAGGAAAAGTAGAAAACGCGCTAGAACACAATCAATTGCTATTACAAATAATTTCAGATCTAACCCAAGACATAGAAAATTCGATAACTTTCTGCAAATTAGGTAAACTCCACCCAAGTATTATCAAACCAGAAACCCTACGACAAATCCTTAGGAGTCTTATACCATTCTATGGTAACAGTTTGCCCCTCTTTGAAGAAGAATCACTCTGGGAGATCCAAAATCACATAAAAGTGAAATGCTTCATAAGCTCTGAGGAAATCATCTATTTCTTAGATGTCCCCATCCTCCATACTACTCAGTTCGATTTGATTCTCCTTCAACCACTACCAACCTTCATTCCAAATTTCTATGCTACTATCCTACCCACCACCAAATACGCTCTAAAATCCACAACCGACCTACGATTCCTTAAGAATCCGTGTGAATATGGACGTAACTACTACTTGTGTCAAAATAGTCTTCAGCTAACCAGCGAAAACGACTGCGAGTTAGACATACTCACTAAGGGTTTGAACGGTCGTTGTGATTTAATACAACTAAATCTACAAAACAACCATATAGAACTCCTAGAAGAGGCTAATCGTTACGTCTTCTTATTCCCCTACGAAGATCAGATAAAAATTATTGACCAGGGTAATATACAGTTTAAATCCCTTTTCGGCATCTTCCTCGTTTCCCCAGGCAACAGCACGATAGAATATAGGAACCAAACCTTAACCACCCCATCCACCTATAGTAGCCACACCCCCTCTATGGTCATGTTCCAAAAACAGTCTTGGGATTTCAACAAGAAACCTACAGCGTTGATGAAACTCAGAAACTTAAAACAACTATCACCTCCTTCAATTCCCATACCTAGTACACGAGAACTTGTATTGAATCACCTTTCCCCTAGCGCCTGGACAATTCTTTTATACGTTGCTCTCATATCATTCTTTGCGTACACTGGATACCGTTTTTATAAACATAGAAGAAACATTCAAATTTCCCGAGATAATGTCTAAAACCAGCTCGAAACTTAGCTCGAAAATTATGTTGTAAATTGTTCATGTAAATTGTTCATTTGTTATCAAGTATCATGTTTGGAATTAATGTCGAAATGTAAACTTAAAATTCCTTCGAGTTATCTCACGTAAATTGTAAAGCTAGCATAGTATTGTCTCACTGTTGTCGTGCCAACCTCTGTTTATTGTTAATCATGTCACAACTATTGCTAACCACGTAACCTTATTTGTTATTATACCTATTTGTGTGCATATCCTTTTATATTATTGTAAAGTTGTATAGTGTGTCATGATTGCTCGTCGAAACTGAAAAATTGAAATTTCTACTAAATTTCAATTTTATCTACAGGGAGGGAAGAGTTATAGTACCCGACCTACCATTACTGCTGACGCAGCCATGAACACTATAAAACCAACGTGAGCAGGCCCCGAGCCTTCAGTTCTCGGCCTGCTACTGTAACCGACCGACCCTGTGTGTGTTCCGCGTAATTTGTTCTAAGTGTTCCAATAACTTTATTGTCACAATTTAAAGTCTGTGTAATTCCGTGAATAAAGTTCGTTTCGCCTAAATTCATTTCAACCTTTTTTAAAAAGCCGACTCCTAAAGAACCTACCCTAACTAAAAATGTGAAAAATGTTGATTAAAAATGTGAAGAAAAAGGCTATCAAATTACTTTAATGACGATTATTATACTATTGTGATGCAATGGAGCGCGTGTCTTCTACTGGGGGAAGAGGTTGGTTGACTATGTTGACTATCACTCCATTATTATTCGTTGATTTGAACATTTTCTGATAGATCCTTGTGCAGCAGTTGTGGGGCAATAGAACTAGCACGGAGGGAAAGAAAAATGTGCTAAAATAACTAAAAGAATCTGTGAAACTCTGCAGGTAGCTCACTACTGGAGGGGTGTCTACTACTACTACTGGTACGGTTACGGTATTCAATACTATTCTGTATTATATTATTGAAAATCGGTGTTAAAGACTCACGTGTGTCTAAAGACTCACCTGATCTTCCGTTTTGTGATAACGATCGAATCGAATCGTCCAAGAGCCACAAGTGCGGATCGAATAATTGAAAGGTTGAATGGACGTCACGGTGAGTTATTCATCGAACGATTTAAATCAATAATAAACAGATCAAATTTGATATCAAGAAGAACGATTCGTACGAATTGACAAGGTAAACAGTCGTTAGTCACAATTCAAAACTGCGAGGTTATTATCAGGTTGACGAGAATTCAACGAGTCCAAAAGGGACGGGGTCGGGGGCGATACGTCCTTTCAAGACAAACCAACTGCACGATAAGAGACTTTATTAAGCAACGACACGGTTAGACCAATTAATGAGCCGAAACGTACAAGACTTGACGAACTAACAATGGCTTTAATATAAATTTAAACTGGGATGACTTGAAGCTTTACATGAAGCTTTACAGTATCGAATCGAAATATCGAATCCAGACAACATCGGAAGGAGGTTTAACAAAATAATATGTTTAACAAATCTATTTAAAAAAAATTACAAACCCCACTCTTCAGAAGTAAAGTTCGCCAAAAACAACAATCTGTTCAAATGTTCCGGTGAAACGAACATAATAATAGGTAATATTCACCGGGACATAATATTATTATGTTATGTACATAATACATAATATTATTATGTACATTCGTCTTTCACCGGAACGTTTGGACAGATTGTTGTTTTTGGCGAACTTTACTTCTGAAGAGTGGGTTTGTAATTTTTTTAAACATTCTCCACAATATATTTTCCATTCCACTCTTTGTACTTTTTGGACTTTACTTCCGAAGATTGGGGTTTATAATATTAAATATTTTTAAAATTTTTTAAATATTAAAATTTTTTTTTTATACATTTACCACAATAATATTATGTTTTCCACTCTTTGTACTTTTTGATATAGATAACAATAAAAACTTCAAAATCTACCCATGGGTTTATTATTTCCACTCCTATAGTATGTACCAAAACTGATCATGATGCTGATCATTGTAGGCCTAAACACGATTTTTTGAAAAAAAAAAGTACCTACGAATTATCGATATCAAATGATACTTTCAATATCGATACTTCCTTTCGATAGTATAGGAGTATCGATACCGTGCTTTCGATATTGATTTGATAGCCCGCTAAAACGTACACAGATAAGACAGGGCTGCCAATATACTAATACTGAAATTCCTGACCCAGGTTACTCCAGAGAGCGCCAAAGCGGAGTGTTATCACTGCCATGGATACTGCCACCTGTGCTTTATACTATCCATGTCATGGAGGAATTTCCGTTGGGAAATTTTTACGTCCTTGAGAAGATTCAACGAAATCATTCCATCCCAAACGAACAATCAAGTCCTGATTGATACCTCATAAGGGGCCCATTTATAGGAAAAATACTACATAGGGTTTGGCGGTATTTTCGCACTTTTTTCAGGTTTTGGCGTATAACTCGAAAAGTAAGCATTCTACAGAAAATGTTGCCCCATTCTTTTTTAAAGAGCATTAATTCTGCGCTCAATGGCTTTTAGAATATTGAAATCGGGTCAGCCGTTCGGCTGTCAAACATGAGCGATTTTGATTAACTTTGGTAAAAAGTTGACAACCCTCAACTTCTAACGCCTGTAGATTGAAAATGACTGCTCCAATTGAAAAATGTTGCGAGACCAATGTTGTAGGAAATTTAATTTTGAATCAGATGCATATTGAAATTTGGAATTTATTCACGGTAATGCTGAGATATGGATTTTAAACCAAAACAGGTCGTAGCACCCAATTTCTGCTTAGGCGGAGGCAAAAAAAGGCCCTGCCTTCCGAAAAGTTGCCTTTGAGTGCTGAGTCATAGCACTTCGACGGCATTGTTCCTGTGATGACGAGCTTCTCCCAAGTCCTTTCGCCCCTCCTGGAAGAGGAAGGTGACGAAGACGACATGGATCCTCCACAGCAGGAAGTACCTCCTTCCTCCCAACCAGCGGATCCTCCTGAACTCCAGCCTATTACGGAGCCCATGGCAGGGCCCTCACGCCCAAAAAGTGCAATAACCGATAAAATTTATAAAAATCATTCAATGATTTTAATGATTTTTTGTTGTTATTGTTTCGTCCATATCGACTTGGCTTGTTGACCGTTATTTTATTTGGAGGGTTGTAGAAGGTTTGGTGTAAAAAGAGAGAAAATGGTTTCCAAGCTTTCGGCTTTAATAAGCCATCTTCAGGGTAAATTGTTGGTAGGTATTTTCTCCTCGACCCAGTCACTACCTCTTTCAGTTCACCACTCGAAAGAGGTAGAGACTGGGTCGAGGAGAAAATACCTACCAACAATTTACCCTGAAGATTTATTTTTTTATTTTTTATTTCCATTTCAAGTACAAAATAATTACAATAATAAAATAATATCATATTTCAAACATAAATGTACGCTTACATCATATTGTAGACTGGAAAAATTACTCTCTCTGAAAGGTTAAGAACCGCGCATAGAGAGAGGAGTCAGCAATACAAATCCAGGTAAACTCTGTAAACCAAGTTCAATTAAGATTGTTGGAAGATAGGGGAAAGAACAATATGTTGATGCCTAATAATAATGCTAGAAGAAGAGACAGTGGATTTTTTTTTAAATTGTTAGTTACATTAGTTGTAGTAAATTAGTGGAGCTGAACATTGTTTGAAATGAGATAGCTAGTGATTAGAGACTTCCAATTAACCTGAACCACAGATTGCCTGAGACTAGTAGGAAAAGTATTGAAAAATCTGCAGCCTATAGAATTATACTGTCGATGAAAGAAACTGGTATTGCTTTTAGGGATTTGGCACATCAATTAAGATTTTGCATGGTTAATTGCAATTATTTTCTTTCCCTTCTTAAGTTGTAAGAAAGACACCTTTATAAATAATTGGCCCACTGTACAGAATTCAAGTTTCTTGAACAGTGGAGCAGTATGTGTCCTACTACGCACATTTTCCATAACTCGAATTAGTGCTTTTTGAGCTCTAATGAGTGGCAGCATAGTAGTTTGCACTGCTGAGCCCCAGCCTACAATCCCATACTGCAGAATCGATTGCCCTAAGGCAAAATAAACGGATCTTAAAGTGGATATCCCATTTTAAGTACTGATCAATGTGTACCCCCAAATATCTCATAGACGACACTTTATCCATCTTAGAACAGTCATCACACAGATACGAGACACATGAAGCTTGATGAATGGGTATCGTGCTACGGAGTGGCTGAGTTGAGGAATTAAGTGTGTAGGTACTGAATTTAGTTTTTTTCACATTTAGTGTGAGTCCATTCTCGTCCAGCCAGGTTTTAACGATTTTTAGGCCTATTTCTGCTTTCCTGTATACTTCGTCCCATTGCGACCCCTTGAATAGCAAAGCCGTATCATCAGCGTAGCACACCAGGTCTCCATCGATTTGTAGTTGCGAAATGTTGTCCAAGAATACCAGAAACAGTAAAGGCCCCAATACAGTTCCCTGAGGCACTGAGATGGCTTATTAAAGCCGAAAGCTTGGAAACCATTCTCTCTCTTTTTACACCAAACCTCCTACAACCCTCCAAATAAATTATGATTATTTTTTGTACGATGACAAATCAGTTTTAAACCTTTTTCTTTAAATAACAAATTCGTGTTTATAGCGACATTCTATTTCTCTCTAACCACAATACCTACATTACACCAGGTTGGAGTACCTAGTGACTGCTAAGGCAGAATATTAGCCATTTTGAAGTCAAAGCGAAAGAGAAACGTAGGTTAATTGGTACCATTTATATGTTACTTACATGTAACATGTGAGTATATACCGGTGTACATGAGTATGCTGTGACTATATGCGCTAAATACACTATATTTAGCCGTAAATTGTAGGATTTTGGTTAAAAATGACGAGAAAAATGAAACTGCGTTTATAGGTGGAAATTTGACGGAATTCTTGAAATTGCTCTAACTTAGAACTTGTACGGGATAAATTGGCATTTAAGCCATATATTCTTAAAGGTAATCTTAGGTAATTCTTCTCACACCACTTTCTTCTCAGATGAACGGTTTCAACGGAGCAGAGCGATGGTTGACAAAAAACGAGGGGTAAAAAGCAGGTTTTTGAAAATTATTGATTTTTGAATCTGAATATCTCAGAAACGGTTGGGAATAGTTACAAAACGTATGAAATCAAATTTGTAGATAATTTTAAAAGCTTTCATTTTGTATTTCGAATGGTATATCAAAAAGTACACCGTTGTCGTTATATAAGCGAAAAACTGAAAAATGGGACCTATAAGGACCCTCCCCCCTTGCGACCGCGCTAAAAGCCAGGACTTTTAGTATGTTCAATACCTACTTAGTCTAAATTAACACATTTTCGAAGGAATGCGGATTCTCCTCTTCAACGCACTCTACACCCTTTTTTTGAGCATTCATGGACTGGACTATTAGGGAATAAATAAAAATTCGAACGCTGGCCATTTCATCGTATATATTAAGTACCTATAAATTAATACAAACAGGTAGCTGTACCTGCGTTGCCGTATGAAATATCCACCATCACGAACACAAGCACAAGTACCGACGAGGCAAAATTTATAAAAAACCTCATACGACACAACGAAACACGTAAAAAATACACTAAAATTACGTAGAAATCGTTTAGTGGGTTTTTTTTCGACGTTTTAATGGATTGAGTCGTCGCTTAGTGACTGGAGGAGCACAATATCGACAATAACAGTTACAGTATGTCCTAGGTACGTGGACGGCGAACTTGAGCGGCGCGAGCGAGCGTTGTTCGCCGACGAATGAATCTGAATTCAAACTAGGTTAACCGGTTTTATTCTCCATTTTTTATAAGGAAATTACTAGTTTCCTAATAATGGTAGTTCCACTGAGTACCACAGAGACCGAAATTCGAATATTGATCAGCATATTGCCCATGTTCAGGAACGAGGTGGTGAAATTCCCCATACTGCTCTCGAGTTCATTCGCAGAATGTCGCCGACTACGTCGATTCTTTCAAGCTGCATAATAGAGCTTGGCTTCGGAGATATTTAGTAATAACATTTTCGAAAATAAGATCTTCATAGCGGGAAATATTGGCAGGGAACGAACGAAGCAAATTTCGCTCGAGTTTCGTCGTTCGTTCATTCGCCTCCACATAGGACAACCCTTTCCGCGTCGAAGCGAGCGACGCAACAATTTCGCGTCGTTCGGCTCGCCGTCCACGTATGACATAGCCTTACTGGTCAATAAGGCGGTGGAAGTGATTCATACTGATTGAAAAGGTACTGGGCAGTAGGTTTTTTGTTGTAATATTAAAAAATTTAGAGAAAACACAAAACACTTTGAGGTCCGCGCGAACTGTGACGTTCCTGAGCTGTTCTGTGTGCGCCGTTTAGAGGAAGTTGGTGGGCGGCGCTGATGAGACCAAGAGGAGCGGCGCCAGAGGTTTTTTACCTGAAAAGAAGAAGAAAAAAATAAAAAAATACCGAAACAAATGTAGGCTACTTCCCATTTTTTGCCAATATTTCCAACTACACTTCAAAATTGAGTTATAAGTTCCCTCTCTGGAGGGCCTCCCCAGTTGGTTGCACTGGGGGGGGGGGGGGGGAGATCGTAAACTTTGAGCTGGGTATTTCCCTTAAGACCTTGGATTATCACTTCAAAATAGCACAAGGAGCTGTGAACCTCGTGCCTCCCTCCCCAATCCAAGGGGTAAAGCGGTAGCTTCTTTGAAGCGGGCCTGCGACCGGTCTGGCATCTGGGGAGAAGGACAACAGCCAGGAAACTGGAGCCATGTCCGATCCCTCAACCGGTACCACGGGAGGGGGGGGGGGAGCCCCTGGCACCAGATGCATCGCTTATGCAAAGCATCACCTGCCAGCTGAGGTAGGATTCGTGGTGGTCGTGGTTTCTACCCAGACAACAGGAATAGTCTAGTTGGAGTGGGGAGGGGCCCTCTGGGATGGTCTGCGGGCCCATACCAGTAGGTCCCGGCATGTGAGTTCTGTGGGAGACCACCAACCTGCACAGTTGGTAGAGTGAGCTAGAACACTCGACTCCACCTGTAGTTCAAAACAGGTACTCGACGGCCGTCCGAGGCCTTTGACTAAGTTATAAGTCCCCTCTCTGGAGGGCCTCCCCAGCTGCTTGCACGGGGGGGGGGGGGAATCGCAAGCTTTGAGCTGGGTATCTCCATTAAAACTTTGGATTATGCACTTCAAATATCAACCCGTATTTTGTATCCCCCCCCCCCCCCAAAAAAAAAACTAACTCTGTAAGAACTTCAGTACGCACTTAGTAAGAACCTGTCTAGTTGGTAGTCAAAATGAGAATAAAGTATTTTTGGTATTTCTAGTAATTAACGCAACGGCCACTAATAATACTATGGTTCAACATCTTCTCTCCCTCCAATTTGGTGTTCGCCAGCCTGATCTCCGTGTACCTACCCTCTGGTCTACTCCCTCCACAGTCACTACATAAGAAAGTGGTCCGGTCCTTTCCTTGATAAGGCCTTCCTTGGAAGTTTTCTCCTCCTTCCTACTCTTCACCCACACAAAATCTCCTACGAATTCCTTCACCGCCCCTCCCCCTTTGTCGTGGCATAACTTTCGTTTGACAATATTCTCTTCCACTCCACTTGGCTGATCTGGCTTAAGGAGCGTGTGTCTGGTTCGCATCAGTTATAGTTTCAGACAATGGGTATCGCAAGCTTTCAAGGATTTCTGTACAGGTAACAATGTACGTCATGTTACAACCACACCATATCATCCACGTTCGAATGGCTTGGTGGAAAGGGCGGTGAGGACATTCAAACAAAGATTTTCGTCGTCCAAGATGGGCGGAGAAGATAGCCATAAAAGACTCTGTAAATACCTAATGTCATACAGATCTAGTGTACACTGGACCACGGGGAGAACACCAGCGGAGCAGATGATAAGCCAGATCTGCTAAGTCGAGTGGAAGAGTCTAATGTATTTTTGGTATTTCAAGTAATTAACAACAAGTAACCTGGTAGCAACGGCCACTAATAATACTATGGTCCAACAAACTCCGTTGTAAAAACTGGCCCGCCAAGAAACCTCCTCAGCCGCAAAAAGGAATGATATCCATTTTGCCCGCCAGCCACGTATATAGGATGCTCGGTGCTTCGCACCTCACTGTTGAGTGTGCATATAAAAACCTGATCCTCTTACTCCTAACCACCACCACCTATGTTTTCCTGTTCCTTGTCTTCTTCACACAACCCCCTTTCACCAAACTTTTGTAACCCTCCAGGGGTTACAGCTTAACTTTTGGTGCCCCGAAAACGTCGAAATCTTCGGACTTTCTTCAGTTTTCTCCATTACATTATTAAAAATGTGTATTATCAACACAAATACGTTACCAGGCCACGCCTCTTTGGCGTAGATCTTCTTCTTCGACGGCTGATCTTCGTGCGTCCTCTCGCCTGGAACGGCTTCCGAGCGCATGCGCTGTGCTTCGTGAGCCGTGTCAGCCATGTCCACCTTATCAAGAAAACGTCAAAAACATTAATGGCGTTTCCACGTGATATTTTAATACAAAATTAACGTTAACAACCAAATGCGTAACGATTCCCTCTACGAGTGTATTAGACCAACATGACGCTCTTAACCCTCTGTTTTCCTTAAAAGCGAATTAGAAGAAAATTTCAACCAGTGACTCCCTCTGATGTTACGTAGACCCCAAATCCAAATCAAAATTTCATGAAAATATCAAAACAGTTGAAATTCCGACACCAACTTAGTTTTTTCGTCCATAACTCCCATTTTTCAATACAGACTCGGATTCTACGTGAAATTTCACGAAAAAATGAGCCGTCACACGATACATTTTGGTGCCTGCAAAAACATACGCAAAAACGCTCTGAATGTGCGCAAAACACAAAATACGTACTTTTGTGGAGATGTCCAATTTCTACATGCAATGTGTGATTTTCGGAGAATTTTTCACGCTGGTATTACAAGTAGAAATTGCAAAGCTCCAACAACTTTCATTTGGCTTTTGACGCATTTATTGAGCGATTTGTGCTCGTTTTTACTTATACCAACATATGTCATGTGACGTGTCGTTTTCACGAGATATTTCACATGGAATCCGAATCTGGAGTGAAAAATGGGGGTTCTGGAGGAAAAACGAACTTGGTGTAGAAATTTCAACTTTTATGACATTTTAATGAAATTTCGATTTCGGATTCGATGACCTCTACGTGGGAAAGTTTTGAGGAACCGTTTGTACGGATAACAGTTGAGGAAGTTCTTACCTCGGGTGCGGGATCTGGAAGAGCGATCCCGAGACGGGAAGCCAACACCGAGCTCAGGATAGGGTTCGATCCTTTGTCGACGTCCGCTGAAAAAACAAAGTTATTTCATTAACGATTCTTTCAGATCTGCAGAAAATGCCCTCAATACAGACAGGATGGCCTATTGAGCGAATTTTTGGAGTAACGCACGACTCTGGTACTTTGAAATTTCGATCAATAGGCCATGCTGCAAGACTGGAACGTTTTCCTTTTATTGTTTAAATCCCAACCAATTGACGTCAAGGATGAACTTGACGTTGGGGCTAAGCCCATAGTTACGTTCATGGACGTATCTAGAGCCTTCGATTCGGTTTCACATGATAAATTGCTATAAGCGTTTCATGTCTTGGGTTTTGAGCGTTCTTTTCTTGGTTGGATGCAAAGCTACCTTGCTGGGTAGTTGTTGGGGAGTTCGTTCAGCGAACCTCGCTCGATACCAATACCTCAGAGGACTGTGCTGGGTCCGCTCTGTTTTATTGTACATATTAATTCTCTGCTTGAGCTTGATAATATCGAGGGGAAACTGATTTCATTTGCTGATTACACGGCGCTCATAACTTCCAGTCCAACTTGGGATCAATCAGTTACCAAGACGAAAATAAATATGGAAAAAATTAGTCAATGGTTTAATGAGCACAACCTCCAAATGAACCACTAATTTTATGGCATTCTCGCTCCGCTCCTTCAATGTGCTTAGCATTGGTGGTCGTACTAAGCATTGGTGATATCACCTATCATCAGGCTGGGGCTTGCCGAGGGGCTGGAGCTTGCAGTTGTCCTGCAATCAAGCAAGTATCCCACACCAAGTACCTAGGAGTGATAATCGACCAATGCCTGTCTTGGAACGAGCATATAAGGTCCTTGAACTCTAGGTTGCGGAAGATCATACCAATTCTTTTTTGGAAGTGAGGAGTTTCCTTTCATTGAGTATTAAATTTCCTTAAAGTATTATGATGTTGTACTAGGACGTCTTGGTTCAGTCAATTTTACCCTATCGGATCGTTACGTGGGGTTATACAGGTAAAACGGTGTTGGAACCACTATACGTCACTCAAAAATGAAACGTTATCCCACGGAAGAACTATTCGAGGTTTTCACTGGACTAAGCCTGAGATCGACTGCAAACAAAATAGCTTTGATAGATGTTTTCAAGGACTGAAGTATGAACAAATTTGAGCTTGTTGAAAATCCTACCTGAACAGCAAGCAAGCAATTTTTCCGCAGCGCAGAATTCCTATCGTTAGCAGGGTGTGATACTATTCAATTACTAGCCCACTGAACTCAAACAATGCCCCATTTTAAGTAGCTTTAAAATAAGATTGAAGCAATATCTTCTCACATCAGTGTGATGTGTTCTTCTTTTCTCTTTCTAACTGATCTAGTCCACCCAGAATCTACATCGTTCATTAATGTGAAAATTTATCCTCTGTACTGTATTCTGTGGTTCTATGTCCGACAGAGTTTGAATGTTATAGGTGTTTGTATTAAAAAATGATTTGTTGTAGGTTGCTCATTATTATTATTGTTCGGAGGTCCATTAAGATAATTTGACAAGTGAGCAACTCCTTCCCCTAGCACGAGGTTGTCCTCAAATGGGGAAGAAGGCATTATAGTTATCCCTAAGCATAAAATGCATGTAAAACTCACCGTGAGGGTGCGGGAGGTCCGAGTAGAGGTTGACAGCCTGAGGGTGGACCGGCCGGTGACTGCCATCTTTGTGTGTTGGCGACGTGATTGGCGCCAGTCCCGGGTCGTACCTCTGTTTCTTACCGGGAATAACCTGCAACAAGAAGAAAACAGTCGAAGAAACCTCTCGCCTGACGACTACTGGTTTTGCACTCGTCCAAAAAACGCTGATTTTTGTGAGTTTTGAGACGTACCGTAGAGTGGATCATGTTCCTGAACCTGCCGACGGACGGGTCAACGTCTTCCGGGTTGATGAGTTCCTGCTCTTCGGAGAACGTGATGCACCTGCGGGTGGAACAAAGAAAACGCATTGAGTTGAAGCGACAAACGGAGGACACGAGTCGATGGGTAGCACTGGAACGGGCTGTGAATATCTGCTGATGCAAGGAATTAGCCCTTGACAGCAGCCCTCAGCTCCAATCTCCTCCAGCTGCTGCAATCTACTGCCTTAGGACTTCTTGTCACAGCCCTAGCCAGATATATCAGGATCTTGTCTGCTTGTTCGGTAACCACCAAGATATCCAGCATTATATTTGAAAGATATATTTTTAATTTTTCCTGTGCCCGGTTCAAAAACCATTTTGAAATATTCGTCTGACCTCTGAATCCTCTTCCCTCATCTCGCCTTGCTGATTGTTCAACTTCCTAATTCTAGTTTTCTGTGGTAGAGGGACCCCGAGCGCTAACAACCAGTCCATTCCAAACAGCGGAACATCATCTTGTTTTGTTACCACCACTGGTAATTTCAATGTTTTTCCGAACGCGTGTACGTCACTTGTGCCTTCCCCAGCGTATCTACATTTATCCCTGTGTATGCCAATAAACTCGATGCATTCCCCACCTTCTATCCTTCCACACCTTCTCGCTAACAACTGATTTAGCAGCCCCAGTGTCAAATAACATTTCTAGATGTTTGTATCACAACATCCACGAGAACTTCTGATCCCTTTTGCATTCTTCTAATGTTTTTTTTTTTTATGTCTGAATCAGTGTTGTCACTCGATTCACTGCTCTCACTTCTTGCAGTATATTCTACTTTATTGGTTTGCCTCATTTGTTTCTCGACTGTTACGTTCATTGACTTGAGCCATACCGACTCAACATGATTTCGCCCCTTTCATTCTCTACATATCTCTCCAAGTGCCGGGCACGTCTTCATATCTTCATGTACTGTGCCACCACATCTACAACAAAGTTTTCCCGGTACTAATTCCCTTCTTTTTGTTTTAGAATTCCTTCGCGATCCCGACCAACTCTCCAGCCTATCTCCTATACTTTGCTTGAACTTATCGCGCCTTGAGTTTGTGGTGCTCTTAATGTTCCGTGTCAAGGGTGTCCTACTGTTTGCACATATCCTTTCCTGTTGAAACTTAGCTTGTTCTAAGATTCGACAAAGTTTTTCCAATGTCTTCTTATGTGCTTTCAACTGTAGGATATTGTTTCAATATTTCTCCTTGCCATGTGGACTTTTGAAGACCAAAAAGCATCTGGTCCCTCAACCGCTCCAAACCGACACTTAGAAGCTTGTGAATGTAACCGTAACGAGAAATCGGCAATCGACCAACTTTCATCTCTTTCGGTCCTAGCAAATTTCAATCTCTCTGTTTTCACCGGGTGTAATTAAATATTAAAATACGCGAAAAACTTCTTTAGGATACGACCCAATTTTAATCAAGAAATTTCACACAAAATTACAAGAGCCTTCAAATCTGTAGCGCAAGAAAAGCCATAAACAAAAAACAGTCCTACCAAAACAAGGCTTCCAATTATAATAAAAGATGGTAATACCAAAGACAAAACCCAACACTCTCAGAGAGTGATGTGTCGCACCTTCTACAATGTTTTTCCAACACTGCTACTTAAGTCATCGAACCTCTTCGACCTCTTTTGGAGAGAAAAAATCCACTAAGATCTTGAATGATTTCGTTCCCAACTTTGCGAATAAGTAGACCCTCTTTCGCTCGCTATCTACAATGTTACTCGCTTCCAATGCAATTGTAAACCATTTAATCCAATACTCTCATTCTACACTCTCTATACTGAATGGTTCTATACTGATTGCTCTAATATCCATTCTTGAAGTTGTACCTGAATTTGACGCCTCCTCAGATCCATTCGAAAGATCAGAGAATATTCCTGATTGTGATCTCCTCTCTTTCCTTCGTACTTTTCCTCGTCGCCAAATGAAAGATCTTCGAATCTATATCTGTATGTAATGTTTTTCTAGATATCTATATGTTTACTCACAGACAAAAATTGATTTTTATTGTTAATCGTTGAACGTGGAACGTAGTAACCAAACTTGGTGATTATACTATAAATATTACGGGTCGCTACAATATTGTCTCAATATACTCGACCTACGAGCAGGAACTTACTTTCTCTTCTTCTTAGAACGCGTCGGAGGGTTTTCAGCTTCATCGCCAATGCCCAGCATGCTGATCCTCCTATTGTGAGCCGTGTTGAATTCAGTCAGATTCTGTACAGAACAAATTCGTCAACACTTGGGTGTTTCGACGATTTATATTGATTGTGTAGTAGGAGTTTTAAAATACAAAACTCACGTCAAGGTCGGCAGTGGCTTCTGTGAGTCCCAACATCGCCGCACCGGTGTTAGACAAGTGCTCTCCTCTCTCGAGCTGCTCTATGACGTTCCGCGTGTTCCCTGAAACAAGAAACGTGAATTAAGACCAGGACAACATGCGACCAGTTCGACATTGGAACCATACTGTCCCACCCATGACTTATGCAGTACGAGATCATTGCAGTAGAGTCCCATTATCTTGTGGCTCATAGTCTTCCGGCTCCATTATTTCCACTGGAATCAACGTATTCCTGACTTTCCAGGTCCAGGAATGAAAACTGAAATTCCACACAGACCAGTGTGAGGTGCTGGTCCAGAAAAGAAGACTGAAATTCCACACCGACCAGTGTGAGGTGCTGGTCCAGCAAAGAAGACTGAAATTGTACACCAGTCTGTGTGAGGTGCTCGTCCAACATTGAAGACTGACATTGCCCACCAGTCTGTGTGAGGTGCTGGTCCAACAATGAAGACTGAAACTGCACACCGACCAGTGTGAGGTGCTGGTCCTGCAATGAAGACTGAAGATGTACACACCTTGGGGACGCTCGCGCATGATGTAGTGACGGGTCGAAGCTCCAAAATGAAATGAAGAGTTGGGCGGCAGCTGCGTCGGTTTGTTTGCCTCGAGCCGGAGGCTTCCAATGTAAGTCCCATGCGCTGAAAAAAATCAATGAACACGTAGAAATAGTCCAAATAGTCCCAAAACTGGGTTGTGCTTCAGGTTTAAGAGCCTAAAATCTTCACACTTTTTTATGTTTTTCGAGTATAACTCGAAAAGTACGCATCCCACAAAAAATGTCCCTCTACTCTTTTTTCAAGAGCATTAAACTCCGCATCGGATTGCGTTTCAAACGTTGATATTGGTCCAGCCGTTTGTGGATTTCACGCCGCTCAATCCCAGTATTGAGGCAGGCATTGAGATCGAAGCATAGAGGGAAACTGTTCATCGTGAAGGACAATGCAGATTTGATGGTTTGGCTGATTGACCAACTATTACTCAACAGCGAAGATCAATCACAGTTAATTGACAACATATTCCACATAGGCCAGCCACCACAGACATAAACAATGCCCTTAGAATATTCAGTGTCAAATAACTACAGACCTACCGGAGATACAGACTTCGTTTTGGACTTAAATGAAAGCTAGATAAATCCTCTAGAACTTTCTCTCGTCGACTTTCCTCGTGGGGTGAGTATTACAACCAACATTCTAGCAAAGAGATGACTAAAACTTGAATTTCGAACTTTTTGGAAGAAATAGCTCATTTTCGAAGTCCAATATCTCAGGATCTATTGGACCTACAGATGTGGGGGCGGGCTTAAATACTACCTAGGTATACTATTTACTTTAATAAAGATGCGAGAGACGTTTAGTAAAAAACCAACATTTTACAAGTTATGAGGCAAAAACTGAATCAAGTCAGAACATTTCGAGGTTTTTTTGACTCCCAAAAAGTTTACCAAGGGATTTCGTAATTGCAAAATTGGTGTAAAGGCGGGTTTAGACGGCGCGCACCCACTCGCGCACCAGCCTCACTTCCGGTCCCTCGCTCAATGTAAACACCTCCCTCGCCTCGAGGCCCCTCACAGTGAGGCCACCTCGGGGTGAGCCGTGGTCAGTCGGTTTTTGGTCGCGCATCAAAGGAAACTCGGTCTCTAACCTCGCGCCGTGTAGACGGCAAAATGGACCCAGCGAGGTGCCTCGAGCTAATTGAGCTCTACAAGGAGCGTGGTCTGGCCTGCAGAATTTTTCGTTGTAAAATGTGAAAGTTTTTTAAATACCTACTTATTACTATTATTATACAGTTGATTTTTGTAAATACCTACGTCTTATTATTATTTATAAGTTGATTTCCATTTGAGATTTCTTTCATGAATAAAAACATCTTTCACAAAAAAAAGTATTGTGAACTTGAGTATGAATCTCCTGTGGCAAGAAATCGTAGTGTGACAGCTAATCTTTCTTTGGCTGTGATCGCTTCTCTCATATTTGTGTTCATTTTATTAATTGTCGGTGAAACCATAGTTAGCAGGTATTCAAAATCTTCTGAGCTCATACGCACGAAATTTCTCAAGGTTTCTTCAGTGTGTTCAATCACCATATCGGCCATCAATCTGTTACCATACTGCAATCGCTGGCGAAACAATTCTTTAGCCCACCACCGGCGCACCTTTCGATTTTTTCCATTCTCGTTTCTTCTTTTTAAATAACACATTGCTAGGAAAGCAAACGAAACGGTAACTTGAGGTGTGGCCATGATGAACTCCCGACGGAGATTGAGCGAGTTTCGGTGCGCGAGTGAATGCGTGTCGTCTATACAGTGAGGCGAGGATGAGTTTATTGCCGGGCGAGTTGAAGACGAGTCGGATGCGAGGTTGGTGCGCGAGTGGGTGCGCGCCGTCTAAACCCGCCTTTATACAGCTCGTACATGTACACACCTAACAACATACCAACAACTAGGCTTGCTGCTTTTTTTTTTTTTTTTTTTTTTACCTCGTCATCCCCGGCTTATGACTAACCTATAATGAAACCTGGGAAGGGCAATATGCAAACAGTGATCTGCAGTCATAAAAACAGCCAGCTGTCCGGAGATTCCAAAACGACACATCTTGTCGGGAAAAATGAAGATATTGTGTCACCTGAATCTGAACATCTAGCACTGATTTGCCAGGGCTAAAAGACGTAACGAACGGTCATACTGCCCTGTGAAACAGAACGCCTCTGTGAATCATAACCGTTTCCACCGTATGTGATTCTGTGGTACATTAGCCGGGGATGGTTTTCTCCATTCTCACCTCTCTCATTGATCTAGTCTTCAACGTTTACCCTCTGCCCGGAACATGATTTTATACCCTATTACAAGGAACACCGGTCATAATGACTGCTATCAATGAAAAAACGGATATCGTTCGGTCTCTGAGATTTTTCATACTTGTCAGTCTATATTCACTCGGTTTCTTGTCTGTAAAATTGTTTAAATAATACCTATTTGTTTAAACAAATTAAAGTTTGATGATGAGCTAGAGACTTGAAATTTTAAATACCTATAGGTCAGAACTGGATGACAATGGATTCACTCGGTTTGTATGATATGGTATGGTATGATTTGGTATAGTACAGAATGGTATGATATGAAAGAAATTCGTATGGTATTTTAAATTTAATTTGGATGATGAGCTAGAGTTTCATCTAACAGTTCGTTAATTAGATTAGGGTGATCTGCTCAAAAAAGATGATAAACCGTTGTTTGGAGAGTTTCATTTTATTTTTTCAAACTTGAACAATCTCAGACAATCTCTTATCGCTGTCTTATCGTAGTAACATACTGTTTTTTATCAGTTCCGACGTCAACCCCCCTCCGAATGACTAGAAGGGATGATGACACCTCCTGCACTGTATATCTATCCAGCATTAATAGTACTTTCATTTACACAATACAGTTCATTTCAGCTATCGTTGTTCAGCAATAATTATGGTGCAGACAGAATACCCGTCATGGTGACTGAAGGAAGATCGGTCAGAATGACTGCCAACGTTACCAAGAAATAAGAATTACCGCTGAGTGACGAGCGACAGAAACACTCCGGTGCTTCCTCAGGGTTCACATTGGTCCAACTGAAGATGTCATGGAAAACCAGACCATTATTGCTGCCGGTCGCGCCACTAGAGGGAAAATTGTGAAGCACGCCCGTCATAACGGCAGAGGGTTAATGGAGCTTTGCTTCCATAGATCGTATTTAAAAATTCGCACCAGTTTCTAACAAGGTACTTGTCCACTTTTTCAATGATGAAGGGCTTACTTTGGCTTAAACAGGGCAATTTTGAAAACCCTGATCAAATCGTTTGGAGTTTCAGCTTGAGCCCTACACTGGATACCTCGTTTTTCCCCTGTACGCTAATCTTTCGACAGCTATTTGAATCCTTTTAAACTCGATTTTTTCCCTGTTTTGACTTGACCATCGTATCCGTCATCCAAAAATCTATCAAAAACCATCGCTAACTCATTTTCGAAAAAAATAGAGTTACCTCGTTTGTCCCCTGTAGGAAGTCTTCAAATATTAAATTTTAATATCGTATGTGAAGGCTTGTATCAAACTCACTGCTCCCGAGATCGACGAGAAACGCCCTCTGGAGGTGCTTGTGGTAAACGAAGGCGGCGTGGACGCGAGAGCAACTTTGGTGGTCCGTGCAGAAGTCGTTCATCTGCGGGTTCCGCCCGAACAGGTAGCATTTCTTCTCGTCGAGCATCAGTTTCTGAAGAGGAATCGCAATGAAATGAATTAGAAAATACAAGTCTCTGCAAATGCCACACCTGATGGTTGTGGCTTACTCAATGAGGTTTCTACTATTGAGAAAAATAAAAAATAAATAAAAACTCTGCAAATTCTTGACACAACGCTTTATTATCTTCTTTGAGCAGATCACCCTAATCTAATTCACGAAATGATTGATGAAACTCTAGCTCATCATCCAAATTTAATTCGTTTAAATAAATAGGTTTAAACAACTTACAAACAACAGTTCTGACTTATACAGGGTGTCTACAGAAATTATGGGACAAACTCGAGGAATAAATTGTACAGATAATTTGCAACAAAAAGTGGCTCTTTGAGTTTTTTCATTACTCAATTAAAAACCGATTTTTTTCACTTTCAAGATTTATTTTGTGATTTTCGACCTTGTCTCAGTAAAACGGCTCTAACTCCCTTAAATTAAAGTGTAAAATAAAAGTTGTGGATACCGTTGAAGAGAGCGTTAAATTCGCTATCTCCCTGATGTAAAATCCAATTTTAAAAGACAGTACTTATTGATTTGTTTCGTAATTTCTGTAGTCACCCTGTATATAAAATTTCAAATCCCTAGCTCATCAGGAACTCGAAAATGTCAAGACATGAGCTCACCATCCAAATTCAATTTGTTTAAATAAATAGGTATTGTTTAAACAATTTTACAGTCAGGATACCGAGTGAAACATACCTGTCATGCACCTGCTACCAACGTTTAAAATTTCAAGTCTCTAGCTCACCATCCAAATTCAATTTTTTTAACAAATAGGTATTGTTTAAATAACTTTAAAGTCAGAAAACCGAGGGATATAATATATCCCTCGGTTTCCTGACTTTAAAGATTCTGTAATATTATTACATTGTCGTCCATCTTCGACCCATTTAAAATTTCAAGTCTCTAGCTCAACATACAAATTTAATTTATTTAAACAAATAGGTTTTGTTAAAAAAATTGTCATTCATCTGCGATCCATGTTTAAAATTTCCAGACTCCAGCTCATCGTCAAAATTTAATTTGTTTAAACAACTTTACAGACGAGAATCGAGTGAATATTGCATTTTCATCCAGTTCTGACTTATATTTAAAATGTCAAATTCCTAGCTCATCGGGAACTTGAAAAACATCAATTAATAATAATTTACACTACTTGTTTTTCAAGTTCCTGATTACCTAGGGATTTGAAATTTTAAACATAAGTCAGAACTAACAATAATTATTGTTAGTTATTAATAATGTTTATGAATCATGATTAAAAATGATTAATAATTATTTTGAATTAACTCGTGTGCTATCAGAAAACCATGTGCTATTAGAATCTAGACCTGACAGGCTGCCGCATGATTCACCCTCATGTTGACGACTTTCGATCTGCTCCAACTTTGAGCCCTCATTGTGAACGAACGGCTGGTCGTACAAAGCTGTGGATGGTCTTGAAAAATTCTAAAAAATAAACTATCCAAATACGAACTAAAAACTCCACCGTTCCATCTGACTTTTTCGAGTTATGAAATTTTCAAAATTCGTTTTGAACCCCTTCCCCTTGACTGAGGGTTATGGACATTTTAGAGGATCGTTGTGGGGTTGGTCCGAACCTGTAAAAAAAATAAAAATAAAATAAAACCGTCGTTTCCACCTACAACACGTACCTGAACCAATTTGTCTTCTTTCATGACGTCCAAATGCGTCCCCACAGGCGGCTTTCCGGCCCTGAAAACCACCGAATCGTTTTAAAAAAATCAACGTACTTAAAACATCAATAACATCAACACAATCCACCCCACACATCATCAACGGAACATTCAACATTCACCGATACAACACGTGGAATAAAATCAACCTTATGAAGACCTAAAACGACTCAAAAACGTCGAAAAATTGTTATAATCGATTCTGATTTCTGATTAAGTGATAGATAGGTAGGCAGAGATGTTTTTCTTGAGTTAATTGTGAGTTTTTTCCTGCTCTATTTTGTTCATTGAAGACGTTTTGATTCATTAAAATGAGTTTTGTAACTCCCCTGCTTATCAACGTAACTCCCCTGCCCTGAAATTTGAAATTGTTAATAAATATTCAACCAGTGAGTTTGTAGCGCCCCCTGAGGTATAGCATACTCAGGGAACGTCTTGGAAGAGAATCACGGGGGGAAAACACTGCAAATTTCAACCTACCGGAATTGGGAAACACGACTAGCCAAAAGAGACACTTTAACTGAGAATGACCCAATTCTGATTTCACCACCGTGTTCAGCCCTGAAAAAAATAGCCTGATGAAATTTTCATACCAAAATCCGTTTCAGACCATCCTGAATCCACTGCCAAAAGACACCAAAAATTATATGTATAATATGTTTTTGAGATCCAGACCCTTTCCACCAAATTTGTTGCTGTATTTTTTTCTTTTAATTCTGTAATTTTATGTAATTCTTAACTCTGTAATTTATGTACCTAATTCTTAAAGGCCATGATTTTATTTATTTTGTAATTACAACCTTAAGGGCCTCAAGAGGCCTATTGTAAATGTATATGCCAATAAAGGTCTATCTATAATATACATATAATTGTCTGTGTCTTTTGGCAGTGGATTCAGGATGGTCTGAAACGGATTTTGGTATGAAAATTTCATCTTGAATATGAAGGGGGGGGGGGGATTTGGGGAGTTTTGGGGGGGAAATTCCTCATAAATTCCCAAAATGAAACATTCTGACAAGTGACACCTCATTTTAAAGGTTATTTTATACTGGATACGAAGGTGAAGTCAGAATTACTATATCTTATTCCGCTCTCCAACTGGAGCACTTAGAAGATGAAGAAACGTGGATGATACTTTAGATATTATCCATGGACATCATATTCTTTAATAGATACATTCTACATAAAACCAGTTATTTCTTCGAAAATTCGCTCTTATAGCCATGCTGCATGACTGGATTTTTTATTTACATTGTAAGTACCTACACCACTATTACTGTACGGTGTTGATTCGATAATAGATTAATTAGGTACTGCAGTAATGAATTAATTTCAAAATAAACATTTTTTCATTTGAATTTAGTTGCAATAATTTCAAATTAGCTACTAATCGCACCATTTTTGTGCTGACAATACCACGTATCAGAGTTAGATTTGGTTCCCAATACCACGTATGAGGGTTGTGTTCACCATCTAAGGGGTTTTTTGTCTGTCCCCATTATTGGAGAGGGTTGTCAAGGCACAACTCGATTTAAAATAATTCAGAAAGACAACATTAACCCGGACTTGAACGTTTTTTTGATCTCCTGAAAAGTTGTATATTTTCTGATACGTGGTATTTGAATGAGGGTATCGATATAGGTTTTTGGTGTCTTTTGGCAGTGGATTCAGGATGATCTGAAACGGATTTTGGTGTGAACATTTTTCGGAAATTCGAGTTTCAAACCTTTTAGACCGAGAACAACAGCTTCATTTTCTTTGAAAATTCGCTAAGACCCCAACTTTTGGAGCTTCGGCGTTTTTCATTAACCAGACAGAAATGTTTCGTATTCGAACGCTCAGCTCTCAATTCGATCGTATAATCGATCCCGAACAATTTCAACGTTGAAAACCCCTTCGGGAGAAAAGAAAAACTCACCATTTCGGTATGTCGTAGTGGTTTGCCATCTTTTTTGTTGGTCGTCGAAGTTGTCGCTCACATGAAATCGAGCGGACGCTCACCGGGGAAAACAGCCCCGCGTTGTGACTGTCGAAAGTGATTTCATCGAAACAGAAAGCGGCGGTTTTCGCGATTGAAGACGAAAACAAACGACGAGATTCGGGCGAGAGACGGAAAAAAGGGAAAAACGTCGTATGAAAACGTCCGGCGTCGATTTTCTCGGAAGAAAAACGAAAATTTGTTGACCGGATTGTTAATAATTGATGTTGTCTGAGCGAAAGGTGGATACTATAAAGTCGAGTGATCTCCTCGTGTTTATCAGACTTCGGTAGGGTTTGTTCAGTGGACAACATTGGACAGAACGACGTGATCAAACGATTTGGACAAAATGATACATTGGACGGAAATTCCGTATGTTCTAAATTCAATATTCATGATTATTCAATTTGGACAGAATGAGGTGTTTTCGAAGAAAATGTAGCTATTGTTCTCGGTCCAAAATTATTAAAACTCAAATTTTCGAAAAATTTTCATACCAAAATCCGTTTCAGATCATCCTGAATCAACTGCCAAAATACACCAAAAAATTATAATATAATTTTTATATTAACCCTTTTAGGGCCAAGACGGGGATGGTAGCTACTTCTTTTAAGCCGGGAATACACTTGAGCAGAGGCAGGCCGCGCACCGCACGCGCAGCCTATGCGCGGCGCGATGCTCAAGTGTGTACGGGTCCCCAACACCGCGGCAAACAGGCTCGTGCGGTGCGCGGCCTGAGCCATCGACTGTCGGTCCATCAAAGTGAGCACGGACCGCGGCAGGCTCGTGCGGTGCGCAGTGTGGACGGAATTCAGTCGATTCAGAGCTGCGAACAGAGCCGCGGCACACGTAAGTGATAATGTGTGATAACGTGTGATAACCTACCTCCCCACTTTGAAATTACCTACTAGGTACTCGTTTGGTTATAACCGTTTTGTTAATTATAGGCTCGTTTTGTATAATTGTAAAAAAAAAAAGTACGAAGATAATATGGACCGTGTTTTGTAAAAACCAGCCAAGTCGACTTGGCGGCCACATTGAGTTAGCTTCATAGTCTGATTCTGGAAATAGTTCTCCATCGTCTACAGTTATCGTTTTCACGATTTGACTGCCATCGGCTGTAAATTTTTGAAAATAATCAACCATAGACGATGGAGAACTATTTCCAGAATTAGAATATGAAGCTAACTCAATGTGGCCGCCAAGTCGACTTGGCTGGTTGTTGCAAAACACGGTCCATATTTGAGGTAAGTAGTGTACAGCACCTGTTCCACGCAGCAAGGATCGAATTTTTGAAGAAAAACAAAAGTAAAGTAGGCTAATACGCTATTTTTTTATTATGGACCTCAGTATTTGTGATTTTGGACCTCTGGGTGCAATCAAAACGGGCCGCGACTACTTGCAACCAATTCAACATCCTACAAACGTGATGAACGGCTCACAAATAATTTTGAATTACATTAAAAACACGTAACAACATTAAATGTTGTTACGTGTTTTTAATGTAATTCAAAATTATTTGTAATTAAAATGCTATACTTAGGGCCGGTTTATCAATTGCATTTGATCGCCGATTAAACTCCAACTATCGCTGAATGACACCGTCGATGTCAAGTTTTCCTTCTTGGCCATTCGTTTGATCTTATAACTAACTTTTAGATGTAGAAATGCCCTGTTAACCTTGTTGAAAGTAAATAAATAACGTAAGGGTTTAATAGTGTTTTTTCTATCTGTTATTTCCATTTTATTAAAATTTAATTCACTGTGTGAAAAAGTGCTCATATGATTCGATAGTCTTCAGTATCGAACATTTTTATTCGATATCTGAGTAGTATCGAATATTTGTTTCGATACTAGTATCGAGTAATGGTATCGAATATTTTGTGGTATTGCCCATCACTGGACGTAGATGTTGTGTTTCTGCCACTTTTCTGTCTTGATCCGTCGTAGTGGACACCAGTTGCACCGCGCAATGTTGGATCAGGGCTGAGCATGTGCGCCTCGCTGTAATTTGAAAATTTGTATCGCGGCACATCACATCGCGGCACATGGCATCGCGCCGCGCATAGGCTGCGCGTGCGGTGCGCGGCCTGCCTCTGCTCAAGTGTATTCCCGGCTTTATAGAAAACTGTTTCCGGCGTAGGTAGGTGGAATTACAAACCCTGGAATCAAATCGGTTCATTTTATTTAAAAATTCCGAGGTATCCAAATTTGAGTTTTACAGAAAATTCGAAATGATGTTCTACACTTCTACATGATGTTCCGTAGGTACCGAGAAAGTGCCTTCACTTGAAGTAATTTTGAATTTTTCCAAAATTTGGTGGTAGGTAGGTACTTATCCAAATTTAAGGTTTTCAAAAAGTACTCAAACCCCTCAAAACTACTCACACTTGGTGTATTAATCGTGTTAGATGACTGTAGTTGACTTCCTAGTCTGTTAACTACCAACTAGTAGTAAGTAATAAGTACAAAACCGAGTTGTTCATTTGCAACTGCTAATTAACTACTAGTTAAAGTTGGTCGATGCACGTGACACTCAACCCATTCACAATCGATTTTATTTTCCTACTCGAGACAACTTGAACTTGATCAACTCGTGTTCAAGTGAATTAGCTTTGGATGCAAGATGACGGAAGAGAAAAACCAAACTGTGATGAGTGGACTTATCAGTGACGTCAGCGCTCGAACGGGGGTTTGAGAAAGTAGTTGTCATCTCTGTCTGTCATCTCGTTAAGTGAAGTGGAAGAATATAATCTACTTGTTACCTCCCATTACGTAGTATAGTAGGGTTTTCTGTGTCAATATTCACCTGCCTGTTGTGACTCACAACTTGTGAGGTTACGAGTAGCGTGTTGTTGGGTGCTATTCGTATGAGTGTATTTAAACGATCAATTTGTATCAAAATATCATCATCAATCGATTGCTCAGTGTCACAGGTTCACAGTGAAATTTCCACAAGTTTTTGTCGGTTTTGTTGACTGTTAGCGGTCCGTCGACGTTGCTACTGTAACAGGTGCAGTGTTCCTGATGGCTGAAGGCGCGGATTCATCAATCGCACGAGTTTCCTCTGTCAGTTCACTCGGAGGTACGAGAGATTTTCAATAGGAAAACGAGAGTATTTTCAAAAACAAATCGTCTACTTCCACTGAAATATCACGTAACTGTTAGACCGGTTTTCAGTGACTAAACCGCCGTCAGTAATAAAACAACACTCACATGTAGAATAGACGTTTATTGGCATATACATTTACAATAGGCCTATTGGGGCCCTTAAGGTTGTAAATACAAAAAAATTACAAAATAAATAAAATCATGGCCTTTAGATGTCAGTGGAAATAGACGATTTCTTCAAATACTCTTGTTTTCCCTAACGTGGGTTTCCACGAGTTCCTTCGCCTCATGATTTAGTTCGTAGAGATTTTCAAGGTAAAACTGTAGTATAACGTACTCAGCCCCGATTAGTTTCTGAATCACAATTTCGATTTCTGCGTCGATGACATCCGAAAATGGACGAAAATCAATCAGTTTCGAGTTGTTCGTACGTGAAAATGTAAAAAAAACTTGACGTTACACCGAATTCAGAAGGCGAATAAGCTGTAGGATGAGTCCACGAGGGGGTTGTAGTCGAATCTAGTGTCAGGGAAATCATCCAAATTTGATGTCGATTGTAAGAGAAACCTTCACCGTCAAGTCGTTATAACCTCACAGTGTGGACGTGTGTGAGAAATAACGAGTTCAACTGTGAACAATTTACATGCCTTTAATTACCATTTACATGATTAAAATATATAAAAAGTACTGAGAACCGCGTAGGATTTACCCTCAAAACCCACTAATGACTGTTACTGGTTACCTGCCATTTTGTAGAGAACCGCTAGGCCTACTTGTAAGTACTTTTTTGGTCTCAAATGAAAGCTAATTAAATTTACTACAACTTCATTTCGCATAATATTTGACGAGGGGTGAGTATTTTAGAAGATATTCCACAAACAATGTGACATTTTTACAGAATTTCTCACTTTTGGGGAAAAATGGCCTTTTCTTGAAAGGATGTATCTGGAGAAAGAAGAACCGTAGAAACGTCGCTCTGGTACCAAATTGTGGCAAATTTAGTCTTCTTTTAAAGTCAATACGGTGACCATACCCGTCAGACCAATTCTTCATGGAGATATGGAGCAAAAACCGAAAAAAGTGCGAAAATGTCGTGGTTTTTCGGCCATACCGGCCATTTCCCGAGGTCTTTGCATTTTGGAAGAACTGGATTATTACTGCTGTTTGAGGTCCAAACAACGTATCAAAAAATCAGAACGGCAGGTCTTCATGCAAGCACGGATGTACATCTTGACTGGACTAAAAACAACGTTTATAATGTGAAACATATTCAAAACGTCAGGTGATTTCACAGTTGAAAACAGAAAAACCCTCTCGATATCACAGTGTTTAAGTGTAGTTTCACTTCCTCGACAGACTTCAATATTCACGAGAAACAAGGGCATATTTGGGCTGATGGCAGTTACTAGATGTCGTTTCTTTTTCACGTGTTCATGTCGCTGTTTAATTTTTTGGTTTATTATAAAATTTAACCCCCCCCCCCCCAAATTTGTTGGTTTACGTTTCAAGATAAGTAGATTCAGAAAATCGAATAAAAAACTCTGCAAATTCTACACAACGGTTTATTATCATCTTTGTACAGATCACCCTTCTGTCTCGATTGCTGAATGATAGATTAATTATTATTATGAATTATCATTAATTATTAATAATTATTATCAAGATGTGTAAATTATTAATATTTATTGTTGGTTATTAATGATTTTTATGTATTGACATTTTCAAAACAGTCCTATCTTGTTATAGAAGATGCAGCGCCTATTGACCCCCTGAATCCTGAACTGGATCTCATGGAAGTCAAAGAGGAGGAACGAGATTCTGAAGAAGAACCAGTTATCAAGTGTGAACCTCCTTCTGCCGATGGTAAGAACTGTTTTTTGGAATCATCTAAATTGAATATGAATGACATTGGCGACCCAATAACAGTCCTGTCTTGTTATAGAAGATGCAGCGCGTATTGACCCCCTGAATCCTGAACTGGTTCTCATCGACGTCAAAGTGGAGGAACAAGATTCTGAAGAAGAATCAGTTATTTCTCCTGCCGATGGTAAGAACCGTTTTTTGGAATCATCTAAATCAAATATGGATGACATTGGCGACCCAATAACAGTCCTGTCTTGTTATACAAGATGCAGCGCCTATTGACCCCCTGAATCCTGAACTGGATCTCATCGACATCAAAGTGGAGGAACAAGATTCTGAAGAAGAATCAGTTATTTCTCCTGCCGATGGTAAGAACCGTTTTTTGGAATCATCTAAATCAAATATGGATGACATTGGCGACCCAATAACAGTCC
The DNA here is from genome assembly GCA_963920205.1 of Stenodema calcarata. Taxonomy (NCBI): domain Eukaryota; kingdom Metazoa; phylum Arthropoda; class Insecta; order Hemiptera; family Miridae; genus Stenodema; species Stenodema calcarata. The sequence goes on from OY986065.1 coordinate 1,118,956, forward strand.
TGTCTTGTTATACAAGATGCAGCGCCTATTGACCCCCTGAATCCTGAACTGGATCTCATCGACATCAAAGTGGAACATGATTTTGAAGAAGAACCAGCTATTACGAGTGAACCTCCTTCATCCGATGGTAAGAACTGTTTTTGGTTACTGTTTTGGTACATTCTGAACTCCCAGCTGGCTATAGGACCACCACAGATACTTTGCATCCCTTTGGCGCATTCTTCTGGAGAACGTAGAACTAATTATCTCTCATCGTCAAGCAGATTCCCATGCTTACGATAATTTTTCTGGAATTTCTCTCCTCAAAAGTGACATTTTTGATTCAAAACAACACAAGACGCCATTTTGTTCACAGAGCATCCACTACACTAACATCAAATTTCTCACTGCTCCAATGTGAAGGTCGACTCGATCTTTACAGTTCACAAATCCGCTACCCCCTAGGAATCCAAATTCAAAACTTTTTTTTCTGTTTTAACAGAAGAGAAACCGTACGCATGCAAGCTATGCAACTACAAGGCTGCTCAGCCCTCAAATCTTTCAAGTCACATGAGAACCCACACAGGTACCTGCAGGTTTAGTTACTAAAACTATAATTCCATATATTTACTCTAGTAAATCCTTGTGCTTTACCCTAGTGAATCCCTAGTAAATGTATTTACCCTAAGTAACCATCCTTTCATTCTTCTAAGTGAATAGGTTTTTTTTTTTTTTTTTTTTTTTTTTTTACATGGACGAGATTTACCTTATCTTGAATTATACTCTGAGTGATTTGGGAAATATGTAGGCATAGCCCCATTATGAATGGGACGTACTTACCTGTTAAATTGACAGTCACACTACCTACTTACATTTTAGGTAGGTACCTACTTATTTTTGTATCATTAACTATTAGGTCACAACATACATGTACCTAACTATTCATTCCTAATAATGTTGCAATGCCCTTCTATCATTTACTGTATGTATCAAGAAGAGTTTCAGGGAGAATGACATTTGGGAGAGGAATTTAGTATGTAGACTTAGTAAACACTGCTGGGAATTTGATAGTCTACTGGATATTAGATTTGAAATAACCCTTTATGTATGGCCTTTTAAACAATGGTGTTGTGGAGGATTACAATTTGAAAGTCTAGAGAATGAAATCCTCAGGAAAGGGAGGGCTACCTGGTTCGCTACTCTAAATTTAATATGAGCCCCAAGGGGTTTGAAGGACCACCAAAGGACTACCTTTGGACAAATATTGAGTAAATTTACGCCTTTACCTTGAATTTGGGAGGCTTTTCAAATGAAGAGGGCAGAAGGAGGATTGAAGGAGAGGAAAGGTTCCCTGCTAAGGGTGAAAATGAGGGTATGATGATATGGTGGCAATGAGGTGGCAAAATCCTTCCTTTGATTCAAATTTGGGTGGAGGCTACAAAAGGGGGTAGATTTAATTATTTTTGAAAGGGCAGGAGCAAAGTGGCTCAAGGGCTTCTACATGGGAGCACCAGTCACCAATGCAGAGGTCCAGAGAGAGGGGGGCGATTACCTACTACATTGTCACCAACTGAGTAAGATTTTACCTTTTTATGTGATATTAGACAAGGCGCTAGCTGGTGTTCAAGATGGTTTTTCCTGAAGAAGCAGTTTTGACACCAGATTCCTGTCAACATTCTGTATCCATTGAAAAACACAAAGAGATGATGAACTTTAGTTGAACAACTTGATCCACTTCCAATTGTGTGGATTCTACTAATCATATTGTTTACTAACCCATGCTAGCATGGAAGAAATCTTTACCCATTTCTTAAGGATGGCGGACTGCCAAATATTTATCCCCCCCCCCCCCAGGAATCCAAGATCAAAACTTTTTTTCTTTTGGCAGGCGAGAAACCTTACTCATGCAAGCTATGCGACTACAAGGCTGCTCAGCGCTCAAATCTTTCAAGGCACATGAGAACCCACACAGGTACCTGCAGGTTTAGTTACTAAAACTATAATTCCATATATGCCAGGGCTTGTAATTCCACTGAGTGCTTGTAATTCGAATCATTGATGAAGTAAGCATCCTTTTGACTATTAGGGCTGCAGTTCTGCCCCCACTGTTATCCCCCCCCCCCCCGACACCAAATTCCAATCTGTTACTTTTTTTCTTTTGATTTGGCAGGAGAAAAACCATACTCATGCGAGATATGTGACTTCAAGGCTACTCAGCATAGAGATGTTACAAGACACATGAGAACCCACACAGGTACCTGCAGGTTTAGTTACTAAAACTATAATTCCAAATATTTACCCTAGTGCCACTGAGTGTTTGTCATTCTCCTAAATGAATATGGATGATATATATAAGAAACGTCTTCTGTCTTGCCGATTGAGTTTTTAAAAAGTTTTTATTCGGAAATAGACAGACAATGACGGTGTAGATGGTAATTACACAATTGGTGAATATGGTAGTTCGGTGGATAGTTCACTGATGATAGTTCACAAACTTCAGATGATGGGAAAATAGGAACTTGATGTTGACACACAGCGAAACGGGGACGCGGAGTAACAGGCGACACGCACACAGCAAATGCACAACAAGAACTGGCTCGCGGAGGCTGAGGCCCTTCCTTATATAATGTTGGTAGCTGCTGTATCAGCAATGGGGGTATATCATGATATAATTTATATAGGTATATGAGGTATATATACCTCATCTTGAAGTATACTTTGATTTGAAAAATATGTAGCTAAAGCCTCATTATGAATGGCGGGGCTTCCCATCATTGTTGATTGCTTGAAGATTGCACACTGTAAAAAATTTAAGCCCCCAGGAATCCAAATTCAAAACTTTTTTCTCTGGTTTGGCAGGAGCAAAACCATACTCATGCAAGCTGTGCGACTACAAGGCTGCTGCCTCTGGTACTCTTTCAAGGCACATGAGAACTCACTCAGGTACCTGCAGGTTTAGTTTCTAAAACTATAATTCCATATATGCCAGGGCTTGTAATTCCACTGAGGGCTTGTAGTTCACATCATTGATGAAATAACCATCCTTTCATTCTTTTAAGTGAATGGGATGACCTCATCTTGAAGTATACTTTGATTTGAAAAATATGTAGCTAAAGCCTCATTATGAATGGCAGGTCTTCCCATCATTATTGATTGCTTGAAGATTGCACACTGTAAAACCTTTAACCCCCCAGGAATCCAAATTCAAAACTTTTTTTTCTGGTTTCACAGGAGAGAAACCATACTCTTGCAAGCAATGCAACTACAAGGGTACTCAGCAAAGAGATCTTACAAGACACATGAGAACCCACACAGGTACCTGCAGGTTTAGTTACTAAAACTATAATTCCATATATACAACTTAGTGCCACTGACTGCTTGTCATTTCCATCATTGATGAAGTAACCATCTTTTCATTCTTCTAAGTGAATAGATGTTTTTTTCTCATATGGATTAGATTTACCTCATCTTGAATTATACTCTGAGTGATTTGGGAAATATGTAGGCATAGCCCCATTATGAATGGGAAGTACCTGTTAAATTGACAGTCACACTACCTACTTACATTTTAGGTAGGTACCTACTTATTTTTGTATCATCAACTATTAGGTCACAACATACATGTACCTAACTATTCATTCCTAATAATGTTGCAATGCCCTTCTATCATTTACTGTATGTATCAAGAAGAGTTTCAGGGAGAATGACATTTGGGAGAGGAATTTAGTATGTAGACTTAGTAACCACTCCTGGTAATTTGATAGTCTACTGGATATTAGATTTGAAATAACCCTTTATGTATGGCCTTCTAAACAATGGTGTTGTGGAGGATTACAATTTGAAAGTCTAGAGAATGAAATCCTCAGGAAAGGGAGGGCTACCTGGTTCGCTACTCTAAATTTAATATGAGCCCCAAGGGGTTTGAAGGACCACCAAAGGACTACCTTTGGACAAATATTGAGTAAATTTACGCCTTTACCTTGAATTTGGGAGGCTTTTCAAATGAAGAGGGCAGAAGGAGGACTGAGGGAGAGGAAAGGTTCCCTGCTAAGGGTGAAAATGAGGGTATGATGATATGGTGGCAATGAGGTGGCAAAATCCTTCCTTTGATTCAAATTTGGGTGGAGGCTACAAAAGGGGGTAGATTTAATTATTTTTGAAAGGGCAGGAGCAAAGTGGCTCAAGGGCTTCTACATGGGAACAGCAGTCACCAATGCAGAGGTCCAGAGAGAGGGGGGCGATTACTAGATTGTCACCAACTGAGTAAGATTTTACCTTTTTATGTGATATTAGACAAGGCGCTAACTGGTGTTCAAGATGGTTTTTCCTGAAGAAGCAGTTTTGACACCAGATTCCTGTCAATATTCTGTATACATTGAAAAACACAAAGAGATGATGAACTTTAGTTGAACAACTTGATCAACTTCCAATTGTGTGGATACTACTAATCATATTGTTTACTAACCCATGCTAGCATGGAAGAAATCTTTACCCATTTCTTTAGGATTGCAGACTGCCAAATATTCATGACTCCCCCCCCCCCCCCCCCCCCGCAGGAATCCAAGTTCAAAACTTTTTTTATTTTTACAGGCGAGAAACCTTACTCATGCAAGCTATGCGACTACAAGACTGCTCAGCCCTCAAATTTTCCAAGGCACATGAGAATCCACACAGGTACCTGCAGGTTTAGTTTTTAAAATTATAATTCCAAATATGCCAGGGCTTGTAATTCCACTGAGGGCTTGTAGTTCACATCATTGATGAAGTAACCATCCTTTCATTCTTTTAAGTGAATGGGATGACCTCATCTTGAAGTATCTTTGATTTGAAAAATATGTAGCTAAAGCCTCATTATGAATGGCGGGGCTTCCCATCATTATTGATTGCTTGAAGATTGCACACTGTAAAACATTTAACCCCCCAGGAATCCAAATTCAAAACTTTTTTTCTGGTTTGGCAGGAGAGAAACCACACTCATGCCAGGTATGCGACTACAAGACTGCTTACTCCAGTCATCTTTCAAAGCACATGAGAATCCACACAGGTACCTGCAGGTTTAGTTACTAAAACTATAGTTCCATATATTTACCCTAGTGCCACTGACTGCTTGCCATTTGCATCATTGATGCATCCTTTCTTTCTTCTGAGTGAATAAGTGATGTTTCCTCCATAAACGTGGATGTGATTTACCTCATCTTGAAGTATACTTTTATGGGATTCCTTGGATTGACGAAAATAACCAGAAGCTTGACTTTGACAGGACAATATATTATATATTATTTATATTATATAAATAAATAAATATTATTTACAATGAATTGAACTCAACTTCACAAACAACTTAGACTTCCTTAAAAAAAAAACCACTTGAAATTATCTAACAGCAATGTTCATTAGAGAACACAGTACAATTTAATTTTCTTGCATGACAACTCAACTCAGAATGATCCTTGTTTTCTTGGTAACTAGCATAACACTAATATCTTGACAAGTGTTTTCCGCCACTACTCAAAAACTCCATACATTGATTCAACCGAACCTACACTGTGATTTGGAAAATATGTAGGCAAAGCCCCATTATGAATGGGAGGTACCTGTTAAATTGACAATCACACTACCTACTTACATTTTAGGTAGGTACCTACTTATTTTTGTATTATCAACTATTAGGGTTTGCAGTCCCTGACTAAATCCTGAATTCACCCTAATGTATATTAAAAATTTTATTCCTTCTTCAAATTATTGTAATTCATTGCAGGCGAGAAATCATCTAAAATCAGGAAGCAAGAGATTCTGACAGACACCAAAGCTCAGCCATTGACGTTCCTGAAGGGTCTGCGCTCTAAAACTCTAAAACGCACCTCATATGCAGAGTCGACTTCCTCTGATACTGATTAGACAATGAACCATCGATACTGCACAATCGATATTGACTCTGATAACTAATGTTGTTGACAATTTTTTTTGTATTTTAATTTTATAATTAATGTTTTATTGTAAATACACTATTATAGTATAATACCTTACTGACTATTATGGATCACGTCCTTTTATGTTGGTTAGCTCAGCACATTTCAGGCGTAACCAAGTGACGTGTTTGGAAGGAGGATTATTGTTCACCACACTTTTGACATTTTATGTCTTTACTATGGCACATAACTCGAAAAGTGTGACATTGTGACGGTGACGGTGTGCCGAAGAAAGCGTTCTAATGATTTTCACGTACAACTGATTCCTTGCTACGGAACTTTAACTTCGCCAGTTTCCATCATACAAAAATCGTTCACCACTCGTTGGATAGCTCTCGATTTACTTAACCATATTACGTTAACCACTGCGGAGTGCGTGGCCGACAAGCTGCGGTATGAGCGTGATTGTTTAAATAATTGTTTACACACAGGTATTTATGAAGTTCACCATATCATTATTGATGTCCGAGGTAGGTGGTGTCGGTGGGGGCGCAAAGACATAAAATGTCCCTCGTGGTTGCGTACTTGTACAAAAGCTGTACCCACCGTTTGAACCCATTTCAAACAAAACCTTGACACCGACGCTTAATTTAAACTTAGCAAAAAGCAGATCAATAAACGTTAAGGCCTGTTTTCCTAGCGACAGGTTTTTTGCGCCGCTGACAACGTGATACGCCAGGCGTATAACGTCGACCACTGGATCTCTTGAATTTAGTTAGGGTGTTTTCCTAGAGAGCGCATCACGTCGGCGCAGAACGTGTTGCGTTGACGCGGTTGGCCCGACTGGTCAAGAATGAGTCTACTGCGTAGTGCGCTGGCGTGATTGATTTGGATTCCAGTGTTTGTGTTGCTCCAATTTCCGATTTCCGAGGTTTTCAAGATGTCCCAAAGCGGAAAAGTGCTCAAATGTTCAGTAAATGTTCAAAACCAGTCATGCAGCATGGCTATAAGAGCGAATTTTTGAAGAAATAACCGCTTTTATGTAAAATGTGATGTTTGGAACATTTCAAAATGCTCCAGTTTGGAAATGAAATGAGATATCGCAATTCTGACTTCACCATCGTGTTCAGCATGAAAAAACCTTTAAAATGAGGTGTCACATGTCAGACTGTTTCAAATTTGGACTCCATGGGTAATTTTCCCCCCCTTAAAACTCCCCTACACCCCCCTTAGAGTGGCCCGATTCTGCCCATCTTCGAACTTAGCCTGTCGATTGCCAAGACAGATTTTGTGTGCAAATTTGAACTTTTTATCTCAATTCTATCGAGAGTTATCGTCTGGAATGACACATACATAAATACATAAATATATACATATGATTTTTTGTGTCTTTTGGCAGTGAATTCAGGATGGTCTGAAACGGATTTTGGTATACAAATTTTGCGGAATTTCGAGTTTTAAAAATTTTGGACCGAGAACAATAGCTTCCTTTTCTTCGAAAATTCGCTAATGAAGAAAAACCTTTCTCTGGTCAGTCTAAAGCAGGGATGGCCTACTGGCGGCCCGCGGTTATGTTTTATGCGGCCCCCGAACAACTTTTTAAAAGTATTACGGTGGATATTTTTTAACAGAAATATAAAATACAAAATTTTCTACAAGAGTCCAGGTTAAGTTCAAATTGTATATAATTACGACCTGATAATAAATTTTTTAACAACTAGCAAAATAAAGGTTTAATTACTTTAAGAGAATCAGTAGGAAGTATACTTTGAGTATAAGGCAAACACGCCAGTTTGATGTCGCACGGTGAGGCAACTACGCTTTCCAAAAAGACTGACTGCACGGTTTGGCAACCGTAACAGACTTACAGACAACCATCTTCAAGATTTGCTTAAAGTGGCCACCACCTCGACAAGAATTGATTTTGACAAACTTGTGAACGATTGTGCCCGCCCTCAGTGTTCTCACTAGTGGTTTTTTTTTCAGTAAAATTGTTGATTTTGTTCTGCTCAACTCTTGTATGATTAGTATATATTATTTCAACATTAAAGTATGTTCAATATCCATAGCATTTGTTTATACATTAATTTATATAGCCTAAATTTCCCTTTAAGTTCTTGTGCGGCCCCTGCTTTTAGCGAAAGTATGGAAGTGGCCCTTTGGGCAAAAGAAGTTGGCCATCCCTGGTCTAAAGTATCTTTGGAATTTCTCTTCATCGCCAAGAAGATGATTCTTGATTAAACTGCTGAACATTCCTTCATTTCTGCGGTTTGAGAATATATCACTCACACGTTTCCTTACTTTGGCATATTTTGTTAACCCTCTCTCTTCTTCTTCGTCACCATCTATTACTTCTATAATTATAATTAAAGAAGTATCATTATCAATGCAGCAATTACATTTCTCTTTCTCATCGCGTTCTCCATTTCAGCAGTAGGTACCTAAATGTTACCACACACGTGCTACCTTCAACACAATTCAACGCCAACTGAACAGATAATAAAACGGCGCTAGGAAAACACTTTTACGCAGCGCAATATATTTCACGCTCCTGCCGACGTTTTTCAGGCAAATTCGGTTCCTGCTGCGCAAAAAACCTGTCGCTAGGAAAACAGGCCTTTAAACGCATCAAAACAAACCTACCTCCTACAGCACAAGTCCTAGACTTAAAGTGGGAAGTAGCATTTATAGTGTATCTTTTACCTGTATATATCTGTGTCTTTTCAAATAAATGCATTATCTAATTTAAAAAAAAAAAAAAAAAATAGGAACGTTGCAATCAAACCATGGATTACCAAAGGTATATTAACTTCGATGACTAGAAGGGATAAACTGAAACAAAAATCAAATAGACAACCATACAATTCTAAACTAAAGGGAGAATATAACGATTTGAGGAATATAATTACATCATTAACTCGAGCAGCTAGACACAACTACAGTCAAGAATTAGAGTCGAAAAATAATTGCCCCTACAAGTTTTGGAAACTTCTCAACGAAGCCGCAACAAGGACGAACAAAAAACAAAAGAAAGAATTTCCGACTGAAAAATGGATAGATGCGAACGGTGCAGAAATAGAAAAGAAAGACATAGCAAATAAATTGAATAACTACTTCATAAACGTAGGAAATAACCTAGCCAATAGAATCAAATACAGGACACAGAAATAGGCAAAAAGACTATGTTTTTGCAACCAATATGTGAAACAGAAGTACTAGACATAAGCAAAAAACTAAAAACAAATACAGCGTCAGGCATAGACAATAATATTATTTTTAATGACGTTTGCAAAAATATTATTTTTGCAAACGTAATTAAAAATAACAGAGATATTCTTGTTAAGCCTCTAACATTTATTTACAACCTAAGTAAGTACGAGTATTACAACCGGGACCTTTCCAAAAGCCTTCAAAATCGCAAAAATCGCTCCTCTTTATAAAACTGGTGACAGCTCAAACCCTGAAAACTACAGGCCTATTTCTCTCATTACCTAGTGTTCTCTCAAAAATTCTAGAAAAAATTATAAAGAATAGATTGATGAACTAACTGACGAAAATTAACTTTATTCACCCAAGTCAGTTCGGCTTCCAGAACGGGAAGGGAGTAGATGATGCACTATACGAATTTACTAATTTCGTCCATAAAGCTATAGATTCGAAAAACAAAGTAATCAACTGCTTTCTGGACGTTTCAAAATGCTTCGATTACATAAATAAGAAACTGTTATTGGAAAAACTAGAATCTATTGGTATAAGAGGGATAACTCACGAATGGTTTTCGTCATATCTATTTGATCGTGAGCAGGTGGTAGCCATCGAAGATGTTTATAGTGATGTAGGAACACTAGAAGAATATAGTGCGCCAATTTTATTTTCATAGCGCCAATTTTATTTTTAATTTATGTAAATGAAGCTTGTGAATTAAATACTAAAGGTAAATTGATTTTGTTTGCGGATGACCTTTGTTTAGTGAGTCATGCCAAGAGTTGGGAGAGATGCTACAATGAAGCCAAAGAAGACATAAAAATCATAAATCAGTAGATGGTTCAGAATTATTTAACACTAAATTCAAACAAATGTGTATTTGTACCTATATGCAAAAATCGGGATGAAGGTCCGAGTAATATGACGATAGTGGCACATGAAGACACATGTGGAACCACAACTGGATGCGCAGGCTGCCTAAATAGCGAATGAAGCTAAATACTTAAGAATCTCTATTGACTGTAACTTATCATGGAAAACTCATGCCAAAAACACAGCTAATAAAAAGGAAATGTTTATAATATACATATAAGTTATACATATAATATTATTATATGTATAACTTGAGGTTCCTACCAGATAGATTAAAAAGAGTTGTCTACATGGCCATTGTGCAATCTATACTGCAATTCGGCATTATTGCTTGGGCAGGTACATACAGATCTGTGATAAATCCACTTTATACCATACAAAAAAGAAAACTTAAAATCGCTCATAAGTTACCACCTAGTTACCCTACGAAAGACTTATTTAATAGATGCCAAGTTTTAAGCATTTATCAATTATATGTAAAAAGCCTAATCATGTTTGCGTATAAAATAGAAAATTAATAGAACAAAACATAAGATACACAAGGGGGCACACCCATAGGATACATATCCCCATCATAAAAAAGTCGTCCACCATGTCAGCACCATTTTACAAAACTCTCATTGTGGTTAACAATCTCTTCAACTTCTACCACAACCAACTTAAATTCAAATCAACTCCTAAAATAATCTCTAGAAATATTGATGCACACTTCTCACATATGAATGAAGACCTATTCCACTCAAAGCTAGTCAAGTCATACTATACAATATAATAGAAAGTAAAAGAAAAAATGAATAAATAAAATAAAATAAATAAATAATGATAATAATTAAAATGACGATATTAGTAAAAATAAACTTACACTTACGCAATTGAGACCACTTTAATACATTCACTAACGATTTAAAAATACAGTACGGCTAACCAAGAACGGACCGCACACTAGCCGAGCTACGCGGTTTCGTCCACTAGATGTTCCTAGATTGTTATAAAATTTATAATAATATTATAAATTTATTATATTTATAATAATTGTATTTAATATTCCATTAATTTATTATGTTTGTACACTGTAGATATATGTTTGTTGTTGAACTTTTGTTAAATTATATAATATAAGGTAATTATTTTGTAACATAGGTACTATAAAAAGTGGCAATAAATATAGCTTTTTCAAATTGAATTCGTCCTTTTACAAAATGAATTAGTCCTTTTTCCTTTTGAACTCCGACACTGTGGTGGAGTTCAACTTGTTATTCTGTTCTAGTGATTATTCAGATACTCTGTATTATGGATTGCGCCCGGTGTGACCGTGTTTTATTCTCCCCGAGGAAGACAGCAGTTTGTGCGATTTGTAAATCGTCCTTCCACCCTTCATGTACCAGATTAAAATCAGTTGATAACTTCAAGAAAATGAAGACTGACTTGCGGGAAAAGTGGAAGTGTGATGGTTGTGTGAAGTCAAAGGGGAGAAGGGAGGAGGATGAGGAGATTAAGATATCAGGTGCCTGTAAGGACGATGATGATAACGTCGCTGAGTCAATTGAAAACAAGTCTGGAGCGGATAAAGTGAATAAAAAGCTGGATATGCTTTTGAAAGGTTTTGAGTCTATCCGATCCGATGTTAAGGCGATGGAGAACTCCATGAATTTCTTCAATGACAAATTTGAAGATATGTCTGAAACGCTTGAGACCATTAGAAACAACATGAAGGAAATTAAAGATAGTAATTTGTCCCTCAAAAAGGAAAATCTCCAGTTAAGGAGGGAACTTGATGCTATGAAAGCTAAAGTGAATGAAATGGATCAATCTCTTCTGTCATCTACCATTGAGATTAGAGGTATACCAGAGACTATTAATGAAAATACTTTCGAAATAGTTAAGACACTTGCTGAAAAAATTGATTCGGGGCTTACTGAAAGGGATATTGTCTCAGTGTATCGAGTAAAATTTCCCATGAAGCCGAAAAGAGCGAGTGGTTTTGTGGATTCCGGGTTGATAAATGTAAAATTGCAAAATCAAGATTTGAAAAAGAGGATGATAAGGCAAATAAGGAAGTTTAAAAATATTACGGCGTCGGACCTGAGCCCATCTTTTCCGGAAAACAGGGTCTTTGTGAATGAGAAACTGACAGCTGAGAACAATCGTCTATTTTGGTTCGTGAGGAGATTCGCAAGGGACTACGATTTCAAATTCTCATGGATTTCGGATGGTAAAATTTACGTGAAGAAGGATGACTCGGAGTCCTCTCGGGCCTTGCGAATATCAAATCTGGATCAATTGGCGGGCATGGACAAGTCAAATCGTCTGAATTTTGAATCTTCGTTTGTAAATAAAGGATAATTTAGTATGTTTAAAATTATTAAAGTGTGTTAGACTTGTTATTTTTTACGCACAAATATGAGTGACTTGATAGCGGAAATCCTGGATTCTTTTAATGATGTGGCGACTTTTAATTGCTCTACCATCGATGATGTTGAATTTCGGCTGCTCAATTCAAATGGGGTAATTATTCTAAATCAAAATATTCGTAGTGTAAAGAAAAATTTTGATATATTCTTAGCTTTCTTAAAATCAGTTAGTTTTGATGTTCATGTAATAATATTAACCGAGACTTGGAATGTTGATTGTTTAAATTTTCCTCTGCCGGGCTATGATTGTTTCACTAGTTCTTCACATATTAATAAAGCAGAGGGAGTGTCGGTATATGTCAGAAATGATTTACGAGTGTCTTCTTTTTCATCTGATATAATTGATGATTGTAATTCGGTGTTTCTCACCGTAAATTATGGGAACTTTTTCAGAGTTGGCATAACTGCCGTTTACGTGTCACATGATAGAAATCAGGTTAAATTCCTGGAGAGTCTTGGGGATCATTTGAGGAATACGACCGGATGTCAGTCTCATTTATTAGGGGGGGACCTTAATATCGATATTAAAAAGAATTCACATAATTCTGTAATGTATTTGAACATTTTAGCTGAATTTGGGTTTAATAGTGCAATAAATGACTTCACTAGGGTTTCAGGAAGCTCAAGGTCGTGTTTGGATCATATTTTTTTCAAGGGATTTTCGCCTGACCTGAGTCGAGGTGTGGTGTATTGTAGTGATTTTTCGGATCATTTTACATCTTTAGCAAGTCTTGAACCGTTATGTAAATTATCTCCCAACCCTTCTATAAAAGATAATGTGAAAATTATTACAAAAATTAACTTTGAAGCGCTGGAAAAACTACTACAATATGAGTCATGGAAAGAGGTTTACGATCTAACTGAAGTTGATTCAGCTTGTGATAAGTTTTATGACATATTAAAGGAGCACATTGCAAATTGCTCTCAGGATAAAAAGATAAGTGGTAGATTTAAAAAGTTAAAGGACTGGAATACGCAGGGAATATTGGTTTCTATTAGAAATAAGGATAAGATTAGAGCTAAGATGAAAAAGCAACCTTTCAATGTGGACTTGGAAACTTATTATAAGAGGTATAGAAATATACTAAACTCTGTCATTAATAAAGCTAAAAATTCATATTATGCCCAATTAATTAAAAATGGTAATAGTGATCCTAAAGTTATATGGGATGTAATTAACAAAGCGTCACGTAAACATTCGAAGAAAAATGGTAGGGTTATAACTGAAATTGGGGATGATACGGGGGGTGTTGTTACGGGTGAGAGGAATATAGCAAACAGTTTCAATATTTTCTTTTCTTCGGTTGGTAAAAATATAGCTGGTGATATTAAAAGAGGTTGCAATTCTAGTGAACCCCGATCTCGGGGGCCTCAGTCCTTTCCTAGCTCCCCCTGCCATTCTTTTTTCTTGTTTCCCATTGAAACTTCTGAGATAGAAACCCATCTAAAGAAGTTGAAAAATCATTGCTCTTTTTTTAAATATAACATTAATAATGTAATTTTGAAGACATTTGCCTCTTACTTGAGCCCACCTCTTGCATACATTTACAACCTCTCTCTTTCTTTAGGGATATTTCCCACTTCTTTCAAAAGTACTGTGGTCATCCCGCTATATAAGAAAGGAGACAGGAAATGTATGAGTAACTATAGACCAATTTCACTAACTTTATCGATGTCTAAAATACTTGAAAAATGTATTAAGTCAAGACTTTTAAGTTTTCTTAATGCTCATAACATTATAGCTCCTAATCAATATGGGTTTCAAAAAAATATTTGTACAGATCATGCTCTTTATGATTTTAATAACTTCGTATCTGAAAAGCTTGATGAAGGTTTCCATGTAGTAGGGATATTTCTTGATGTTCGTAAGGCCTTCGACACAGTAAACCATGAAATCTTATACAATAAATTGCACTGTTATGGCATACGCGGTTTACCCTTGGATTTAATTACGTCTTTTTTAACTGATCGTCCGCAGGTTACGAGAATTGGTGATTCTCTTAGTAGTGAGGCTATTACTAACATTGGAGTACCTCAGGGTTCAGTATTGGGGCCTATTTTGTTTCTGATATACGTAAATGATTTGTTACAACTGAACATAGGTGGAAACTTTTATGGCTTCGCCGATGACACAGCTATAGTATTCTGGGGTGATAACTACTGTTCCCTGATTGACTCCGTAAATAGGAGTCTCATTGCGGTTAAGAGCTGGTTTGATTTAAATGGAATGGCTTTGAATGTGGAAAAAACGTCTGTGCTTCGTTTTAGAGTAGGTAATAAGTCTTTCCCTCAGTATAGCAAAATCAAGTTCCCCTCTGCGGGAGATTGTTCTACCCATGATGGTGAATGTGACTGTCCCCAAATTCCTTTTGCGGATAATTGTAAATATTTAGGCATAATAATCGATTGTAATTTAAATTTCAAGTCCCATATTGATTATCTTATCGTGCGTTTGAGAAAATTGTTTTTCGTTTTCAAGGAAGCAAGAAATTTTCTTTTTAAAAATCAATTGCGTTTAATTTATTTTGGCTTGGCACAATCATTATTCAAGTATGGGATCATTTTGTGGGGGGGAGCAGCTAAATCTTATGTGAGGAAAGTTCAGATTATGCAAAATCAGCTGATTAGAATTATCCTAAATAAAAACCCAAGATACACATCGGCTAAACTTTTTAAGCATTTTAATGTAAAAACTATTCAACAATTATTCTTGTTTCACTGTTGTGTTCATGTATTTAATAAGGGCATTTGTGAGAAACATTTAGCTTCTTTCGATAGAACCAGAAATTATGTTAAATCTGGTATTGTTCTTCCGAAAACTAATACAGAGTTTTATAAGAGAAATGCATATGTTCAGGCCTTGAAATTTTTCTATGCTAGAAATATAAATTTGTCCACCTTTACAAATGTTTTAAGTTTTAAGAAGATGCTGAATGGATGTTTTCTTTCTTGATTTCTATTCCCCTTAATATAATTTAAGAAAATGAAGTAGTATAACACATAAATAAATAAATAAATGTATTTAAATAATAATAATAAGTTAATAAATAAATAAAAATGAAAATTAAAAATATGCTTTCGCGACTGCTGCCATAGCTTCTCCACCAGATAGCACAAGTTCTTAGGAACTTATTTTTTGGTGGGCGTCAGTTTCTTGTTATGTTTTCTTTTTCTTAGCATATAAGTAAATCATACGAACTGTTCGTTTAATTTTATTTGGTTTACCAGAAGTGTAATGTTTGTGTTTTTAATTTTTAATTTTTCTTGTATTTTGGATGCCAATCAATAAATAAATAAAATAAAATTTTCAAAATGAATTAGTCCTTTTACAAAATGAATTCGTCCCTTTTCAAAATGAATTAGTCCTATTACAAAATGAATTAGTCCTATTACAAAATGAATTCGTCCTTTTACAAAATGAATTCGTCCTTCATAAAGAGGGACCAAATGATATGCAGATACCTTTTCTCGGAGAATAACAATTTATTCCATTGGTTTGCATAGTTAATAAATATGTAATACCTAGAAGAAATTTACAAAGTTTACAAGGAATAATTGATATAAGAAATTTACGGAAAGTTGGCAAGACTTTCATACAAAGCCAACGTATAACAAGGTTTTTAGAGCGGTTTTTAATCTCAATGTAGAGGCTGCCCTGACGCTGCTCTAGGCATGAGGAAAAGCATAATAAACCGTCGTTTATTATGCATAACAAAGTTGGTACAGTCATCGGGGGTGATCGCGGAGACACCCTCTATTATTGTTTCACGCAAAGGATGTTCTCCCGGACTTCCAAGAGTTCCTCGAACGACGGTTTTAATTTTCGAAAACGCCTGCTCGAACTGAAGGACAAAAATGGTTTGGCTATCACGGATTCGAAGATAAAGGAGCTCCATTGAGAAGATGTGCGGGAGATAAGGGATGACATGCAGAAGATTTCCGCGCCCTCACATAAAGACCGCATGCCACCGTTTTCCAGACGCCGCCCTTATTACCTTCAAGATTTGGTCCCTCTTTATGAAGGACGAATTCATTTTGTAAAAGGACGAATTCATTTTGTAAAAGGACTAATTCATTTTGAAAAAGGACTAATTCATTTTGAAAAGGGACGAATTCGTTTTGGAAAAGGACGAATTCATTTTGTAAATCGACTAATTCATTTTGTAAATGGACTAATTCATTTTGTAAAAGGACGAATTCAATTTGAAAAAGCTATATATTCATTCATTCATTCATTAAGAACATTCGGGATTCAGGGGGCGACAGAGTCATTGGATCGGGTTGAAAGATACAATAATAACTGAGGGGGATTAGTCTGTAACTCTTCATGATGGCGGGAGGAGGGTGGTGGGCGGACACAACTTGTAAGTCCGCAACTCGCACGCCTACAACTCGAAAAAAACCGCAACTCGCACGTCCACAACTCGCACGCTACCCCCTCTCCACGCTACAAGTTGTCCTCAAATCACACGTCCAAAGCTCGCACGCTAACACCCCCTTCCCCCCTCCACATCAAGTTGTCCTCAAATCACACGTCCTCAAATCGCACGCTAACACCCCCCCCCCCCTTTCCAAGCCACAAGTTGTCCTCAAATCGCACGCTACCCCCTGTCCACGCTACAAGTTGTCCTCAAACCACACGTCCACAGCACGCACGCTAACCCCCCCTCCACCGCAAGTTGTCCTCAAGTCGCACGCTAACGCCCCCCCCCCCTCTCCACGGCACAAGTTGTCCTCAAATCGCACGTCCTCAACTCCCACGCTAACCCCCCCCCCCCCCCCGTCAGTTCGTTTCAAGTTATCTGCAGATCGCACGCCACCATTCACTGATCTGCAGGGACCCAAAAGACCTTCCCAAACCCGCCATCCGTTGAAATCTCGTTATCGGCTCGCAATCTCGTTTGTGCAAATTTGAACTTTTTTAAAAATAAGAACAAAAATTACCAAAAAATAGACAGCTGGGTAGGTAGTTGTACATAGGTACGCCTATAATAGTTTTTTACGCTCAAGACGATGGTGAAGTCAGGATTGCGAGATCTTATTCCGTTCTCAAACTGGAGCTCTTTGAAGATGAAGAAACGTGGTTTTTACTAGAGATGTTCTTCAAGGTTCATCTGCTCTAATGATATAATCGCAATTCTGACTTCACCATCGTGTTCACCGTAAAATGGAGACATTTTACATAAAACCAGACATTTTACATAAATGTCACTGTTGATGCCCAACCGTCTTGAAACCTCATCAAGGGAAAACTGACACTTCCGCTCTCTAGCGTTTGTTTTTGAAAATACCGAAATAATTCTTTTCCTAACCGTTAGAGGGCAGTCAAAATTCTCTAATTCAGGCCCTAATTATATGGACAATCTGGCAGAAGTGTCACTTTTCTCGCCGGGGTGCGATATAATATTATTAATCCCTCAATTAATCTGGATTATTACTTTCAATTTTCAACCCATGGAATTCAAGGGGAAAAAATCGTATAAACCTTCTTTAAAATTTCATGTTCTATGTAAAATCCTAAGGAAAAAGTCACCAATATTAAATAATAATAATGATAATGTGTTATTAATCAATGTGGCTTTGTTTATGTTCTTATTAATATACTTAATGTTTCAGGTAACGTATTGTTGATGGACAACGCCAGAATCTACCGAGCACAAGCAATCCAGCAGTGGTCTGAGTCAACTGAGATTAACAACAAGTTCCTACCCCCATATTCGCCTGTGCTCAATCCAGTCGAGCAGGCGTTTTCGAAAATTAAAACCGTCGTTCGAGGAACTCTTGGAAGTCCGGGAGAACATCCTTTGCGTGAAACAATAATAGAGGGTGTCTCCGCGATCACCCCCAATGACTGTACCAACTTTGTAATGCATAATATGCATATGATGCTTTTCCTCATGCCTAGAGCAGCGTCAGGGCGGCCTCTGCATTGAGATTAAAAAACCCTCTAAAAACCTTGTTATACATTGGCTTTGTATGAATGTCTTGCCAACTTTCTGTAAATTTCTTGTATCAATTATTCCTTGTAAACTTTGTAAATTTCTTCCGTTACATATTTATTAACTATACAAACAAATGCAATAAAATATTATTCTTCGAGAAAAGGTATCTGCATATCATTTGGTCTGGTTGCCTTCAAGATTTGGTCCCTCTTTATGAAGGACGAATTCAATTGTACAGTTCTTGGGCCAGTCTTGTTCATACTATACATAAACGATTTAGCTAAATTAAATATTCGAAGCTCAGTTATCATGTTTGCGGACGATACAGTGTTGTACACATTGGCTCATTCTTGGAGCGAGGCGTACCTATTGACTGAAAAAAGCCTAAAAATTATCTACGCTTGGTTGACTCACAATAAGCTGACAGTAAATATTAAAAAAAACTAACACACCAAAAAACGCAGCCTTACCAAAATTCATTGAAATTGCACAACCACGACTGTCAAGAAGATTGTTCAAACTGTCAATCCATAATTAAAGTTAATAATACCAGGTATTTGGGGGTATATTTAGATGAAAATATGAAATGGGGTCGGCAGATTAGGGAAACAAACAGTAAATTACGAAAATTGATTTATGTTTTCGCAAAATTAAGAGTCTTTTTGGACACAAAATTCCTGATGAAGGTCTACCATGAATATAAACCCATAATTATTACCCAAAAAGCAATTATTCGTTTAATAACTAAATCGAACGATCGTATGCCATCATTACCCTTATTCAGGCGTTTGGAGATTATACCATTTATGAAGCTAGCTGAAGTCACCTGCTTGAATCAAATGTTGAGGGAAAACGCTCTAGCGGTTCCGGATCATTTAATAAGTACTAGGGCAAAAGATGTCTCCTACACGTTGAAACCACCTCGGTACCGAACTACTCTGGCACAACAGCACTACAGATACAGAGCGATTAAATGTTTTAATAAATTATCGACTGATAACAAAAAACAGTTAGTAGCTGGGAGAAAAACGAAGTTCTTCAAGTTTTTATTGAATATTTACTTGAAACACTTGTAAATCTACTTACCTTTGTATTTTCTTAACTACTATAGGAAAACTGTAAACATACTCGTAACTCTCTCAATATTGTGAACGATAATTTATTTGATATACCTACCCGAGCAACAATGAAATGAGAAATGCGATCTGATGGAGAGAAATCAGAGACTCATTTCCCAACGCGAGCTATTGAAGCTCATATGGGAAATTATATTTCTTCCTTTACCATTATTATTTTTGTTTTGTAAATTATATGAAATAATTGGTGATATATGAAATAATATGAATAATTGGTAATTATATGAAATAATAAGAAGCTATAATTGGTGATGCTACAACACCTGGTCAACTGTCTCAAAGCGGCAGGCAAAGAGCTCAGCTGTCTTTTCTTACGTGTTTCAATAAATTTAAATGCTCGTTACTACAGGATTTCATTGAAGAAAACACCCTTCCAAGGCCCAGAGCGAGGATGTTTCAGGCATCTCCCCGTTTTCCTTGAAATTCCAGGGGACAAAAAACAGTGATGAAGTTTTGTCCCTCATTTTTCCCCTCTATTCTGAGACCTCCTCCTACCACTCAGATTTTCCACAACAAAAGAACTAATCGTGTCATTTTTAGCGAATTTTCAAAGAAAATGTACCTAGCTATTGTTCTCGGTCCAAAATTTTTAAAACTCGAATTTTCGAAGCATTTTCATACCAAAATTCGTTTCAGACCATCCTGAATCCACTGCCTAAAGACGCCAAAAATTATATGTGTATATATATTTATGTATGTGTCATTCCAGACGATAACTCTCGATAGAATTGAGATAAAAAGTTCAAAGTTGCTCAAAAAATCCGTCTTGGCAATCGACAGGCTAAGTTCGTAGATGGGCAGAATCGGGCCATTCTAGGGGGGGGGGGGGATCCTTCATAAATTCCTAAAATGGAGGTTTCCTTATGCTGAACACGATGGTGAAATCAGTAGTGCGATATCTCATTCTGTTCTCAAACTGGAGCACTTTGAAGATGAAGAAACGTGGTTGTTAGATACTTGATATGATCTTCATGTTAACTCTGCTCTAATCTGATAACGGAATGAGATATCGCAATTCTGACTTCACCGTCGTGTTTAGAGTAGAAATTCCCAAATGATGAGGGGGGTTTTGGGGTGGGTTTCCACCCAAAAAATTAAAGTCTGACAAGTGATACCTCATTTTAAAGGTTTTTACACGCTGAATACTATCGTAAAGTCAAAATTGCGATACCTAATTTCGTTCGCAAACTTGAGTACTTTGAAGATGAAGAATACGTTCTTCATGGTTAATCTGCTCTAATCTGATGAAGGAATGCGATATCGCAATTCTGACTTCACCGTCGTGTTCAGCATTGAAATGTCCACAAGCTGTGGGGGGTGTTGTGGATGTTGGGGGGTTTCACCTATAAATTCCAAAAATAAAACGGTCTGTCAAGTGACACCTCATTTTAAAGGTTTTTACACGCTGAATATGATCGTGAAGTCGGAATAATTCCAAGATGAAGAAACGTGGTTGTTACTTGAGATGTTCTTCATGGACATCATGTTCTTTAATGGAGACGTTTTACATAAAACCAATTATTATTTTTCTCTTCTGAATTCGAGGTTGCACAACTCAAATAGATCTAAATATCATCGAATTCGTCTGCAAAGTCCAAGAATCGCAATTTTTATGCTCAATCCAAACCTAGGTTTGATCACAAACACTTGAGTATCGCAAATCTGGGCATAAGGTGTGGGAAAAGCAATCACACGTCGAAGGAATGTGAATGTGACCCAAATAAACTCAAAATTTGATGTGACGCTTGTCACAAAATCATGATGTCAAGTAAAAAGAGGGTTAAAGAAGACCAACCAACGTCAAAGAGTGTATTAGAAGAGTGTCACATTTATTTATGAAAGAATATCAAAGCTATTGTACAAATCAAGTATTTCAAGTATCGTCCAGATGATGAAGATTTGAGCAGAAGTACCCAATAGTCAACTACATTAGTTATCAGAGTCAATATCGATTGTGCAGTATCGATGGTTCATTGTCTAATCAGTATCAGAGGAAGTCGACTCTGCATATGAGGTGCGTTGTCCCTTGGAATCAGAAGTGTTAGAGTGCAGACTCTTCCGGAACGTCAATGGCAGCGCTTTGGTGTCTGTCAGAATCTCTTGCTTCCTGATTTTAGATGATTTCTCGCCTGCAATGAATTACAATAATTTGAAGAAGGAATAAATATACATTAGGGTGAATTCAGGATTTAGTCAGGGACTGCCGCCCTGATAGTTGAAAGGATGCTTACTTCAACGATGAAATATATGGAATTATAGTTTTAGTAACTAAACCTGCAGGTACCTGTGTGGGTTTTCATGTGGTTTGAAAGATGACTGTACTGAGCAGCCTTGTAATCACATAGCTTGCACGGGTATGGTTTTTCTCCTG
Source organism: Stenodema calcarata (assembly GCA_963920205.1). Classification (NCBI taxonomy): domain Eukaryota; kingdom Metazoa; phylum Arthropoda; class Insecta; order Hemiptera; family Miridae; genus Stenodema; species Stenodema calcarata. The sequence continues at coordinate 1,140,781 of OY986065.1, forward strand.
CAAAAAAAAAAAAAAAAGTTAAATAAAAAAATGAATAAATAAAGTCTGCAATCTTCAAGAAATCCATAAAGATAGAAAGTGAGAAATCCATAAAGCTCTATGGTGAGATAGGAAGTGAAATTCAGGATTTAGTTCCTAGATTTAGTCCAAAGCTGCAGAGTTTATGATACAAACATATTATGTAAAATTATATGTAACTTATTAAGTAAAATGTAAGTAGTGTGGCAGTCAATTTAAAGGGTACCTACCATTCATAATAGGGCATTGCCTACATATTTTGCAAATCAAAGTATACTTCAAGATGAGGCATATATCATCCAAATTCATTTAGAAGAATGAAAGGATGCTTACTTCATTGATGATTCGAATGGCAAGCAGTCAGTGGCACTAGAGTAAATATATGGAATTATAGTTTTAGTAACTAAACCTGCAGGTACCTGTGTGGATTCTCATGTGGTTTGAAAGGGTTGAAGCCCGAGCAGCCTTGTAGTCACATAGCTTGCATGAGTATGGTTTTTCTCCTGAAAAAAAAGTTTTGAATTTGGATTTCTGATGGCGTGGGGGGGGGGGTTAATATTCTAAATGATAATAAACTGTAGCGTCAAGAATTTGGAGAGTTTTTTCAAATCAAAGTATCCTTCAAGTTGAGGTAAATCTCATCCACATTATTTAAAAAAACGTTAAACCAAATTTTGTAATATTAGCAAAACACAAACCCGGCAAAGTGCTAAGTAAGGCAGACCTGAGGATTTTGCTTTTAATTCAATTTTCTGAATCTATGTATCTTGAAAATTGAATTAAAAAAAAAATCCATTGTTCAGATTTGTTTTCTTTAGTCAATTCAAATGAGTCATTATTGAACATAATAAACCAAAATCACTTATTCACTCAGAAGAATGAAAGGATGGTTACTTCATCAATGATGCAAATTACAAGCACTCAGTGGCACTAGGGTAAATATATGGAATTATAGTTTTAGTATAAGCCTGCAGGTACCTGTGTGGGTCTTCATGTGCCTTGAAAGATTTGAGGGCTGAGCAGCCATGTAGTCGCATACCTTGCAAGAGTATGGTTTCTCTCCTGTCAAACCAGAGAAAAAATTTTTGAATTTGGATTCCTGGGGGGTTAAATGTTTTACAGTTTGCAATCTTCAAGCCATCAATAATGAGGCTTTAGCTGCCACTCATAATGAGGCTTTAGCTACATATTTTTCAAATCAAAGTATACTTCAAGATGAGGTCATCCCATTCACTTAAAAGAAGTAAAGGATGGTTAGTTCATCAATGATGCAAATTACAAGCCCTCAGTGGAATTTCAAGCCCTGGCATATATGGAATTATAGTTTTAGTAACTAAACCTGCAGGTACCTGTGTGGGTTCTCATGTGCTTATAAAGTTCACTGGACTGAGCAGCCTTGTAGTCGCATACCTTGCATGAGTATGGTTTCTCTCCTGCCAAACCTGAAAAAAAAAGTTTTGAATATGGATTCCTGGGGTGTTAAATTTTTTACAGTGTGCAATCTTCAAGCAATCAATAATGATGGGAAGCCCTGCCTTTCATAATGAGGCTTTAGCTACATATTTTTCAAATCAAAGTATACTTCAAGATGAGGTCATTCCATTCACTTAAAAGAATGAAAGGATGGTTACTTCATCAATGATGCAAATTACGAGCACTCAGTGGCACAAGAGTAAATATTATATAGTTTATAAATATTTATAAATATTACATAGTTTTAGTAACTAAACCTGCAGGCACCTGTGTGGGTTCTCATGTGCCTTGAAAGATGACTGGAGTTAGCAGTCTTGTAGTTGCATATCTTGCATGCATATGGTTTCTCTCCTGCCAAACCAGAGAAAAAAGTTTTGAATTTGGATTCCTGGGGGGTTAAATGTTTTACAGTGTGCAATCTTCAAGCAATCAACAATGATGGGAAGCCCCGCCATTCATAATGAGGCTTTAGCTACATATTTTTCAAATCAAAGTATACTTCAAGATGATTTCATCCCATTCACTTAAAAGAATGAAAGGATGGTTACTTCATCAATGATGCAAATTACGAGCACTCAGTGGCACAAGAGTAAATATTATATGGTTTATAAATATTTATAAATATTACATAGTTTTAGTAACTAAACCTGCAGGTACCTGTGTGGGTCTTCATGTGCTTAGAAAGAGTAGCAGCCAGAGCAGCCTTGTAGTCACATGTCTTGCATGAGTAAGGTTTCTCTCCTGCCAAAAGAAAAAAAAAGGTTTTGAACTTGGATTCCTGTGGGGAGTCATAAATAGTTGGCAGTCTGCAATCCTTAAGAAATGGGTAAAGATTTCTTCCATGCTAGCATGGGTTAGTAAACAATATGATAAGTAGTGTCCACACAACTGGAAGTGGATCAAGTTGTTCAACTAAAGTTCATCAACTCTTTTGTGTTTTCCAATGGATACAGAATGTTGACAGGAATCTGGTGTCAAAACTGCTTCTATAGGATAAACCATCTTGAACACCAGTTAGCGCCTTGTCTAATATCACATAAAAAGGTAAAATCTTAAATTATTAAATTTAGAGTAGCGAACCAGCTAGCCCTCCCTTTCCTGCAGATTTCATTCTCTAGATTTTCAAATTGTAATCCTCCACAACACCATTGTTTAAAAGGCCATACAGGTCAAATCTCATATCCAGTAGAGGATTGAATTCCCAGGAGTGTTTACTAAGTCTACATACTAAATTCCTCTACCCAATGTCATTCTCCCTGAAACTCTTCTTGATACATACAGTAAATGATAGAAGGGCATTGAAACTTTAGTAGGAATGGATAGTTAGGTACCTGTATGTTGTGACCTAATAGTATATGATACAAAAATAAGTAGGTACCTACCTAAAATGTAAGTAGGTAGTGTGACTGTCAATTTGACAGGTACCTCCCATTCATAATGGGGCTTTGCTTACATATTTTCCAAATCACTCAAAGTATAATTAAAAATAAGATAAATCTCGTCCATGTGAAAAAAAAAAAAACAAAAAAAAACACCTATTCACTTAGAAGAATGAAAGGATGGTTACTTAGGGTAAATACATTTACTAGGGATTCACTAGGGTTAAGCACATGGATTTACTAGAGCAAATATATGGAATTATAGTTTTAGAAACTAAACCTGCAGGTACCTGAGTGGGTTCTCATGTGCCTTGAAAGATTTGAGGGATGAGCAGCCTTGTAGTCGCATACCTTGCATGAGTATGGTTTCTCTCCTGTCAAAACAGAAAACAAATTTTGAATTTGGATTCCTGGGGGGTAGAGGATCCGTGAACTGTAAAGATCGAGACGACCTTCACATGGACATTGGAGCAGTGAGAAATTTGATGTTCATGTAGTGGCTGCACAGTGAACAAAATGGCGTCTTGTGTCGTTTTGAATAAAAAATGTCACTTATGAGGTGAGAAATTCCAGAAAAATTATCGTAAGCATTGGAATCTGGTTGACGATTAGAGATACCTAATTAATTCTACGTTCTCCACAAAAATGCGCTGAAGGGATGCAAAGTATCTGTGGCGGACCTATAGCTGGCGGGGAGTTCAGAATGTACCAAAACAGTAACCAAAAACAGTTCTTACCATTGGAAGAAGGAGGTTCACTCGTAATAGCTGGTTCTTCTTCAAAATCATGTTCCACTTTGATGTCCATGAGATCGAATTCAGGATTCAGGGGGTCAATAGGCGCTACATCTTCTATAACAAGACAGGACTGTTATTGGGTCGCCAATGTCATTCATATTCGATTTAGATGATTCCAAAAAACGGTTCTTACCATCGGCAGGAGAGCGTTCACACTTAATAACTGGTTCTTCTTCAGAATCTCGTTCCTCCTCTTTGACTTCCATGAGATCCAGTTCAGGATTCAGGGGGTCAATAGGCGCTGCATCTTCTATAACAAGACAGGACTGTTATTGGGTCGCCAATGTCATTCATATTCAATTTAGATGATTCCAAAAAACGGTTCTTACCATCGGCAGGAGAGCGTTCACACTTAATAACTGGTTCTTCTTCAGAATCTCGTTCCTCCTCTTTGACTTCCATGAGATCCAGTTCAGGATTCAGGGGGTCAATAGGCGCTGCATCTTCTATAACAAGACAGGACTGTTATTGGGTCGCCAATGTCATTCATATTCAATTTAGATGATTCCAAAAAACGGTTCTTACCATCGGCAGGAGAGCGTTCACACTTAATAACTGGTTCTTCTTCAGAATCTCGTTCCTCCTCTTTGACTTCCATGAGATCCAGTTCAGGATTCAGGGGGTCAATAGGCGCTGCATCTTCTATAACAAGACAGGACTGTTATTGGGTCGCCAATGTCATTCATATTCAATTTAGATGATTCCAAAAAACGGTTCTTACCATCGGCAGAAGGAGGTTCACACTTAATAATTGGTTCTTCTTCACAATCTTGTTCCTCCTCTTTGACTTCCATGAGATCCAGTTCAGGATTCAGGGGGTCAATACGCGCTTCTATAACAAGACAGGACTGTTATTGGGTCGCCAATGTCATTCATATTCGATTTAGATGATTCCAAAAAACAGTTCTTACCATCGGCAGAAGGAGGTTCACACTTAATAACTGGTTCTTCTTCAGAATCTCGTTCCTCCTCTTTGACTTCCATGAGATCCAGTTCAGGATTCAGGGGGTCAATAGGCGCTGCATCTTCTATAACAAGACAGGAATGTTTTGAAAATGTCAATACTCGAAAAACTCTTATCAAACGGTATGTTTTTTATTTCATATTTAAATAGAGTTTATATTTTAGAATTTTCTAAGACCACCCACAGCCTTGTACGTCCAGCCGTTCGTTCACAATGATGGCTCAAAGTTGGAGCAGATCGAAAATCGTCAACATGAGAGTGAATCGTGAGGCAGCCTGTGGGGTCCATTTTCAAACTGGCCCAGCTGATTCAAACAGCACATGGTTTTCAAATATCGAGTCAATGAATAATATTTAATAATAATGATAAATAATGAAGCATAAAAATCATTAATAACCAACAATAAATATTAATAATTTACACATCTTGATAATAATTATTAATAATTAATGATAATTCATAATAATAATTAATCTATCATTCAGTAATCGAGACAGAAGGGTGAACTGTACAAAGAAGATAATAAACCATTGTGTCAAGAATTTGCAGTTTTTTTTTTTCGATTTTCTGAATCTACTTATCTTGAAACGTAAACCAACAAATTTTTTTTGGGGGGGGGGGGGGGGGGTTACATTTTATAATAAACCAAAAAATTAAACAGCGACATGAACACGTGAAAAAGAAACGACATCTAGTAACTGCCATCAGCCCAAATATGCCCTTGTTTCTCGTGAATATTGAAGTCTGTCGAGGAATTGAAACTACACTTATACACTGTGATATCGAGAGGGTTTTTCTGTTTTCAACTGTGAAATCACCTAACGTTTTGAATATGTTTCACATTATAAACGTTGTTTTTAGTCCAGTCAAGATGTACATCCGTGCTTGCATGAAGACCTGCCGTTCTGATTTTTTGATACGTTGTTTGGACCTCAAACAGCAGTAATAATCCAGTTGTTCCAAAATGCAAAGACCTCGGGAAATGGCCGGTATGGTAACCACGAGATTTTCGCACTTTTTTCGGTTTTTGCTCTATATCTCCATGAAGAATTGGTCTGACGGGTATGGTCACCCTATTGAAAAGAAGACTAAATTTGCCACAATTTGGTACCAGAGCGACGTTTCTACGGTTCTTCTTTCTCCAGATACATCCTTTCAAGAAAAGGCCATTTTTTCCCAAAAGTGAGAAATTCTGAAAAAATGTCACATTGTTTGTGGAATATCTTCTAAAATACTCACCCCTCGTCAAATATTATGCGAAATGAAGTTGTAGTAAATTTAATTAGCTTTCATTTGAGACCAAAAAAGTACTTGTAGGCCTAGCGGTTCTCTACAAAATGGCAGGTAACCAGTAACAGTCATTAGTGGGTTTTGAGGGTAAATCCATATACGCGGTTCTCAGTACTTTTTATAGATTTTAATCATGTAAATGGTAATTAAAGGCATGTAAATTGTTCCATACAATTGTTCGCAGTTGAACTCGTTATTTCTCACACACGTCCACACTGTGAGGTTATAACGACTTGACGGTGACGGTTTCTCTTACAATCGACATCGAATTTGGATGATTTCCCTGACACTAGATTCGACTACAACCCCCTCGTGGACTCATCCTACAGCTTATTCGCCTTCTGAATTCGGTGTAACGTCAAGTTTTTTTTACATTTTCACGTACGAACAACTCGAAACTGATTGATTTTAGTCCATTTTCGGATGTCACCGACGCAGAAGTCGAAATTGTGATTCAGAAACTAATCGGGGCTGAGTACGTTATACTACAGTTTTACCTTGAAAATCTCTACGAACTAAATCATGAGGCGAAGGAACTCGTGGAAACCCACGTTAGGGAAAACAAGAGTATTTGAAGAAATCGTCTATTTCCACTGACATGTGAGTGTTGGTTTGTTACTGACGGCGGTTTAGTCACTGAAAACCGGTCTAACAGTTACGTGATATTTCAGTGGAAGTAGACGTTTTGTTCTTGAAAATGTTAAGGAAATTTATTTCTAGTTTGTTGCCGAACCTGCCGTCGGCCATATTGAAGTTGGTTGACTCTGAATAAAACTCTCGGTTTTCGCATATCAAATGTGTTAGTGCTTCTCCCGTATTTCCCCAATATAAAAAGTGATTCGTAAGTATATTAAGAGGTTTTGAGCCCAGTTTAGATCGCGAGTGTTTCGTGTACAATTACAACGAACCTGCGACTCTCACGCACCACGCGCGGCCCCAAAAACTTTTTTTTCAAAGTCGTCCCTCGCCCGACCATCGGCAATCCGATCCTGTGTGCCATAAGCCACACGCGGCAGAGTTTGTTTTCATTCAAGATAGTTTTTTCTTTTGCGGCTGAGGCGATGACGACCCCGATACCGATTTTGGATCCGGCGGCTTATGTCCATTGGGAGTTCAGAATTAAAATAATCCTGGAAGAAAAGGCCGTTCTCGATGCGGCTGAAATGGACCCGCCTACTGACGATACCAAGCTGACTGCGTTCAAGCTTCTGGATGCCAAGGCAAGGAACACAATAATAGCGGGCATCTCCGATCGACATATCGACATCGTGAAGTCTTGCACAACTGCAAAAGCGATGTTAGCTGCTTTAAAAACTGCTTTCACGAGAACTACGTCCATGACGAAAGCCCATAATTGGCGACGTTTGATGAGGTTGAAATTTCAGGTTGGTGAAAAAATTGGAAGACCACTTTGCGAAATACGATGCAATTATTAGAGACCTAAATGAGCAGGGCACAAAGCTTGACGAAGGCGATAAGGTACAGTTACTTCTTCTTACACTCCCAGACGAATTCGACAATATCGTAACTGCGTTAGAAACGTACCCAAATGCAACTTTGGACTTGGCCAAAGCCAGGCTCCTTGATTGTGAATTAAAGAAAGATAATCGGCAAGCTGATCAAAATGAAGAAACCGTTTTCAAGGCCAGACATGGTAACAGTAATTACAACAATTATCCTCCAAACCCACCCACTTGTAATTTTTGTGGCGATCCTTCACATTTTAAGTATAACTGTCCAAAACTTAAAAACAGCGGACAATTCCGTGGACGTGGGAGAGGTCGTAAGAGGTCAGGACGTTATCACAGAGGAAATCAAAATAATTTTCAACGTAACTCTGGACACAGCGCCACGGGAGAGATATCACTAATCGCTATTGGACTAAATTGCCCTGCAACCTCACATGAGCCTAACCATAAAGTTTTTATTTTAGATTCGGGGGCTTCGGCTCATCTGATACAAGAAGATTTGGAACAGTACATGTACGAGATTGAACCACTCCAACGTGAATCGTCCATCCACATAGCTGATGGGAACATATTGAAAGCCAAGAAGAAAGGGAAGTTAAAAGCCAAATGGAGGGGCAACGTTGTGAACATTGAAGGAATTATTGTCCCAGGACTGAAACACAATTTGTTATCAGTTGGAAAATTAGCTCAAAAAGGCCTGGCAGTCACAGTTGACAAGAAAAAGATGTGCATCAGTGGCGGAAAAGTGAAACTGGAGTGCAAATACTCACAAGGGCTCTACAAAATTGAGTTTGAGTTGGATCCGAGCAACCTCGAGAGCCATGTCACTGAAGAGTGCCATGCCACAGACATTTGGCACAGAAGACTTGGTCACCCAGGAAAAGAAGCCCTTAGGCAACTCAACCTTCCTGTTTCAAATGAACCCTGTCCGCCATGCATAGAAGGTAAAACCACTCGCCAACCCTTCCATCCTCAACCTCACAGAGCTGCTAAAAAAGGCGTAAAAATCATGACTGATTTATGCGGGCCGATTTCTCCTCCATCAATTTTCGGGCATAAATTTTTCCAGGTGATTCTAGATGATCACTCACACTTCGTGGTAGTAAAATTGCTCAAGAACAAATATGAAGCCGAAGAAAACCTACGACAATTCGTAAACGAGACTGAACGTCAACATGGTATTTTGGTTCGCACCATAAAATTGGACAACGGCGGCGAATTCAAATCAAATATGTTTACTAATTGGGCCATGAAAAACGGCATCAAGTTGGAATTTACAATGCCATATTCCAGCCAAATGAATGGTCGTGCCGAACGTATGATGAGAACACTAATGGACAAAGTCCGAGTAAAAATTATCCATTCTGGCATACCAAAATCCCTATGGAACTTCGCAGTCAAGGCAAGTGCCTACGAACTAAATAGAACCCCCAGCTCAACCCTTGAAAAAGGCATAACTCCAGCGATGTTATGGCATGGGAGAAATGATTTGGATAAACTCCGTGTTTTTGGGTGTAGAACTTGGTTCTCGGTACTTCCACGACAGGGCAAATTGGACCCCAGGGCAAACCCAGCTGTGTTAGTGGGGTACTGCGGTGGTGGTTACTTACTTTGGTCACCAGAACAGCAGAAAATTATTAAATCCAGAGACGTGGTATTCGATGAACATGCCATGTACTACAAACAGAATATTCGTATGGACAATGAGAAACATGAGCAAGAGCAAATTGTGGAATTTGAACAAAAGAAAGAAAAGGACAGCCCGAAAGGAAATAATCAGCAGCAGAATGGTCAACAAAACACAAATCAGCTGCAGAAAAATAGTTCAACTTCAGCTCGAAACGAACGTTTAGTTGAGGGGGAGAATAATACTGGTACTAGCTCTTCAAGACCGAAACGAACAGTGAAACCTCCTCAGCACCTCAAAGATTTCATCCTCGACAATGAAAATGACACCTCAGAAAGCGACGAAAACTATGAAGAAGCCGAGTACACAGCTTACTGTATGATGTCAGAACTGCAGCAACCCAATAATGATCCTCAGTCATTCCATGAAGCCAGCACATCACCTGAATGGTTGGAAGCCATAAAAAGGGAATTTAAATCCCATGAAAGTCTTGGCACTTGGTCCCCTGCACCAATTCCAAATGGGGTGAAACCAATACAAACCAAGTGGATTTTTAGAACCAAGACAGACGGAACGAAAAAGGCGCGACTAGTTGCACGAGGATTCCAAGAACCAATGGAAATCGGCGGAGAATTTGCATACTCACCAGTGTGCAGAATCCAGACAGTCAGAATTTTGCTATCAGTAGCTGTTCAAAAAACATGGAACCTGGTTGGTTGTGATTGTCCTACAGCATTTTTAAACTCACCAATTGACTCTGATACCTATATTTACGCTCCTCAAGGCTATCAAGGACCTCAAAAGGTATTGAAATTGAACCGGAGTATATATGGTCTTAGAAGATCGAACAAAAATTGGTTCAACAGGTTTTCAGAAGTCATGAAGGATGCTGGATTTCGCCGATCGAAGTATGATTCGTGCATGTACATCGGAGATGGTGTATACCTTGTTTTATTCGTTGATGACGCAATCATCACTGGACCTGATATAAAAATGAAGGGTATCCTCGATCGCCTGAAGTACGAATTCCGTATCAAGATTTTCACTGATTTGACAACATTCCTTGGAATGAACATTAAGAAAACACCCGAAGGTATTCATGTCAATCAAGCCAACATGATCAACAAAGTATTGAAAGAATATGGAATGGAAAATTGCAGATGTACAAATACACCGATGGATCTCGGATTTACTCCAGAAGAGTCTATGGTCAAACCCGAACTCCCTTATCGTCGTCTCGTTTGTTCTATAATGTATATTGCAATCACCACAAGGCCTGACATCAGCTTCGCTGTTTCGTTCTTGGCTCGCTACCTTGACAAACCGACGGAACAACTCTGGAAGGCAGCAAAGCGCGTCCTGCGCTACTTGAGTGAAACCAAGGACTACGGACTTCACTTCAAGAAGGGTGAAAACGGACTTGTGGGATTTTCTGACGCTGATTGGGGAGGTGACAAGACGGACCGGAAAAGCATCAGCGGATTCATCGCTCTCTACAATGGCAACCCTATATCCTGGTTCTCCAAGAAGCAAACCTGCGTTGCAACGAGCACCATGGAGTCAGAATTCGTATCTGCGTCACTGGCTTCCCAAGATCTGATGAATCTCGCCGGCATAGTGTCTGAGTTTGAAATGAGTGACTGTAAAAATGAAAAAGTGTCACCTGTCCTATATATGGACAACGCGAGTGCGATCTCTTTTGCTAAAACACCTGAAAACAGTAAACGCGCGAAGCATATAGATATAAAATATCATTACTTGAAAGATCTGGTTGAAAAAGATAGGCTAAAGGTATGCTACGTGAGTACAAATAAGAATATTTCAGATATTTTGACTAAAGCTCTTGGAAAAGAAAAGTTCAACACGTTTAGAGATTTGATTTTACAGAAAATGTGATAATGATTTAGTGGTATAATGATAATATGAAAAGATTTAAATGATGCAAGATCACCTAAGACCCTACACTTTATTCTGGCGTGAATTTGATCCTTTTGTCAGTTTATTTCATAAAGTTCTGATTTGAATTTGATAGGAATATTTGTTTGAATATGAGAGTTTGACAAGTTTATCGGTTGTTTACATTTTGAAATTCTTATCTCTGCTGTTTCAAATATCGATATCAAAGTTGATAACGTTTGAATCGAGAAGGGTGTGTTAAGGAAATTTATTTCTAGTTTGTTGCCGAACCTGCCGTCGGCCATATTGAAGTTGGTTGACTCTGAATAAAACTCTCGGTTTTCGCATATCAAATGTGTTAGTGCTTCTCCCGTATTTCCCCAATATAAAAAGTGATTCGTAAGTATATTAAGAGAAAATACTCTCGTTTTCCTATTGAAAATCTCTCGTACCTCCGAGTGAACTGACAGAGGAAACTCGTGCGTTTGATGAATCCCCGCCTTCAGCCATCAGGAACACTGCACCTGTAGCAACGTCGACGGACCGCTAACAGTCAACCAAACCGACAAAAACTTGTGGAAATTTCACTGTGAACCTGGGACACTGAGCACTCGACTGATGTTGATATTTTGATATAAATTTGGCTGTTTAAATACACTCGTATGAATAGCACCCAACAACACGCTATTCGTTAATATTGTTAACCTTCTCACAACGGGGAGGTAACAAATAGGTGGTCTTCCACTTGATGTTGGACGGGGACGAACGTTTCGTCACATAAAACCGTTAAAACTTATTTCTGTCCAAAATCAAACTGTAGATCGTTCACTTACACTTATTGTACAGTTTGATTGACTCCACCTCGTCGTTTTGTTCATCGTTTCCGAGGTCGTTGTAGTATCCATAGGTGGATACTCGAGTCCCAAGACTTCACTAATAAGCAATCACTGACGTCTTGACCAATTTACTATTCAAAAATTGTCTTAATTTCTGTTGATTTGTGAGCTAATTTTGTTCGAGGAGGAAGGCCAAGGTAAACGATACCATCGTTGTCAATTAGGTCTATGTAGTATCCAACTCTTCACAAGACTTCATGTCACCTATTTATACTATCCATACCACCTATGGATACTACAAGGACTCCAAGTCTATTTAATTTTTACTAGGGATGGGCATAACGGTTATTTTCGAGAAACGTAAAATAACGTTCGTTATATTAAAATAACTGTCAAAAAAACTAGTTACAAAAAAACTAGTTTCTTTTCTTCTGAATGAAAAACGGGTGGAACGTTCGTTATAATAACTGTCGAAAAAACTAGTTTTTTTGCCGTTTTTTCAACTAGTTTTTTTTGCCGTTTTTTCAACTAGTTTTTTTTTTCAAATTAAGAAACAGTTAGGTATGACGTTTTTTTCAAACTAGTTACTTTAAACTAGTTTCTCGTTTCTTCTCCCATCCCAAAAAAAACTAGTTTCTTGTTTCTTGACCCGTCCCTATTATTAACGGTTACTTGACCCGTTTCATTTCTTGTTTCTTGACCCGTTATTACTCAAACAAACACCTCGAGTCGATATGAAGTCAACTTTTTTTCGTTTTCACGAAGTATTTGAGTCGACGATTGCTCTTCTTGAAGGTCCATTCGAACTCAAACAAACACCACGAGTAGATATGAAGTCAACTTTTTTCGTTTTCACGAAGTATTTGAGTCGACGATTGCTCTTCTTGAAGGTCCACTCGAACTCAAACAAACACCTCGAGTCGATATGAAGTCAACTTTTTTTCGTTTTCAGGAAGTATTTGAGTCGACAATTGCTCTTCCTGAAGGTCCACTCGTAGGGATGGGAACCGCTAGGGATGGCAAAAAAAATGAAAACATCGATGTATCGATGCATCGATACATCGACAGGCCGGCATCGATGCTCCAAAAACATCGGACCCCAAAAACATCGATGGGAAAAAAACATCGATGTTTTTTTAAAAACATCGATGTATCGATGGTTTTCAATCAATTTTTTATTTTATTTAATTTATAAGCTATAAATTTATTTTATTTGTTACCATTATAATTCAGTTCCAAGAAAAAAAATCGTATAAACGAAGGCAGTATAAACGAATCGTATCACCCAGTATTTGGCAGGTAGTCCATTCAAGAAAAGTAATTTTGAAAGCAATTTGCCCCCCAGGCGATTTCTCTGCTGCGTAAGAGTGGCACCAGCCTTGGAGAATAATCTTTCTGCCGGAACAGAGGTGGCTACCCTCCCCAAGTATTCTCTTGATAACGTGTACAGCTTGGGATAGACTGTCTTCATCTCTCCACAATTCAAGGGGATTTGAACGAATGTTTGATGCCACTGGAGTTGAGAGATACATTGATATCTCCGTGTCCAAGTTCACCGATAAGCTCTGAAAAGATGACATTTTCTTGTTGGTTTTGAACGCCAACGATTTATGATGGGCCCATATTATGTCAACGGGACTTCTACGGTCCGATTCTGAAGATGACTGAGATGACGGGGAATTAGAAGTATCAACAGACGCCACCAGTTATTTAATTTGAGTGAGGGCTTTTGACGATGCGATGGAATCGGAAAAGTGAAGACAGCTTTCCCGCCCCTTAAATCTTGAGTCAAATCCTGACATTAGAGCCTGTTTCAGCTGCTTTCCCACAGGCAAAATATTGGAAGTGTCGATACTTTTCAGCCAACACGCCTCGATATTTTCATTTAAAGGAAATAAAAATTCAGAAATAATATTCCTAGGTATGTGAGAAAAACGTTAGAATAAAACATTCAGCAGCCTATGGCAAAAAAAAATTGAAACATCGATGTATCGATGTGCCGATGCATCGAAACCCCGACATCGATGTTCCAAAAACATCGACACAGAAAACATCGATGGAAAAACATCGATGTGTCCCGCGAAAACATCGATGTTTCAAAAACATCGATGTATGATTGCCATCCCTAGGAACCGCAAACTCTAGTATCGATACTAATGGTATCGATACTCGTTTTTTGTTTCAATACCAGGTATCGATATATTGGTTAAAAAATATCGATACTGAACAATATTGAAAGTATTGAATCGAAGAATTCCCGGGTAACCCAAAGGTGCCCTTACTGACAAGGTAAAATGGAAAAACCGCGGGTTAAATTCAAAATGTATTTATTAATATGTATATTTTATCATACATCCATTTCACATGTAATAATATATTATGTGTATGATATAAGTCAAATAAATAAAATCTAAAATGATTTTTCCCCATAGACTAGTTTTAACAGTTCGGACGGCACCGACACATATATTATTACAAGTCATTTATTCAAAGTCAAATAAATATAATCTAAAATGAATTTTTTTCCCACAGACTAGTTTTAACAGATGCTAAGAAAACTCTTTGAGATAAATGTGTTGGCGTCAACCTGTTACCATAATCATCCATTATTCGGGCACACAGGGAAAACAAGCGTTCGGACGGCACGGACAAAGCTAGAATGGTAATGTACCTACGAGCCAATTTGTATAGTTCAGGGTACTCCGGTTTACAGGCTAGCCAACGGTGGCAGTTGGAGGTTGGAGGTTGTGAGGCGTTCTGAGCGGTACGCAGGAGTTAAGGAAGAAATTATTCGTGTTTTGTTCAATCGTACACAACACAGTAATTATAGAAGTATCCCGTGTTCAATACTCGATATTTTTCTAAAAAAGTATCGATACTCCCTAGTATTGCTTTTGAGCAGTATCGATACTAAATATTCGATGTATTGAATCAAAAGTATCGATACTTCAAAATATCGAGGCAGTATTGCCCAACCCTATCCACTCGAACTCAAACAGACTAGGGATGGGATATCGAGGGCTCGATATCGATATCGGTATCGATATTGACATCGGAAGAGTGGTATCGATACCAGGTAGATATCGGCTTCATAATATCGATATCAACCGATATATATCGATATCGGTTATAAAAACTCCTACTTCGTTTTTTTTTTATTTCACCTACTTATTTTAATTTTATTTCCTTTTCTCCGAACATTTTTGCACTTGCAGTTCCTACCTAAGATACCAACTGGTCAATAATTTACCGTGGACAAAGTAGGTGATTCCATGGTAGAATAAATACGAAGGAGTTGGAAATACGAAGTGGTTCAAAGTAGTGACATCTAGTGTTGATACCTACCTACAGCCTATTGGTTCAAAATTCCTTTCTAAAAAAAAAAATTCTTCTGATTATTTTTCAGTCAGATCTTTATTTGTATTTATTTATTCATTTATTTTTTGTTCCCGCCTTGATAGGAAAGTTAAATTATACACATGAATATGTAATACGGAATTTTTATTTCAATATGTTTCTAAACGAAAATTGGACAGAATACAAGAACGGCAAAATCATAAAAGAATTACAGGTAAATTTCGGGATTCAAAAAAAGAAGCGCTCATCGAGGCTCTCCAGGAAAAGTAACTTGGAGAGAGTTTCCCCCTTCAGCCTGTTCCGGTCCGAGGTGAGAATATTCCCGGCCCTTGAAAATAGCCTCTCTGATGGTACTGAGGTTGAGGCTGACTTCATGGTCAATTTAAGTTTCAATTTCAACAGGGGCTCAACACAACACAAAAACGCGGATACTTTTTAGCCAACAACAGCACGGAAACGGAATGATGCCCACAAGAAGAACTTCGCGGTTCGCCAGTGAAAGATAACAGTGAATCACAGTTTGTGATATCGACCCGATATCGGTTGTCAGAATATCGATATATCGATATTATCACCAGTGCTGATATCGATATCAGAATATCGGATATCGGACGCTAGATATCGATATTTCGATACTATCGGATATCGATATCCCATCCTTAAAACAGACACCTCGAGTCGATATGAAGTCAACTTTTTTTCGTTTTCAGGAAGTATTTGAGTCGACGATTGCTCTTCTTGAAGGTCTATTCGAACTCAAACAAACACCTCGAGTCGATATGAAGTCAACTTTTTTTCGTTTTCAGGAAGTATTTGAGTCGACAATTGCTCTTCCTGAAGGTCCACTCGAACTCAAACAGACACCTCGAGTCGATATGAAGTCAACTTTTTTTCGTTTTCAGGAAGTATTTGAGTCGACGATTGCTCTTCTTGAAGGTCCACTCGAACTCAAACAAACACCTCGAGTCGATATGAAGTCAACTTTTTTTCGTTTTCAGGAAGTATTTGAGTCGACAATTGCTCTTCTTGAAGGTCCACTAGAACTCAAACAAACACCTCGAGTCGATATGAAGTCAACTTTTTTTCGTTTTCAGGAAGTATTTGAGTCGACAATTGCTCTTCTTGAAGGTTCATTCGAACTCAAACAAACACCTCAAGTCGATATGAAGTCAACTTTTTTTCGTTTTCACGAAGTATTTGAGTCGACGATTGCTCTTCTTGAAGGTCCAATCGAACTCAAACAAACACCTCGAGTCGATATGAAGTCAACTTTTTTTCGTTTTCACGAAGTATTTGAGACGACGATTGCTCTTCTTGAAGGTCCATTCGAACTCAAACAAACACCTCGAGTCGATATGAAGTCGACTTTTTTTCGTTTTCACGAAGTATTTGAGTCGACGATTGCTCTTCTTGAAGGTCCATTCGAACTCAAACAAACACCTCGAGTCGATATGAAGTCAACTTTTTATCGTTTTCTCGAAGTATTTGAGTCTACGATTGCTCTTCTTGAAGGTCCATTCGAACTCAAACAAACACCTCGAGTCGATATGAAGTCAACTTTTTTTCGTTTTCACGAAGTATTTGAGTCGACGATTGCTCTTCTTGAAGGTCCATTCGAACCCAAACAAACACCTCGAGTAGATATGAAGTCAACTTTTTTTCGTTTTCTCGAAGTATTTGAGTCGACGATTGCTCTTCTTGAAGGTTCATTCGAACTCAAACAACCACCTCGAGTCGATATGAAGTCAACTTTTTTTCGTTTTCACGAAGTATTTGAGTCGACGATTGCTCTTCTTTTTTTTTTTTCGTGATTTATTTATTGCAACTGAAACATAGTACAATTCATCTAGCAATATTTCATTTCATGATAAGCTCACTAGGGGGGGGGGGGGGGGGGAGGTTTACAGCAAAAACTGGCCCATACTTGTATCAAGAACAGTTAAAAACACTGGATTACACTTGCACTATTTGCACAGCACAATTAGGTCCAGAGGTTTATTTCTCTTGAGTCGCCGAAGCTCTCCTTCGTTGTTTAAAACGTTGAGCATCTCCAGGTTCTCGTGTTTGTGGAGGCGATGTTCGTGCTTCCTTGCATATTTGGCGATAATTTCGGTGACCGTTTCTACCCTCGAGTCTCGATGAATATCATCATTCCGCATGAACCAGGGGGCCCGTACTATACTTCTCAATATTATATTTTGTCGGGTTTGGATTGTTTTAATATTTGATTTTTTCGCACAACCCCAGAGCTGTATCCCATAGGTCCAGATGGGGCGCAGTATCTGTTTATATATGAGTAATTTATTGTGTAGTGAGAGATGGGAGTTCCTTCCCATCATCCAGTACATCATTCTGAACTTGATTTTTAGTTCCTGATTCTTTTTTTCAATGTGGTATTTCCAGTTAAGTTTGGAATCAAGGTGCATCCCTAAGAATTTTACAGTGTCAGAGTATGGAATTTTATTGCTCTTCTTGAAGGTCCATTCGAACTCAAACAAACACCTCGAGTCGATATGAAGTCAACTTTTTTTCGTTTTCACGAAGTATTTGAGTCGACGATTGCTCTTCTTGAAGGTCCATTCGAACTCAAACAAACACCTCGAGTCGATATGAAGTCAACTTTTTTTCGTTTTCACGAAGTATTTGAGTCGACGATTGCTCTTCTTGAAGGTCCATTCGAACTCAAACAAACACCTCGAGTAGATATGAAGTCAACTTTTTTTCGTTTTCACGAAGTATTTGAGTCGACGATTGCTCTTCTTGAAGGTCCATTCGAACTCAAACAAACACCTCGAGTCGATATGAAGTCAACTTTTTTTCGTTTTCACGAAGTATTTGAGTCGACGATTGCTCTTCTTGAAGGTCCACTAGAACTCAAACAAACACCTCAAGTCGATATGAAGTCAACTTTTTTTCGTTTTCATGAAGTATTTGAGTCGACGATTGCTCTTCTTGAAGGTTCATTCGAACTCAAACAAACACCTCAAGTCGATATGAAGTCAACTTTTTTTCGTTTTCACGAAGTATTTGAGTCGACGATTGCTCTTCTTGAAGGTCCATTCGAACTCAAACAAACACCTCGAGTCGATATGAAGTCAACTTTTTTTCGTTTTCACGAAGTATTTGAGTCGACGATTGCTCTTCTTGAAGGTCCATTCGAACTCAAACAAACACCTCGAGTCGATATGAAGTCAACTTTTTTACGTTTTCACGAAGTATTTGAGTCGACGATTGCTCTTCTTGAAGGTCCATTCGAACTCAAACAAACACCTCGAGTCGATATGAAGTCAACTTTTTTTCGTTTTCACGAAGTATTTGAGTCGACGATTGCTCTTCTTGAAGGTCCATTCGAACTCAAACAAACACCTCGAGTCGATATGAAGTCAACTTTTTTTCGTTTTCACGAAGTATTTGAGTCGACGATTGCTCTTCTTGAAGGTCCATTCGAACCCAAACAAACACCTCGAGTAGATATGAAGTCAACTTTTTTTCGTTTTCTCGAAGTATTTGAGTCGACGATTGCTCTTCTTGAAGGTTCATTCGAACTCAAACAACCACCTCGAGTCGATATGAAGTCAACTTTTTTTCGTTTTCACGAAGTATTTGAGTCGACGATTGCTCTTATTGAAGGTCCATTCGAACTCAAACAAACACCTCGAGTCGATATGAAGTCAACTTTTTTTTAGTTTTCACGAAGTATTTATGTCGACGATTGCTCTTCTTGAAGGTCCATTCGAACTCAAACTAACACCTCGAGTCGATATGAAGTCAACTTTTTTTCGTTTTCACGAAGTATTTGAGTCGACGATTGCTCTTCTTGAAGGCCCATTCGAACTCAAACAAACACCTCGAGTCGATATGAAGTCAACTTTTTTACGTTTTCACGAAGTATTTGAGTCGACGATTGCTCTTCTTGAAGGTCCATTCGAACTCAAACAAACACCTCGAGTCGATATGAAGTCAACTTTTTTACGTTTTCACGAAGTATTTGAGTCGACGATTGCTCTTCTTGAAGGTCCATTCGAACTCAAACAAACACCTCAAGTCGATATGAAGTCAACTTTTTTTCGTTTTCCCGAAGTATTTGAGTCGACGATTGCTCTTCTTGAAGGTCCATTCGAAAACAAACACCTCGAGTCGATATGAAGTCAACTTTTTTTCGTTTTCATGAAGTATTTGAGTCGACGATTGCTCTTCTTGAAGGTTCATTCGAACTCAAACAAACACCTCGAGTCAATATGAAGTCAACTTTTTTTCGTGTTCACGAAGTATTTGAGTCGACGATTGCTCTTCTTGAAGGTCCATTCGAACTCAAACAAACACCTCGAGTCGATATGAAGTCCACTTTTTTTCGTTTTCACGAAGTATTTGAGACGACGATTGCTCTTCTTGAAGGTCCATTCGAACTCAAATAAACACCTCGAGTCGATATGAAGTCAACTTTTTTTCGTTTTCACGAAGTATTTGAGTCGACGATTGCTCTTCTTGAAGGTCCACTCGAACTCAAACAAACACCTCGAGTCGATATGAAGTCAACTTTTTTTCGTTTTCACGAAGTATTTGAGTCGACGATTGCTCTTCTTGAAGGTCCATTCGAACTCAAACAAACACCTCGAGTCGATATGAAGTCAACTTTTTTTCGTTTTCACGAAGTATTTATGTCGACGATTGCTCTTCTTGAAGGTCCATTCGAACTCAAACTAACACCTCGAGTCGATATGAAGTCAACTTTTTTTCGTTTTCACGAAGTATTTGAGTCGACGATTGCTCTTCTTGAAGGCCCATTCGAACTCAAACAAACACCTCGAGTCGATATGAAGTCAACTTTTTTACGTTTTCACGAAGTATTTGAGTCGACGATTGCTCTTCTTGAAGGTCCATTCGAACTCAAACGAACACCTCGAGTCGATATGAAGTCAACTTTTTTACGTTTTCACGAAGTATTTGAGTCGACGATTGCTCTTCTTGAAGGTCCATTCGAACTCAAACAAACACCTCGAGTCGATATGAAGTCAACTTTTTTTCGTTTTCACGAAGTATTTGAGTCGACGATTGCTCCTCTTGAAGGTCCATTCGAACTCAAACAAACACCTCGAGTAGATATGAAGTCAACTTTTTTTCGTTTTCACGAAGTATTTGAGTCGACGATTGCTCTTCTTGAAGGTCCATTCGAACTCAAACTAACACCTCGAGTCGATATGAAGTCAACTTTTTTTCGTTTTCACGAAGTATTTGAGTCGACGATTGCTCTTCTTGAAGGCCCATTCGAACTCAAACAAACACCTCGAGTCGATATGAAGTCAACTTTTTTACGTTTTCACGAAGTATTTGAGTCGACGATTGCTCTTCTTGAAGGTCCATTCGAACTCAAACAAACACCTCGAGTCGATATGAAGTCAACTTTTTTACGTTTTCACGAAGTATTTGAGTCGACGATTGCTCTTCTTGAAGGTCCATTCGAACTCAAACAAACACCTCAAGTCGATATGAAGTCAACTTTTTTTCGTTTTCACGAAGTATTTGAGTCGACGATTGCTCTTCTTGAAGGTCCATTCGAAAACAAACACCTCGAGTCGATATGAAGTCAACTTTTTTTCGTTTTCACGAAGTATTTGAGACGACGATTGCTCTTCTTGAAGGTCCATTCGAACTCAAACAAACACCTCAAGTCGATATGAAGTCAACTTTTTTTCGTTTTCATGAAGTATTTGAGTCGACGATTGCTCTTCTTGAAGGTTCATTCGAACTCAAACAAACACCTCAAGTCGATATGAAGTCAACTTTTTTTCGTTTTCACGAAGTATTTGAGTCGACGATTGCTCTTCTTGAAGGTCCATTCGAACTCAAACAAACACCTCGAGTCGATATGAAGTCAACTTTTTTTCGTTTTCACGAAGTATTTGAGTCGACGATTGCTCTTCTTGAAGGTCCATTCGAACTCAAACAAACACCTCGAGTCGATATGAAGTCAACTTTTTTACGTTTTCACGAAGTATTTGAGTCGACGATTGCTCTTCTTGAAGGTCCATTCGAACTCAAACAAACACCTCGAGTCGATATGAAGTCAACTTTTTTTCGTTTTCACGAAGTATTTATGTCGACGATTGCTCTTCTTGAAGGTCCATTCGAACTCAAACTAACACCTCGAGTCGATATGAAGTCAACTTTTTTTCGTTTTCACGAAGTATTTGAGTCGACGATTGCTCTTCTTGAAGGCCCATTCGAACTCAAACAAACACCTCGAGTCGATATGAAGTCAACTTTTTTACGTTTTCACGAAGTATTTGAGTCGACGATTGCTCTTCTTGAAGGTCCATTCGAACTCAAACGAACACCTCGAGTCGATATGAAGTCAACTTTTTTACGTTTTCACGAAGTATTTGAGTCGACGATTGCTCTTCTTGAAGGTCCATTCGAACTCAAACAAACACCTCGAGTCGATATGAAGTCAACTTTTTTTCGTTTTCACGAAGTATTTGAGTCGACGATTGCTCCTCTTGAAGGTCCATTCGAACTCAAACAAACACCTCGAGTAGATATGAAGTCAACTTTTTTTCGTTTTCACGAAGTATTTGAGTCGACGATTGCTCTTCTTGAAGGTCCAATAGAACCCAAACAAACACCTCGAGTTCATATGAAGTCAACTTTTTTTCGTATCAGGAAGTATTTGAGTCGACAATTGCTCTTCCTGAAGGTCCACTCGAACTCAAACAGACACCTCGAGTCGATATGAAGTCAACTTTTTTTCGTTTTCAGGAAGTATTTGAGTCGACGATTGCTCTTCTTGAAGGCCCATTCGAACTCAAACAAACACCTCGAGTCGATATGAAGTCAACTTTTTTTCGTTTTCACGAAGTATTTGAGTCGACGATTGCTCTTCTTGAAGGCCCATTCGAACTCAAACAAACACCTCGAGTCGATATGAAGTCAACTTTTTTTCGTTTTCACGAAGTATTTGAGTCGACGATTGCTCTTCTTGAAGGTCCATTCGAACTCAAACAAACACCTCGAGTCGATATGAAGTCAACTTTTTTTCGTTTTCACGAAGTAATATAGTCGACGATTGCTCTTCTTGAAGGTCCATTCGAACTCAAACTAACACCTCGAGTCGATATGAAGTCAACTTTTTTTCGTTTTCATATAAGTATTTGAGTCGACGATTGCTCTTCTTGAAGGTCCACTCGAACTCAAACAAACCCCCCGAGTCGATATGAAGTCAAGTTTTTTTCGTTTTCACGAAGTATTTGAGTCGACGATTGCCATTCTTGAAGGTCCATTCGAACTCAAACAAACACCTCGAGTCAATATGAAGTCAACTTTTTTTCGTTTTCACGAAGTATTTGAGTCGACGATTGCTCTCCTTGAAGGTCCATTCGAACTCAAACAAACACCTCGAGTCGATATGAAGTCAACATTTTTTCGTTTTCACGAAGTATTTGAGTCGACAATTGCTCTTGTTTGAGGTCCATTCGAACTCAAATCAACACCTCGAGTCGATATGAAGTCAACTTTTTTTCGTTTTCACGAAGTATTTGAGTCGACGATTGCTCTTCTTGAAGGTCCATTCGAACTCAAATCAACACCTCGAGTCGATATGAAGTCAACTTTTTTTCGTTTTCACGAAGTATTTGAGTCGACAATAGCTCTTCTTGAAGGTCCATTCGAACTCAAACAAACACCTCGAGTCGATATGAAGTCAACTTTTTTTCGTTTTCACGAAGTATTTGAGTCGACAATTGCTCTTCTTGAAGGTCCATTCGAACTCCAACAAACACCTCGAGTCGATATGAAGTCAACTTTTTTTCGTTTTCACGAAGTATTGGGGTCGACGATTGCTCTTCCTGAAGGTCCATTCGAACTCAAACAAACACCTCGAGTCGATATGAAGTCAACTTTTTTTCGTTTTCACGAAGTATTTGAGTCAACAATTGCTCCTCTTGAAGGTCCATTCGAACTCAAACTAACACCTCGAGTCGATATGAAGTCAACTTTTTTTCGTTTTCAGAAAGTATTTGAGTCAACAATTGCTCTTCTTGAAGGTCCATTCGAACTCAAACAAACACCTCGAGTCGATATGAAGTCAACTTTTTTTCGTTTTCACGAAGTATTTGAGTCGACGATTGCTCTTCTTGAAGGTTCATTCGAACTCAAACAAACACCTCAAGTCGATATGAAGTCAACTTTTTTTCGTTTTCACGAAGTATTTGAGTCGACAATTGCTCTTCTTGATGGTCCATTCGAACTCAAATCAACACCTCGAGTCGATATGAAGTCAACTTTTTTTCGTTTTCACGAAGTATTTGAGTCGACGATTGCTCTTCTTGAAGGTCCATTCGAACTCAAACAAACACATCGAGTCGATATGAAGTCAACTTTTTTTCGTTTTCACGAAGTATTTGAGTCGAAGATTGCTCTTCTCGAAGGTCCATTCGAACTCAAACAAATACCTCGAATCGATATGAAGTCAACTTTTTTTCGTTTTCACGAAGTTTTTAGGTCGACGATTGCTCTTCTTGAAGGTCCACTCGAACTCAAACAAACACATCGAGTCGATATGAAGTCAACTTTTTTTCGTTTTCACGAAGTATTTTTTTAACATTCCAATGTTTTATTGACATAATATTGCCCATCAGGCGACTATGGTGCAAGCGTGTAAGGTGTTCTACTTGGGTGTGTGTGCGTGATGGTGTAGGAGAGGAGCTGGTCAAGTGGCGTCCACTTCTGAATCGTCTCGGACGTTACTCCTCAGCGCTCTTCTCTTGAGGCGTTTTCTTTCATATGGCGCTGGTCCCGCGATCGCCTCCACTTCCGGGTTGCCGTGTCCTGATGCTCTTGTCCGCAAGGCGCTGTACGCTGCAAAAATACGGTCTTGCACCGATTCTAATTTAAGATCGCGGTGCAACGTCTCATTACAGACAAACCAAGGTGCACCGCAGATCTGGCGCAAGATTTTGTTTTGCATAGTCTGAATCTTTTGGATAGAGCTCACGCATGCAGAACCCCACACTTCACATCCATATGTCCACACGGGCTTAATCATGAGAGCGTACAGGAGCCTCTTGTTGCTTAGATCCAACTTTGCTTTGGGGTTGATCATTGGCCATAGCTGGTAGACGCGTCGCTTCATCTCATTCACAGTGCGACGGATGTGGGGTCTCCATGTGAGTCTCCTATCCAGGATCAAACCCAAGTAGCGCACCTCAGACCTATGGGGGATAACGTCGCCTGCTAGACGGATGTTAGAGACTGACCCTCGTCTTAAGGTGAACGTTGTAAGAGATGACTTTGAGGGGTTCACCCTCACTTTCCATCTGTTACACCATTGGTCTACTTCATTGAGGTGCGTTTGCAGGTGATGCTCAACTTCTGTTAGCGTCCCGCCCATAGACAGAATTCCAGTGTCATCAGCAAATTGTGCAGTTAATGTGCTAGTATCGGTGGGGAAGTCATTCGTGTATATGCTATAGAGTAAGGGAGACAATGGGGAACCTTGCGGGACTCCTGCTGACGCAGATTTGAATTCTGAGAATTCCTGCGCAATCTTGACTCTGAACGTTCGACCACTGAGGAACGATCGCATTAAGAGGAATAGAGAGTTGGGCAGGAATTCTCTCAACTTAAATAGCAGACCTTCATGCCAGACCTTGTCAAATGCTGCCTGGACATCTAGGAAAACTGCTCCCGTATACTTTTTCTCCTCAAACCCTTTAGCTATGTAGTCCACCACTCGATGAACTTGCTGCACAGTAGAATGAGAGCTTCGAAAGCCAAACTGAAAATTTGGAATTTGGGGGGAGACGTGAAGTACATTATTGATTCTTGCCAGGATGATCTTGTCAAATACCTTACCAAGCACTGGTAGCAAACTGATGGGACGGTAGGATGCAGGATGTTGTAAGGGCTTCCCTGGCTTTGGGATAACAATCACCACTGCATGCTTCCATACCCCTGGATAGTACCCAAGCCGAAGTAGGGAATTATAGAGACTGAGTAGAAAAGCTCTCCCTTTCCTTGGGAGCCTCGTTACCATTCCAAGAGTCACCAAATCATACCCTGGAGCTTTCTTATTTTTCATTTTCTTTAGGGCCAATTGTAACTCTTGTGGAGTGATTGGTGCTGGTGGGGGGGACATTTGCAGTGGGACATCAATTGATCCCTCCACCTGAGCCAAAATTTCTTCAAAGCCTCTTGGGCTTGGATTAGGCTTGAAAACATCGGCAAAGTGATTTGCCAACAGATTGGCTTTGGTTGCGTCCTCTACTACCCATCTCCCTTGACCATCTTTCAGCGGTGGAGAGCTTTTACTGTTAGGGTTCCGAAAATGCTTAGAGAGTTTCCACATCCCTCCAAAATTTGGTCCATTCATGCTTTGCAGATGGGTAGAGAAGCGGGCATTCCTCAATGATTCAAGTGCCAATCTGACCCTACGGCATTTCCAATTGTAGTACCTCCGCTGCTGTGGCTGCCGTGAGGCTTGCCAACTCCTTCTAGCCCTGTTCTGCTGTCTGATCAACAATTTAATGTGACTGGGGGTGTGATTCCTGTGAGTCTTTGGTGGACTGGGCACACTACTACTCCAAATGCTGGTGTGAATGGTCTGCACCAGGTGGTCTATGGATGCATCAATATCCTCTGCTGTGGACATGGGCTGAGTCAGATCAATCAGTTCCGACGATTGCTCTTCTTGAAGGTCCATTCGAACTCAAACAAACACCTCGAGTAGATATGAAGTCATCTTTTTTTCGTTTTCTCGAAGTATTTGAGTCGACGATTGCTCTTCTTGAAGGTTCATTCGAACTCAAACAAACACCTCGAGTCGATATGAAGTCAACTTTTTTTCGTTTTCACGAAGTATTTGAGTCGACGATTGCTCTTCTTGAAGGTTCATTCGAACTCAAACAAACACCTCTAGTCGATATGAAGTCAACTTTTTTTCGTTTTCACGAAGTATGTGAGTCGACGATTGCTCTTCTTAAAGGTCCATTCGTACTCAAACAAACACCTCGAGTCGATATGAAGTCAACTTTTTTTCGTTTTCACGAAGTATTTGAGTCGACAATTGCTCTTCTTGAAGGTCCATTCGAACTCAAACAAACACCTCGACTTGATATGAAGTCAACTTTGTTTCGTTTTCACGACGTATTTGAGTCGACAATTGCTCTTCTTGAAGGTCCATTCGAAATCAAACAAACACCTCGAGTTGATATGAAGTCAACTTTTTTTCGTTTTCACGAAGTATTTGAGCCGACGATTGCTCTTCTCGAAGGTCCATTGGAACTCAAACAAACACCTCGAGTCGATATGAAGTCAAGTATTTTTCGTTTTCTCGAAGTATTTGAGTCGACGATCGCTCTTCTTGAAGGTCCATTCGAACTCAAACAAACACTTCGAGTCGATATGAAGTCAACTTTTTTTCGTTTTCACGAAGTATTTGAGTCGAAGATTGCTCTTATTGAAGGTCCATTCGAACTCAAACAAACACCTCGATTCGGTATGAAGTCAACTTTTTTTAGTTTTCACGAAGTATTTGAGTCGACGATTGCTCTTCTTGAAGGTCCATTCGAACTCAAACTAACACCTCGAGTCGATATGAAGTCAACTTTTTTTCGTTTTCACGAAGTATTTGAGTCGACGATTGCTCTTCTTGAAGGCCCATTCGAACTCAAACAAACACCTCGAGTCGATATGAAGTCAACTTTTTTACGTTTTCACGAAGTATTTGAGTCGACGATTGCTCTTCTTGAAGGTCCATTCGAAAACAAACACCTCGAGTCGATATGAAGTCAACTTTTTTTCGTTTTCATGAAGTATTTGAGTCGACGATTGCTCTTCTTGAAGGTCCATTCGAACTCAAACAAACACCTCGAGTCGATATGAAGTCAGAGTTTTTTCGTTTTCACGAAGTATTTGAGTCGACGATTGCTCTTCTTGAAGGTCCATTCGAACTCAAACAAACACCTCGAGTAGATATGAAGTCAACTTTTTTTCGTTTTCACGAAGTATTTGAGTCGACGATTGCTCTTCTTGAAGGTCCACTCGAACTCAAACAAACCCCTCGAGTCGATATGAAGTCAACTTTTTTTCGTTTTCACGAAGTATTTGAGTCGACGATTGCTCTTCTTGAAGGTCCATTCGAACTCAAACAAACACCTCGAGTCGATATGAAGTCAACTTTTTTTCGTTTTCACGAAGTATTTGAGTCGACGATTGCTCTTCTTGAAGGTCCACTAGAACTCAAACAAACACCTCGAGTCGATATGAAGTCAACTTTTTTTCGTATCAGGAAGTATTTGAGTCGACAATTGCTCTTCCTGAAGGTCCACTCGAACTCAAACAGACACCTCGAGTCGATATGAAGTCAACTTTTTTTCGTTTTCAGGAAGTATTTGAGTCGACGATTGCACAATTTACCATGATCACCTGTGGGTGAACAGATCATTTAGGGAATGGATACTCAGGATGGTCCATCATAGGGAGGAAGAGTCCGCTGTTTCCGAACTGACGCCCTTTTTCACCTTTGTCAAGCGTTTGGAGCCTCTTGAACTCGTCTTCGGTCAATTCGAAATCGAATATCTGAGAACATAGAAAAAGTACGAATTCAAAAAACTTTTAGTAAAGCGCCTAAAATGGTTTTTAGCAATCACATAAGTATTAGGATGCCAAAGCCTCACAACATATCACTGAAAACACCGAATCAGGGAACTCGTACTTAATATTTTCATGTCCTTGCCGCTTGAATACGTTTTTACGGAGACCTATTTGCCAAAACCGACCCGAAAATATTAGCTTGCTAAGAACTGCTTCACTCTTTCCTTTTTAGGATGAGAGAGTTAGGAAGTGTGTGTGTGCGAGGGGTGAATTGAGTGCGATTGAGTGACGATTGGTCTTCTTGAAGGTCCATTCGAACTCAAATCAACACCTCGAGTCGATATGAAGTCAACTTTTTTTCCTTTTCACGAAGTATTTGAGTCGACGATTGCTCTTCTTGAAGGTCCATTCGAACTCAAATCAACACCTCGAGTCGATATGAAGTCAACTTTTTTTCGTTTTCACGAAGTATTTGAGTCGACGATTGCTCTTCTTGAAGGCCCATTCGAACTCAAACAAACACCTCGAGTCGATATGAAGTCAACTTTTTTTCGTTTTCACGAAGTATTTGAGTCGACAATAGCTCTTCTTGAAGGTCCATTCGAACTCAAATCAACACCTCGACTCGATATGAAGTCAACTTTTTTTCGTTTTCACGAAGTATTTGAGTCGACAATTGCTCTTCTTGAAGGTCCATTCGAACTCAAATCAAATCCTCGAGTCGATATGAAGTCAACTTTTTTTCGTTTTCACGAAGTATTTGAGTCGACAATTGCTCTTGTTTTAGGTCCATTCGAACTCAAATCAAATCCTCGAGTCGATATGAAGTCAACTTTTTTTCGTTTTCACGAAGTATTTGAGTCGACAATAGCTCTTGTTTTAGGTCCATTCGAACTCAAATCAACACCTCGAGTCGATATGAAGTCAACTTTTTTTCGTTTTCACGAAGTATTTGAGTCGACAATTGCTCTTCTTGAAGGTCCATTCGAACTCAAACAAACACCTCGACTTGATATGAAGTCAACTTTGTTTCGTTTTCACGACGTATTTGAGTCGACAATTGCTCTTCTTGAAGGTCCATTCGAAATCAAACAAACACCTCGAGTTGATATGAAGTCAACTTTTTTTCGTTTTCACGAAGTATTTGAGCCGACGATTGCTCTTCTCGAAGGTCCATTGGAACTCAAACAAACACCTCGAGTCGATATGAAGTCAAGTATTTTTCGTTTTCTCGAAGTATTTGAGTCGACGATCGCTCTTCTTGAAGGTCCATTCGAACTCAAACAAACACTTCGAGTCGATATGAAGTCAACTTTTTTTCGTTTTCACGAAGTATTTGAGTCGAAGATTGCTCTTATTGAAGGTCCATTCGAACTCAAACAAACACCTCGATTCGGTATGAAGTCAACTTTTTTTAGTTTTCACGAAGTATTTGAGTCGACGATTGCTCTTCTTGAAGGTCCATTCGAACTCAAACTAACACCTCGAGTCGATATGAAGTCAACTTTTTTTCGTTTTCACGAAGTATTTGAGTCGACGATTGCTCTTCTTGAAGGCCCATTCGAACTCAAACAAACACCTCGAGTCGATATGAAGTCAACTTTTTTACGTTTTCACGAAGTATTTGAGTCGACGATTGCTCTTCTTGAAGGTCCATTCGAAAACAAACACCTCGAGTCGATATGAAGTCAACTTTTTTTCGTTTTCATGAAGTATTTGAGTCGACGATTGCTCTTCTTGAAGGTCCATTCGAACTCAAACAAACACCTCGAGTCGATATGAAGTCAGAGTTTTTTCGTTTTCACGAAGTATTTGAGTCGACGATTGCTCTTCTTGAAGGTCCATTCGAACTCAAACAAACACCTCGAGTAGATATGAAGTCAACTTTTTTTCGTTTTCACGAAGTATTTGAGTCGACGATTGCTCTTCTTGAAGGTCCACTCGAACTCAAACAAACCCCTCGAGTCGATATGAAGTCAACTTTTTTTCGTTTTCACGAAGTATTTGAGTCGACGATTGCTCTTCTTGAAGGTCCATTCGAACTCAAACAAACACCTCGAGTCGATATGAAGTCAACTTTTTTTCGTTTTCACGAAGTATTTGAGTCGACGATTGCTCTTCTTGAAGGTCCACTAGAACTCAAACAAACACCTCGAGTCGATATGAAGTCAACTTTTTTTCGTATCAGGAAGTATTTGAGTCGACAATTGCTCTTCCTGAAGGTCCACTCGAACTCAAACAGACACCTCGAGTCGATATGAAGTCAACTTTTTTTCGTTTTCAGGAAGTATTTGAGTCGACGATTGCACAATTTACCATGATCACCTGTGGGTGAACAGATCATTTAGGGAATGGATACTCAGGATGGTCCATCATAGGGAGGAAGAGTCCGCTGTTTCCGAACTGACGCCCTTTTTCACCTTTGTCAAGCGTTTGGAGCCTCTTGAACTCGTCTTCGGTCAATTCGAAATCGAATATCTGAGAACATAGAAAAAGTACGAATTCAAAAAACTTTTAGTAAAGCGCCTAAAATGGTTTTTAGCAATCACATAAGTATTAGGATGCCAAAGCCTCACAACATATCACTGAAAACACCGAATCAGGGAACTCGTACTTAATATTTTCATGTCCTTGCCGCTTGAATACGTTTTTACGGAGACCTATTTGCCAAAACCGACCCGAAAATATTAGCTTGCTAAGAACTGCTTCACTCTTTCCTTTTTAGGATGAGAGAGTTAGGAAGTGTGTGTGTGCGAGGGGTGAATTGAGTGCGATTGAGTGACGATTGGTCTTCTTGAAGGTCCATTCGAACTCAAATCAACACCTCGAGTCGATATGAAGTCAACTTTTTTTCCTTTTCACGAAGTATTTGAGTCGACGATTGCTCTTCTTGAAGGTCCATTCGAACTCAAATCAACACCTCGAGTCGATATGAAGTCAACTTTTTTTCGTTTTCACGAAGTATTTGAGTCGACGATTGCTCTTCTTGAAGGCCCATTCGAACTCAAACAAACACCTCGAGTCGATATGAAGTCAACTTTTTTTCGTTTTCACGAAGTATTTGAGTCGACAATAGCTCTTCTTGAAGGTCCATTCGAACTCAAATCAACACCTCGACTCGATATGAAGTCAACTTTTTTTCGTTTTCACGAAGTATTTGAGTCGACAATTGCTCTTCTTGAAGGTCCATTCGAACTCAAATCAAATCCTCGAGTCGATATGAAGTCAACTTTTTTTCGTTTTCACGAAGTATTTGAGTCGACAATTGCTCTTGTTTTAGGTCCATTCGAACTCAAATCAAATCCTCGAGTCGATATGAAGTCAACTTTTTTTCGTTTTCACGAAGTATTTGAGTCGACAATAGCTCTTGTTTTAGGTCCATTCGAACTCAAATCAACACCTCGAGTCGATATGAAGTCAACTTTTTTTCGTTTTCACGAAGTATTTGAGTCGACAATTGCTCTTCTTGAAGGTCCATTCGAACTCAAATCAACACCTCGAGTCGATATGAAGTCAACATTTTTTCGTTTTCACGAAGTATTTGAGTCGACAATTGCTCTTGTTTGAGGTCCATTCGAACTCAAATCAACACCTCGAGTCGATATGAAGTCAACTTTTTTTCGTTTTCACGAAGTATTTGAGTCGACGATTGCTCTTCTTGAAGGTCCATTCGAACTCAAATCAACACCTCGAGTCGATATGAAGTCAACTTTTTTTCGTTTTCACGAAGTATTTGAGTCGACAATAGCTCTTCTTGAAGGTCCATTCGAACTCAAATCAACACCTCGACTCGATATGAAGTCAACTTTTTTTCGTTTTCACGAAGTATTTGAGTCGACAATTGCTCTTCTTGAAGGTCCATTCGAACTCAAATCAACACCTCGAGTCGATATGAAGTCAACTTTTTTTCGTTTTCACGAAGTATTTGAGTCGACAATTGCTCTTCTTGAAGGTCC
The DNA here is from genome assembly GCA_963920205.1 of Stenodema calcarata. NCBI lineage: Eukaryota > Metazoa > Arthropoda > Insecta > Hemiptera > Miridae > Stenodema > Stenodema calcarata. The sequence goes on from OY986065.1 coordinate 1,172,431, forward strand.
ATTCGAACTCAAATCAAATCCTCGAGTCGATATGAAGTCAACTTTTTTTCGTTTTCACGAAGTTTTTAGGTCGACGATTGCTCTTCTTGAAGGTCCACTCGAACTCAAACAAACACATCGAGTCGATATGAAGTCAACTTTTTTTCGTTTTCACGAAGTATTTGAGTCGACAATAGCTCTTGTTTTAGGTCCATTCGAACTCAAATCAACACCTCGAGTCGATATGAAGTCAACTTTTTTTCGTTTTCACGAAGTATTTGAGTCGACGATTGCTCTTCCTGAAGGTCCACTCGAACTCAAACAGACACCTCGAGTCGATATGAAGTCAACTTTTTTTCGTTTTCAGGAAGTATTTGAGTCGACGATTGCACAATTTACCATGATCACCTGTGGGTGAACAGATCATTTAGGGAATGGATACTCAGGATGGTCCATCATAGGGAGGAAGAGTCCGCTGTTTCCGAACTGACGCCCTTTTTCACCTTTGTCAAGCGTTTGGAGCCTCTTGAACTCGTCTTCGGTCAATTCGAAATCGAATATCTGAGAACATAGAAAAAGTACGAATTCAAAAAACTTTTAGTAAAGCGCCTAAAATGGTTTTTAGCAATCACATAAGTATTAGGATGCCAAAGCCTCACAACATATCACTGAAAACACCGATTCAGGGAACTCGTACTTAATATTTTCATGTCCTTGCCGCTTGAATACGTTTTTACGGAGACCTATTTGCCAAAACCGACCCGAAAATATTAGCTTGCTAAGAACTGCTTCACTCTTTCCTTTTTAGGATGAGAGAGTTAGGAAGTGTGTGTGTGCGAGGGGTGAATTGAGTGCGATTGAGTGACGATTGGTCTTCTTGAAGGTCCATTCGAACTCAAATCAACACCTCGAGTCGATATGAAGTCAACTTTTTTTCCTTTTCACGAAGTATTTGAGTCGACGATTGCTCTTCTTGAAGGTCCATTCGAACTCAAATCAACACCTCGAGTCGATATGAAGTCAACTTTTTTTCGTTTTCACGAAGTATTTGAGTCGACGATTGGACTTCTTGAAGGTCCATTCGAACTCAAATCAACACCTCGAGTCGATATGAAGTCAACTTTTTTTCGTTTTCACGAAGTATCTGAGTCGACGATTGCTCTTCTTGAAGGTCCATTCGAACTCAAACAAACACATCGAGTCGATATGAAGTCAACTTTTTTTCGTTTTCACGAAGTATTTGAGTCGACGATTGCTCTTCTTGAAGGTCCATTCGAACTCAAATCAAATCCTCGAGTCGATATGAAGTCAACTTTTTTTCGTTTTCACGAAGTATTTGAGTCGTCAATTGCTCTTCTTGAAGGTCCATTGGAACTCAAATCAACACCTCGAGTCGATATGAAGTCAACTTTTTTTCGTTTTCACGAAGTATTTGAGTCGTCAATTGATCTTCTTGAAGGTCCATTCGAACTCAAATCAACACCTCGAGTCGATATGAAGTCAGCTTTTTTTCGTTTTCACGATGTATTTGAGTCGACAATTGCTCTTCTTGAAGGTCCATTCGAACTCAAATCAACACCTCGAGTCGATATGAAGTCAACTTTTTTTCCTTTTCACGAAGTATTTGAGTCGACGATTGCTCTTCTTGAAGGTTCATTCGAACTCAAACAAACACCTCAAGTCGATATGAAGTCAACTTTTTTTCGTTTTCACGAAGTATGTGAGTCGACGATTGCTCTTCTTAAAGGTCCATTCGTACTCAAACAAACACCTCGAGTCGATATGAAGTCAACTTTTTTTCGTTTTCACGAAGTTTTTAGGTCGACGATTGCTCTTCTTGAAGGTCCACTCGAACTCAAACAAACACATCGAGTCGATATGAAGTCAACTTTTTTTCGTTTTCACGAAGTATTTGAGTCGACGATTGCTCTTCTTGAAGGTCCATTCGAACTCAAACAAACACCTCGAGTAGATATGAAGTCATCTTTTTTTCGTTTTCTCGAAGTATTTGAGTCGACGATTGCTCTTCTTGAAGGTTCATTCGAACTCAAACAAACACCTCGAGTCGATATGAAGTCAACTTTTTTTCGTTTTCACGAAGTATTTGAGTCGACGATTGCTCTTCTTGAAGGTTCATTCGAACTCAAACAAACACCTCAAGTCGATATGAAGTCAACTTTTTTTCGTTTTCACGAAGTATGTGAGTCGACGATTGCTCTTCTTAAAGGTCCATTCGTACTCAAACAAACACCTCGAGTCGATATGAAGTCAACTTTTTTTCGTTTTCACGAAGTATTTGAGTCGACAGTTATTGCTCTTCTTGAAGGTCCATTCGAACTCAAACAAACACCTCGACTTGATATGAAGTCAACTTTGTTTCGTTTTCACGACGTATTTGAGTCGACAATTGCTCTTCTTGAAGGTCCATTCGAAATCAAACAAACACCTCGAGTTGATATGAAGTCAACTTTTTTTCGTTTTCACGAAGTATTTGAGCCGACGATTGCTCTTCTCGAAGGTCCATTGGAACTCAAACAAACACCTCGAGTCGATATGAAGTCAAGTATTTTTCGTTTTCTCGAAGTATTTGAGTCGACGGTCGCTCTTCTTGAAGGTCCATTCGAACTCAAACAAACACTTCGAGTCGATATGAAGTCAACTTTTTTTCGTTTTCACGAAGTATTTGAGTCGAAGATTGCTCTTATTGAAGGTCCATTCGAACTCAAACAAACACCTCGATTCGATATGAAGTCAACTTTTGGTTTATTATCTTCGATAATGAACCATTGGAATCGCCCAAAGAAAAAAAATTTTTAACCCCCCCTCAAAATTTGTTGGTTTACGTTTCAAGATACGTAGATTCAGAAAATCGAATAAAAAAAAATCCGTCCGTCCGCCGTACGCCGTACGCCGTACGCCGTCCGCCGTACGCCGTCCGCCGTCCGCGCCACTTTGCCCAGTTAGCGTTGAGTTAAAATTACGAAATTTTTTTTATGGGTTTCGACCAACCCCACAATGGTCCTCGAAACTTTTCATAACCCTAGGTCAAGGGGAAGGGGTTCAAAACGAATTTTGAAATTTTGAAAATTTCATATCTCGAAAAATTCATATAGAACGGTATGTTTTTTATTTCATATTTAGATAGAGTTTGTTCCGTAGAATTTTTTAAGACCTTCCGCAGCTTTGTACGACCAGCCGTTCGTTCACAATGAAGGCTCAAAGATTGTGCCTCACTACAGGATCGTGAATCAAACTGTTGAAATACAGGTCCATTTTCATACTAACAAGGTCTTTTGAACATCATTTGGCTTAAGTGATGTCGAGTTTGTTGTTCTGAGGTGCGTTTCGTGCTACGGAAATGAAGGTAATTTCGAATGTTTGTTGGTAGGTACTTCTTTTATAGAACAATTATTACCGACGTAGTATTAAAAACCCCAGAATTATATCGTATTAATTAATCATAATTAATAATTATTATTATTATTAATAAATACGAATTATTAATACCTAACAATAAATTATAATAATTTTCACTAGGTACTTGATAAAATTATTAATAATTAGTGATAATTCATAATAATAATTAATCTAACATTTAGGATCCAGACATTTAGACCTAATGATCTAAACAGAAGGGTGATCTGTACAAAGAAGATAATGAACCGTTGTGTCAAGAATTTTTTATTCGATTTTCTGAATCTACGTATCTTGAAACGTAAACCAACAAATTTTGAGGGGGGGTTAAAAAAATTTTTTCTTTGGGCGATTCCAATGGTTCATTATCGAAGATAATAAACCAAAAAAATCCGTCCGTCACCCGTACGCCGTACGCCGTCCCCCGTACGCCGTCCCCCGTACGCCGTACGCCGTCCGCCGTACGCCGTCCGCCGTCCGTGCCACTTTGCCCAGTTAGCGTTGAGCTAAAATTACAAAATTTGGTTTCTGGGTTTGGACCAGCCCCACAATGATCCTCGAAACTTTTCATAACCCTAGGTCAAGGGGAAGGGGTTCAAAACGAACTTTGAAATTTCGACAATGTCATATCTCTAAAAATTCTCATGGAAGGGTGTACTTTTTAGTTCACTTTTGAATGACCTGAAAAATTACGAATCTTTTAAGACCAATTGGATTTTTGTGCGACCAGCCGTTCGTTCACAGTGACCGCGCAAAGGTTTAGGAAAAACACTAAACTTTCGCGTCGAAAACGGCCGTTATGTGACCCAACCTCCAGACGCCCAGAATAAAACTACCTTTTTTCATCTTCCCGGTAAACTACAGTCTAGAAATTTTAACCGTGAGTCGGGGATAGACCACATTGCAATATTCACTCGGTTTCTCATCTGTAAAATTGTTTAAATAATACCTTTTTGTAATAATACAAATTAAATTTTGATGATGAGCTATTGACTTGAAATTTTACAAATAGGTCAGAACTGGATCACAATTCAATATTCACTCGGTTTCTTGTCTGTAAAATTGTTTAAATAATACCTATTTGTTTAAACAAATTAAATTTTGATGATGAGCTAGATACTTGAAATTTCAAATATAGGTCAGAAATGGATGACATTTCAATATTCACTCGGTTTGTATGACATGGTATGAGTATGGTATGGTATATTATTGTATGTATGATTTGGTATAATACAGTATGGTATGATAGGAAAGAAATTCGTATGGTATGGTATGAGTACGGTGAGAATATGGTATGGTGCCGATTTGCAATACAGTCTGGTATAGACAGAAGGGTGATCTGCACAAGGAAGATAATAAACCGTTGTGTCAAGAATTTGCAGAGTTTTTTTAGTTTTCACGAAGTATTTGAGTCGTCGATTGCTCTTCTTGAAGGTCCATTCGAACTCAAACTAACACCTCGAGTCGATATGAAGTCAACTTTTTTTCGTTTTCACGAAGTATTTGAGTCGACGATTGCTCTTCTTGAAGGCCCATTCGAACTCAAACAAACACCTCGAGTCGATATGAAGTCAACTTTTTTTCGTTTTCATGAAGTATTTGAGTCGACGGTTGCTCTTCTTGAAGGTCCATTCGAACTCAAACAAACACCTCGAGTCGATATGAAGTCAGAGTTTTTTCGTTTTCACGAAGTATTTGAGTCGACGATTGCTCTTCTTGAAGGTCCATTCGAACTCAAAAAAACACCTCGAGTAGATATGAAGTCAACTTTTTTTCGTTTTCACGAAGTATTTGAGTCGACGATTGCTCTTCTTGAAGGTCCACTCGAACTCAAACAAACCCCTCGAGTCGATATGAAGTCAACTTTTTTTCGTTTTCACGAAGTATTTGAGTCGACGATTGCTCTTCTTGAAGGTCCATTCGAACTCAAACAAACACCTCGAGTCGATATGAAGTCAACTTTTTTTCGTTTTCACGAAGTATTTGAGTCGACGATTGCTCTTCTTGAAGGTCCACTAGAACTCAAACAAACACCTCGAGTCGATATGAAGTCAACTTTTTTTCGTATCAGGAAGTATTTGTGTTCAGGCAAATCATTAAAAAGATGAATTATTTTGTTTGTTGTGCGCGACGTTTCGCGAGTGTTTGTGTTGTCTTCAGCCCGGTCTTAGCTCGCTATCTTCGAACGATATGTGGCCCCTGGATCAGTAACTGTTTTCGTCGACGTATGGTCCAAAGCCTTTGGACCAAATGGGTGCAAGAGGGGAGGAGGCGAGTTGGATCGAACCAGTCATCGCCGAGCTTTCTATAAAGCCTATTGACATTTTTCCCACCAACTTCAGTAGCCAAATTCTCCTGAATCGGTTTTAGTTCCGGTACTTTATAGTGCCAGAGCATAAGGGACGGATTTCGATCCAATTCACGAATCGTTCACCTCCGCCATTCGGTGGCTATAAGTCGGAGTTCGCGCGAATATTATTTCCGCCATTCGTTGACCGCCAGCCGGAATTTACAAGAAACATTCATCCGCCATTTGGTGGTAGTAAGTCGGATTTGAAGGCAAAGACCGGGAGACGCTGAAACCGTCGCGTTTTGGAAACCAACACGTCCAGAACATCGTACAACGCATCTAAGGTCGGATCATTCCATCATTTTATTTTAATTATTGACATTTCGCGGACATTTTCTTTTATCTGCATTGTGCATTGATTTATTTTTGGAAGAGATCCCTTGTTTTGTTTTCATTTCTCAAAATTATATCCATTTCTACCAGTCATCGTTTCTGCTAATCCTTCCCGTATTTTCGATTTCAATTATTATTAACTCTCCAGAAGTGGTGGTTAATACACATAAACATTTTGGTAGCAGAGCATGGTTCGCAGTTTTACGGGTGGATTAAAGAATACTAAACCGCACGACATTCGTTCTCACGATGCCTGATGATCAACCTCATGTGGCGGGACAGCGTTCTGCCTTTCAACGCAAAATTGACACTTTTAGAAAGCTTCTCAAAAACACCGCAATCGAAATTCAAAGTATCTAAGAAACTTCTAAAAGGGCAATGGAAGATAGGAATGTATTTCCTGAATTTAAGGGCATGTTTCACTCACTCGCACGATACATGCAAAAGTATGAAGATACTTGTGAAAAACTAATGGTAGCTTATGAGGAAGAGGATAAAGGTGATGAATATCCTTCTACTGCTGATTCCAAACAACGTAAAATAGTTCGAGGATATTTTTATGAAATTCACACTATTAATGAGAGATTGAAAATGGAAATGGATCAGACTGCTGCTCCGCAGGGAAGCAGCATGTCCTTGACTGAACCAAAAACATCAGGTCATCTTCCAAAAATAAATCTACCACATTTCAATGGATCACAAATAACTGAGTGGCCGAAGTATCGAGATACATTCCGTTCGCTAGTTCACGACGATGAAAGTATTTCTCCCACTAGAAAGTTTCATTACTTAGTGACGTCACTAAGTGGAGTAGCTTATTCAGTAATAAGCGAGTATAGAGTCGAACAAGCAAATTATGAGCTTGCTTGGCAATCCCTTTTGAACACTTTCGACAAAAAAAGAGTCCTTGCAGCTACATATTTGAACAATATATTGTCATTTAAAGCTTTACAGGGTAGCCCTACTATTGAAGGGTTACAACGATTTCTATCCAAGATTTCGGATAGCGTATCTGCGTTCAAACTGTTAAACATCACTGAACCCTTGGAATTCGTTCTATTTCATATTTCAATCAAATGTTTGGACAGCAAGTCTCGAGAACATTTTGAAGTTACTCACAAGGACATAGAGTTTCCTACGATTGATCACTTGACTAAATATGCTCGAGAAACAGCTTTAGCCCTACAACTAGCCGGAACTACGACATCCCAAGAGTTGGGTGTGCGAGAGAATAAAAGTCATCAATCATATAAATCGAAAAATCAAAATTTTAAACAAACAAAATCAACGTTATTTTCGAGTCCGTCTGACAAACATGCGTCATTTAATAAAACTAATCAACAAATAAAAGAAGCATGTGTAATCTGTGGAGCTCAACATAATCTGATGAATTGCATTAAATTTCATTCCCTCTCCGCGGAAAAACGACTCGAATCATTAAGTAGGTGGAAGGGGTGCAAAAATTGCCTATCAAGTCATCATTCCACGCACAAATGTACATCGCGGTGGAGTTGTCGCTTCTGCCATCACAGACATAACGCAATGCTTCATATACCTACATCCCAAGATAGTCAAACCTCACAAAAGACTGACCCAAAATCACTAGCTTCTACGTCAGGGGCCCCGGCGATGTCACCTGCTTTGAGTTCTACATGCAATGCAGAAATCCAAGTACTACTTGGTACAGCGGTGATAGAAATTCAAGATGCCCGTGGACACTTCCATAGAATACGAGCAGTTATCGATTCGGGAAGTCATTTTTCATTCGTCACTCAAAAATGTTTTAATAAACTAGGTATGTCATTAGAACGCTGCTCGAGGAAGATAAGCTGGATAGGTCAAACTTTATTCGAAGGTATCAAGGGACAGTCACCGTGCAAAGTGCGTCCGAGAAATCGATTATCTCCGCAATTGAGCGTTAATGCATTAGTGGTGAACAACATTACCAATCACTTTCCCACTGTTACTGTACCTAATCATGTGACAAAAAACTATTATAAATTTGACTTAGCGGATCCCAAATTTTCTGAACCCGCATCTATCGACTTCCTTCTTGGAGGAGACCTGTTTGGCGACATTTGGATTGGCAAACCAATATCCTTTGGAGACGACTTACCCAAACTATTCAAATCTATTTTTGGCATGATCGTAATTGGAAAATATCGAGACGATCAACCATGCCTTATGAGCACATCACTTTTTGTGACCCAAGAACCTGATTGTTTAACCCAAGAATTAAGCAGGTTTTGGGAGTTGGAGGAACCGACTAATATTTCTCCGCCTGTTCTTTCAGAGGAAGAACGTCAATGCGAGAGACATTTTTGTTCGACTCATTATCGACTGGATAATGGTCGATATGTGGTAAAGCTTCCTTTTATTGGCCAACCACCGGAGTTTTCAAACTCTGCTTATATCGCAATGAAACGATATAAAAATCTCGAGAGTAAATTGAACACAAATCAAGACACAAAAATTAAATATGACGAATTTATGACTGACTATCTGAAATTGGGACATATGAGTCCCACCAATTCTATCTCGAAATGTATCATTCCCCATCATGCCATATCTAAGATAGATAGGGGAGAAGTAAAACTGCGTGTAGTTTTTGATGCGTCAGTGAAAATGTCTTCTGGGTCCTTGAATGATAGTCTACATGTAGGTCCAAAGTTACAAAATGATATAAAAAATATCATACTCAATTTTCGTCGGCATCCAATAGTCTTCGTGACTGACATTGTTAAAATGTATCGTCAAATTGTTCTTGATAAAGACGATAGATCATTCCAGCATATTTATTGGCGTTTTGACTCAAATGAACCCATTTTAAAATTTGAGTTGAACACACTAAGCTATGGCCTTTCGTGTGCACCATATCTAGCGCTGAGGGTCATTCAGCAGCTATGTAATGATGAACGTCATCGATTCCCTCAAGCTGCTGATGTGTTACTTCAATGTTCCTACATCGATGACATAGTTGCTGGAGCAGCGTCTATCAAAGAAGCCCAAAATATACAGGAACAACTAATCGAATTACTTAGCCAAGGAGGATTCCAACTAAGCAAATGGGCATCAAATTGCCCTAATTTACTGGAACGATTCAATTCCATCTCTACTTCAACTCAAAAAGCCATAACACTCAATGAAAAAGACGATAATAATCTGAAAATACTTGGACTCCAGTGGGACACTCACTCTGATTCGTTCACTTACAGGATCTCACCCCCTACTATTGTTTACACTAAACGGGCAATATTGTCAACGGTTTCCAAAATCTATGACCCGATTGGATTTTTATCACCTGCTATTATTCAGATGAAATCGTTAATCCAAGATCTTTGGAAAGAAAATGTTGATTGGGATCAAGATATTCCGATAGACATTGCCGAAAAATGGAGAACGTTAGTAGGCGAATTACCATACTTATCAAATGTGAGCATCCCTCGTTTTATTGGGTCCTTAATTGAACATAGATTGGTGGGATATGCTGATGCCTCCAATAAAGCCTATTGTGCAGTAATTTATATGCAAACGAAAACCAGCGAAGGAATGCAATCGAGATTAATAACTGCAAAAACTAAATTAGCACCTGTGAAACAAATCTCAATACCTCGTTTGGAATTATGTGCAGCATTATTGCTGTCACGATTATGGGCATCTTTATGCCAATTTACTTCCAACCTCTCCGGCGATTGTTTACCAGCCCGATTCTTTTCAGACTCCTCGGTCGTCTTGGGCTGGATTCATACTCCTTCGTATAAGCTGAAAACTTTTGTAAGTAATAGAGTGACGGAAATCAACCAACTTACCGTGGCTTCAGCTTGGCGGCACGTCGCGTCGAAAATGAATCCAGCGGACTGTGGATCAAGGGGACTTCTACCACATCAACTTATTAATTTCGATCTTTGGTGGAACGGTCCACCGTGGCTTAGCCTACCGGAAAAGGAGTGGCCCTATTCAAGATTCGACATCCCTGAGGACCTACCTGAGTTATCTGGTAAAGGAGTTTCGCTCACGGTATCATCCAAGCCATCTCACTTCATCAATTGGCTGACTCGATTCTCATCATATTTTAAACTACTCCGATCAATAGCATGGATGAAGAGGAAAATACGTATATGGCAGGGAAGGAACTCAAATCCCCCACTGCCCATTGGTAGGTTTACAATAACTGAACTGAGCGAATCATTGGCTGTATGCGTTAAGCAAACTCAACAGTATTATTTTCTTGATGGTAGTGTGAAATGTACTGAACGAGCACTTGTCAAGTTCGCCCATCTTCATCCATTCTTCGATAAAGATGGTATTTTACGTGTAGGTGGGCGACTTCGTCATTCTGAATTGACTGAAGATCAAAAACATCCCATCCTCCTTCCTTCAGAAGCCCATTTGACTAAGATTATGGTGGACCATTATCATCGTCTATATCTACATCCCGGCCCCAACGCATTACAAGCCCTGATTCAAACCAAATTTTGGGTGCCGTCGTTGAGGAGATTGGTCCGTCAAAGGAATTTTCTATGCATTACATGTTGCAAGGCACGAGCCAAAGGGCTCAACCCAATTATGGGCGATCTTCCACCCTGTAGACTTCAGGGTGGGCGGGCATTTTTGAACGTGGGAGTGGACTTTGCCGGACCATTCACCATACGCGATTCCCTAAGACGCAAGTCCCAGCAATCAAAGGCCTACTTATGTCTATTTGTGTGTTTGGCCAGCAAGGCGCTCCATCTGGAGGTTGTTACGAGCTTGACGACTGAGGCTTTCATAGCCACCTTATCCCGTTTTATTGCACGTAGAGGTTTACCCGTAGCAATGTTTTCGGATTGTGGGACGAATTTCGTCGGTGCAGCACATAAGATTCGAGAGTGCCTGGATTGGTTCAATCAATCAGACACCATTGACGCCGTAGACAAGTTTTCCACCAAGTTGGGATTTGAGTGGAATTTCAACCCCCCACACACTCCGCATTTTGGAGGTTTATGGGAGGCGGGCGTGAAGTCATCAAAGGGCCTACTACGAAAAACAGCGGGTGACGCTGTTTTGACTTTTGAGGAACTAACAACCTCATTTGCGAAGATCGAAGCTATACTTAATTCTAGGCCTCTGTGCCCTCTTTCGAACAGCCCTGAAGAGATAGACTTCCTATCGCCGGGACACTTCCTCATCGGGAGGCCCCTCATGACGATCCCACATCCACCTCTCAACGAAGTGAAAGATAATCTCCTATCAAGATGGCAGCTGATTAAAAAGATGGAAGACCTATTCTGGAGCAGATGGCGATCGGAGTACCTCTCAACTCTTCAAGGAAGAGTTAAATGGATTCGCCCTTCGGCAAACTTGGAAATTGGAGACCTAGTCCTTATAAAGGGAGAGACGAACGTCCTGAATTGGCCGATGGCTCGCGTCACCCACGTACATCCTGGCAGCGACGACGTTGTGCGAGTGGCGACAGTGAGGACTGCAGCATCAACATACAAACGCCCTGTGGCCAAACTAATACCTCTCTTACCATTGAAAACCTCTCCATACCCGGAAGAGCAGTAAATTTGCTCACAAATTTGGTGGGCGGATGTTCAGGCAAATCATTAAAAAGATGAATTATTTTGTTTGTTGTGCGCGACGTTTCGCGAGTGTTTGTGTTGTCTTCAGCCCGGTCTTAGCTCGCTATCTTCGAACGATATGTGGCCCCTGGATCAGTAACTGTTTTCGTCGACGTATGGTCCAAAGCCTTTGGACCAAATGGGTGCAAGAGGGGAGGAGGCGAGTTGGATCGAACCAGTCATCGCCGAGCTTTCTATAAAGCCTATTGACATTTTTCCCACCAACTTCAGTAGCCAAATTCTCCTGAATCGGTTTTAGTTCCGGTACTTTATAGTGCCAGAGCATAAGGGACGGATTTCGATCCAATTCACGAATCGTTCACCTCCGCCATTCGGTGGCTAATAAGTCGGAGTTCGCGCGAATATTATTTCCGCCATTCGTTGACCGCCAGCCGGAATTTACAAGAAACATTCATCCGCCATTTGGTGGTAGTAAGTCGGATTTGAAGGCAAAGACCGGGAGACGCTGAAACCGTCGCGTTTTGGAAACCAACACGTCCAGAACATCGTACAACGCATCTAAGGTCGGATCATTCCATCATTTTATTTTAATTATTGACATTTCGCGGACATTTTCTTTTATCTGCATTGTGCATTGATTTATTTTTGGAAGAGATCCCTTGTTTTGTTTTCATTTCTCAAAATTATATCCATTTCTACCAGTCATCGTTTCTGCTAATCCTTCCCGTATTTTCGATTTCAATTATTATTAACTCTCCAGAACTGGTGGTTAATACACATAAACAATTTGAGTCGACAATTGCTCTTCCTGAAGGTCCACTCGAACTCAAACAGACACCTCGAGTCGATATGAAGTCAACTTTTTTTCGTTTTCAGGAAGTATTTGAGTCGACGATTGCACAATTTACCATGATCACCTGTGGGTGAACAGATCATTTAGGGAATGGATACTCAGGATGGTCCATCATAGGGAGGAAGAGTCCGCTGTTTCCGAACTGACGCCCTTTTTCACCTTTGTCAAGCGTTTGGAGCCTCTTGAACTCGTCTTCGGTCAATTCGAAATCGAATATCTGAGAACATAGAAAAAGTACGAATTCAAACAACTTTTAGTAAAGCGCCTAAAATGGTTTTTAGCAATCACATAAGTATTAGGATGCCAAAGCCTCACAACATACCACTGAAAACACCGAATCAGGGAACTCGTATTTAATATTTTCATGTCCTTGCCGCTTGAATACGTTTTTACGGAGACCTATTTGCCAAAACCGACCCGAAAATATTAGCTTGCTAAGAACTGCTTCACTCTTTCCTTTTTAGGATGAGAGAGTTAGGAAGTGTGTGTGTGCGAGGGGTGAATTGAGTGCGATTGAGTGAGGATTGCTCTTCTTGAAGGTCCATTCGAACTCAAACAAACACCTCGAATCGATATGAAGTCAACTTTTTTTAGTTTTCACGAAGTATTTGAGTCGACGATTGCTCTTCTTGAAGGTCCACTCGAACTCAAACAAACACCTCGAGTCGATATGAAGTCAACTTTTTTTCGTTTTCACGAAGTATTTGAGTCGACGATTGCTCTTCTTGAAGGCCCATTCGAACTCAAACAAACACCTCGAGTCGATATGAAGTCAACTTTTTTTCGTTTTCACGAAGTATTTGAGTCGACGATTGCTCTTCTTGAAGGTCCATTCGAACTCAAACAAACACCTCGAGTCGATATGAAGTCAACTTTTTTTCGTTTTCACGAAGTATTTGAGTCGACGATTGCTCTCCTTGAAGGTCCATTCGAACTCAAACAAACACCTCGAGTCGATATGAAGTCAACTTTTTTTCGTTTTCACGAAGTAGGTATTTGAGTCGACAATTGCTCTTCTTGAAGGTCCATTCGAACTCAAACAAACACCTCGAGTCGATATGAAGTCAACTTTTTTTCCTTTTCCACGAAGTATTGGGGTCGACGATTGCTCTTCCTGAAGGTCCATTCGAACTCAAACAAACACCTCGAGTCGATATGAAGTCAACTTTTTTTCGTTTTCACGAAGTATTTGAGTCGACGATTGCTCTTCTTGAAGGTCCACTCGAACTCAAACAAACACCTCGAGTCGATATGAAGTCAACTTTTTTTCGTTTTCACGAAGTATTTGAGTCGACGATTGCTCTTCTTGAAGGCCCATTCGAACTCAAACAAACACCTCGAGTCGATATGAAGTCAACTTTTTTTCGTTTTCACGAAGTATTTGAGTCGACGATTGCTCTTCTTGAAGGTCCATTCGAACTCAAACAAACACCTCGAGTCGATATGAAGTCAACTTTTTTTTGTTTTCACGAAGTATTTGAGTCGACGATTGCTCTTCTTGAAGGCCCATTCGAACTCAAACAAACACCTCGAGTCGATATGAAGTCAACTTTTTTTCGTTTTCACGAAGTATTTGAGTCGACGATTGCTCTTCTTGAAGGTCCATTCGAACTCAAACAAACACTTCGAGTCGATATGAAGTCAACTTTTTTTCGTTTTCACGAAGTATTTGAGTCGACGATTGCTCTCCTTGAAGGTCCATTCGAACTCAAACAAAAACACCTCGAGTCGATATGAAGTCAACTTTTTTTCGTTTTCACGAAGTATTTGAGTCGACAATTGCTCTTCTTGAAGGTCCATTCGAACTCCAACAAACACCTCGAGTCGATATGAAGTCAACTTTTTTTCGTTTTCACGAAGTATTGGGGTCGACGATTGCTCTTCCTGAAGGTCCATTCGAACTCAAACAAACACCTCGAGTCGATATGAAGTCAACTTTTTTTCGTTTTCACGAAGTATTTGAGTCATCAATTGCTCCTCTTGAAGGTCCATTCGAACTCAAACTAAAACCTCGAGTCGATATGAAGTCAACTTTTTTTCGTTTTCAGAAAGTATTTGAGTCAACAATTGCTCTTCTTGAAGGTCCATTCGAACTCAAACAAACACCTCGAGTCGATATGAAGTCAACTTTTTTTCGTTTTCACGAAGTATTTGAGTCGACGATTGCTCTTCTTGAAGGTTCATTCGAACTCAAACAAACACCTCAAGTCGATATGGAGTCAACTTTTTTTCGTTTTCACGAAGTATTTGAGTCGACAATTGCTCTTCTTGATGGTCCATTCGAACTCAAATCAACACCTCGAGTCGATATGAAGTCAACTTTTTTTCGTTTTCACGAAGTATTTGAGTCGACGATTGCTCTTCTTAGAGGTCCATTCGAACTCAAACAAACACATCGAGTCGATATGAAGTCAACTTTTTTTCGTTTTCACGAAGTATTTGAGTCGACGATTGCTCTTCTCGAAGGTCCATTCGAACTCAAACATACACCTCGAATCGATATGAAGTCAACTTTTTTTCGTTTTCACGAAGTTTTTAGGTCGACGATTGCTCTTCTTGAAGGTCCATTCGAACTCAAACAAACACCTCGAGTCGATATGAAGTCAACTTTTTTTCGTTTTCACGAAGTATTTGAGTCGACAATTGCTCTTCTTGAAGGTCCATTCGAACTCAAACAAACACCTCGAGTCGATATGAAGTCAACTTTTTTTCGTTTACACGAAGTATTTGAGTCGACGATTGCTCTTCTTGAAGGTCCATTCGAACTCAAATAAACACCTCGAGTCGATATGAAGTCAACTTTTTTTCGTTTTCACGAAGTATTTGAGTCGACGATTGCTCTTCTTGAAGGCCCATTCGAACTCAAACAAACACCTCGAGTCGATATGAAGTCAACTTTTTTTCGTTTTCACGAAGTATTTGAGTCGACGATTGCTCTTCTTGAAGGCCCATTCGAACTCAAACAAACACCTCGAGTCGATATGAAGTCAACTTTTTTTCGTTTTCACGAAGTATTTGAGTCAACAATTGCTCTTCTTGAAGGTCCATTCGAACTCAAACAAACACCTCGAGTCGATATGAAGTCAACTTTTTTTCGTTTTCAGAAAGTATTTGAGTCAACAATTGCTCTTCTTGAAGGTCCATTCGAACTCAAACAAACACCTCGAGTCGATATGAAGTCAACTTTTTTTCGTTTTCACGAAGTATTTGAGTCGACGATTGCTCTTCTTGAAGGCCCATTCGAACTCAAACAAACACCTCGAGTCGATATGAAGTCAACTTTTTTTCGTTTTCACGAAGTATTTGAGTCGACGATTGCTCTTCTTGAAGGTCCATTCGAACTCAAACAAACACCTCGAGTCGATATGAAGTCAACTTTTTTTCGTTTTCACGAAGTATTTGAGTCGACGATTGCTCTTCTTGAAGGCCCATTCGAACTCAAACAAACACCTCGAGTCGATATGAAGTCAACTTTTTTTCCTTTTCCACGAAGTATTGGGGTCGACGATTGCTCTTCCTGAAGGTCCATTCGAACTCAAACAAACACCTCGAGTCGATATGAAGTCAACTTTTTTTCGTTTTCACGAAGTATTTGAGTCGACGATTGCTCTTCTTGAAGGTCCACTCGAACTCAAACAAACACCTCGAGTCGATATGAAGTCAACTTTTTTTCGTTTTCACGAAGTATTTGAGTCGACGATTGCTCTTCTTGAAGGCCCATTCGAACTCAAACAAACACCTCGAGTCGATATGAAGTCAACTTTTTTTCGTTTTCACGAAGTATTTGAGTCGACGATTGCTCTTCTTGAAGGTCCATTCGAACTCAAACAAACACCTCGAGTCGATATGAAGTCAACTTTTTTTTGTTTTCACGAAGTATTTGAGTCGACGATTGCTCTTCTTGAAGGCCCATTCGAACTCAAACAAACACCTCGAGTCGATATGAAGTCAACTTTTTTTCGTTTTCACGAAGTATTTGAGTCGACGATTGCTCTTCTTGAAGGTCCATTCGAACTCAAACAAACACTTCGAGTCGATATGAAGTCAACTTTTTTTCGTTTTCACGAAGTATTTGAGTCGACGATTGCTCTCCTTGAAGGTCCATTCGAACTCAAACAAAAACACCTCGAGTCGATATGAAGTCAACTTTTTTTCGTTTTCACGAAGTATTTGAGTCGACAATTGCTCTTCTTGAAGGTCCATTCGAACTCCAACAAACACCTCGAGTCGATATGAAGTCAACATTTTTTCGTTTTCACGAAGTATTGGGGTCGACGATTGCTCTTCCTGAAGGTCCATTCGAACTCAAACAAACACCTCGAGTCGATATGAAGTCAACTTTTTTTCGTTTTCACGAAGTATTTGAGTCATCAATTGCTCCTCTTGAAGGTCCATTCGAACTCAAACTAAAACCTCGAGTCGATATGAAGTCAACTTTTTTTCGTTTTCAGAAAGTATTTGAGTCAACAATTGCTCTTCTTGAAGGTCCATTCGAACTCAAACAAACACCTCGAGTCGATATGAAGTCAACTTTTTTTCGTTTTCACGAAGTATTTGAGTCGACGATTGCTCTTCTTGAAGGTTCATTCGAACTCAAACAAACACCTCAAGTCGATATGGAGTCAACTTTTTTTCGTTTTCACGAAGTATTTGAGTCGACAATTGCTCTTCTTGATGGTCCATTCGAACTCAAATCAACACCTCGAGTCGATATGAAGTCAACTTTTTTTCGTTTTCACGAAGTATTTGAGTCGACGATTGCTCTTCTTGAAGGTCCATTCGAACTCAAACAAACACATCGAGTCGATATGAAGTCAACTTTTTTTCGTTTTCACGAAGTATTTGAGTCGACGATTGCTCTTCTCGAAGGTCCATTCGAACTCAAACATACACCTCGAATCGATATGAAGTCAACTTTTTTTCGTTTTCACGAAGTTTTTAGGTCGACGATTGCTCTTCTTGAAGGTCCATTCGAACTCAAACAAACACCTCGAGTCGATATGAAGTCAACTTTTTTTCGTTTTCACGAAGTATTTGAGTCGACAATTGCTCTTCTTGAAGGTCCATTCGAACTCAAACAAACACCTCGAGTCGATATGAAGTCAACTTTTTTTCGTTTACACGAAGTATTTGAGTCGACGATTGCTCTTCTTGAAGGTCCATTCGAACTCAAACAAACACCTCGAGTCGATATGAAGTCAACTTTTTTTCGTTTTCACGAAGTATTTGAGTCGACGATTGCTCTTCTTGAAGGCCCATTCGAACTCAAACAAACACCTCGAGTCGATATGAAGTCAACTTTTTTTCGTTTTCACTGTACTAACTTGTGTAGTATTCATGTGCAGGAGATAGCACACGAATACTACATTTGTCCACGTGTTAGTACCTACTTCACTACCGTGTGGTATTTACGCGCTTTCTCCCCGAAGGGGAAAAAGGACGTAAATACCACACTACCGACTAACGGTGTACTCTCGGTAGTAAGGAATGAGAACTAATTGATTCCTCAAGAATATATTATAAAGTAAAGAAACCTAACTCGCCAAGCACACGTCTCGCTAGGTACTCTCAAATCGGAATCGGGGAATCGAATGACTGCAGTTCCACGTAAAATCGCCGTCCAGTCCCCGGAAATAGGTCACGAGTGTTGCAACCGTGACACGCCAAATGTACCGTCAGCACCGGAATTTCATCGTGTTGGTATCTCTTATCAAACCCTGATAATGTCAGCTGGGCCGCGGATCCGCGCAGTGTTGCCATCGGCACGGCTGCCATACGTGTCCTCTCGGCCGGCTGATCCGGGTCGGTACATCACTCCCGGGGTAAGATTGAGCATGTCCTCATGCGGGCAGCCGGGGTACGCCAGGGTAGTCTGGGGCTAGTAGACCTGGCTCCTTTTGCCAAGGCGGTTCCTTCCATAGGCAGGCCGAATCGCATGACATATCAAGGTAGCAGACAGAGATACCAACCCTTGTTTCCCGTGGCCTTAGGTAAGGCGCGTCAACTCCAATGTCCTAGTGATCTGTCGAAGCCAGGGAGGTTGTCCGGTAGTGGTTGCTGGGGAAGGGGAGGTAGTAATTTTGATTGTTACATGTTTTCTAATATGGGACTCAATTGAGACGAGGCTTGGCCAAAACATACAGATTGAATACAGAAACATGATAAATAGAGAAGGTAAATAGAGACAGAAAAATGATAGATGCTACAGCTTAAGTGATAAAGACACTGCAGACAAGATAAATGGTAGAAACAGGATAATACAGAGTGATTATAGTCGTAAGAGTAATAATTGTA
Source organism: Stenodema calcarata (assembly GCA_963920205.1). Taxonomy (NCBI): domain Eukaryota; kingdom Metazoa; phylum Arthropoda; class Insecta; order Hemiptera; family Miridae; genus Stenodema; species Stenodema calcarata. The sequence continues at coordinate 1,191,218 of OY986065.1, forward strand.
ACTGAATACAGAAACAAGATAAATAGAGTAGGTAAAAAGAGGCAGAAAAATGATAGATGCTACAGCTTAAGTGATAAAGACACTGCAGACAAGATAAATGGTAGAAACAGGATAATGCAGAGTGATTATAGTAGTAAGAGTAATAATTGTAACTGAATACAGAAACAAGATAAATAGAGTAGGTAAATAGAGGCAGAATATAATGGTAGATGGGACAGTTTAAGTGATAAAGACACAGCGGACAAGATGAATACAGAGTAATTGCTGTACGTTCTGTAGCGATTAGGCGCTCAATCATTTCTGCATCTACGAGTATAAACCTCCTCTGAAATCCCCTCACACTGGAGGCACCGATACCTCAAAGGGCACATTACATGGCTAAAACCCCTCCCAGTGGAGACACCAATACCACAAAGTGGTGCATTAGATGGCTTAACCGTCACAGCGGAGACACCGATACCTCAAAGGGTACATTAAACGGCTAAATCCTCACGGAGGAGTCTCCGATACCTACCAAGTGATACAATATAGGCTAAACCCTCACAGAGGAGACACAGATACCACAAGGTGGTACATACATTGGCCGGCTAAACGGATCCAGAGCAGATAAAGACATAGCAGACAAGATGAATACAGAGTGATTATCGTAGTAAGAGTAATAATTGTAACAAACCAGAAAGAATATAAATAGCAATACAAGAACAGCCTACAAGGTATAGATAACGAGCTCGTGTACCAGTATTAAAAGTACCCTTTAAGCAGATGAAAGGAGTGGGGTTAAGGAATGCACATGGTTAGCCTTTATACACACAAAGGGAAGAACATGTAGGTTAGAAACCATTGGCATGCATAAAGAGAAGTAGGCCTTGTACGTCAGCCACTCTCCCTCCCCCCTCGCGAATAGACCACTTCCAGGTGGTGCTATACTTCCGCCCCTGCCCCTCATTCTCAACGCTCTCGCTCGCTCTCAACTCTGCGGCACTCTAGGTGAAAGCACTCATTTGTAGGGCTATTGATAGGAAACTGCTATCGATCAAATGATAGGACTGTCGAACTATCTAACACCCCTACTCATTTGTGGAGGCTCGCTTTACTGTGATGGGTTGTATAGCTAACAACTATGGTAAATGCTATGGAAGCACTCATTTGTAGGGCTATTGATAGGAAACTGCTATCGATCAATTGATAGGACTGTCGAACTATCTAACACCCCTACTTATTGTGGAGGCTCGCATTGCTGTGATGAGTTGTATAGCTAACAACTATGGTAAATGTTATGGCTTAACTATGATACTTACGTGGTTCGTGACTATAGATTTACGTCTTACTGTTGTAGTCTGAGTCTGTACCATCACTTGTCCTTACGCGGTCACCATACCGTCATATGTCAGGTTTCCCGCCGTGTACCGTCGTTCCTTCCTCCCAGTTGGTCGAGTCATTCCGTTAATTAGAAATGAAGGTCGCTATTAGTCTGCAAAAAAAAAACTACGATCAATATGGGGTACACAGGAAACTATTATTTTTGGCCAGAGCCATTAGTAGATTCTAGAGAACTAGAGCTGTGGGGTAACCATAACTACTGCAACCCCTGCACAAACAGTTCCTGCAGTCCAGTGGAACACCTTATAATGATGACGCCTCATCCGGACGTCTTCGTAGGATGGATTCAGCTGGGCAATTGCCTGCAGCAGGTCCAAGTGGAGTGATGACATCCGTTGCTCCCCCAAAGTCTGTGGTCTGCACCGTGGGCTGACCAACTAGCACAAAGTCGGGCCCTACTAGTGTGCAGCTGGCCTGGTCCCGGATGCGGCCACAGTGGGCTATAGTGCCGTGGATTGGTAGCTAGTCTACTTACTTCCCATCTTACCTCTTGCCTTGATTAAAGGAAAGCCTTCATTGGCTGAGTAGAGTTCACGTGCGGCTCCAGGCTCGCAACGTCATTTGTAGCTGTCTCGCAGTTCGGAGTAACTCTGAGGGCTTTAGTGAATCTCACCATGCTACCTCGAGCCTGTGACTGCCACTTGCCGGAGCCGTGTAGTCAGGACTTCCGTGCCAGTGTTCAGCTGTGTGTTCTCTTGCCATGGAAGGTATGGGAGACACAATTAGAAGGGAAACAGCAAGTAAGGTAACCTGAAAGCAGAGAACTGTTAGTCTGGACTGATATAGGATGGGGTAATTGATATAATCCAGGGGCAGTTGTTCTGCGCAGTTGTTTTCCATTTCTTTTATTCTGGTTCTATAGTATCCATTTATATTATCTTTTTTTCCCTTATGTATTAATGCTATTTATCTTTTATTCTGTTTCTATATTATCATTTGTTTCTTAATTGTTTTATTCTGTTTCTATATTATCATTTTTCTTAATCGTTTCTTTTTATTCTGTTTCTATATTATCATTTTTCTTTATCATTATCATTGGTTTATTTATTGTTATTTTTTTTTTTTTTTTTTTATTATTATTATTATTTTTTTTTCCTTCGATGACATTAATTAAAAATTGGACAAAAACGGAATATAATAAATAAACAACCGCCGTTATTGTCAATATGTCACTAATTTGATTGATTGATTGATGCTTGATTGTGTTAAAAAAACAAGTTTTCACAAGAGTTCACATACATGGAAATAAACTACTAATACTAATAAATGAAATACAAATTTCTTTAAATTCAGATAAAGTACATAGTAGAAAGAAAGAAATAAATTCTGATTTGAAAATTTAGCTCAACAGCCAATAGTGTAAGGCACAAAGAGAGAAATTAAAGATGACAAGATGAGGCACATAACATCAAAATCAGTCTAGACGAAAAAAAAACCTTCGTTTATAGTAAATGCCCGCTGTCGTAAAACAATCTGCAGAAATCCTACTAATTTCCCTTGGTTCTTGCCTATCGTTGCATAGCAGAACCGAGCGGAAAACGGATTCATTTAAAAAAAAAGGGCTGCAAAGTATTTAAAACGTTCGAAGGTAACAATATTATTATGTCACTAATTTAAAAGTGGACAAAAGTAGAATATAATAATTTATTATTAATAAATAAATAACCGCCGTTATCGTCAATACGTCACTAATTAAAAAGTGGACAAAAGTAGAATAGAACAAATGAATAACCGCCGTTATTATCAATAAATACATAGATAGATAAACAATCTTGGGCAATGCCTATATAAGTGTATATACCATGTTATTTGAATTATTAGATAATTTCTTCCCAGAGGGGCATCCCAGGGGGGGCATGTCTATTACTGTTACCAATAATTGTTACTTATTAATTGTTACTATATTAACAATTATTGGTACTGTTGTATTTATATTGCCTAGGCATTATAATCGTCAGCATAGTACTGAACCTAGTTCAACAATATTATTTAAAAACGTATCATGTACAAACTCAATGAGTAAAGTTATAATATCGTAATATTATATGCACTGTGTGAAATGTAATATAATATATCGTAATTGACGAAGCACGAGCCTACCAAAGTAAAGGAAACAAACCAGAAAAGTAGAAACGTGCCATAAAGGGTTCCCGATTGCAACAAAGCCGACTCCGTGAGATAAAAAAACCCACAACCGGTCGTCGGTAACCTGCTATATTTCCGTAGCGATTAGTCGCTCAATCAGTTCTGCATCTACAAACCTACTCTGAAATCCCCTCACACTGAAGGCACCGAAACCATAAAGTGGAACATTACACGGCTAAATTCCTCACAGTGGAGACACCAATACCACAAAGTGGTGCATTAGATGGCCTAACCGTCACAGCGGAGACACCGATACCACAAAGGGTACATTAAAACGGCTAAATCCTCACAGAGGAGCCTCCGATACCTACCAAGTGATACAATATATAGGTCTAAACCCTCACAGAGGAGACACGGATACCACAAGGTGGTACATACATTGGACGGCGAAACGGATCTAGAGCCGATAAATAGACGACGAAAGACAAACGACCTAACTACAATTGATGAACTGAATTAATCCGACTCCAAAAGATTTACTGTCAATTCAACTCACGAACACGAAAACGGTTTTGAGAAACAAACAAGCGGAAAAACACTTGAGAAAGAAAATTTTTTTTTTTTTTTTTTTTTTTTTTTTTTTCTTGCAACTCTCTAAATTCTTGAAACTGATCTGAAATATAATAATAATATTATATTATATATTATCTACTATGTTTGGAAACGTATGATCGGAAAAATATTATTTTTGGAAACGTACGATCTAAAAATATTATTTTTGGAAACGTATGACCGAAATACAAAAAAAAATTTTCCTTCTATCACCAAAAATAAACTGTAGTGTCGCTACAATACTTTTATTATTGGTACCCCAAACAAACTCGTGATGATAAATTATAATGAACGCAAAATAGAACCCACGCAGGGCGTATAATAGGAATAGGAAGGAAGTGCTCGGCGAAACTCAAACGAGCCGAGTTATACTATTATATACGTATGACGCCGTGTGAAGTGCAATATAATATACTGTAATGATTAAACACGATCCTACTAAATGAAAGGGAACAAACCATAAATGTAGGAACGTGCCATAACGGGCTTCCGACTGCAACAAAATCGATTCCGTGAAAAGGAAAATTACTACAATCGCCCGTCGGTAACCCGCCGTACGGACCGTAGCGACTAATCAAATGAAGGTGCTCAATCAATCAACAGCTATAACTCTATACTCTGAAATCCCTCACTCCTGAGGCACCGATACCATAAAGTGGCTCAAGACGGATACGGATTCAGATAGGACAAAGAGACGGAGAAAGACAGACGAGCGACCTTGACATAAGCAAGTTATTTCTATAAGGTGTCATAAGCGACTTACAACGCAGGTAATAAGAAACTTACAACTAGGTACTTACCATCGCAAACGGGAGACGTACTTGGTTCGTAGATCGCTGCCACCATATATGTACTAACTTGTGTAGTATTCATGTGCAGGAGATAGCACACAAATACTACATTTGTCCACGTGTTAGTACCTACTTCACTACCGTGTGGTATTTACGCGCTTTCTCCCCGAAGGGGAAAAAGGACGTAAATACCACACTACCGACTAACGGTGTACTCTCGGTAGTAAGGAATGAGAACTAATTGATTCCTCAAGAATATATTATAAAGTAAAGAAACCTAACTCGCCAAGCACACGTCTCGCTAGGTACTCTCAAATCGGAATCGGGGAATCGAATGACTGCAGTTCCACGTAAAATCGCCGTCCAGTCCCCGGAAATAGGTCACGAGTGTTGCAACCGTGACACGCCAAATGTACCGTCAGCACCGGAATTTCATCGTGTTGGTATCTCTTATCAAACCCTGATAATGTCAGCTGGGCCGCGGATCCGCGCAGTGTTGCCATCGGCACGGCTGCCATACGTGTCCTCTCGGCCGGCTGATCCGGGTCGGTACATCACGAAGTATTTGAGTCGACGATTGCTCTTCTTGAAGGCCCATTCGAACTCAAACAAACACCTCGAGTCGATATGAAGTCAACTTTTTTTCGTTTTCACGAAGTATTTGAGTCAACAATTGCTCTTCTTGAAGGTCCATTCGAACTCAAACAAACACCTCGAGTCGATATGAAGTCAACTTTTTTTCGTTTTCAGAAAGTATTTGAGTCAACAATTGCTCTTCTTGAAGGTCCATTCGAACTCAAACAAACACCTCGAGTCGATATGAAGTCAACTTTTTTTCGTTTTCACGAAGTATTTGAGTCGACGATTGCTCTTCTTGAAGGTCCATTCGAACTCAAACAAACACCTCGAGTCGATATGAAGTCAACTTTTTTTCGTTTTCACGAAGTATTTGAGTCGACGATTGCTCTTCTTGAAGGCCCATTCGAACTCAAACAAACACCTCGAGTCGATATGAAGTCAACTTTTTTTCGTTTTCACGAAGTATTTGAGTCGACGATTGCTCTTCTTGAAGGTCCATTCGAACTCAAACAAACACTTCGAGTCGATAAGAAGTCAACTTTTTTTCGTTTTCACGAAGTATTTGAGTCGACGATTGCTCTCCTTGAAGGTCCATTCGAACTCAAACAAACACCTCGAGTCGATATGAAGTCAACTTTTTTTCGTTTCACGAAGTATTTGAGTCGACAATTGCTCTTCTTGAAGGTCCATTCGAACTCCAACAAACACCTCGAGTCGATATGAAGTCAACTTTTTTTCGTTTTCACGAAGTATTGGGGTCGACGATTGCTCTTCCTGAAGGTCCATTCGAACTCAAACAAACACCTCGAGTCGATATGAAGTCAACTTTTTTTCGTTTTCACGAAGTATTTGAGTCAACAATTGCTCTTCTTGAAGGTCCATTCGAACTCAAACAAACACCTCGAGTCGATATGAAGTCAACTTTTTTTCGTTTTCAGAAAGTATTTGAGTCAACAATTGCTCTTCTTGAAGGTCCATTCGAACTCAAACAAACACCTCGAGTCGATATGAAGTCAACTTTTTTTCGTTTTCACGAAGTATTTGAGTCGACGATTGCTCTTCTTGAAGGTCCATTCGAACTCAAACAAACACCTCGGGTCGATATGAAGTAAACTTTTTTTCGTTTTAACGAAGTATTTGAGTCGACGATTCCTCTTCTTGAAGGCCCATTCGAACTCAAACAAACACCTGGAGTCGATATGAAGTCAACTTTTTTTCGTTTTCACGAAGTATTTGAGTCGACGATTGCTCTTCTTGAAGGTCCATTCGAACTCAAACAAACACTTCGAGTCGATATGAAGTCAACTTTTTTTCGTTTTCACGAAGTATTTGAGTCGACGATTGCTCTCCTTGAAGGTCCATTCGAACTCAAACAAACACCTCGAGTCGATATGAAGTCAACTTTTTTTCGTTTTCACGAAGTATTTGAGTCGGCGATTGCTCTTCTTGAAGGTCCATTCGAACTCAAACAAACACTTCGAGTCGATATGAAGTCAACTTTTTTCGTTTTCACGAGGTATTTGAGTCGACGATTGCTCTCCTTGAAGGTCCATCCGAACTCAAACAAACACCTCGAGTCGATATGAAGTCAACTTTTTTTCGTTTTCACGATGTATTTGAGTCGACAATTGCTCTTCTTGAAGGTCCATTCGAACTCAAATGAACACCTCGAGTCGATATGAAGTCAACTTTTTTTCGTTTTCTCGATGAATTTGAGTCGACCATTGCTCTTCTTGAAGGTCCATTCGAACTCGAATGAACACCTCGAGTCGATATGAGGCGTTTAGAATCAAAACCGGACAACTCCAAAATTTCAGAAAATGATTTTTTTGCATTTTTTACAAGTTTGAACAAACATTTTTATGCTCTTAAAAGTGTGGGTTCATAACTGGACTAAAACCATGAGAAATAGTATGTAGGGATGGGATATCGATATCCGATAGTATCGAAATATCGATATCTATCGTCCGATATCCGATATTCTGATATCGATATCAGCACTGGCGATAATATCGATATATCGATATTCTGACAACCGATATCGGGTCGATATCACAAACTGTGATTCACTGTTATCTTTCACTGGCGAACCGCGAAGTTCTTCTTGTGGGCATCATTCCGTTTCCGTGCTGTTGTTGGCTAAAAAGTATCCGCGTTTTTGTGTTGTGTTGAGCCCCTGTTGAAATTGAAACTTAAATTGACCATGAAGTCAGCGTACCTGAGTACCATCAGAGAGGCTATTTTCAAGGGCGGGGAATATTCTCACCTCGGACGGGAACAGGCTGAAGGGGGAAACTCTCTCCAAGTTACTTTTCCTGGAGAGCCTCGATGAGCGCTTCTTTTTTTGAATCCCGAAATTTACCTGTAATTCTTTTATGATTTTGCCGTTCTTGTATTCTGTCCAATTTTCGTTTAGAAACATATTGAAATAAAAATTTCGTATTACATATTCATGTGTATAATTTAACTATCCTATCAAGGCGGGAACAAAAAATAAATGAATAAATAAATAAAAATAAAGATCTGACTGAAAACTAATCAGAAGAATTTTTTTTTTTAGAAAGGAATTTTGAACCAACAGGCTGTAGGTACTTAGGTATCAACACTAGATGTCACTACTTTGAACCACTTCGTATTTCCAAGTCCTTCGTATTTATTCTACCATGGAATCACCTACTTTGTCCACGGTAAATTATTGACCAGTTGGTAGCTGGTGCCAAAAGTGCCAAAAATGTTCGTAGAAAAGGAAATAAAATTAAAATAAGTAGGTGAAATTAAAAAAACGAAGTAGGAGTTTTTATAACCGATATCGATATATATCGGTTGATATCGATATTATGAAGCCGATATCTACCTGGTATCGATACCACTCTTCCGATGTCAATATCGATACCGATATCGATATCGAGCCCTCGATATCCCATCCTGAAGGTCCACTCGAACTCAAACAGACACCTCGAGTCGATATGAAGTCAACTTTTTTTCGTTTTCAGGAAGTATTTGAGTCGACGATTGCACAATTTACCATGATCACCTGTGGGTGAACAGATCATTTAGGGAATGGATACTCAGGATGGTCCATCATAGGGAGGAAGAGTCCGCTGTTTCCGAACTGACGCCCTTTTTCACCTTTGTCAAGCGTTTGGAGCCTCTTGAACTCGTCTTCGGTCAATTCGAAATCGAATATCTGAGAACATAGAAAAAGTACGAATTCAAACAACTTTTAGTAAAGCGCCTAAAATGGTTTTTAGCAATCACATAAGTATTAGGATGCCAAAGCCTCACAACATACCACTGAAAACACCGAATCAGGGAACTCGTATTTAATATTTTCATGTCCTTGCCGCTTGAATACGTTTTTACGGAGACCTATTTGCCAAAACCGACCCGAAAATATTAGCTTGCTAAGAACTGCTTCACTCTTTCCTTTTTAGGATGAGAGAGTTAGGAAGTGTGTGTGTGCGAGGGGTGAATTGAGTGCGATTGAGTGAGGATTGCTCTTCTTGAAGGTCCATTCGAACTCAAACAAACACCTCGAATCGATATGAAGTCAACTTTTTTTAGTTTTCACGAAGTATTTGAGTCGACGATTGCTCTTCTTGAAGGTCCACTCGAACTCAAACAAACACCTCGAGTCGATATGAAGTCAACTTTTTTTCGTTTTCACGAAGTATTTGAGTCGACGATTGCTCTTCTTGAAGGCCCATTCGAACTCAAACAAACACCTCGAGTCGATATGAAGTCAACTTTTTTTCGTTTTCACGAAGTATTTGAGTCGACGATTGCTCTTCTTGAAGGTCCATTCGAACTCAAACAAACACCTCGAGTCGATATGAAGTCAACTTTTTTTCGTTTTCACGAAGTATTTGAGTCGACGATTGCTCTCCTTGAAGGTCCATTCGAACTCAAACAAACACCTCGAGTCGATATGAAGTCAACTTTTTTTCGTTTTCACGAAGTAGGTATTTGAGTCGACAATTGCTCTTCTTGAAGGTCCATTCGAACTCAAACAAACACCTCGAGTCGATATGAAGTCAACTTTTTTTCCTTTTCCACGAAGTATTGGGGTCGACGATTGCTCTTCCTGAAGGTCCATTCGAACTCAAACAAACACCTCGAGTCGATATGAAGTCAACTTTTTTTCGTTTTCACGAAGTATTTGAGTCGACGATTGCTCTTCTTGAAGGTCCACTCGAACTCAAACAAACACCTCGAGTCGATATGAAGTCAACTTTTTTTCGTTTTCACGAAGTATTTGAGTCGACGATTGCTCTTCTTGAAGGCCCATTCGAACTCAAACAAACACCTCGAGTCGATATGAAGTCAACTTTTTTTCGTTTTCACGAAGTATTTGAGTCGACGATTGCTCTTCTTGAAGGTCCATTCGAACTCAAACAAACACCTCGAGTCGATATGAAGTCAACTTTTTTTTGTTTTCACGAAGTATTTGAGTCGACGATTGCTCTTCTTGAAGGCCCATTCGAACTCAAACAAACACCTCGAGTCGATATGAAGTCAACTTTTTTTCGTTTTCACGAAGTATTTGAGTCGACGATTGCTCTTCTTGAAGGTCCATTCGAACTCAAACAAACACTTCGAGTCGATATGAAGTCAACTTTTTTTCGTTTTCACGAAGTATTTGAGTCGACGATTGCTCTCCTTGAAGGTCCATTCGAACTCAAACAAAAACACCTCGAGTCGATATGAAGTCAACTTTTTTTCGTTTTCACGAAGTATTTGAGTCGACAATTGCTCTTCTTGAAGGTCCATTCGAACTCCAACAAACACCTCGAGTCGATATGAAGTCAACTTTTTTTCGTTTTCACGAAGTATTGGGGTCGACGATTGCTCTTCCTGAAGGTCCATTCGAACTCAAACAAACACCTCGAGTCGATATGAAGTCAACTTTTTTTCGTTTTCACGAAGTATTTGAGTCATCAATTGCTCCTCTTGAAGGTCCATTCGAACTCAAACTAAAACCTCGAGTCGATATGAAGTCAACTTTTTTTCGTTTTCAGAAAGTATTTGAGTCAACAATTGCTCTTCTTGAAGGTCCATTCGAACTCAAACAAACACCTCGAGTCGATATGAAGTCAACTTTTTTTCGTTTTCACGAAGTATTTGAGTCGACGATTGCTCTTCTTGAAGGTTCATTCGAACTCAAACAAACACCTCAAGTCGATATGGAGTCAACTTTTTTTCGTTTTCACGAAGTATTTGAGTCGACAATTGCTCTTCTTGATGGTCCATTCGAACTCAAATCAACACCTCGAGTCGATATGAAGTCAACTTTTTTTCGTTTTCACGAAGTATTTGAGTCGACGATTGCTCTTCTTAGAGGTCCATTCGAACTCAAACAAACACATCGAGTCGATATGAAGTCAACTTTTTTTCGTTTTCACGAAGTATTTGAGTCGACGATTGCTCTTCTCGAAGGTCCATTCGAACTCAAACATACACCTCGAATCGATATGAAGTCAACTTTTTTTCGTTTTCACGAAGTTTTTAGGTCGACGATTGCTCTTCTTGAAGGTCCATTCGAACTCAAACAAACACCTCGAGTCGATATGAAGTCAACTTTTTTTCGTTTTCACGAAGTATTTGAGTCGACAATTGCTCTTCTTGAAGGTCCATTCGAACTCAAACAAACACCTCGAGTCGATATGAAGTCAACTTTTTTTCGTTTACACGAAGTATTTGAGTCGACGATTGCTCTTCTTGAAGGTCCATTCGAACTCAAATAAACACCTCGAGTCGATATGAAGTCAACTTTTTTTCGTTTTCACGAAGTATTTGAGTCGACGATTGCTCTTCTTGAAGGCCCATTCGAACTCAAACAAACACCTCGAGTCGATATGAAGTCAACTTTTTTTCGTTTTCACGAAGTATTTGAGTCGACGATTGCTCTTCTTGAAGGCCCATTCGAACTCAAACAAACACCTCGAGTCGATATGAAGTCAACTTTTTTTCGTTTTCACGAAGTATTTGAGTCAACAATTGCTCTTCTTGAAGGTCCATTCGAACTCAAACAAACACCTCGAGTCGATATGAAGTCAACTTTTTTTCGTTTTCAGAAAGTATTTGAGTCAACAATTGCTCTTCTTGAAGGTCCATTCGAACTCAAACAAACACCTCGAGTCGATATGAAGTCAACTTTTTTTCGTTTTCACGAAGTATTTGAGTCGACGATTGCTCTTCTTGAAGGCCCATTCGAACTCAAACAAACACCTCGAGTCGATATGAAGTCAACTTTTTTTCGTTTTCACGAAGTATTTGAGTCGACGATTGCTCTTCTTGAAGGTCCATTCGAACTCAAACAAACACCTCGAGTCGATATGAAGTCAACTTTTTTTCGTTTTCACGAAGTATTTGAGTCGACGATTGCTCTTCTTGAAGGCCCATTCGAACTCAAACAAACACCTCGAGTCGATATGAAGTCAACTTTTTTTCCTTTTCCACGAAGTATTGGGGTCGACGATTGCTCTTCCTGAAGGTCCATTCGAACTCAAACAAACACCTCGAGTCGATATGAAGTCAACTTTTTTTCGTTTTCACGAAGTATTTGAGTCGACGATTGCTCTTCTTGAAGGTCCACTCGAACTCAAACAAACACCTCGAGTCGATATGAAGTCAACTTTTTTTCGTTTTCACGAAGTATTTGAGTCGACGATTGCTCTTCTTGAAGGCCCATTCGAACTCAAACAAACACCTCGAGTCGATATGAAGTCAACTTTTTTTCGTTTTCACGAAGTATTTGAGTCGACGATTGCTCTTCTTGAAGGTCCATTCGAACTCAAACAAACACCTCGAGTCGATATGAAGTCAACTTTTTTTTGTTTTCACGAAGTATTTGAGTCGACGATTGCTCTTCTTGAAGGCCCATTCGAACTCAAACAAACACCTCGAGTCGATATGAAGTCAACTTTTTTTCGTTTTCACGAAGTATTTGAGTCGACGATTGCTCTTCTTGAAGGTCCATTCGAACTCAAACAAACACTTCGAGTCGATATGAAGTCAACTTTTTTTCGTTTTCACGAAGTATTTGAGTCGACGATTGCTCTCCTTGAAGGTCCATTCGAACTCAAACAAAAACACCTCGAGTCGATATGAAGTCAACTTTTTTTCGTTTTCACGAAGTATTTGAGTCGACAATTGCTCTTCTTGAAGGTCCATTCGAACTCCAACAAACACCTCGAGTCGATATGAAGTCAACATTTTTTCGTTTTCACGAAGTATTGGGGTCGACGATTGCTCTTCCTGAAGGTCCATTCGAACTCAAACAAACACCTCGAGTCGATATGAAGTCAACTTTTTTTCGTTTTCACGAAGTATTTGAGTCATCAATTGCTCCTCTTGAAGGTCCATTCGAACTCAAACTAAAACCTCGAGTCGATATGAAGTCAACTTTTTTTCGTTTTCAGAAAGTATTTGAGTCAACAATTGCTCTTCTTGAAGGTCCATTCGAACTCAAACAAACACCTCGAGTCGATATGAAGTCAACTTTTTTTCGTTTTCACGAAGTATTTGAGTCGACGATTGCTCTTCTTGAAGGTTCATTCGAACTCAAACAAACACCTCAAGTCGATATGGAGTCAACTTTTTTTCGTTTTCACGAAGTATTTGAGTCGACAATTGCTCTTCTTGATGGTCCATTCGAACTCAAATCAACACCTCGAGTCGATATGAAGTCAACTTTTTTTCGTTTTCACGAAGTATTTGAGTCGACGATTGCTCTTCTTGAAGGTCCATTCGAACTCAAACAAACACATCGAGTCGATATGAAGTCAACTTTTTTTCGTTTTCACGAAGTATTTGAGTCGACGATTGCTCTTCTCGAAGGTCCATTCGAACTCAAACATACACCTCGAATCGATATGAAGTCAACTTTTTTTCGTTTTCACGAAGTTTTTAGGTCGACGATTGCTCTTCTTGAAGGTCCATTCGAACTCAAACAAACACCTCGAGTCGATATGAAGTCAACTTTTTTTCGTTTTCACGAAGTATTTGAGTCGACAATTGCTCTTCTTGAAGGTCCATTCGAACTCAAACAAACACCTCGAGTCGATATGAAGTCAACTTTTTTTCGTTTACACGAAGTATTTGAGTCGACGATTGCTCTTCTTGAAGGTCCATTCGAACTCAAACAAACACCTCGAGTCGATATGAAGTCAACTTTTTTTCGTTTTCACGAAGTATTTGAGTCGACGATTGCTCTTCTTGAAGGCCCATTCGAACTCAAACAAACACCTCGAGTCGATATGAAGTCAACTTTTTTTCGTTTTCACGAAGTATTTGAGTCGACGATTGCTCTTCTTGAAGGCCCATTCGAACTCAAACAAACACCTCGAGTCGATATGAAGTCAACTTTTTTTCGTTTTCACGAAGTATTTGAGTCAACAATTGCTCTTCTTGAAGGTCCATTCGAACTCAAACAAACACCTCGAGTCGATATGAAGTCAACTTTTTTTCGTTTTCAGAAAGTATTTGAGTCAACAATTGCTCTTCTTGAAGGTCCATTCGAACTCAAACAAACACCTCGAGTCGATATGAAGTCAACTTTTTTTCGTTTTCACGAAGTATTTGAGTCGACGATTGCTCTTCTTGAAGGTCCATTCGAACTCAAACAAACACCTCGAGTCGATATGAAGTCAACTTTTTTTCGTTTTCACGAAGTATTTGAGTCGACGATTGCTCTTCTTGAAGGCCCATTCGAACTCAAACAAACACCTCGAGTCGATATGAAGTCAACTTTTTTTCGTTTTCACGAAGTATTTGAGTCGACGATTGCTCTTCTTGAAGGTCCATTCGAACTCAAACAAACACTTCGAGTCGATAAGAAGTCAACTTTTTTTCGTTTTCACGAAGTATTTGAGTCGACGATTGCTCTCCTTGAAGGTCCATTCGAACTCAAACAAACACCTCGAGTCGATATGAAGTCAACTTTTTTTCGTTTCACGAAGTATTTGAGTCGACAATTGCTCTTCTTGAAGGTCCATTCGAACTCCAACAAACACCTCGAGTCGATATGAAGTCAACTTTTTTTCGTTTTCACGAAGTATTGGGGTCGACGATTGCTCTTCCTGAAGGTCCATTCGAACTCAAACAAACACCTCGAGTCGATATGAAGTCAACTTTTTTTCGTTTTCACGAAGTATTTGAGTCAACAATTGCTCTTCTTGAAGGTCCATTCGAACTCAAACAAACACCTCGAGTCGATATGAAGTCAACTTTTTTTCGTTTTCAGAAAGTATTTGAGTCAACAATTGCTCTTCTTGAAGGTCCATTCGAACTCAAACAAACACCTCGAGTCGATATGAAGTCAACTTTTTTTCGTTTTCACGAAGTATTTGAGTCGACGATTGCTCTTCTTGAAGGTCCATTCGAACTCAAACAAACACCTCGGGTCGATATGAAGTAAACTTTTTTTCGTTTTAACGAAGTATTTGAGTCGACGATTCCTCTTCTTGAAGGCCCATTCGAACTCAAACAAACACCTGGAGTCGATATGAAGTCAACTTTTTTTCGTTTTCACGAAGTATTTGAGTCGACGATTGCTCTTCTTGAAGGTCCATTCGAACTCAAACAAACACTTCGAGTCGATATGAAGTCAACTTTTTTTCGTTTTCACGAAGTATTTGAGTCGACGATTGCTCTCCTTGAAGGTCCATTCGAACTCAAACAAACACCTCGAGTCGATATGAAGTCAACTTTTTTTCGTTTTCACGAAGTATTTGAGTCGGCGATTGCTCTTCTTGAAGGTCCATTCGAACTCAAACAAACACTTCGAGTCGATATGAAGTCAACTTTTTTCGTTTTCACGAGGTATTTGAGTCGACGATTGCTCTCCTTGAAGGTCCATCCGAACTCAAACAAACACCTCGAGTCGATATGAAGTCAACTTTTTTTCGTTTTCACGATGTATTTGAGTCGACAATTGCTCTTCTTGAAGGTCCATTCGAACTCAAATGAACACCTCGAGTCGATATGAAGTCAACTTTTTTTCGTTTTCTCGATGAATTTGAGTCGACCATTGCTCTTCTTGAAGGTCCATTCGAACTCGAATGAACACCTCGAGTCGATATGAGGCGTTTAGAATCAAAACCGGACAACTCCAAAATTTCAGAAAATGATTTTTTTGCATTTTTTACAAGTTTGAACAAACATTTTTATGCTCTTAAAAGTGTGGGTTCATAACTGGACTAAAACCATGAGAAATAGTATGTAGGGATGGGATATCGATATCCGATAGTATCGAAATATCGATATCTAGCGTCCGATATCCGATATTCTGATATCGATATCAGCACTGGCGATAATATCGATATATCGATATTCTGACAACCGATATCGGGTCGATATCACAAACTGTGATTCACTGTTATCTTTCACTGGCGAACCGCGAAGTTCTTCTTGTGGGCATCATTCCGTTTCCGTGCTGTTGTTGGCTAAAAAGTATCCGCGTTTTTGTGTTGTGTTGAGCCCCTGTTGAAATTGAAACTTAAATTGACCATGAAGTCAGCGTACCTGAGTACCATCAGAGAGGCTATTTTCAAGGGCGGGGAATATTCTCACCTCGGACGGGAACAGGCTGAAGGGGGAAACTCTCTCCAAGTTACTTTTCCTGGAGAGCCTCGATGAGCGCTTCTTTTTTTGAATCCCGAAATTTACCTGTAATTCTTTTATGATTTTGCCGTTCTTGTATTCTGTCCAATTTTCGTTTAGAAACATATTGAAATAAAAATTTCGTATTACATATTCATGTGTATAATTTAACTATCCTATCAAGGCGGGAACAAAAAATAAATGAATAAATAAATAAAAATAAAGATCTGACTGAAAACTAATCAGAAGAATTTTTTTTTTTAGAAAGGAATTTTGAACCAACAGGCTGTAGGTACTTAGGTATCAACACTAGATGTCACTACTTTGAACCACTTCGTATTTCCAAGTCCTTCGTATTTATTCTACCATGGAATCACCTACTTTGTCCACGGTAAATTATTGACCAGTTAGTAGCTGGTGCCAAAAGTGCCAAAAATGTTCGTAGAAAAGGAAATAAAATTAAAATAAGTAGGTGAAATTAAAAAAACGAAGTAGGAGTTTTTATAACCGATATCGATATATATCGGTTGATATCGATATTATGAAGCCGATATCTACCTGGTATCGATACCACTCTTCCGATGTCAATATCGATACCGATATCGATATCGAGCCCTCGATATCCCATCCCTAATAGTATGCAGAAATGTCGGGTTAGTTTCAAAAGCGGACAATTCCAGGTTCCTCTTAAAGCCGCAAGGTTCGCTACAGTCGCGCTCCCAGGCGTTATGACAACCACCACTGATTACGCTGTTTTATCACGTCCGACTGTTCATGTTGTGCTTTTCTCTCTACAAACTTTTCGAGTCGCTTTTTTATTTTGTGATATTATGAACGATGTGATGGATGTGAGCGTTGCTGAAGAACTGGAGAACCCAAGAAAACGGCAGAAAAATGAGAAGCTTTGGAAGAAGAACATAGCGAAAAGGGAAAGGTATGCGTCCCCGGGGTTCATTAGGTCCAAGAACTTTATCCGTTGTAAACATAAGAAGAACCATACCGAATGCCACAAAATCCAATTAGAAGATGCGAAGCATTTTCATAATTTGTTTTATTCGAGCTGCGATAAAGCAGTTCAAGACGCTTTCCTCTGCAAGTTTACCGAGGGAAGATCTCCAGACAGGGTCAGGACGACTGAAACCGAACGTCTGAAGACGCGATCCATCTCAATCCATTACTTTGTCCGCACTCAAAATCGGAAAAAGCTAACCGTTTGCCGAAATTT
Source organism: Stenodema calcarata (assembly GCA_963920205.1). Classification (NCBI taxonomy): domain Eukaryota; kingdom Metazoa; phylum Arthropoda; class Insecta; order Hemiptera; family Miridae; genus Stenodema; species Stenodema calcarata. Next base: position 1,208,492 of record OY986065.1, read on the forward strand.
ATTTCTGTCGATTCTTGGTTTAAAGAAACATCGAGTACTTGGTGTTGTCAAAAGGTTTCAGGAAAATAACAACATCAGCACCGAAGGGAGGGGTGGTGACAGGAAGAACGGTCTATACCATGATAAGCGGATTGGAGTGAAAAATTTTATAGAACGTTTGAAAGCATGTGAGAGCCACTATTGCCGAGGCAAATCCAAACGTGTGTATTTGCCTTCCACTCTCAACATTTCTAAGCTGTACAGGATGTATTGCACAGAAGTTAGCAACCCAAAGGTGAAGGAAAGTTATTTTCGCCACATTTTTCGTGGGGAATATAACGTGGGTTTTGGCGCACCGCAGACTGATGCCTGTTCAACCTGCTTGCAAAACCGCGAAAAAATAAAAAATGCTGCAACTCGCCAAATTAAAAATGACAGCATAATGAAACAACGATTGCACCAGCTGAAAGCTCGAGCTTTTTATCATCTTTTAAAAGATGAAGCTACAAACATCCTGACTATCTCATTCGACTGTCAGAAAAATCAGGTTCTTCCGAAAGTGCCGGATCAAATAGCATATTACAGCCGACAGCTATATATTTACAATCTAACGATCTGCGTTGGTTCGTCAAAAACGTCTCAAAATAAAGACAACTGCTTTTGTTATTATTGGCTAGAAAACGATCATGCGAAATCTTCGAACGAAATCGCCTCAGCGCTGTACCATTTGCTGACAGAAAAATTGAACATTTTCGCACCTGAAATCGACACTGTGCGTTTCGTATCAGATGGATGCGGGGGGCAAAATAAAAATATGACCACGGTTGGAATGATATCCATGTGGCTGCTGAACAACGCCCCACGAAACATAAAAAACTGCGAAATGGTTTTCCCCATTGTTGGACATTCGTTCCTGCCACCCGACAGAGTTTTCGCCAGAATCGAAAAGGAACTCAAAAAATGGACACAATCATCGAACCTCAACAATATGTGGATGTTTACGCCAAGCATGGGACACCAATCAATTTGACTGGCAAGGTTTTTGATTTTAAGAATTTATTCCACAGCATTGTAAAATCACCTGGCCAATGGCATTTCAAGTTTAACCCCGCAAAAAGGCTGTATTTCCGACTGAACAAGGCCCAGGACGACGTTCAGCTCAAAGGAGAAGTGAACTACAGACTCTCAACGGGACAGCATAAAAGCATTACAAAAAAAGGTGGGTCCCTGTCGGGATTGATTCCTGTTTCCATACAACCAGGGAAGCCTGTGAACCAACTGAAGCTGGATGACGTGAAAAAGCTCTTGATTACCCATTTCGGCGAAGACTGGATACAAAATCCTAGCTTATTGTTCTACAAGACTGTGCTTGGTGGCCCAATTGCTGCACCTGAAGATGATACCAACGATGGAGGAGAATGTTGTGAAAACGTCACTGAGGAATTCTCGCTGCACATATAATAATATTATGAATAATAATTTTACAGAAATTGACTGGACACTAGTCAATGGTTGCTGTGATTTTACAAAAGAATTTTGAGACGCTTAATATTTAGGTGTACCAATCTAAGTGCAAAAATAATAGAAAAATTATTTTTCTAGAAACATTACCTCTTGTGATTTTAAACGATGGAGACATTCTTCTTCGAAAATTTAAAAGTTATACTCTTCGTTATTGTGTTCAAACAAAGAATATGTCAATAAAGACTGACATTTTTACTAAGCTGTTGCAAATTGAGAATTTCGTTATTGTTAAAAATTAAAACTTAAATTTGAATTTCAGAAAGGTCAGTCACTGGACATTACTAGTTGCTGTGATTTTAAATAAGATGGTTTTTGAGCCGCACAAAAATATAGTTCTACCAATCTAAGTCAAATTTTCAAAAGTTCAAAATAAAGACTGAAATTTATAAATTAATCCTGTTTTTTTCACTTTCCCCTACCCATGAACTGTACTTAAGTGAATGGAATACCATAGAGTACTCAGAAGTTCGGATATTGAAAGGATGCAATGACTTTTTAAAGTAATTTGCTGGTGAGAATTTATAATTAGGGTAGAGTTAGTTTCAAAAACGGACAAACGCCAATTTCAGTTTCAAAACCGGACAGAAAAATTTGTTTTTTTGGCATATCTATGTAAAAACAAGTCGAATGGAGGTGAAATTCGGGGAATAAATCAGGGGCTCACCTAGTAAGAACATGCAATAATTGCGGGAATTAAAAAACTACAGTTGGCAGTTTGACAGCTCCAAATGAACTTTAGCTCCTCCTGGAAAATTTGGTTTTGTGGAGTTGTCCGGTTTTGATTCTAAGCGCCTCATATGATGTCGACTTTTTTTCGTTTTCACGATGAATTTGAATCGACAATTGCTCTTTTTAAGCTGCCAAATAACTTGCCTTTTTTCAGAAAATTAAAAACGTTACTTTATACATTTTGGTAGCGTTGTTTCTTCTGATACACCTTGGTTCATGAGATGCCGAATACTGGAGCTATGAGGTGCCGAAAACTGAAATTAGTATGCCGAAAACTAGTTCTTTTAGAATGCCGAAAACTGGGAAAAAGGTGCCCAAAACTGAATCACACAGGTTTTTTGCAAGTTTACATTTAAAAAAAATATATATATACAAAAGTTATCTGAGGTTTTGTTTCAAATTTCGAAAGTAGAGATCTTGTCGATCATAAAATCAGTGGAGACGTTGCCCTAAAAAAGTAACTCACTTCAGGGTACGATAAATAACGTCAAAAATTTCCTTAAGGGTGCCGAGAATAGTTTTCAGGGTTTTACCCTAAGTGACGCGAGCGCTCGAACGGAGATTTGAGGAAGAATCTGACTGCACGTCTGTCGTCTCGTCATGTGAAGTGGAAGACTATAACCCTTTTGCTACCTCCCCTCAAGATTGTTCAATAGGGATGCAATATCGGAGAAAACTATCGATATATCGACTATCGATACTTTAGAAATATATCGAAATAGTAATTTGATATATCGGTAAAAATATCGATATTTCGATATATCGGTCTTCGATATAATATAATAGCTTCTTCTTCTCCTTTCTCGTTCTAATTGTCCTAGCAGACGGCCATGTTGGACATAGGTGAGGTAATATTTGATTTCTTTTTATTGGTAATTTCGTTTATAGGCGGATGTTATTGTCGGTAATGTAGTCGTAGAGTCTGTCGAGTGGTCGTTTCGTAATCTTGTATGGTGTTTACGCGGATGAGAAGGTCGCCGAAGAGCAGTTGATTGCATTTTGCATTACAGCAAAATGAGGAAGGTTTCACGTTAGAGGGTTGGTTATCCTCCCGTAAAGTTTGCTCTGTCCCTTCCATTTCCTTTTCCAACCCAGTGTAGCTCCATGTTGTTCTCCACGCTGGAGTGGTTCGCAAAATTGTAATTTTACAGGTGCTCTAAGGCGGATGGATGGATGCTCTTCTTTTTCTTCCGCTTGTTACCTTTATTTCTTCTTCCAGGTGCTCATTTTTGTTGCCAAGGGTGTCCGTGATAGGATACGATCTACAGTGGACCAGAACCTTCAGGTTCAGCAGAAAAATTCTCAAAACTATCAGTCAAAGGGAAGGTCAAGGATAGAAGCCTTAGGGCGAAGAAACTTGTTGGCTACTCATTGGACATTAAATGCGATATAATATACCTAATAATATTTATACATTTATGCAAACATAATATATTTTTATTATTATATATCGGACCCGATAGTGCCAGTTTGATATCGATATTCCGATATATCGGGATAAAAAATATCGGCAATAAACATCGATATATCGCAAGAAAAATATCGGCTATTTCGATATATCGATATTTTTTATACATCCCTATTGTTCAACAGTCATTGTTGCCTTGTCTGTTGTGAGAAGTTGTGTTTTGAGTGCTATTCGTTCGCGTATATTTAAACTGTCAATTTATATCAAAATATCATCAACATTAGTCAAGTGCTCAGTCTCAGAGGGTCACATTGAAATTCGTATAACTTTTCGAGGGTTTCGTTGACTGTTTGTGCTCCGTCGACGTGCTTCAGGTGCAGTGTTCCAAATGGCTGAAGGCGCGAATTCATCAAATGCACGAGTTTCCTCTGTCGTTTCACTCGCAGGTACGAGAGATTTTCAAAAGGAAAACAAGCGTATTTGAAACAATCGTCTATTTCCACTGAAATATCACGTAGCGAAAACTGTAGCAATTTGAAGATGAAGAAACGTGGTTGTCACTCGAGATGGTCTTCATGGTTAGTCTGCTCTCATCTGATGGGCAGGGAAATTATCGCTGTATCGGTGCGTGATGGGATGCGAAATAATTGGATAATCGTATGGAAACAGAATATGTATATTACAATTGTTCACAGAATAGTTGGCCGTAGAATTATGTCTGTGATTGGTCGGGATTAGGCCACTCATCCGGCATTTTCAATATCTGCTATGGTTCAGCTATGGTAAACTTACCTGCGATAGAACTTGGTCGATGACCGTTTTGTTGAGCTATGATACTGTTGAATTCAGTGGAGCCAGAATTGCTCGTTCGCATATCCATCGTGCTGGCTTCTCAGTTATAATTTCAACGTTAGGCCACACATTTGAAATTAACGAGTCCACGGAATGAGAATGGTGACCGAGTGCGTTGATTTCAACTTGATCATTTTCGTTTGGGAAGGTCCCATTGACAATTTGTAACAGAATATTGGAAAAATTCTTTGAAGCTGTATTTAACCTCATATTAGTCTTCAAAGGTGGTAGCGTGTGCACATACTTCCAGTGGTGAGCACTTCAGGGAAGCACTGACAATATCTGCTCGTGTGCCTGAAATAATATTGTGTTCAAAAAATAGTGGTTCGAAATGTTCGAAAAAGGTTGGCAAGTTTGTTTTGTTGGGAAATAATACACGATTATACTCGATTTTAGAGAACCTTAGATAAGGCTTTATTGAACATAAAACTCTAAGTGGAGAATAGAGCAAGAGATTATAGAATTAGGAATTTGAAACGATGGACATAGAAACGAGGAATTGCAGCTAACATATGAACGGGTAGTAATAATTTCATCACAAGCGCCAAACGGTTAACATTACTCATTTATAGACTAAGATAATAGTGTTATGATTTTTTTTTTTTTGTCTTTTGGTAGTGAATTCAGGATGGGCCAAAACGGATTTTGGTATTGACATTTTTTTGGAAATTCGAGTTTCAAAAATGTGGGGCTGAGAACAACAGCATCCTTTCCTTCAAAAATTCGCTAAAAGGACTCATTCTGGATTTTATTCACTGTGTCACTGAAAGTATTGGAGTTGAGGGCAACCAAGTTGGTGGGTGACGGATTCCAATCAATTTATTCCTGGAGCGTTATTAGCGTTACATGGACAACCTGAGGGGAGGTCCCAATTAGGGTTATCAACATTATGAAGTCATGGAACACGTACTTTTAAAAATTAAATTGAGGTTTTTGTATAATATTTGAATCTTATGCCAATCATCAATATCGAATGTGGATGTCATCGGCGACCCAATAACAGGCTGTTCTTGTTATAGAAGATGGAGCGTGTTTCGACCCCCTGAATCCTGAACTGGTTCTTGTGGAAGTCAAAGAGGAACATGATTTCTATGAAGAACCAGCTATTAAGATTGAACCTTCACCTGTCGATGGTAAGAACTGTTTTTGGTTACTGTTACGTATAGTGAACCCGATTTAGGGCTTTATGCAGCGTGAACACGGTTGCCAACCTTTTTTTCCTCAAAAACCCCTGACCTATACTAAAAAGACTCTAAAAAAACCACTAAAAAATCTTTAAATCCTTCTTGAAGTGAAGCCTGCATCCCAGAACTGGCACAAACTCCAGAGTATTGAAAGAAACAAAGAAATAATATAAGTAAATATTATGGATTACAGATAGGTAGGTACAGATGATAGAATCAGAGATATTAGAATGTGACTACAGTACCTATCAATAGTGAATGTCATATGACAACCTGTTGTAGTCTTTGGTCCCGTTAATTGTGTTAATGAGTTCTTCGAAAAAATTTGGTCACGAATGTTCATTTAATATCAATCACACGGTGCATTGTTTTTCCACTGCATAATCACTCCGTATAAGAAGAGAACTGGTTTATTTAAGAGTTGAAATCCCGGTATCACTCTCCTTTCAAAACAGGATCTTTTACTAGATTTTGCAGTAACTTTTTACTCGTACCTGACATGATGAAACAATGAATTTTTTTTAAAGACTGAAGGCACAGCGGAAGAAACTTAACGACAACCAGCAGTAGCTTTGTTTAGTTTAGTAAGTACCTCCTACCCCTTCTGGCTTTGATGTTAGTGTTGTTGTAACTGACAACCAACAAGAACCGGCGTTCTGGTGCCGGTGGGGCAGGTTGGTTTCAGTTTTATTGTACCGCTTAGAAGGCAAGTTGGAACTAGCACCCATGGCCAAGCGACACTTCCAATGTCCTTTGAATAGCAACACTAAAACCCGGGGTTTCAGTGTCGCTACCTCCGATTCATCAGTGAAATTCGCCCCCGAAAAAAACCCTGACTAGGAATAAATAACCCTAAAGAAAAACCCTGTACATTTCTTCCACAAAAAAAAAAAATCCCTGTCAACGAATCCCTGAATCTATGGGGAAAATTCCTTACTTGGCAACTGTGAGCGTGAATGTGGCTGGTTGATACAATTTACGAGTTTACAAATGGTAACTATGAAACGAATTGAGATAGTAATACTTGAGGAGTTCACTATCATGACATTTACCCCATCTTCATTCTTCCACGTAGTCTTCCAAATGTCTTGGTCGTCTGCGCATCGCTAGCTTGGTCGCTTCACCAAATTTTCCTCAGGTTCTTGGGCTTGTGGATGTGGAACTGAGTGGCATGATGGGGGCAACGAACAAGTTCCAGTATCTTGAAGGGGTCGCAGGGTGGGAGAGGGTGATCCATCTTCCACAGGCGGAAAGTCAACCCTTGAAGAGGCGTTGGAGCCTGATGACAGTTGGAGACAACTACTTCTCTTCCATGAGGGGTGCGGATGTAGGGATACTTGAGGGTTTGATTCCAGAAGTTCTACTTCCATTACCAAGGCATCATATTTGCTGCTAAATGAATGACGTTCGAGCAAAACGGGTTTCGGGAGCCGAGCCATGAAGGAAGTGACTGGCCAGTGGGTGATCTCCGAGGATGAAGGAACTTCCGCTCATGATGTTGTAGCAGTGCTAAGAAGGCATCAGATTGAGTGTAGAGCTTGAGGTCAATACTTTTTCCCAATCCTTCGTCTCCAAGCAAGCTGTACTGACTTCCAAGTGATGCCATTGTAGCGTTCCTCTTGCCCATTGCCTCTTGGATTATAACGGGTGGTTCGACTTGTTCCAATGCCTTTAGGGATCAAGAAGTCTCGTAGCTTTGCGGACATGAAAGACGCACCTCGATCGGAGTGCACATGACATGTTAATCCAATTCTGTTATGTTCTTGTTATAGAAGATGGAGCGAGTTTCGACCCCCTGAATCCTGAACTGGTTCTTCTGGAAGTCAAAGAGGAACGAGATTTCGACGAAGAACCAGCTATTAAGATTGAACCTTCTCCTGCTGATGGTAACAACTGTTTTTGGTTACTATTTTGGTACATTCTGACCTCTCCAGCGTCTAATGGTTTTTCTCCTGTTCAAACGTCAACAAAGAGGTGCTGAGGTGTATGACACATAATATACCCCCGTCCCACCAACCTTTTGAATCACGTTTGCAGTGGTACACCTAGCCGTCAATTATCCTCAGTATTGACATTTGAACCCCTAACCAATGTTGAATATTCATATCAATTGTCCCAATGTATCATAAATTGAATCAAGTGGTTCTGTTTGTGTATGTCAGAAGAGGAGGCCAGTAACACTGACCAACAAGAGGACGGCATGACTATGAGGCGATTAGATGGAGATGAAGCTGTAGAAGATGAAGAAGAAATCCATGTGGAATCAGAATTTGGCAGTTGTGCTGGATCTGACGATAGCGCTTCAGAGGACAATAATTGCGGTAGGTACCCACTGTACTCATCGTTTTCATTTGATAACGGTTTCAGGATTTTGAAATCCAGAAGCTCTGTGATTCAAAAACAAGGGAATCAAAGAGTTTACTCCAGGCATGATGAAACACAGACAGAATAATACCCTGACAATAAATAGGTCGATTATGAGATTTTATTTGTGAATCATCGTATTTCTTTGATGATGGCAATAATATAAATAATGATGTTGAGGGATGTCGAGGGTCGGTCAAATGAAAATTGATTTATGTGCCAACGTTTCGAAGAATATATTTCTTCATCTTCAGGGCAGGTTATGAAATGGAGTTAGACTCCAACAGGGAAGCTCCTTCCTCCAGATCACAGAAGTAATAACTTACTTCTGTGATCTGGAGGAAGGAGCTTCCCTGTTGGAGTCTAACTCCATTTCATAACCTGCCCTGAAGATGAAGAAATATATTCTTCGAAACGTTGGCACATAAATCAATTTTCATTTGACCGACCCTCGACATCCCTCAACATCATTCTTACTGACGGTCAACCTAAACCACACACACTCAATATTTATAAATAAGGTTCTTTCATTTATTGTGTGTGAATTATTTGAGTTTTCTTGACATCTTTGTGTTGAGATGGTTAAATGATCTCGTCCTTCTCATGATGACCCACAACTTTTGTAATACATACAATATTATTTAGTAATGTCAACATACTACAGAATGAAATTTAGGAGAGGAATTTAGTATGTTGACTCTCCAAACACTCCTATGTATTTGATACTCTATGGGAGATGAGATTTAAATATCTCTATGGATAGGTACCTCTTTACTGGTTTCTTGAAAATTATATACTTTTAAATATTAATGACCCCCTCCGCCCCAATAAACTATTTTTTTTTTTTTTTTTTTCTTGCAGGCAAAAAATCATACAATTGCCATCTATGCGACTACAAGGCTGCTCAGCGCTCACATCTTGCAGACCACATGAGAACCCACACAGGTACCTGCAGGTTTAGTTACTAAAACTATAATTCCATATATTTACTCCAGTGCCACTGAGTACTAGTAATTTGCATGATTGATGAAGTAGTAAGAATCCTTTCATTCTTCTAAGTGAATAGGTGTCTTTTTCTCTCATACAAGTGGATGAGATTTGAATCATCTTGAAGTATATTGAAGTTAACGTTTTTTTTTTTTTTTTTGCAGGAGAAAAACCATTCTCTTGCCATCTATGCAACTACAAGGCTGCTCTTTCACAACATCTTTCAAAGCACATGAGAACCCACACAGGTACCTGCAGGTTTAGTTACTAAAACTATAATTCCATATATTTACTCCAGTGCCACTGAGTACTTGTAATTTTCATCATTGATGAAGTAGTAAGAATCCTTTCATTCTTGTTAGTGAATAGGTGACTTTTTCTCTCATACAAGTGGATGAGATTTAAATCATCTTGAAGTATATTGAAGTTAACGTTTTAGCGAATTTTCAAAGAAAAGGAAGCTATTGTTCGCGGTCCAAAATTTTTAAAACTCGAAATTCCGCAATATTTGTATACCAAAATCCGTTTCAGACCATCCTGAATTCACTGCCAAAAGACACAAAAAATCATATGTATATATTTATGTATTTATGTATGTGTCATTCCAGATGATAACTCTCGATAGAATTGAGATAAAAAGTTCAAATTTGCACACAAAATCTGTCTTGGCAATCGACAGGCTAAGTTCGAAGATGGGCAGAATCGGGCCACTCTAAGGGGGGTGTAGGGGAGTTTTAAAGGGGGGAAAATTACCCATGAAGTCCAAATTTGAAACAGTCTGACATGTGACACCTCATTTTAAAGGTTTTTTCATGCTGAACACGATGGTGAAGTCAGAATTGCGATATCTCATTTCATTTCCAAACTGGAGCATGAAGATGAAGAAACGTGGTTTTACTTGAGAGGCCTTTTGTGGTTCATCTGCTCTAATCTGATACTGGAAAGAGATATCACAATTCTGACTTCATCATCGTGTTCAGTTTTGAAAAAGCTATATCCTGAGGGGGGTTTTGGGGAGTTATGGGGTGGGAGGAGGGGCATTACCTACCCATCAATTCCCAAAATGAAACAGTATGACAAGTGACATCTCAATTTAAAGGTTTTTTTTTTTAATGCTGAACACGATGGTGGGTTTTTTGGGATTTTAGGTATGAGGGGGGGGGGGGGGGGAATCACAATACAATGAGCTCATGTAACATCATAATCTACAACAACAATCCAATATGATTTCGCTTGTAGTATAGGATAAGCTGCTTGTACATTTATGTTCCCATCCTCTGCCATACCGTGGAATGGAAAGTAGTGTGCCTTCAGGGTGATCAACTTTGGAGGTACACTACTTTTATGCCTTCAATTGGTTGAGCTTTTTTTCCAGAGGTACATTCACCACGCTAAACCCATCTTCCTTGCGCCTTCTGATCAAAATCCTAGATATGCAAAAGTCTGGAGTAGCATTGATCCTACTAGTACTTTACCATTTCCTCGCATGAATCAATCCACTCCCTCAGTCAGTCACAACCTCCATCAATCAGTAAGTTAGACGAAATTGGCATATGTTTCATGATTATAGTGGTAATAAGATTTTATAATTAACACAAAAGACATTGAGGGAACTGGAAGATGACAAGTAACTATTAAGAAGACTATTGTAAGTACCTACCAATCTTTATTCAGAGAGCACCACACCTGATGTATACCGAATTAAGCGAATAGCTTCATACTCAAATACATATAATTACAAAATAAAATAAGTTCAAGATTGCCTATATTTGAATGAGATGTTCCAAACATCACATTTTACATAAAAGCGGTTATTTCTTCGAAAATTCGCTCTTATAGCCATGCTGCATGACTGGAACTTTTTTTTTTTTTGCAGGAGAAAAACCATTCTCTTGCCATCTATGCAACTACAAGGCTGCTCAGCGAGGACATATTTCAAGACACATGAGAACCCACACAGGTACCTGCAGGTTTAGTTACTAAAACTATAATTCCATATATTTACTCTTGTGCCACTGAGTACTTGTAATTTGCATTATTTGATGAAACAGTAAGAATCCTTTCATTCTTGTTAGCGAATAGGTGACTTTTTTCCCATATAAGTGGATGAGATTTAAATCATCTTGAAGTATATTGAAGTTAACGTTTTTTTTTTTTTTTTTTTTTTTTTTTGCAGGAGAAAAACCATTCACTTGCCATCTATGCGACTACAAGGCTGCTGAGTGCTCAAAGCTTTTAAGACACATGAGAACCCACACAGGTACCTGCAGGTTTAGTTACTAAAACTATAATTCCATATAATATATGGAATTATAGTTTTACTCAGTAGCACAAGAGTAAATATTATTTACTCTTGTTCCACTGAGTGCTCGTAATTTGCATGATTGATGAAGTAGTATATTGAAGTTAACTTTTTTTTGTAGGAGAAAAACCATTCTCTTGCCATCTATGCAACTACAAGGCTGCTCGGCCCTCAACCCTTTCAAAGCACATGAGAACCCACACAGGTACCTACAGGTTTAGTTACTAAAACTATAATTCCATATATTTACTCTTGTTCCACTGAGTACTTGTAATTTGCATGATTGATGAAGTAGTAAGAATCCTTTCATTCTTTCAAGTGAATAGATGATTTTTTCTCTCATACAAGTGGATGAGATTTAAATCATCTTAAAGTATATTGAAGTTAACTTTTTTCTTTTTTTTTTTCTTTTCAGGAGAAAAACCATTCTCTTGCGATCTATGCGACTACAAGGCTGCTGAGCGCTCTAATCTTTCAAACCACATGAGAACCCACACAGGTACCTGCAGGTTTAGTTACTGAAACTATAATTCCATATATTTACTCCAGTGCCACTGAGTACTTGTAATTTTCATCATTGATGAAGTAGGTTGTAAGAATCCTTCATTCTTCTATGTAAATAGGTGACTTTTTCTCTCATAATGGAATCAATACACAACTGTCCCTCGTGCATCACCAAGCTCCCCATCTAACCTACGACTTCTTATTTTTCACTGAAACTTGGCTGTCACCCAATACCCACTCAATACCTCTATTACCCTGATTACCAGTCTCTTATTGTAGTAGATGAACATTTCTGCGAACTGGATGCTGTCTCAACTGCTCATCTGGACTTCAAGGTGGTCCTCTTTGGGGACTACAATCGCCGCACTCCCCTCTTCTGTTCCAAGTTGATTTTTCCGCTACGAATGATCTGCTCCATCGCCCCCTCAGCAGGATCCCTCTATCAGCAAATCTTCTTCTTATCGTTCACCCAGAATTTGACTTTTTCCTTCACTCCCAGAATGCCCTCAAGTGCCTCATTTTTCCTTCTCCCTTTTGTTTTGTTTAATACGACCATACCTACCAGAGTCTTATATTATTTCCTTTTTTTAACTTTTCTAAATTGTATTGTGTAGGTATATAATTCTTGCTGCTTTGTAATTGGGCTTACCCGTTGGTTGGGATTTAAATAATCTTATAGTAGTGTTTTTTTTTTTTTTTTTTTTTTTTTTTTTTTTTGCAGGAGAAAAACCATTCTCTTGCCATCTATGCAACTACAAGGCTGCTCGGCCCTCATCTCTTTCAAACCACATGAGAACCCACACAGGTACCTGCAAGTTTAGTTACTAAAACTATAATTCTATATATTTACTCTAGTGCCACTGTGTGCTTGTGATTCCCATCATTGATGAAGTTGGCATCTTTTCAAGCTGCTAAGTGAATAGGTGACTTTTTCTCTCATACAAGTGGATGAGATTTACCTCATCTTGAAGTATACTTTGATTTGACAAATATGCAGGCATAGCCCCATTATGAATGGTAGGTAGGTACTTGTTAAATAGACAGCCACACTACTTATATGTTAGGTACCTTCCTATGTTCATATCATCAACTATTAGGGCCAGGAGCGTAGCGTGGCTCTGAACGTGGGGGTACTGCACCCAATTCAGTCAGAGACACACTCACACGCCCGCGCCAGAATACACACAGATGGACGCACACAATGTACGTGTGACGTCACCTCCCCCCCCCCCCCTATCAGCGATAATTTTGCGGTTCATAAGAAAAATTTGCGATAATAAGTAGAAGGTAAAGATCCACGATCTCACTCAGATTGTGGATCATTACCTTCTTCTTTTTCTTAGATGACTTGCCTTCTTGATAGGTAGGTAGGTAGCATGGAAGAAGGAATTCTTCCATGGGTTGGTAGGTAGCTGTAGGTAATTTTCAATTGAATGTTTTACTTTTGATTAAATATTTTGTTATTCATAATGAATTTCTTCATCATTCAACTTCTACTTACATTCTTCACTTCTTGTGGGGACGATCCGCTTCCTGCGCTCCCCCTGACGCTACGCCCCTGAGTAGGGCTGCAGTTTAGGAAGAAGAAAATACTAAAATACTAAATCTGGAAATCAAATCCTGAATCTACTCTAGAATATACTCATTCCTTCATAAAATTGTTGTAATTTATTGCAGGCGAGAAATCATCCAAACGAAGGAGGCAAATGAGTCTACGCTCTAAAACTTCTGATTCCAAGGGACAACGCCCGGCAGATGCAGAGTCGACTTCCTCTGATACTGATTAGACGATGAACCATAGTGCACAATCAATATGGACTCTGATACAAATGTGGTTGACGATTGGGTAACGCCCACATCTTCCAAAGTTCCTAAAATACTTGATTTGTAGTAAAAAATAGCTTTGATATTCTTCTATAAGTAAATGTGACTCATCTAAAACACTCGTTGACTTTGATTGTTCCTGTTTAACCCTTTAGTGCATGATTTGTTCTTTTGTTGAGAAAAAATCTGAGTGGTAGGAATAGGTCTCAGGATAGCGGGAAAAATAAGGAAAAATTTCATCACTGTTTTTTCTCTGGAATTCCTAAAAACTGGAAAGTGTCTGAAGGCATCATTGTACGTATGGGCAGCACCTCGCTCTGGACCTTGGGAGGGTGTTGTCATCAATGAAATCCTGTTTTAATGAGCATTTGAATTTATTGAAACACGCGAGAATCTTCAAAAACCGATTAGTTGGTGTTCTCTTGTTGAATATTTGTACAACTGTTTGACAATTAAGAATGGTAATCCTTCAACACGTTTTTCCTTCAGTTAAACACAAATAAACTTCACATTTCTCACAATAACCACAATTTTGGAGTTGGGTTCCTCTTGAAACTGAAGGAGTGTGTGCTGGGCATTGAGGGAGGTCAACTTCTACAAAGTCAAACAACTCATTTTCATCTGGAAACCGACCAACCAACTACTCCCCATTCGTCTCTCACAAATCGTCTGGAAATTCATTGGGAGCTTCACAAAGAACCAGGAGCGTAGCGTGACTCTGGACATGGAGGTACCGCACTCAATTCAGCCCCCCCACCCCCCCACCCCACCCCTCATACTAACTCTATCACCCTCAAATTGACAAGTGACTTAGTTACAATTAGACCTTCGAGGTCACTCTGGGGTCAAAATTGACCCCACCGAATATATTTTGTATGATTTTTGGGCCTTAAATTTCTTTTAGCCAAAAGAGATATTTTGTAAATTAGGTTGTTAGCATTGGCTAGGCGAGGAAGTGATAACATCTGGCTGTATACGTTGTGACCTCGAGCCAGAGGGTTGTGAATCTCTTGTGGGACACTTTTGACCCCAGTGTGTCTTCTGCGATCCAAATTTTGTTCTGTTGGGGTAGCCATTGACCCCAGTGTGTATTTTGGATTTCATCATTAGGTAAGTCAGATAATATCATAATTCACTTATTTTCTCATAGAAAATAAGTATTTTTATAATCTGGTAGTCAGTAGGTATTTCCTTTTCTCGACCACTCCTACTAGATGACTCAGGTGAAGATTCTCAACTGGGTAGGTGTGTCTAGTTGATGGGCTACCATAGGTCAGGTTTCATTTTGGTTCACAAAATGGTTTGGGTTTTGGCATTTTATGTACTCAGATGGGTTTTTCCTGACTAAGATTGAATTGACTACATTACTGCTTAACACCTACTAATTATTTTATTCATTTTTAGAGCGTGTTTACGTTCTGACGACCGCACTACGAGAAATGAAAGACGACTGACCGATAAATTTGCACCCATTCGAGAGATATGGGACACTTTTATTGCAAACTATACAAGTTCACAGTCATACCGAAACGACGTGTGAAAAATGCAATTAGGTACTTATAACAAATAATAATACTAACTATCTACCTAATAATTCCGTCGTGTTTTTAAAAACAACTTTTAAAAATACATTCATATTTCGTTTTTTATATGTGCCTATTGCTTAAATATAATCTTGCAATTACCATTAATTATTTTTTCATAAAAAATTAATAGAATGAGATGATAAACAATTGAATGCGGAATAAAAACAGTTTATCAGTTTAGGTTAGAAAAAAGGAAGAGATGTGAAAAATGGGGTAAGTTCAAGGTATCGTGAAAACTTTACTATTAAACTTACAAAGTTACAGTTTTTCTGACTATTCGACAGATAGTCAGCTTTGATAATTTGCTTTTAATTATTGTGTATCTTCAGAACTGAATTTTTAATATTCACATGCCCAAAACATTGATTTTTGAAAATTTTACTAAGAATGGTTTCAAGAAACCACGAATAAATTATTCAATTCTAACTTAATGTACCTATTCTTTTTCTGGTTGCTATGCGTAGGTAGGTTAATATCTGATTTTTTTTAAATAGTTAGTTATTGGGAAACTATTTATTGAGTATAATATATAAATTAAAATACATTTGGGGTCAATTTTGACCCCAGAGTGTCTACCGTGTCACAAAAAAAAAAATGATGAAAAAAATGCTTGCATACGAGTCTGCAACACAATGGGACATTTTATGTCAATATTAATAATATCCAATCTTAACAAACCGTTCAGTAACAAATTTATTTTTAATCACATAGATAGATATATCTAACTTAACTCGCGGGACTTTGGGAGAAGCTTTTTAAAAAACTTGTTAAGCTTCCAAAGTCCTAAATTAAGAAATTTATTTTTCGGACAACCGTTACACAGGAAAATAGGATCGAACTGGACTGGACGAGCGTCAGAGAGAGACTGCCGGCTCTGCTTGCTTCAGCATTTAATATCCGTAAACTTGGCGATTTACGTTACCGTATCTCCTCCCCCTTTAGATCTTTCCACTACCTGGAAGGTGGATAGAAAAATTCGGCGGGGTTGCTATTTGGCTAGTAGGGGTTGCAGTATCAGTTCGAACCTTAACATTTTTCATTTTATGATTACAGTAGTGAATAAAGTGAGATATACAAACAATCCCTACAACATATACAATTATAGTCCATATACTAGGGGTGAAATATTGCCTCAAGTCTAAAGGAGTTATTCTTTGAACATGATTTAATTTAACAGTTTGAAAATTTAGGTATTTCGGGTTAATTGTTACATCTGACATCTGATTGTCTTTGACTTGAAAATTTAGGTCTGTTAATAAATTTGGTTGGCCGACCGATTCGCTCTCAAGGTGTAAAGGAAGATTATGATAGAAGATTTCACTATCTTCGTTCTGAGGTAGGTACTTTTCATGCTACTGAATGAAGGTAATTTCGCATGTTTGTTGGTAGGTACTTCTTTCATAGAAACATCTTTCCGGCGTAGGTAGGTGGAGTTACAAACCCTGGAATCAAGACCGATATAAAAAAAATGGTATAAGAACAACGAAGATCGATAAGAACTGCGGGAGACCCCAAGAAAGGAGGAGTGCATTGGTGGATGTTTCAAACCCAACTACCCTAAGGGACGTGTCGCATTGGCCAACCACACGGAAACGGAAGGGAAACCGCATGACACACAGAATGCCCTGTCATCTCAAGCAAACTATGGCGTGAAGTGTATGATGAGAAAGATGAAAAGAAAAAGCGAGAACAGCATGCAAAAGATGAGCGACGAAAAATACGGGAGAATAATAAGGCATCCAAGGAGCCAAAGGAAAATATGAAGAATTCGATCGTGGAGCCAACCCCTGGGACCTCCCAAATCACCAAAGCCACTTGGATTAAGCTTTGTTCTAAATGTGGGGGAACAGCTAAGAACAACAACAGCCACAGGTGCGAATCGTGTGAGAAGATATTCCACCAAAGATGTAGGTACTTCCCACGTCATCGAGGACCTCGGGGACGACGAAGTATTCTCTGTATGTTCACCGTGCCTCAAAGAATATCCCGCCTGATAATTTTCTATTTCAGAGTTTAGGTAGTAGGTATTTTTGTTCCTAATGTTTTTACCTTCAAGTACCTGAGTTAACAGTAGGTAAGTACCTACCTAGGTACCTATTCGAAGTCTACCTCGTGTGGATGCCTAGTACTAATGTTTATGTAAATATTTGAAATGTATCTCTTTTGTATGTTACTAGTCCTTTTTCTTACGACCAGTCGGGTGTATTGCAATAATACTTATGTTGTAAGTGTCAGCATACCTAAGGCCAAAGTCCCCATGTTTAAAAGTTTCTGCGTATACCTAGGCTGATTTAAAGGCTGATAAAATTTGAATGTACTTACCTACCAAACAAACCTTGACTGTGACTCGAAATAATTTTCTCAGTGGTTTTTAATGGTGCAAATTATTTGTAGGTACCTCCCTTTGTTTCAACATTTATAGTTTTTTAAGCTTCCAAATAACTTGTCTTTTTTAAGAAAATTGAAAACGTTACTTTATACATTTTGGTAGTGTTGTTTCTTCTGATACACCTTGGTTCATGAGATGCCGAATACTGGAGCTATGAGGTGCCGAAAACTGAAATTAGTATGCCGAAAACTAGTTCTTTTAGAGTGCCGAAAACTGGAAAAAAGGTGCCCAAAACTGAATCACACAGGTTTTTTGCAAGTTTACATTTAAAAAAAATATATATATAATATATTATACAAAAGTTATCTGATTTTTTGTTTCAAATTTCGAAAGTAGAGATCTTGTCGATCATAAAATCAGTGGAGACGTTGCCCTAAAAAAGTAACTCACTTCAGGGTACGATAAATAACGTCAAAAATTTCCTTAAGGGTGCCGAGAATAGTTTTCAGGGTTTTACCCTAAGTGACGCGAGCGCTCGAACGGAGATTTGAGGTAGAAGTAGACTGCACGTCTGTCGTCTCGTCATGTGAAGTGGATGACTATAACCCTTTTGCTACCTCCCCTCAAGATTGTTGCCTCGTGTGTTGTGAGAAGTTGATTAAAATATCATCAACATTAGTCAAGTGCTCAGTGTCAGAGGTTCACAGTGAAATTCGTATAACTTTTCGAGGGTTTCGTTGACTGTTTGTGCTCCGTCGACGTGCTTCAGGTGCAGTGTTCCAAATGGCTGAAGGCGCGAATTCATCAAATGCACGAGTTTCCTCTGTCGTTTCACTCGCAGGTACGAGAGATTTTCAATAGGAAAACAAGAGTATTTGAAACAATCGTCTATTTCCACTGAAATATCATGTACCTAACTGTTAGACCGGTTTCGGTGATTGAACCATCGTCAGCAACTAAACAATACTCACATTTCAGTGGAAACAGACGATTCTTCAAATCGTCGGTGAAACAGCAACATGCTATAAGTCAATTTTTATACATCAGTTATAAAGTTTAGACATCATTCCTTATTCAAATTTTCGCGCCGGATCGACTGGAGAAGTCAGTTTTTCGACAAAACTACTCCCTGGGAAGTTATTGATGTGTTGCCAACAAGCTATGATTCAGTTTGAAACCAACATGCTGTTGTGGCGAGGCAACGACGAAAGTTTTGTAAACACTTTTCTGTCTCTCCTGAAAAGTTGGGAAAAATGAGTTGCTGTTTCACCGACGAAATACTCTGATTTTCCTTAACGTGGGTTTCCACGATTTCGTCGCCTAATGATTTTACTCAGCCCCGATTTTTTCTGAATCACAATTTTGACTTCCGTGTGGATGACATCCGAAAATGGACAAAAATCAATCATTTTCGAGTTGTTCACACGTGAAATGTCAAAACGTTTACGTTACACCGAATTCAGAAGGCTAATAAGCTGTAGGTCGAGTTCAAAACGGTCTTTAGTCGAATCTTTTTTTTTTTTTTTTTTTTCTAATATATATTTTATTATTGCTCCAAGATATAGATCTCATTAACAATATTCGTCTGACCTAATTATATTACAATACTTGGCATTTAGGGCTAACGATACATAACTTAGTCCTTTGTCTTTATGATTTATTGCACACACTCACTCCCTACACAAGCTCATGTGGTTTAGTGCGCTTGAGGCGCCGCGTCAACTCATGTACTTCGAGAAGCTGGACAACTTCTTCATTGACATGGTTTTTAAGTCTCTCAAGATGAGCGTTAGCGCGCTGCTTTATCACTTGGTCAATGCTTTCCATCTCAAGGTCGCGATGTAGAGCGTCGTTGCGGATATACCACGGCGCATTGGTTATGCATCGTAGTACGGTATTCTGAAAGCGTTGTATCATCTGCCTGTTTGATAGAGCCGTACAGCCCCACAGTTGTGCTCCGTAGACCCACGAAGGCCTAAGTACTTGAGTGTACAGAAGCAGTTTATTTTGAAGTGACATTTTTGATCGCCGGCCGATGAGCCAGTACATTTTCCTGAATTTTAAGACAAGTTCTGTCTTTTTCTTTTTGACGTGTTCTTTCCACCGGAGCTTGGCGTCTAGCGTCATGCCCAGGTATTTGGCGTGATTCGAGTAGGGAATCACCACATTGTTGAGAAAAGCCGGGATGTAGTTGATCTTACGGTTGGTGAAATCAATGTGCACCGACTTTGTCTCGTTCAGTTTGATTCTCCACTTAGCGGTCCAGCGAGTGATTTTGGAGATTGATCTGTTCAGTTTGCTGATAGATTCATTGTTGTTCTCCCCAACCGAGAGAACCGCAGTGTCGAATTAGTCGAATCTACTGTCAGGAAAATCATCCAAATTCGATGTAAATTGTAAGAAACCTTCGCCGTTTTGGGGCACCGTTTGGTTTCCCATCAACAGAGGAGATGTTGTGTAGTTACGGAGGCAAGTGAAGTTTACTAGGTGGGACTTCTGAGCATTTGTTCTCATTAACCACTTTTCGTCCCACTGTACAAGGGCATCAGCGTGCTGTTGGAGGTTTCGCGTCGCTATTTATCCGCATTTGGATTTGGTCAAAATACGACGATCATCAGCGAACACCCCCTGCATTCTCTAGAGATCACCACGCCCTCGTCCCTCCATTCCGTGGTGACACCGAAGGAACTCCACCACTTTTTGGAAGTAACCAAAACATTATGCCAGACCTTTATCAACCCCCAAAACCCATTTCAAACCTTTTTTTATGGCCATCCGGAGGTTTGTACAACCAGCCCTTCGTTCGGTACAATTTATGGTACCCTCCATTTATAATTACAAAACTACTTTATGCAATTTTAGTCGTTTGGCCATTCTTTTATTTTCATTAGCCTTGTAATTTAACAATAGGTCGTCACCTACAGACGAAGAAACCCATTGGAAAGCAAATAATTATGAGCTTGAAGTAGGTAAATACTTAAAAAATAAATTATTTGCTTTCGATTAACCGAACATCGTTTATTCAATATCAATTGAATTGGTAACATCGATTATTAACTTACAATTAATCATTTGTTGTATAATCGATTATTTGGTTCCAATGTTGCATCCCTAGTTCTATGGATGTAAGCCATTCTGGGAGTGAGACCATCGAAGGTTTCGCACAGGGACCTAGTTGGAGAACGCTTATGGGCATTAGTTGATATTCTTAAAACTGAATTCATCGTTATGTTTATTTTGTTGAAGTTAGATGCACAAGTACCTCTCCGTACAATAATACCATGAGTTAAGATGCGGTGTACTTTTATTTATTATTTTATTTATTATTAGCACGGGCAACCCCAGTAAACATTTACATAATGTTTATTAAAATACATGGAGGATTACAGCAAGCGAAACGTAATGAAGTGACAGTCATGAAATCATTGAAAAGAAAGAGGTGAAGACAACAATATAGATTTGAGATTTGGGAGGGAGGAGTTGAAAAAGTCAAACTGTGGGTAAGAGGCCTGGAGGAGATTCGCACTTCGGAGGATTCGGTGAAGAGGGCGGTTTTCTAACGTAGTTTGTGAATGAAAAGGGGATATTAAATAAAACTGATGAGCGAGTGGGGGTTTTAGAGGCGACCAATTTAATTTTAGAAAGTGAAGAGGGACAATTTATACGATTGTTGAGTAATTTGAACGACAGAACGAGGTCCGAAGAACGTCAGATTCTTCTTCTTTCCAGGGTATCAAGGTGGCATCTGTGAAGGAGGGCAGTATAAGTCACGACATCCGAGGGGATTCCCGATTTGTACGCCACGTAGAGCAGAATACTTCTTATACTTGAGCATAATACACCCTTTTAAGATTTTCACTTGTTAGCCAACTTCGTAGCATTAGAAAGTACCTACTGCATCGATTTCCTGATTTGATTGACCAATGCTGCTACATGATCCTTCCACTTGAGATGTTGATCCAAGTGCACACCGAAGATATATTATCGAATTCAGCCTTTCTATTTCCATGCAGCTACACAAGTTTCTTACGACATCACAGTATCCATCTCAAACATTTAATTATAATTAAAGGTACCTTCTAACTTACGTTGCTGGGGGCGTACGATCTCGTTGAATCGAGACATTCGAGGTACCAGAAAGTCTGAATGTTCGTTTGCTGGATTTCCCTGGTACCTCACAAATGTACCATCACTGTGAGCACTATGTAGTCTGTCTGTGGTAAGCCTACTCTAGTCGTTCTCCACCTAACCATTCGTGAATTTTGATTTAACCAGTCACTGACTAAATCAGGTCTTATCAGCTAGGCGTGGCTAATACGGTTATTTCTTGGTGATAGGTTATCGAGTAACAACGACCGTCTGGTAATAGGTTGTCGTATTAGGTTATTTTGGTAATAGGTTACCGGCGATTAGGGAACCTTCCCACCTCACAACCGATCTTGTGTCATTTTTAATTCTCACCATTAGCTCGTATCACAACTTTTGCGTTGTTATAATTCCTACGTACTGATGCATGTTTCATGACGCTCTGATTGAAATAAGTGCAACAGTGAAAACAGGTACCTACTCGAAAAATAAGATTGAACTCAAAATCGCACCGAAAAAATGAGGTACCTTTTTATTGAAACAGACACACAAATTAATGTACTGAATATGACAGTAATCTCTAAAGAATCGAAATTTCTCTTTTAGTTGAAGAATGGCTAGTCCTTTAATAAATATTATGTGGCTAACTCTGTTTGATAGTTGGACTCTTGGTGTGGGAAAAGGGATCTTCAATTTAAAATGCTCAACTAATTGCGTAGGTATGCGAGTGTAATCGTATAAGTATTTAATCTTGTGTACAGCTAGGTAACTATTATATAGGCATCACAGTCTTATAACTAACTATTGCTAAAATTCAATGAAATTATATCTTAGGCGATTCATAATGGTAATATCATGGTAGGTGCACACCTTTCACGCATTCGTTTTCCGTAACCTATTACCTGGTATTAGGTCCCAGCCAACCTATTGCAAGGTAGTTAGTGGTTATCAAGGAATCCCAAGGGATCGGGAGGGGTATTCGTAAAGAGGCCCTCAAAGGCCTTTCAACCACGTTCTCAAAACAGTTATTCCAGTAATAGGGGTTTCTGGTATTAGGTTACTGAACAGTATTAGGTTATTTGAAGCGACCAACGTTGAATATTCGTATCAATTGTCCAAATGTATCATAAATTGAATCAAATTGTTCTGTTTGTGTATGTCAGAAGAGGAGGCCCGTAACACTGATGGACAAGATGACAGCTTGACTATGAGGCGATTTGATGGAGAGAAATCTGTGAAAGAAGAAGAAGAAATCTTTGAGGAATCAAAATACGACTTCACCTTGGTGTACGGTAGGTACCCATTGTACTCATCACTCGATAACGGTTCGAATGATTTTGGTAGTTCTATGATTTAAAAAACAGGAAATCAAAAGGTTATCAACATTAAGACGTAATGCAACACATACTTTTTAAATATTAACTTGGGGTTTTTGTCCAATATTTGAATCGTATGCAAATCATCAGAATCAAATATGGATGACATCGGTGACCCAATAACAGGCTGTTCTTGTTATAGAAGATGAAGCGTGTTTCGACCCCCTGAATCCTGAACTGGATCTTGTGGAAGTTAAAGAAGAACATGATTTCGATGAAGAACCAGCTATTAAGATTGAACCTTCTCCTGCTGATGGTAAGAACTGTTTTTGGTTACTATTTTGGTACGTTCTGACCTCTCCGGCGTCTAATGGTTTTTCTCCTGTTCAAACCTCAGCAAAGAAGTGCTGAGGTGTATGATCCATCCCCCCAAAAAACACTCCTTGTAAAGATCACCCCGCCTCGCAAATATCATTCTTCAGAGGCCGGAAAAAGTTATGATATCCACTTTCCCCGCCCGCCCTTTTCCTCATTAAGGAGCTAAGTATAATGAAAAGCTTAACCACTTCACAAGCACCGTACCCCTTTCGAAATCTCCCCTTGGCGCTATTGCGAGACGTTTTTTATTACTTCCACAAGCAACTAATACCTTCACTACAATCCTGATCCTCCTTCCCCTAAGCACCTCTTCCAAGTATACATACAATATTATTTAGTTATGTCAACATACTAAAGAATGAAATTTAGAGGAGGAATTTAGTATGTTGACTCTCAAAACACTCCAATGAATTTGATACTCTATGGGAGAAGAGATATAAATATCTCTTTGGATAGGTACCTCTTTACTGATTTCTTGAAAATTATATACTTTTAAATATTAATGACCCCCTCCGCCCCAATAAACCTATATATATATTTTTTTTTTCCAGGAGAAAAATCATACCTTTGCAAGCTATGCGACTACAAGGCTGCTCGTCCCTCAACTCTTACAAGGCACATGGGAACCCACACAGGTACCTGCAGGTTTAGTTACTAAAACTATAATTCCATATATTTTCTCTAGTGCCACTGAGTGCTTGTAGGTAATTTGCATCACTGATGAAGTAAGTATCCTTCCATTCTGCCAAGAGAATAGGTAACTTTTTTCTCATACAAGTGGATGAGATTTAAATCATCTTGAAGTATATTGAAGTTCACTTTTTTGCAGGAGAAAAACCATTCTCTTGCCATCTATGCGACTACAAGGCTGCTCAGCGCTCAAATCTTTCAAGGCACATGAGATCCCACACAGGTACCTGCAGGTTCAGTTACTAAAACTATAATTCCATATATTTACTCCAGTGCCACAGAGTACTTGTAATTTGCTTCATTGATGAAGTAAGCATCTTTTAGGTGATTTTTTTTGACATTTTATGTCTTTGCTATGGCACACAAACAAAAAAATCGTCACGAAAACTGTTGACGAAAAGTAACTTCCTCATTTTCCAACCCGTGAAAATCGTTCACCACTCGTTGGAAAGCCCTCAATTTATCGAATATTTCCATGCCCTGCACACGACCGTGGATGTACGGAAAGCTGAGTTAAACAGAAGACAATGATACTACAACCGAAACAGTTGTAGTATCAAAACATGTGTGTTTAATGTACCATGGTTTATTAGGGTGTATATTAGGGTAATGAGGGAGGAAATGGGTGGGTGATGGTGGTGGGGACTAAAGACATAAAATGTCCCAATGTGTTGCAGACTCCTATGCAAGCGTTTATCTTAGTTTCAAACACATTTCAGATAACAAACATTATTCTTTTTTTTTTTATAATGTGGATGCAATTTGAATCATCTTGGAGCATTTGATTTGAAATAACTCTGCAAATTCTTGACACAACAGTTTATTATCTTGTAGAATTAACTCCGCCCCCCCCCCTCTATCAGCAATCCAAGTGCAAAACTTTTTTAATTTGCAGGAGAAAAACCATACCCATGTAACCTATGCAACTACAAGGCTGCTCTGCCATCACATCTTGCAAACCACATGAGAACCCACACAGGTACCTGCAGGTTTAGTTACTAAAACTATAATTCCATATATTTACTCTAGTGCCACTGAGTGCTTGTAGGTAATTTGCATCACTGATGAAGTAAGCATCCTTCCATTCTGCCAAGAGAATAGGTAACTTTTTTTCTCATACAAGTGGATGAGGTTTAAAGCATCTTGAAGTATATTGAAGTTAACGTTTTATTTGCAGGAGAAAAACCATACTCTTGCCATCTATGCGACTACAAGGCTGCTCAGCCCTCAACTCTTTCAAGGCACATGAGAACCCACACAGGTACCTGCAGGTTTAGTTACTAAAACTATAATTCCATATATTTACTCTTGTGCCACTGAGTGCTTGTAATTTGCTTCATTGATGAAGTAAGCATCTTTTAGGTGATTTTTTTTTTAATAATGTGGATGCAATTTGAATCATCTTGGAGCATTTGATTTGAAATAACTCTGCAAATTCTTGACACAACAGTTTATTATCTTGTAGAATTAACTCCCCCCCCCCCCACCTCTATCAGCTATCCAAGTGCAAAACTTTTTTAATTTGCAGGAGAAAAACCATACGTATGTAACCTTTGCAACTACATGGCTGCTCAGCCATCACATCTTGCAAACCACATGAGAACCCACACAGGTACCTGCAGGTTTAGTTACTAAAACTATAATTCCATATATATACTCTAGTGCCACTGAGTACTTGTAATTTGCATCATTGATGAAGTAGTAAGAATCCTTTCATTCTTCTAAGTGAATAGGTGACTTTTTTTTCTCATACAAGTGGATGAGATTTAAATCATCTTGAAGTATATTGAAGTTACCGTTTTTATTTGCAGGAGAAAAACCATTCTCTTGCCATCTATGCAACTACAAGGCTGCTCAGCCCTCATCTATTTCAAACCACATGAGAACCCACACAGGTAACTGTAGGTTTAGTTAGTAGAACTATAATTCCGTATATTTACTCTTGTGCCACTGAATGCTTGTAGGTAATTTGCATCACTGATGAAGTAGTAAGAATCCTTCCATTCTGCCAAGAGAATAGGTGACTTTTTTTCTCATACAAGTGGATGAGATTTAAATCATCTTGAAGTATATTGAAGTTAACATTTTTTTTTTTTTTTTGCAGGAGAAAAACCATTCTCTTGCCATCTATGCGACTACAAGGCTGCTGAGCGCACAAATCTTTCAAACCACATGAGAACCCACACAGGTACCTGCAGGTTTAGTTACTAAAACTATAATTCCATATATTTACTCTAGTGCCACTGAGTGCTTGTGATTCCCATCATTGATGAAGTTGGCATCTTTTCAAGCTGCTAACCACCCTAAGGGCCGGTTTCACCAACGTTTTTAATCAACGTTTAATAATTAAATCGATGATCTTAGGTGGTAAACAACGATGTCGAGTTTCACCAACGTCGTTTTAAATAAACCAACGAGATAAGAAGATAAATCAACGATTAAAATTAACCAGCCGATTTTGGCTGGTTTAAGCCCTAAATCAACGATTTACCACTCCGCCATCTTGCCAGTTCTCAAGTTTTGTTGTGATCCGTTTCTCTATTCTTTTTCATTCTTGACACCTATGATGAGCAGGGGATTGATTAGAGCATTTCGGTTGGTGGACGAAATTATTGATGAAGATGAAGACTTCTCAATTCGACGGCCGCGATGGATTAGAGAGAGGCTAAATGATTTTGACCTCGATGAAATCGACTTCAGGGTGAGGTACCGGCACTCGAAAGCATCAGTTCTATCCGTTCTTGAACAAATTGAACATAAAATCGAGTATCCAAGTGACAGGGTTTTCATTTGACTCAAACTTCGGCTCCCTCTTCCGCTTCTGCGACGCTGCCGCTTCCATCGAGGCAACCGATTCACAAAATTTTAAAAATGAAACAATCAACAATAAACAATCACAACTAAAAATCAACAATCACAACAATCAAACGAAAAATAGTAAAATATAGGGAAAGCAGAAAAAGAAAAATCGGGAGGACAGCACACAATTGAACAATCGGTATGCCGTTATCAGTCGTTATCGAATAGCATCCATGCTAATTCGCCGTTTAATTCCATGCTAATCCATGCTAAATCGTCGTTTAAACTTAAATCGATGTTTTATTAAAACAACGTTTTATGAAATCTTTTTAATCGCTGATTACAGTGGTGAAACTCATTTCTCCTTATCAACGATTAAAATCTCTGGTTTGATAAATCAATGATTAATTTTAACCATGGTTACGAGTGTTTGGTGAAACCGGCCCTAAGTGAATAGGTGACTTTTTCTCTCATACAAGTGGATGAGATTTACCTAATCTTGAAGTATATTGAAATTAACTTTTTTTCTGCAGGAGAAAAACCATTCTCTTGCCATCTATGCGACTACAAGGCTGCTCGTTCACAACACCTTTCAAGGCACATGAGAACCCACACAGGTACCTGCAGGTTTAGTTACTAAAAATATAATTCCATATATTTACTCCAGTGCCACTGAGTGCTTGTGATTCCCATCATTGATGAAGTTGGCATCTTTTCAAGCTGCTAAGTGAATAGGTGATTTTTCCTCACATACAAGTGGATGAGTTTTACCTAATCTTGAAGAATACTTTGATTTGACAAATATGCAGGCATAGCCCCATTATGAATGGTAGGTAGGTACTTGTTAAATAGACAGCCACACTACTTACATGTTAGGTACCTTCCTATGTTCAGCATACACACAGATGGACGCACACAATGTACGTTTGACGTCACCCCCCCCCCCCCCCCCCGATAATTATGCAGTTCACAAAAAGAAGAATTTGCGATAATAAGAAGAAGGTATAGATCCACGATCTCACTCAGATCATTCATCGTTACCTTCTTCTTCTTTTTCTTAGATGACTTGCCTTCTTGATAGGTAGGTAGCATGGAAGAAGGAATTCTTCCATGGGTTGGTAGGTAGCTGTAGGTAATTTTCAATTGAATGTTTTACTTTTGATTAAATATTTTGTTATTCGTAATGAATTTCTTCATCATTCAACTTCTACTTACATTCTTCACTTCTTGTGGGGACGAGCCGCTTCCTGCGCTCCCCCTGACGCTACGCCCCTGATTAGGGCTGCAGTTTAGGAAGAAGAAGAAAATACTATATCTGGAAATCAAATCCTGAATCTACTCTAGAATATACTCATTCCTTCTTAAAATTATTGTAATTTATTGCAGGCGAGAAATCATCCAAACGAAGGAGGCAAATGAGTCTACGCTCTAAAACTTCTGATTCCAAGGGACACCGCCGGGCAGATGCAGAGTCGACTTCCTCTGATACTGATTAGACGATGAACCATAGTGCACAGTCAATATGGACTCTGATACAAATGTGGTTGACGATTGGGTAACGCCCACATCTTCCAAAGTTCCGAAAATACTTGATTTGTAATAAAAAATAGCTTTGATATTCTTTTATAAGTAAATGTGACTCTCATCTAAAACACTCGTTGACTTTGATTGTTCCTGTTTAACCCTATAGTGCATGATTTGTTCTTTTGTTGAGGAAAAATCCGAGTGGTAGGAATAGGTCTCAGGATAGCGGGAAAAATAAGGAAGATTTCATCACTGTTTTTTCTCTGGAATTCCTAAAAACTGGAAAGTGTCTGAAGGCATCATTGTACGTATGGGCAGCACCTCGCTCTGGACCTTGGGAGGGTGTTGTCATCAATGAAATCCTGTTTTAATGAGCATTTGAATTTATTGAAACACGCGAGAATCTTCAAAAACCGATTGGTTGGTGTTCTCTTGTTGAATATTTGTACAACTGTTTGACAATTAAGAATGGTAATCCTTCAACACGTTTTTCCTTCAGTTCAACACAAATAAACTTCACATTTCTCACAATAACCACAATTTTGGAGTTGGGTTCCTCTTGAAACTGAAGGAGTGTGTGCTGGGCATTGAGGGAGGTCAACTTCTACAAAGTCAAACAACTCATTTTCATCTGGAAACCGACCAACCAACTAGTCCCCATTCGTCTCTCACAAATCGTCTGGAAATTCATAAAAATTCATTGGGAGGTTCACAAAGAACGAGGAGCGTAGCGTGACTCAGGACATGGAGGTACCGCACTCAATTCAACACCCCCCCCCCCCCCCCCTCATACTAACTCTATCACCCTCAAATTGACAAGTGACTTAGTTACAATTAGACCTTCGAGGTCACTCTGGGGTCAAAATTGACCCCACCGAATATATTTTGTATGATTTTTGGGCCTTACAATTTTTTTAGCCAAAAGGGATATTTTGTAAATTAGGTTGATAGCATTGGCCAGGCGAGGAAGCGATAACATCTGGCTGTATACGTTGTGACCTCGAGCCAGAGGGTTGTGAACCTCTTGTGGGGCACTTTTGACCCCAGTGTGTCTTCTGCGTTCCTAATTTTGTTCTGTTGGGGTAGCCATTGACCCCAGTGTGTATTTTGGATTTCATCACTAGGTATGTCAGATAATATCATAATTCACTTATTTTCTCATAGAAAATAAGTATTTTTATAATCTGGTAGTCAGTAGGTATTTCTTTTTCTCGACCACTCCGACTAGATGACTCAGGTGAAGATTCTCAACTGGGTAGGTGTGTCTAGTTGATGGGCTATCATAGGTCAGGTTTCATTTTGGTTCCAAAAATGGTTTGGGTTTTGGCATTTTATGTACTCAGATGGGTTTTTCCTGACTAAGGTTGAATTGACTACATTACTGCTTAACACCTACTAATTATTTTATTCATTTTTAGATTGTGTTTACGTTCTGACGACCGCACTACGAGAAATGAAAGACTACTGACCGATAAATTTGCACCCATTCGAGAGATATGGGACACTTTTATTGCAAACTGTACAAGTTCACAGTCATACCGAAACGACGTGTGAAAAATGCAATTAGGTACTTATAACAAATAATAATACTAACTATCTACCTAATAATTCCGTCGAGTTTTCAAAAACTACTTTTAAAAATACATTCATATTTCGTTTTTTATAGTGCCTATTGCTTAAATATAATCTTGCAATTACCATGAATTATTTTGTCATAAAAAATTAATTGAATGAAATGATAAACAATTGAATGCGGAATAAAAACAGTGTATCAGTTTAGGTTAGAAAAAAGGAAGAGATGTGAAAAATGGGGTAAGTTCAAGGTATCGTGAAAACTTTACTATTCAACTTACAAAGTTACAGTTTTTTCTGACTATTCGAGAGATAGTCAGCTTTGATAATTTGCTTTTAATTATTGTGTATCTTCAGAACTGAATTTTTAATATTCATATGCCCAAAACTTTGATTTTTGAAAATTTTACTAAGAATGGTTTCAAGAAACCACGAATAAAATATTCAATTCTAACTTAATGTACCTATTCTATTTCTTGTTTCTATGCGTAGGTAGGTTAATATTTGATTTTTTTTAAATAGTTAGTTATTGGGAAACTATTTATTGAGTATAATATATAAATTAAAATACATTTGGGGTCAATTTTGACCCCAGAGTGTCTACCGTGTCACAAAAAAAATGATGAAAAAAATGCTTGCATACGAGTCTGCAACACATTGGGACATTTTATGTCAATATTAATAATATCCAATCTTAACAAACCGTTCAGTAACAAATTTATTTTTAATCACATAGGTAGATATATCTAACTTAACTCGCAGGACTTTGGGAGAAGCTTTTTAAAAAACTTGTTAAGCTTCCAAAGTCCTAAATTAAGAAATTTATTTTTCGAACAACCGTTACACAGGAAAATAGGATCGAACTGGACTGGACGAGCGTCAGAGAGAGACTGCCGGCTCTGCTTGCTTCAGCATTTAATATCCGTAAACTTGGCGATTTACGTTACCGTATCTCCTCCCCCTTTAGATCTTTCCACTACCTGGAAGGTGGATAGAAAAATTCGGCGGGGTTGCTATTTGGCTAGTAGGGGTTGCAGTATCAGTTCGAACCTTAACATTTTTCATTTTATGATTACAGTAGTGAATAAAGTAAGATATACAAACAATCCCTACAACATATACAATTATAGTCCATATACTTGGGGTTAAATATTGCCTCAAGTCTAAAGGAGTTATTCTTTGAACATGATTTAATTCAACAGCTTGAAAATTTAGGTCTTTCGGGTTAATTGTTACATCTGACATCTGATTGTCTTTGACTTTAAAATTTAGGTCTGTTAATAAATTTGGTTGGCCGACCGATTCGCTCTCAAGGTGTAAACGAAGATTATGATAGAAGATTTCACTATCTTCGTTCTGAGGTAGGTACTTTTCACGCTACTGAATGAAGGTAATTTCGCATGTTCGATGGTAGGTACTTCTTTCATAGAAACATTTTTCCAGCGTAGGTAGGAGGAGTTACAAACCCTGGAATCAAGACCGATATAAAAAAAATTGTTTAAAAACAACGAAGATCGATAAGAACTGCGGGAGACCCCAAGAAAGGAGGAGTGCATTGGTGGATGTTTCAAACCCAACTACCCTAAGGGACGTATCGCATTGGCCAACCACACCGAAACGGAAGGGAAACCGCATGACACACAGAATGCCCTGTCATCTCAAGCAAACTATGGCGTGAAGTGTATGATGAGAAAGATGAAAAGAAAAAGCAAGAACAGGCTGCAAAAGATGAGCGACGAAAAATACGGGAGAATAATAAGGCATCCAAGGAGCCAAAGGAAAATATGAAGAATTCGATCGTAGAGGCAACCCCTGGGACCTCCCAAATCACCAAAGCCACTTGGACTAAGCTTTGTTTTAAATGTGGGGGAACAGCTAAGAACAACGACAGCCACAGGTGCGAATCGTGTGAGAAGATATTCCACCAAAGATGTAGGTACTTCCCACGTCATCGAGGACCTCGGGGACGACGAAGTATTCTCTGTATGTTCACCGTGCCTCAAAGAATATCCCGCCTGATAATTTTCTATTTCAGAGTTTAGGTAGTAGGTATTTTTGTTCCTAATGTTTTTACCTTCAAGTACCTCAGTTAACAATAGGTAAGTACCTACCTAGGTACCTATTCGAAGTCTACCTCGTGTGGATTCAGTTTGTATGTTACTAGTCCTTTTTCTTACGACCAGTTGGGTGTATTGCAATAATACTTATGTTGTAAGTGTCAGCATACCTATGTCCAAAGTCCCCTTGTTTAAAAGTTTCTGCGTATACCTAGGCTGATATAAAGGCTGATAAAATTTGAATGTACTTACCTACCAAACAAACCTTGACTGTGACTCAGAATAATTTTCTCAGTGGTTTTTAATGGTGCAAATTATTTGTACCTCCCTTTGTATATTTGTACCTCCCTTTGTATATCCCCCTGATCAATATACGAAATATATTGAATAGCTAACGTCAGGACGCACAAATTCCTTAATGAAATTGACTACATCTTTTTCAAAGTCCTTTTGAGACAATTCAACTGTTAATCGGGTTCTTGTGTTGAAGGGCCTTGATATCCTAACGGGTTTTGGAGTACTGTTGGTCTCTTTGAAGATGATTTGGTTTTGACCGTGATTTACCGCTCCTTCCCTTATGGGGACAGTTAAAAGTGTATTTCCCTCAGCATTAGAG
Organism: Stenodema calcarata; assembly: GCA_963920205.1. Classification (NCBI taxonomy): domain Eukaryota; kingdom Metazoa; phylum Arthropoda; class Insecta; order Hemiptera; family Miridae; genus Stenodema; species Stenodema calcarata. The sequence continues at coordinate 1,241,102 of OY986065.1, forward strand.
TGTATAGTACTCGTGACTGATTCGGAATCGTGAGACGTGGGGTTCGCTACCAGGGACTGGTTTATTAATGATTGGACAGCTGTAAAAGGTCCATTAGTTGGCGAACATCTGGGTCGTCATAAGGAATATTTGGTAGGGGGTCATTCCCTGCAATAGTTTCAAGAATTTCATCCAAGTCCATTGGTACAGGAGTATTCAGAGCCGAGCTAGTGGAAGGGCCTGGAACGCTCGAGTCATTATTGTTAAGCTCAATACGGGAGAGAGCATCTGCAACATGATTAGTAGATCCGGGTTTGTATTTTATCACAAAGTCATAGTCCGCAAGCTTCATCCTCCAGCGAAACAGCTTTGACGAACAATCCTTTATCCCGAAAAGCCACTGTAATGGGCGATGGTCTGTGTATAGGGTGAACCTCCGTCCATAAACGTAAGGACGAAAGTTTTTCAAGGCAAATAAGATGGCCAATAGTTCTTTTTCTATCGTAGCTAACCGTCTTTCGGAGTCATTTAAGGTCCGACTAGCATAAGCGATAGGGAGGTCGGAACCTTTGGTGTTTTGACTCAACACTGCCCCTAGTGCCACATCACTAGCGTCGCACGTGACAATGAATTCTTTGTCGAAATCAGGATATTGCAATATAGGATCATTGGTAAGTAGAGTCTTGCAGGTCTCGAAACATTCTATATAGTCTGGATTGTTGGGGTTTATGACTGAATTTTTCTTTAGGCAAGAGGTTAGTGGTTTGGTTAGTTTAGCAAAATTGTCAATGAATTTTCTATAGTATCCCAATAGGCCAAGAAATTGTTTTATTTCTTTCTTAGTTTTTGGGCCGGGAAACTTGGAGATTGCTTCGATTTTCAAGGGATTTGGTCTTACGCCCTCTGGGGTAACTATGTGTCCTAAGAAACTAATTTCTTTTCGAAGGAATTCAGTTTTGTCAAGTTGCACTTTCAAATTGGAAGATCGCAGTCTTTTGAAGACTTTCCTCAATCTGTCACAATGCTCTTCCAGACTCGTGCTATAAATCAGAATGTCATCAAGATAGACCAAACAAATCTCGTTTTGAAGCCCTCTGAGTACATTACTCATGAGCCGCATGAAAACTGGGGGTGCATTTTTTAGACCAAAGGGTGTTCGGAGGAATTCGTAATGACCAGTTTCTGTCGAAAAAGCCGTTTTCGCTATTGATGGTTCGTCCAGTTCTATTTGGTGAAAACCTGAAGCTAAGTCTATCGTAGTGTAGTACTGACACCTTCCAAGTTTGTCAAGTAGGTCAGAGATATTGGGGAGTGGAAATTTGTCCGAAATTGTCTTTTCGTTGAGTTTGCGAAAATCAAAAACGAGTCTGTGTTTTGGTTTACCTGAAGCATCCAATTTTTTGGGGACCACCCATAGAGGTGCATTATAAGGAGAGTTTGAGGGTCGGATAATTTTTTGATCTAGCATCTCATCAATTTGCCGTTTGACTTCATCTTTGAAGATATTTGGGTATCTGTAAGGTTTTACATAAACCGGGATTTCGTCGGTGGTCCTAATGTGGTGCTTGACCTGGTTGGTGAATGTAAGAGGTTTATCGTCTGATTGGAAAAGGTCCGAAAATTCTTTAATGATCTTTGTTATTTCCTTCTTCTCCAACGGATTCAAATGATCTAGTCTCAGTTTTTGTAGGTCAATTTTGCCTTTAGATTTAGGTCTACTCGTCTCAATGGGTTCGTGGGTGTCTGAAAATAAACAACAGTCCAAGATAGGTTCTGCTATTATAGGGAAATCTATGGTTATTGACATAGGATGTTCCGCGGCATTCGTTGCATGTACGAAAGCATAAGAGTTTCGCACATTCACGATACACTGGGGAATTTCCACCTTACCCAATTTGATATAGGGGACAATGGCATCACCATTATCAATATTGTGAATTTTTATTTTTATTTGTTCAATAGATCTCGCTTCCAAGAGGAAGGATTCCGCAGAATCAGGGGAATACAGGTCGGAATTAGTGAATCGTAATTGTAGAGAAAAATGCGGGAGTTTTAGGATATTTTTGTTCAAGTCTACATTTGCTTTTATTAGTTTTAAATTGTCCAACCCTAGCAGTAAATCAAAGTGATCATGAAATTTGAAAATACTAAAAGGGAGACTAAGTCGGGGTATTCTGAATAAATCTCCACACGGTACAAGGGTCTTTTGACTGATTTCTGAAATACCATGGGCCGTGCGTACTAAGCCTGAATCAGGTTGAATCCTTAGTGGAAAAAGGTGATGGGCTGTTTCTGGGTTGATAAAACTTCTTGAACTTCCTGTATCTATTAAAATTTTTAAATTTTGAGAATTGTAACGACAGAACATTAATATAAAAGGAAGTGAATTGGATGTCAAGAGATTCATGAGGTCGGTGATTTCGAAGGTTGAGGAACCCCTAAAAAATCACTCTCCTGATTGGTGTCGGGTTCCAAGACAAGGTTTTCGACTCTGTCCCCGATTTGTTCAGTTTCGTAATGTGGGTCGTAACAATGTTCGTAATGTGGGTCGTAACAATGTTCGTAGTGTGGGTCGTAATGTTCGTCGTATTGGTTTGGGTCTGCTTGGGTAATCATGTTCAGGTTGGTGTTTCTTGTAGAGATGGACATCGGCTCATCTTTAAATTTAAATGTTGAGGATCTTGTCCACGGTCCACCTTGAGGCCGTGCATTGTTCTGATTTCTGTGAAAGGGTGGCTGATGGTTTTGAAACGCCTGAGGTGGTTTGTTTGTTACTTGCGGCACAAAGGGCCTCGGTGCAAACGGGGCTCTCTGGACATGATTAGGGATTCTGGGAATGAACTGAGGGGGCGGCCTTGCGTTGTACTGATAGCTGGCAAGCTGACGTTGGACAACAGGCCGTGTAGGAAGAGGCGCCTGCGATCTCGCCTGTGGCACGTGTTTATCTCTTGGTTTGAGATTAAAGTCATTCACTAGCATTGCGAGAGCTGCTCCTAAGTTTTCCGGGGATTTTGTTCTCAACAGATTTCCTAATGGGTCCATCAGACCGTTGAGGAACACTCTTAATGCCAAGGTTTGCATGTATGGGATCAATGTAGGGGCTTTTTCGGTTTCGTGGACTTGCAAGTACCCTATCTGAGCGTTCAATAATTGAACTACTTTGTCATAAAAGGCAAAACAGTCTTCGTTCGTTTGTTTAAGTTTACTGATTTCTAATGTCAGTGTGTAAGTATCCCTTTTGTCCCCGTATGTTTGCAAGAGGGCTTGCCTAAGCTGAGGATATGTGTCAACGGAGTTAATGAATATTTTGTCAGTAATTGCGGGACCTAGTTTTGACACGAATACTCCCATTATTACCTCGTTCTGAAAATTATCAACATCATTAGCATCATAAAAACGTAAATAGACCTTGTCACATTGTTTAATATATTTACTTAAAACTAAAGGGTCTCCATTAAACGTTGGGATGAGGCTCTCGAATTCCCTACGGAATTCTGGTGGTCTTCGATATTCTCGTTGTTCCTGAATCGGTTCCAGGGGAGTTGGCGGAGGATCGACGGGAAGTGGAATTCCAGATGGGTCCATGTTTATGTAAAAGGGTTTATGTTTATGTAAAACTCGAAGGTAGTTCCAATCCCAAAAGTTGTTGGGCTTTTTTGCTTCTTTGACTTTCGGAATTTTTGAGGATACTTTTTACTTGCGTCAACTTAAACGAAATTCTTTTTCCTTGTATTTGAATCCAAGGTGGGGATTCCTTAATTTACGACAGAATGCAAGACACGATGGGACGTCTGGGTGAAATATTCACTTTCACTTACAGTACGTACAGGGTAGCCACCAATGTACAGGATTCTCTTAATTTACGGCAGAATGCAAGACACGGTGGGACGTCTGGGTGAAATATTCACTTTCACTTACAGTACGTACAGGGTAACCACCAATGTACAGGACTCTCTATGCTAAAGGATTCGAGGCTGGATGGGACGGCTTGGTGAAATGTTTTCCAGGCCGTGCAGGGTAGCCACCGAGCACTCCTTCTCCTTGATGAATACTCGAGACAAGAGATGGGACGGCTGAGTAATATTCGTGTTTACTTACAGTCCGTACAGGGTAGCCATTCGCCGATCTCGAGGAGTCCTGTGTCCAGGGCCGTTCAGTAGTTCCGTATCGTAATCCTTTCGCGATTATGGTCCGTGAACTCCGATTCTCGCACTTTCCGAATCCGGGAATATTTTTTAAAAGGTTCTGTGACGCTTCCTTAATCACGAAGAAAGTTCGGTGTTTCTTGAAAAACCGCGAACTGGAAGTGTCCGATCCGACTGCGCCAGTTAAGTTGGGAGCACGAGCAAAAGAGTTTTTAAAAAACAACTTTTATTTCCCGGACGGGTTGCACACAGAAATCGGGCGGAAAACGGGAAGCGTAACGTTCTACGAACGGGCGTGAAGACAAGACTGACTCCCCGAGGCGAGAGCGTCTGCTTTTATAATAAGGAGATGCTGTCTCAGCAAGAATAGCATTACTGGGGTATTATACGTATATAACATATATATATATATTTTTTTTTCAATGTAAACTTGCAAAAAACCTGTGTGATTCAGTTTTGGGCACCTTTTTTCCAGTTTTCGGCACTCTAAAAGAACTAGTTTTCGGCACACTAATTTCAGTTTTCGGCACCTCATAGCTCCAGTATTCGGCATCTCATGAACCAAGGTGTATCAGAAGAAATAATGCTACCAGAATGTATAAAGTAACGTTTTTAATTTTCTTAAAAAAGACAAGTTATTTGGCAGCTTAAAAAACTATAAATGTTGAAACAAAGGGAGGTACAAATAATTTGCACCATTAAAAACCACTGAGAAAATTATTCTGAGTCACAGTCAAGGTTTGTTTGGTAGGTAAGTAAATTCAAATTTTATCAGCCTTTATATCAGCCTAGGTATACGCAGAAAGTTTTAAACAAGGGGACTTTGGCCTTAGGTATGCTGACACTTACAACATAAGTATTATTGCAATACACCCGACTGGTCGTAAGACAAAGGACTAGTAACATACAAAAGAGATACATTTCAAATATTTACATAAACATTAGTACTAGGCATCCACACGAGGTAGACTTCGAATAGGTACCTAGGTAGGTACTTACCTATTGTTAACTCAGCTTCTTGAAGGTAAAAACATTAGGAACAAAAATACCTACTACCTAAACTCTGAAATAGAAAATTATCAGGCGGGATATTCTTTGAGGCACGGTGAACATACTGAGAATACTTCGTCGTCCCCGAGGTCCTCGATGACGTGGGAAGTACCTACATCTTTGGTGGAATATCTTCTCACACGATTCGCACCTGTGGCTGTTGTTGTTCTTAGCTGTTCCCCCACATTTAAAACAAAGCTTACTCCAAGTGGCTTTGGTGATTTGGGAGGTCCCAGGGGTTGGCTCCACGATCGAATTCTTCATATTTTCCTTTGGCTCCTTGGATGCCTTATTATTCTCCCGTATTTTTCGTCGCTCATCTTTTGCAGCCTGTTCTTGCTTTTTCTTTTCATCTTTCTCATCATACACTTCACGCCATAGTTTGCTTGAGATGACAGGGCATTCTGTGTGTCACGCGGTTTCCCTTCCGTTTCGGTGTGGTTGGCCAATGCGATACGTCCCTTAGGGTAGTTGGGTTTGAACCATCCACCAATGCACTCCTACTTTCATGGGGTCTCCCGCAGTTCTCATCGATCTTCGTTGTTCTTAAACCATTTTTTTATATCGGTCTTGATTCCAGGGTTTGTAACTCCACCTACCTACGCCGGAAAAATGTTTCTATGAAAGAAGTACCTACCATCAAACATGCGAAATTACCTTCATTCTGTAGCATGAAAAGTACCTACCTCAGAACGAAGATAGTGAAACCTTCTATCATAATCTTCCTTTACGCCTTGAGAGCAAATCGGTCGGCCAACCAATTTTATTAACAGACCTAAATTTTCAAGTCAAAGACAATCAGATGTCAGATGTAACAATTAACCCGAAAGACCTAAATTTTCAAGCTGTTGAATTAAATCATGTTCAAAGAATAACTTCTTTAGACTTGAGGCAATATTTCACCCCAAGTATATGGACTATAATTGTATATGTTGTAGGGATTGTTTGTATATCTTACTTTATTCACTACTGTAATCATAAAATGAAAAATGTTAAGGTTCGAACTGATACTGCAACCCTACTAGCCAAATAGCAACCCCGCCGAATTTTTCTATCCACCTTCCAGGTAGTGGAAAGATCTAAAGGGGGAGGAGATACGGTAACGTAAATCGCCAAGTTTACGGATATTAAATGCTGAAGCAAGCAGAGTCGGCAGTCTCTCTCTCACGCTCGTCCAGTCCAGTTCGATCCTATTTTCCTGTGTAACGGTTGTCCGAAAAATAAATTTCTTAATTTAGGACTTTGGAAGCTTAACAAGTTTTTTAAAAAGCTTCTCCCAAAGTCCCGCGAGTTAAGTTAGATATATCTATGTGATTAAAAATAAATTTGTTACTGAACGGTTTGTTAAGATTGGATATTATCAATATTGACATAAAATGTCCCAATGTGTTGCAGACTCGTATGCAAGCATTTTTTTCATCTTTTTTTTTTTTTTTTTGTGACACGGTAGACACTCTGGGGTCAAAATTGACCCCAAATGTATTTTAATTTATATATTATACTCAATAAATAGTTTCCCAATAACTAACTATTTAAAAAAAATCAGATATTAACCTACCTACGCATAGCAACCAGAAAAAGAATAGGTACATTAAGTTAGAATTGAATAATTTATTCGTGGTTTCTTGAAACCATTCTTAGTAAAATTTTCAAAAATCAATGTTTTGGGCATGTGAATATTAAAAATTCAGTTCTGAAGATACACAATAATTAAAAGCAAATTATCAAAGCTGACTATCTGTCGAATAGTCAGAAAAACTGTAACTTTGTAAGTTTAATAGTAAAGTTTTCACGATACCTTGAACTTACCCCATTTTTCACATCTCTTCCTTTTTTCTAACCTAAACTGATACACTGTTTTTATTCCGCATTCAATTGTTTATCATTTCATTCAATTAATTTTTTATGACAAAATAATTAATGGTAATTGCAAGATTATATTTAAGCAATAGGCACATATAAAAAACGAAATATGAATGTATTTTTAAAAGTTGTTTTTAAAAACACGACGGAATTATTAGGTAGATAGTTAGTATTATTATTTGTTATAAGTACCTAATTGCATTTTTCACACGTCGTTTCGGTATGACTGTGAACTTGTACAGTTTGCAATAAAAGTGTCCCATATCTCTCGAATGGGTGCAAATTTATCGGTCAGTCGTCTTTCATTTCTCGTAGTGCGGTCGTCAGAACGTAAACACGCTCTAAAAATGAATAAAATAATTAGTAGGTGTTAAGCAGTAATGTAGTCAATTCAACCTTAGTCAGGAAAAACCCATCTGAGTACATAAAATGCCAAAACCCAAACCATTTTTTGAACCAAAATGAAACCTGACCTATGATAGCCCATCAACTAGACACATTTACCCTGTTGAGAATCTTCACCTGAGTCATCTAGTAGGAGTGGTCGAGAAAAAGAAATACCTACTGACTACCAGATTATAAAAATACTTATTTTCTATGAGAAAATAAGTGAATTATGATATTATCTGACTTACCTAGTGATGAAATCCAAAATACACACTGGGGTCAATGGCTACCCCAACAGAACAAAATTAGGAACGCAGAAGACACACTGGGGTCAAAAGTGCCCCACAAGAGATTCACAACCCTCTGGCTCGAGGACACAACGTATAGAGCCAGATGTTATCACTTCCTCGCCTAGCCAATGCTAACAACCTAATTTACAAAATATCCCTTTTGGCTAAAAAAATTGTAAGGCCCAAAAATCATACAAAATATATTCGGTGGGGTCAATTTTGACCCCAGAGTGACCTCGAAGGTCTAATTGTAACTAAGTCACTTGTCATTTTGAGGGTGATAGAGTTAGTATGATAGTGGAGGGGGGGGTGTTGAATTGAGTGCGGTACCTCCATGTCCAGAGTCACGCTACGCTCCTCGTTCTTTGTGAACCTCCCAATGAATTTTTATGAATTTCCAGACGATTTGTGAGAGACGAATGGGGACTAGTTGGTTGGTCGGTTTCCAGATGAAAATGAGTTGTTTGACTTTGCAGAAGTTGACCTCCCTCAATGCCCAGCACACACTCCTTCAGTTTCAAGAGGAACCCAACTCCAAAATTGTGGTTATTGTGAGAAATGTGAAGTTTATTTGTGTTTAACTGAAAGAAAAACGTGTTGAAGGATTACCATTCTTAATTGTCAAACAATTGTACAAATATTCAACAAGAGAACACCAACCAATCGGTTTTTGAAGATTCTCGCGTGTTTCAATAAATTCAAATGCTCATTAAAACAGGATTTCATTGATGACAACACCCTCCCAAGGTCCAGAGCGAGGTGCTGCCCATACGTACAATGATGCCTTCAGACACTTTCCAGTTTTTAGGAATTCCAGGGAAAAAACAGTGATGAAATTTTTCATTATTTTTCCCGCTATCCTGAGACCTATTCCTACCACTCGGATTTTTTCTCAACAAAAGAACAAATCATGCACTAAAGGGTTAAACAGGAACAATCAAAGTCAACGAGTGTTTTAGATGAGTCACATTTACTTATAAAAGAATATCAAAGCTATTAAACAGTAACACTGTTTAAGGTATGTTTTGTGACGTATTAACACCCATAAGATACGGTTTGTGACGTAGCAACTCTCATAACATAGGAGCTGTGACGTAGTATCAATTTTAAGAGAGTTCTGTGACGTACTAATACCCATAAGATATGTTCTATGACGTATTAACACGGTTTTGTTCTGTGACATCTTAACATTGTTAAGAGAGCTCTGTGACGTATTAATCCTTTAAGATATGTTCTATGACGTAGTAACACTGTTTAAGGTATGTTTTGTGACGTAGCAGGCATGTTCTAAGACGTATCAACACCAATAACATACGTTCTATGACGCAGTAACACTGTTAAGATAACATATTATGTTTTGTGACGAATTAACACCCATAAGATACGGTTTGTGACGTAGCAACTCCCATAACAAGGGATCTGTGTCGTAGTATCACCCATAAGATATATAATATATTATATGATATTGACTATGACTTTGTACCACTAATTAGAAATGATCTGCGACCTCAAAACTCAGATAAGACATGTTTTGCGACCTCGTGAGTATTTGACCTTGTAACAGTGATAAGACAAAAAATAGAGAAAATAACGACCTTGAAACACTGATAAGATAATAACATAATATTATTATGTTCAGTGACGGTGGATTAGTTACACCACTGTTAAGGTATGTATCACCCGTACGATATGTTCTGTGACGTAGTGAGATAACTACCGATGACGTAGTAACACTGTTAAGACACGTTCTGTGACGTAGCTACACAAAATTTGTCTATTCAAGGTATTCAAGACATCTGTGACGTAGCTGAGTGTTTGTAACGCCAAGACCAGTGTTAAGAGATATCGACCTACTTTCTTAACCTTCACCACGGAAGGCTGACATTCGTACCCCCTGATTTAGAGGCGACGTTTTTTGCCTTCGACTGGTCCCAACCAGCCAAACCTTCTTCCATTGAAACCTAAATCGTATTTCGAGATCTGTACCTAATTTATGTGAAAATAAATAAATAAATAGATAAACCAAGAACTTGTAAAGACAATGTAAGACAAGGAAATGAAGGATGATTTTTGTACTGAAGTATTGTTATCGTCTTTATTAACCTGAAAGAAAATTGTCAATTATTGATCTGAAAGAAAACGCTTGTAAATAAATATATTGTTATTTATTGATCGGAATGGTGTTTTTATTGTTTTTTTACCAGACGTCCTGTCGTCTGTGAGTGATTACAACACTGCTCTACAAGAAATCAAGAAATGTAGACAATTTTGTCTACTTTAATTTTGTATAGTGTGTTTGTCAAAAAAACGCACCCTTTCTTAAATATAGGCCAAAAACTGAAATGAAGTGCCAATTTTTGGCCTAAAAGAGCTCTTAAACAAAGCTCTGGGCCAACTTTTTGCCTGTAATCTTCAAATTCGTGTTCAGCGACCCAGAAATCATAGAGAATGAGGAAATCAAAACTGTAGCAAACCTTCCTTCTGATCTCCAATTTTGTAGCTGATATGCCTTGGGTAAAGAGGGGGTTAAGAGCTTGAAAAGCACTGAAAACAGCTCTAGAGGCGAAATGGTTGGTCCTACGAAAAAACTGTTCTGTATAAGAAATGTAGGAAATTTTGTCTACTTTAATTTTCGGTTAAAATGGAGAGAAATCAATTTCGGTTTTCTGGATTTTTCTGGTCTCAACTGATGGTTAGGGATGTGGTAACCATCCCAAACCATCTCTACCAAACCACCTCTAACCATCCCTAACCATCTCTATCTAACCATCCCTAACCATCTCTATCTAACCATCCCTAACCACCTCTAACCATCTCTAACCATCCCTAACCATCTCTATCTAACCACCTCTAACCATCCCTAACCATCTCTATCTAACCATCCC